>OY720309.1:3055633-4255633 GCA_963082785.1 Philonthus spinipes
TTATTGAAAAAGGAATACAATAAATAAACTTGATACATTCTTTAACATAAAACTAATAAAAATGTTTCCTTTTCACAAGGGCTATCGACCATAAGTCTTTCTGCCCGGGGTTAGATGTGGATCTGCGTTTGTTTCGATATCAAGGTGGGAAAGTAGGGTAAAAGGAGGATATGTATTCGAAAAGGGTTATTGGTGGGTTTTTGTATTTAGGGATTATGTTGGGGTTTCTAGGGATGCACATTTTTTTAAGATGTTCGTAATTCGACTCGTTACATGCAAATCGTTCTGCGAGAAATCGAAGTCTATCTTTAATAGGGGTAATTTGGGTTATTTGGTAGAGGAGTACATTTGAGGGATTATGAAGAGGATTTTGGGGGTGTCGAAGTTTAGTGAGGGCTCGGAGAGAGGATCTTTCAGCTACTTCGAGGTTATTAATGGTGGCGGTACATGGGTTGATAAAAAGGATGGAACTGTAGTCTAGGATGGGACGGCAAATCATTTTGTAAATTTGTGTACAGGTGTTAGTACTTATTCCTTGATTTTTGTACGTCAGGCAACGGAAGTGTTTTGCACGCTTCACGATGTTTGCTTTTACTTCGGAAGTATGATTTTTGAAGGATAGTTTTGGGTCTAAAAGGATTCCTAGGTATTTGCAAAGTGGAGAAGAGAGTATAGTGGACCCATTAATGGATATGGAGAGAGGATTAGGTGTAATACGATGGTAGGGTAAAAAGAGTTGGGATTTATTAGGATTGATTTTTAATCTCCACTTGGTAAACCAAGTGGCAGATTGGTTTATAAATTCTTGAAGGGAGTTAAGGGCTGAGGCTAGGGTAGGTGAATGGGTAATTAGGGCGGTATCGTCCGCAAACTGTAGTGGATAACAGGACGGATTAATGAAATTAGGATTGGGGTGGTATAGGTCAGAACAGTATATGTTATATAATAGGGGAGATAATGGGGAACCTTGAGGAACACCCTGTTCGGGCTGGAATGTTGAGGATAAGGTTTGTCGTATGCGGATTTGTAGTTTGCGGTCGAGAAGGAAATTTTGGATTAGGTTGATAAGGTGGATGGGTATGTTAAGGACACTGCATTTATATAAAAGGCCCCGATGCCAAACGGAATCGAAGGCCTTAGATATATCTAGGAATAGAATGGCAGTTTTTTTACCTTCTAGATGCATTGTTTGGCAGTTGGATGTAAGGATAGTTAAGGGTAGGGTTGTGGAGCGATTTGGAAGGAAGCCATATTGGTAGATAGGGATATGGGGTAAAACATGGCTTAGTATTTTCTGTTTAAGGAGGGATTCATAAAGTTTTCCGAGTACGGGTAGTTGTTTGTAATATTTTTGTAAAAAAAGGAGATTCCGTTAATAAATTAAATTAAATTAAATAATACATAAAATAAATAAAAATAATTTGAAAGTAATTAATAAATTATTTTCCTTTTAGCTAACGTGACATTATGACTTATGCTACATAAGTACTTTAATAATAATAATAAAAACTTTAAACAAAGGGAAAATAATTTATTTAAATTAAATAAAAATGATTTGAATTAAATTATTTACACATTTAGCTCTGTGACTTTCCTCAAAAAAAAAAGTTGGTGAAATTAGAAACCAAATTTGCTGTAGAATATTATTTGCTTTTTATTATAAATGCTCACATGTATAAAAAATATTATTTTTAAGCTGCAGAATTTTGTTTGTTTTATAAAAACTCACTTATTCCAATGCCGTTTATCGTGAAAACGAAAGTTATACCAAGCCTAATGGGGTAAATTGTTAGTCACGGAGTTAAAACTGAAGGATTTATGTATATTTAATTAAACACTTATTCTTAATTTCATAAGTTAATAAACAATTAGTTGTTTGTATTACATTTAGTTGTTACATGAAATTGTTCTTTTGTAATGTTTCATATTATTAAGATAGTTTCTAAGGTCAATTAAAGTTATTTTATAATATTCGTAAAAAAAATCCTTATATTACTTTCTATGTTGCAACTAGATTAAGGTTGCGGTTTAGTGGAAAGAGATAGCTATATAGTAAAATGGAAATAATCGTTTGAAAATAGAGCTATTCTTTTGGATTTCATAATTAGAATGTGTATTTACATTTTTTATCTACCAAGTATAAAGTATCAGTCTAAATAAAAAATAAATCGTTAATTTTCGTGTATTACGTCAATTTACTAGTTCAAGTTAGAAAAGAAAATTGTAAGATATAATGAAATGAATAGGTCATGTCTGCTAAGTTATTTGAATGCAGAATTCAGTGAAATCCTTTAAATTTTAATTGCACAAGTTTTTATTAGAAAAAAATTAATTTAAAATTTGCTATAAATTTGATCAATTTTCATAATTATTTTTCACAGAAACTAAACATTAAAATAATTTTTAATTTATATGATGAAATTCCTGCTTATTTTAAGATTATTTTAATGTATGATAAAATATTGTTCATTGATCACAACAACAATCTAACTCAAATTAGTGATTGCCCATATTTGTATAGCTATCTCTTTCTTCTAAACCGCACCCTTAAGTGAAAAAACAGTAACAAGTAATGCTGACTGAACAATATGTATATATATTGTATCATACCTCTTTTTAATAAAGGCATTTATTAATAATAATAATTTATTATGATTATAATAATCTATATTAATATGTATATTCTATATTAATTAATCTGTGCACGTGTGTGTGTTTTATTTATTTATTATTATTTACTTTTTTTTTTTCGTGGTAATTTTTAAAGATGTAAATTCATTCCGAAATGTGAAAACTGTCTAATTTCCGAAATTCATCCGTTTGACAAACGCGCCCCGATAAGAGTTTGTATAAATATTAGTTTCGTTGTTGACGTTTATTTTTATCGTTCCATCCCCGTTGCGTGAAGTTTCAAACTCGCTGATTTGCAGAGATGAGGCTGCTGTTCTTTCAAACGACATTGCTGTTGACGACTTTCGTGCTAGTTCCAGGTGAGTCGGTTTCTTGTTTTAATTGTGTAGTTTTTACAATTATCCTCAATAGACGTAAACGCCATGAATAAACAATTTCACCGCTGTTAAATATTGATGAGCGCGATAATGTGCGAAAACGTAAATTCATAAAAAAAAAACAAATTTGTATATAATATTTAAAAAATAATAGAAAATGTTTTATTATATACATATATATATATATTTTATATATACAGGGTGGCGCAAGATTACGAATATCTCAGTTATTATTAAGAAATATACAAAAAAATGTTACTTACATTATTAGTAGCTACTGTCAAAATTCACATTTTAAAATTAGTTTCATATATACAAGGTGTCCAATAAACACGTAACGTATCAAACATATGTTTTTTTTAAATGGAATGATATATTTTTTATGAAGATTTTCGATTCTACGTTTAAAAATCATATTTTTTTATATAAGATTTAATAGGTCAATTTTTCATTGTTTAAAAGTTATAAATAAATGAATGTTGAAATCGGTAGATGTTTAGAGCCTGATATTTCAATAATGAAAAATTAAATAAACATTCTGTCAACGCCATACAAATGCAAAAATACTTAATAATAAAAGAAATACTCTTTTTTTTCTCTTAAAACAAATTTTTATATACAATGTGAAGCAATACGCAAAATGATTTTTTTTTCTCTTTTTACTTAAATGGGACACCCTATATTTTTTATACTATTTTAATAGAAAATTAATTACTCTTTATTTTTTATATAACATATTAAACAGCTACCGTTTACCGTTTTTTGAGATATTTAATCTCAAATACAAATTTGGTATAGAATTTTTAATCAAAGTAGGCCGTGCCAGAACAACTAATTTATTTAGTTGTGAAAGTTACGCGAACAAAAATATAAAATAATTTAGTGAAACGAATAATCAAGTGTATAAATTAAAATACATCATAATTCGTTCATATTTTTTTTACAACGGGATAAATGAGAATTTAATAAAAAAAAGTAAAGAAATATTAAGCTGTAATTATTTTAATACGCGATAATATTGAAAATACAACAATTTAAATAGGTATGTTCTTGGCTATGCGCCAGGATTAATAAAAATCTAACAATGAGTGGAAATAGCAGGAAAACTATGGATAGAGTATTTTTAGATTTATATTTCGACTTGAGAGATATTTCTTAATAGAATCAATGAAATTTTAAAAAAGTTACCTTTATAAATTTTAATGCATTTTTTTTTTAATTTCAGGAATTCAAGGTACGGGTAATTATGTAAAAATATTTAGTTATTCAAATTCAAATTAAAATAGTCGAATCACCATGGAAGGGGTATTTTATCGTGTGAAAAAAATTTTCTTAATCGAGTCAATACATTTCTATAAAAATTAAGAGATTTTTTTTGAACCTGGTGATTCAGTTTTTTTGTTATTTATTTATTTGTAATACAACCACAGAAATTTATTTTACAAAATTTCCTATCTCTAGTTGTATGCTATTTAAATAAATAAATTAGGAGCATGTACTATTGATAAACAAATTAATATGTGTGTGTGTTTTTTTTTTTTAAGGAGGCAATCTTCAACTCTACAGGGATATATTAGAATGTAAGTCGTCTTATTTCTCACTGGAATATTTGTAATCCATAAATTAGGATGATTTAACTTTAAGAAAAAATAAAACACTTCGTTTGTTTCGCAATTTAAATGTGTTATTATTATGTCTATCTATAAGGTTCAGTCTTGTATATATTCCAATAATTTTAATATAATCAGTAATAATTATTTCTTTATTTTTGTTCTACAATCCACTATACATAAATATTATTAATTATATTGTAGATTTGTAAAACGGTAAATCCGTTAAGGGTGCGGTTTAGAAGAAAGAGATAGCTATACAAATATGGGCAATCACTAATTTGAGTTAGATTGTTGTTGTGATCAACGAACAATATTGTATTATACATTAAAATAATCTTAAAATAAGCAGGAATTTCATCAGATAAATTAAAAATTATTTTAATCTTTAGTTTCTGTGAAAAATAATAATGAAAAACAATGAAAATTGATTAAATTTATAGCGAATTTTAAATTAAATTTTTGCTAATAAAAACTTGTGCAATGAAAATTTAAAGGATATCACTAAATTCTGCATTTAAATAACTTAGCAGATATGACCTATTAATTTTATTATATCTTACAATTTTCTTATCTAACTTAAACTAGTAAATTGACGTAATACACGAAAATTAACGATTTATTTTTCATTTAGACTGATACTTTATACTTGGTAGATAAAAAATGTAAATACACATTCATATTATGAAATCCAAAAGAATAGCTCTATTTTCAAACGATTATTTCCATTTTACTATATAGCTATCTCTTTTCACTAAACCGCAATAAATAAATAAATAAATTGTGAAACAAACAAAGTCATAAATGAGAAAACTATTCAAGAAAATTAATGGTTTTAATATTTAGACATTGATGTTTCATATTGTATGAAATAAATATGAATAGATTATTAAAAATCGACCAATAAAACACAGATTAGATTGAATAACTTTAAATTCTCGACTAGTTTCGGGTTATTAGCCCATTTTCAAGAGAATTTAAAATTTGTTTTATTAAAATTTCTATGGATATTTACATTAATGGATATATTGATTTTTTAATTTTTATTTTAATTTAATTTGTAATCCATATTTTTTTATATTTTCAGCATTATCTTCATTTGAATTAGACCGTAAATATAACACAATTTATTTTAATTTTCATATATATAAAAATTGTTTTTTTAATAATTGTATTAAGTGCTTGCATGGGCTTTGTTCAGCAATATTTATTTGTGAAAATGCGAATTAACAATGCAAACAATGTGCACTGACTGCAAAATTTGATGGTTTTAATATTTCTCTCAATAATAAAAAAAAAACAGCAAATTGATGAGCGCGATAATGTGCGATCACAGTCATTTAATTAATTTAAATAAAAAGAATTTGAAAATAATTAATAAATTATTTTCAAATAAATAGAAATATAAAGGATTTTAAAAATAACTTATTAAATATTTTAAAATTATTTTTATTTAAATTAATTAAATTACTGTGATCAAGTGAATGAATCCCCTTTTTCTATTATAAAAAAAAAAAACAATTTTTCGTTTAGTATTATTGAGTTATTCGGTGTATACGAACGCTAAGTATTGAATGCTCAAAATTGTATTTTGTAATATATTTATATTTATAATAAACTAAATGTTTGTGTTTTATTATTTCAGTTCTTAGAGACGACATCGTGGAATTAATAGGCGGTGAGATATTACAAAAATTGCTAGAAAAATAATGCATGCTATTAAAAATATTTATTCATTTTATATTACAGATGATTTAACTGAAGATGAAATTAATCGTAAGAAAATCTTTTACTTTTCCTTTTTATTAAACTACAGTCGGTTTGCGCCGAATTTACATTAAAGACTCCTTAGCTAAAGTTACATAAAATTGAGTAATATTATTTCAGATCTGTTTGAGGAATTCTATGGATCACGTAAGTAAATAAAACAAATACTTTTAAATAGAAAACAAGTATTCATTCCACTTGGTCACAGTTATTTAAATATATTAAATAAAAATGATTACTTACGTAAGTCAATAGTCACAGAGCTAAATGTGGAAATAATTTATTAATTATTTTCAAATCATTTTTATTTAATATAAAGACTTTTAAGGCTGCGATTCACCAATAGTTTTCGTTTTATAGAATTAACAGTTGTATAAATTCATAAAAAAAAATAAACATAATATACAGGCAGATAGTTTATTTACTGTTGAATGACATTACATAATTTTATATATATATCTGTCTTTATTCAGACTATGTAGATAATTTTAACAATATAACAATATAAATAATAACAATACATGTAAGTGTTAGTCTGTCTGGGCTATCGAACAAAGGTCTTTCTGTTCAGATAATTTTATTTTATTAAAAAACAAAAAATGGTGATGTGTCCATCATGGTACTTTCCCCGGTGAATACGGTTAAATAAGTTTCTGATTGTAAATTTAATAGGAAAGCAAAATGATTAATGGAAAAAATTGATTGTTTTCTTTTAAAGTTAAAACCGAGTATTTAGAAGAATATTATAATTAAGTGTGTTATTTCTTACCTTACAATGTGTTGAAATCATTTATCCACACTCTTCTTAATTTTTTAAAACTTTGCGAATGTGCTGAATACGACGGCACTTTGACGTTTTATTTGTCATTAAAATAATTATTTCAATAATTAAAATCTCGAAGGGAATTTATCAGGTAAACGCTTATAAAATGAAAACCGGAGGTCCTGCAATAAAAGTTTTATAACAGAAATTATTTTTTTTTCCAATATCTAAAACTTTTATTTGAAACATTTTTCTATCCGAATTAAAAAATGAAAAATTGCATTAAGTTGAGTTTTAATTCTAACCAAAAGCTTTCCAGATCATTCCACTGTTATAAAAAGCTTAGATATAAAGTTTGGGCTTAATCCATTAAGCCGTTTAGGCGCTATCGCGGAAACACACAGACACACACACAGACATTTTTCAAAACTCGATGGAATGGACTCAGGGGACCTCAAAACGTGCATATTTGTTGAAATTAGCGGTTCGAAAATTTTCACGATTACAATACTTTCTCTTGGGTCCGGGGAAAGTAAAAAGGTGAAAAAAATATATTTTCAAAAATTATTTTAATTTACAAAAATACATTTAATTTATATTAAATACATTCTACTACACGTGGAAAGTCTTCCACTTAAATATTCATATTAAATACATTCATAATATATTCGTATACTCGTTAATCCTATAAAATAGTCAATGAGAACTAATTTAGTTCGACGTCATCATTTTTAAGAATAAAAAAGTGAAGAAAGGAATAAAATATTATTATATTATATCAAGAAACTTCACGTACTCACCAACAATTATCTTCAACATCGTAATTAAAATTTCTAAAAAGAAAAATATTAATTTTCCTTCATCAGCATCATATCAGGACTCCCCGGAACAACCTCAACCGCAAATTCCACAAAATAATCATGAATCTGAATTACCGAATGAACTGTTACAACAGTTCGAGGAATTAAATAAAGAGCCAGCTGTATCTAATCCTGAAACATTACCGGAACATTTTGTGGAATTAATTAAAGAACCAATTTCGTCTAACCCTGAAACGTTACAAGGAATGTCTGAAGTACCGACTGCTAATTCTGAAACAGCATTAGAACAGATGTCTGAAGTACCGATTGTATCTAATTCTGAAACAGCATTAAAACAGGACGATGAATTACCTGGAGGATCAAACGAAAATTCGAATGAAAGTAATCCTGCACTGAAGAACGAGGAGCAAGATTTAGAAACAGGAAATAAAACATCAGAAGGTAATTTTTAATGTTTCTAGAATTATACAATAATAAGAAATACATGATATAAACATCTTTATTTCTGAGATTTGAATATACAATTACAATACAATACACTAACGTTCACAATATATTTCCAACTCTGCAACTGGCTATCGACCAGTGGTCTTTCAGCCTTAATGAGCAATATTTTAACAGAAAACAATAAAACTCAATTATTAAGAAAACACTTTGTACTGTTTTGCACTTTCAGCCTTAATGAGAAATATTTTAACAGAAAACAATAAAACTCAATTATTAAGAAAACGCTTGCTACTGTTTCGCATTCTTTTTTAACACTTTATTCTGAAATTAATGTTTCAAACAATAATAAGATCTTGTAATCAGTTGGATAATAATAATAAATAAATATATTAAATAAAAATGATTTGAAAATAATTAATAAATTATTTTCACATTTTGCTCTGTGACTTATGACTTACGTTACGCAAGTACGTTAATCCTTAGTAATAATAAAATATGTTAATAAATAATTCAAATATTCATTGTTGCATTTTTATAAGTAAAAGTTCAAGAAATAATAAAGTAATGGGTAAAAAAATGTTTAATTGTATAATTATTTATTTTAAAATTATTTTATTTTAAAATAAATAAATAAAGAAATAATAAAGTAATGGAAAAAAATGTTTAATTGTATAATTATTTATTTTTAAATTATTTTATTTTAAAATAAATAAATAAAGAAATAATAAAGTAATGGAAAAAATTGTTTAATTGTATAATTATTTATTTTAAAATAAATAAATAAAGAAATAATAAAGTAATGGAAAAAAATGTTTAATTGTATAATTATTTATTTTAAAATAAATAAATAAAGAAATAATAAAGTAATGAAAAAAAAATGTTTAATTGTATAATTTTTTATTTTAAAATTATTTTATTTTAAAATAAATAGAGAAAGAAATAATAAAGAAATGGAAAAAAATGTTTAATTGTATAATTATTTATTTTAAAATTATTTTATTTTAAAATAAATAAAGAAAGAAATAATAAAGTAATGGAAAAAATGTTTAATTGTATAATTATTTATTTTAAAATTATTTTATTTTAAAATAAATAAAGAAGGAAATAATAAAGTAATGGAAAAAATGTTTAATTGTATAATTATTTATTTTAAAATTATTTTATTTTAAAATAAATAAATAAAGAAATAATAAAGTAATGGAAAAAATGTTTAATTGTATAATTATTTATTTTAAAATTATTTTATATAAATAATTATACAATTAAACATTTTTTTTTTCATTACTTTATTATTTCTTGAACTTTTACTTATAAAAATGCAACAATGAATATTTGAATTATTTATTAATATATTTTATTATTACTAAGGATTACGGATTTAGTGGAGGCTAGCACGCCGCGCCCACTTAGGCTCACCTTATTATTACTATTTTTTTTTTTATTTTGAATTGTTTTCTATTTAGACAATAAGCCTGATTGTTATTATTATTATTGTAGATAAACAAGAAGACATTCCTGAAGTTCCTGCGAATGAAACTGAAGATGTCAAGGATCAAGAAACAAGTGAAACCTCGTCCAAAAATAAATATTTGAACGAAATCAAAGGTTGTTTATAACACAAAACTTCACTCGAGCTCGATTTAAAATGTGCATTTTGTTTTCTCAGAACACCTCACGCAAAAGGAGAGGGAAGGTAAGTTTAGTTAAACAATTTAATATCCTTAAATATTGATTGATATTAATTAATATCACTTGGTATTCAGTGAAGATAAATCAATAAAATTGACCCAAACCTCTAGAACATGGGGATAGTTGACTCTCCTTGTTGCAGAGAGTGCAGCATGAAAAACGAGACTGCTTGGCATTTTCTTTGTGAAGAAAACCACTAACTCGTGGTGAAACATATTCACTTTTAAATTTAGTTTAGTGTTGAGTTTAAGACTTATATATATATATAAATCTTTATTGGCAGATTATTTTTAACAAAGTAATAATTATAAATAAATACAATAAATAACTAACATAAAAATAAAATCTTCTGCCAATTGGCTATCGACCGTTGGTCTTTCCGCCTTTAACACTTATATTCCTCTAAATTAATTAAATAATTTATTTTAACAGACAGTAATAACATATGTTAAAATGTAAACACACACCTCATTGTACAAAATTCATAAATAAAGATATTTATATATAATTTATTTACATCAATGAAGATACAATTAGGGATTTATTTAAATCAGCGAAGAAAGAAATATGTAAGGTATTCAAAATATAAATAGAAAACAGTATTCATTCACTTGGTCACAGTTATTTATTTATTTATTTATTTAATTAAATACAGTAATATACATACATGATACAATGAATAGTTACAATAATAAAATAATAGAATTAACAAAAAAAACACATTTTAAAAACGAACTATTTAGCACTAAGTATACGGCGCAAAGAACTTACAGAATCTGTAAACATGTCAAAGCTGGATACTTTAATAAATTCATTAGCATGCCTTAACATGCGTGTGATAGCCGACTGCTTCGCATAATCTGTTCTGTGGAACGGTATGGATGCATTTCGCAAAGGACGGGCAGGAAATAAATATATTAAATAAAAATTATTTGAAAATAAATGTGGAAATAATTTATTAATTATTTTCAAATCATTTTTATTTAATATATTCAAAATATGGTTATTTTTATGTTTTTAACAGATGAAAAAAGTAATTTACACACACATAAACATCTTTACTTCTGAGATTGGAATATACAGTTACAATACAATATTTAACAATACGTTCACAATATAATTCCAACTCTGAAACTGGCTATCGACCAGTGGTCTTTCAGCCTTAAAGTAATTTATTTGTTTAACTTTTCCAGAAATTGTTGACGTGCTATTACAGGAGTTAAATTGTAAGTTACAACAACTAATTCGTAAAAATTATTTTGAATTAATATTTTTTTTTTGATTTTGTAGTGACGACGGCAACAAAAGCGGAATTAGCACGTAAGTAAAGATTGCACTATAAATATTTATAATTTACTGGGTTTACGGGATTCCTGATAGAGGAGAAATTTGAAAAAAAAAAATCTACATTACTTGCCAAGTAGAAATTAATCCTGATTTAATTTCTACTTGGCAAGTAATGTAAATAATTAAATTTATTTGTAAAATATTTATTTATTTTATTTATATTATTTAATTTCTTTTTTCTTTTATTTATAGAAAAACTTTCAAATATTAAGCAACATTTGGGTATGTTATATAAATGACATTAACGTTGCGGTTTAGTGGAAAGAGATAGCTATATAGTAAAATGGAAATAATCGTTTGAAAATAGAGCTATTCTTTTGGATTTCATAATATGAATGTGTACTTACATTTTTTTATCTACCAAGTATAAAGTATCAGTCTAAATAAAAAATAAATCGTTAATTTTCGTGTATTACGTCAATTTACTAGTTCAAGTTAGAAAAGAAAATTGTAAGATATAATGAAATTAATAGGTCATGTCTGCTAAGTTATTTGAATGCAGAATTTAGTGAGATCCTTTAAATTTTCATTGCACAAGTTTTTATTAGCAAAAATTTAATTTAAAATTTGCTACAAATTTGATCAATTTTCATTGTTTTTCATAATTATTTTTCACAGAAACGAAACATTAAAATAATTTTTAATTTATCTGATGAAATTCCTGCTTATTTTAAGATTATTTTAATGTATAATACAATATTGTTCATTGATCACAACAACAATCTAACTCAAATTAGTGATTGCCCATATTTGTATAGCTATCTCTTTCTTCTAAACCGCACCCTTAAACGGGAATATATAGCGAACTTATTGAAGGAATTATGTAATTTGCATGTGCTTATTTTTTTCTTTGTAGAAGATTTAAACCGCCATGAAGTGAAACGTAAGAAATTTTAATATCTTTAATTAATTTCTCACTTAACATGGTGAAACATATTGAAATATAAACTACTGATTATCTCAACTTATAGTTGAAAGTAGTCGAAAAATAAAATAAAAATCGGCGAATAAAATATCAAGTGTGAGAAAAGGTATTCCTTGATAATGATTTATCTCATATTTTGACGTCGTAAGTAGTTAAAATATGAGATAAAAATCAGTGGAAAAAAATACCAAGTGTTTTAATCAGTAGTTAATATAATAATAATAAACATTTATATATATATTAGTGTTGGGCAAAATTGAATAATATTAGTAATCGAGTATTACTAAATGTGTCATTTTAAGTATTTAAAACGAAAAAGTAACTTCAAATTTATGTTTATTAATAAATGGGAAGTTATTTTTGATATTTTTATAATAAGTAACATTTTTAAAATTATAATATACTTAATTTAGCAATAATAAAAGATCGACTTTGCCCATCACTAATATATATAAAAAAAAAACTTAGATATTTAAGTTTCATTATTCGTAGGTTAAGTGGAAGATCAGTAACAGTTTAAGCTGACTGAATATTTCGTCTGCACTCATGACATTTCATTTTGTGTTTTTTCTCTGTGATAAATAAAGGCATTATTATTATTGTTGTTGTTATTATATTATGAAAATAAATGATTGTTGGCTGAAAGGCCGATAGCCAATTCCTACAAGAACATTTGTTTAAAGTTTAAATTAATTGTTAAAAATGTTAAAAAAAAAATATTTGTTGAAACACACTTGCAAAAAAAAAAGATATATATATTTAAGCTTTAAACAAAGGAATTGGCTATCGGCCGGAAGCCTTTCAGCGAATAATCAATCATCTGTGTTTAATTGGTTGATTTTTAATAATTTATTCATATTTATTTCATAGAATAATCATTTATTTGAAAAATATCTAAGATTTTTTTGTATTTGTATTTATTTACGGAATTCACCTTTTTTACATAATAAAGTACAGTACTATAAGTATAACTAATAACAAAAAATAATATAATATAAAAAAATAAGAGCGAAAGCAAAATATAATTAACAATAATATATAACTACTAATTCTAGACTAGCTCAAACTATAATTATCCCAACTTAACAAGACAATTACTATTGAAAAAATATTGTATTTATACTGTATATATAAAATGATTGCAATCTCGAATACAGCAAGCAAATAGATAATTGACAAGATGATGTATGTATAATTATGTAAATGCATTGCAATAGCAAATACTAAAAAAATCAATTATAAAATATTAATAAAAACAATACAAACAATATAATGTAGATTAGAATAGGACGGAAATTATCACAGATTAGTTTTTTAATTGTATTTAAAACGGGACCCATTTATGAAAAAAATGAAGTAAAAAATTACATACACACTTATGACTAGTTCGAAATAATACTAGATAAAATGGAAGCATTTAAACGATGCCAGCGAGATTTTCAATTTCAATTTCAATTTACTTTATTAACGGAATCTCCATTTCCAAATTACAATTATAATTACATATTAAAAATTTTATAAGAAAAGTGTGACGCTCTAAAAAGATTATAAAACATATGTATAAAAAAAAAGGCAAATTACCAATCATAAATTACGACAAAATGCAAAATAAAAATAATACGCATTACTGAACTGAGTAAATGTGTTTGCGAATAACTCAAAATTGTATTCATTGGCCAAATTATTAAGATTATATACAAAAAAAATACAATGATTTTTCAATATTCATCTTTCATTATTTCTAATTGCAATTCATAACGTAATAATTTATATATATTTTTGTAGATATTTTAACTATATTGGGATTACCAGGTAATTCTCTGAGCATTTGCTGGTTTGTTCATATACTTATTCTTTCTGTTTATCTTTAACTAATGTGTATTTCAGATTTCTACGGAGACATTTTTGAACACTTGAAAGGTGCTGGACATTCCATCATTACCAGTAAGTTAGATTTAATTGTGTGATTTATCTGCATCGAATGAGTCGATTCCAAACCGCGGTTGCAAGAGAAAAAATTCCGATTCGTTGATGTAAATGGGATTACGTCAAAGAATCGGAATTTTCGTACGAATTTTCGTTTTTGTTAGAAATTTTATAAATTAATCAGGTTAAATAAAGGGGAATTTGATAATCGAGTTATTAATTAGAAATCAAACTGAAGTTATATTAAAAAAAAAATAACTGTTTGGGAATTTATGTCTACATAATTCTTAAGGTCTTTGAGTTTAAAATTTATTTGTTAAATTTTGACCTCAAATTTTGAAAAATGCATATAACTACTAGAATGGACAAGATATACAGACGAGCGCCGGCTGGAATTGTTTCTAATAGATCCCTCCATAATAAAAACAAATGACATCTGTAATTTTTAATCTTCTTTGTGTTGGTTGTTGGTTGTGGAGACTTTAATTATATAAATAAAAATAGTTTTCCTTTCCTCTACTTATTTTTATTAAACTAAATATATTTCTGAAACTATGTTTCCATTTTCAGTAGTGAAGTTTAAATAAAATGAAATGAATTATAAATTTTGACAATGGGTATTTCAAAAATGTCAACATTTTAGTATCTACTAAAACACATTATAATTCGTAATTGATTATAAAATAAATTAACAATTTTTTTGTGTGTGTACGAGTTGAGGCTCCATCGAACTGATAGAATGAATTTATCCTTAAATTCAAAGTTAGCTCCTCCAACAATTGTTGGGGAAGTTGCTATTTTTTACACAACTGCAGTTCGATTTCTAATTAATAATTCAATCATTAAATTCGCTTACTATGTGTATCCGATATAATTAATAAAAAAATCTAGCATCTCATAAGTTTCAATGCGGAGGGCTGTTGTACGTTGTTTCATTTGTACCTTAAATGAAACAATGAAAATTCTACGGTTGTTTCATTTGTACCTTAAATGAAACAACGTACAACAGCCCTCCGCATTGAAATTGATGAGATGCTAGATTTTTTTATTATAATTATAATTGCTAAAAAAAACTAAGATCTCAGAAATTTGATTCATTTATACCTGATATAATTGTTAAAAACAATTATGTATTCCTAAGATGGAGCCATTAAGGGTGTAAGCAATGAGGATTGAAGAATAGATGAGGGAAGATTGGGAGTAAAAAAAGAAGTGATGTGAATGTAAATAATTTGAATATGTATTTAATTATTAAACTACAAGATTTCACATGCCAATAAAGGTATTTTTTATATTATCACTTAACCTGTGGTAGAGCTTGTTATACATACAAAAAATCGTTTATTGGGTGATTTATTTTTCATAATTTTTAATTTATTTTAATTTATTGTAATGTTTAAATTTATATGTATTACTTTTGTAAAGAGGAATTATCCATCAAATAAACTATTATTATTATTATAAACTATTATTATTATAATTTCTCCCATTTTTTTTTTTTTTAGAATACAGGAATCCAATTAAACTTCAAGCCAGAGGTAGGTATGCACAGATTGAGTATCAGCCTAGAATGCTAGGGGTCGCTGCTTGGTTTACGATTAAAAAAATGACAATCTTCACTTACTTTCTATATTTTTTTTTCAGATATTCTAACAAAGAAGCAAATTCGAGGTAATGCAGACAAGCAGCTCGATTTCTCAAATAATCAACATCCTTATTCTCTTCATAGATCTATTTATCGAATTGGGCGTTCCTGAACCAACCGAGGAAGAAATTGATCAATATATTTTGAAACACAAATCGAACGGTATGAATTTTGAAACAAAATACTAGGTGTAAAAAAAATAGAAATTTTAGTCATGGTAATTATTGATATGACAATAAAATCTCGGTTGATATTTTTTTATTCAACTTATCTTTCATGAAGCTTTTTAATATATTTTCAATTTGAGTCTCATTAATCACTTGGTAAAACATTTTAGCAATATTAGGGATTGTTAAGTAAGTTTCACTTGCGTGTAAAACAAACCAAGTGAAACTTACTTAACAATCGCTAAGCTTTTTAATGTTTAGGTTTTCATCCAAATCATCCATTCTATGGACTTTCACCTCCAGGTAATATTTAATTATAATAAAATATATATAATTATTAATTAAGTTCTCACTTAACCAATTTAAATCGATATATATATATATATATATATATATATATATATATTATTTAAATAAAACTCTTGGTTTTTTTCACTATTTATATTTTATCTCTCCTGAAGATGACAAATGGTCGAAACTAGTCGGAGAGATAAAATATAAATAGTGAAACAAACCAAGAGTTTTATTTAAATAATATATATATAAATATATATAATTTTTAATTATTAACAGAATGAATGAAAAACAAAAATTATATGTATATTTTTAAATAAAATAACTACCAATTTTTGCTTTGTTTTAGAAATTGCTAAAGAGATCTTCAGAAATATAAGAGGTAATTAATTTTCATAAGCAACATATATTTTGTAATAAATCAACAAACCCTATATGAAATTACTGATCACTGAGGCTTCTACTTCGTTACACATTGTGTAAGATTATAATAATAATAATAATCTTTATTAACAGATATATACAGAAAGTATACAAAATAAGTAATAAACATTAACAAACTTAAATATATAATTTATATCTGTTAATTGGCTATCGACCAGTGGTCTTTCAGCCTTAAGATTATAATAAAACACTTTTTTAACTTTATTTGTATAACAGAATTTTTTTTTCTGTTATACAAAGTTAAAAAAGTGTTTTATTATAAACCCTATATGAAAATCAGCTCATGTGTATACACAACGACCTGACTGTGTGTTGTAGGCACTTCATCCTTTCTCTCTAGTAATCCTCGTTTATCCTCTAAGCGAGGGTTTTTGAATTTTAGGATGATAAGATTTATACGGATGCAATTTTTTATATTAAAAAAATGATCATTACTGATTAAAGTCAGTCATATTTAATTATTCCTCTCAACATTCAGAATATTAAATTAAATAAAATGAAACAAAGAGCCAAATTTAATTATTCCCAATATTTTCAATTTCAATTTACTTTATTAACGGAATCTCCATTTCCAAATTACAATTATAATTACATATTAAAAATTTTATAAGAACAGTGTGGCGCTCTAAAAAGATTACAAAACATTAAATTAAATAAAATGAAACAAAGATGATTCACACATTTTCAATTATTTAAAATGTTCGGAAAGTCTATTCAAACAATGTTTGTAAAACTTACAGTGTAAGTAATTTTTTGCAGTTGGAAAAAACGGATTGATCGAATTTTATTGATCGTTGCTAGAAATTTTCCTAGTTTAATTTCATTGTAATTTCCAATATTGTTTTATTTCAGTAAAAGTGTGATTAATAAAAAAATACTCAATAATTAATAGTACAACATGATTGGACTATGAATCATGATTCAGTGATAACGTTATTCAAAAAATATTTGTGATTGTTTCAGTTTGAAGCAAAATACTAATAAAATGTATTCATAATAAATTAAAGCCGACGCAAGCGCCACCTTTTGTCTAAATTCAATTGGCATCGTAAACAATTTGGCATCAAGGTATTGCACATGGAACACACTAGTCTGATGAGGTTCGAAAAACTGAAATGGCCATCACTAGTTATCCATACGCTAGATGAATGGTGAGGTCTGATGAGGTTCGAAAAAACTGAAATGGCCATCACTAGATCCATACGCTAGATGAATACTGGCTGAACGTTTCATTAAATGTGAATAAAATGTATTCCTGATATTTATTTCTTGACTAATTTTTTTATTTTAATTGGTTAAATGTTTCAATAACAACACAAGAGTTTTTTCTCCTTACATTACTGTTTATATAACACGTTAGATGTACATTTCGACACACGAAGTGGTCATTATCAATAACAACTGTTGTCCATTTATTTGGTTAAATGTTTACTAATATTAATAATATTGTTTTTATTTTCAGGAAAGAGCGACTCAGCAACTAAAGGTAGTATCATATTGTAAATTAAGAGACTGACTGACCAATTGCGATTAATTGATTAATTAATAATTATTAAATATGTGTATGAAATTAATATAAAAAAAACCAACTGTCGATAGCCCAGACTGAATAATACTGAATATTAATAATTAACCCACTCCGCAATCCTTCCAACGAATATCTTCACGAAATTTAAGGGAAGTCCGAAGTGGTTCAGGTAAAAAGAGACAAAAGTGGAAACAATCAACTTGATTGGGACAACAAACAAAATGAGAATATCTTTCGGGATAGGAGTGAAATAAAAAATAAAAACGGTTATTAATATTTGATAAAAAACGACACTGGTTATTTTCCATATTTTTATTTAGAATACTGACACGTGTTTCGGTCTTTACAGACCATTATCAAAGTAAAGACGATGCACTTTTATTTATCCTAGTGAACTTAATGACTGGAAAAGTACAGAATAATAAAATAAAGACGATGCACTGTTATTTATGCTAGTGAACTTACTGACTGGAAATCCCCGCGATTAATATGCTATCATGGTGTAATAATTCTTGCTGATTATTTAAAATATCAATCCCCTTGCTAGTGGCCCGTCTCTAATCTCTAATCAGCAAGAATTATTACATCATTATTATTACATTGACACAGCAACTGACAAGGACTGACGCCTACAAAATCAGGCGGAAAGACCAACGGTCGATAGCCAATTGGCAGAAGAATTTATTTTTATGTCAGTTATTTATTGTATTTATTTATTATTATTACTTTGTTAAAAATAATCTGCCAATAAAGATTTATATATATATATTACATCATGATAGCATATTAATCGCGGGGATTTCCAGTCATTAAGGATAAATAACAGTGATATATATATATATATTTATTAAATTAAACTCTTGGTTTGTTATTTAAAATAATATATATATATATATATCGATTTAAATATGTTTCACCACGGGTTAAGTGAGAACTTAATTAATAATATAAATAACAGTTTATTATTTTGTTATTCTATACTTTGATAATGGTCTGAAAAGACCGAAACACGTGTCAGTATTCTGAATAAAAATATGGAAAATAACAAGTGTCATTCTTTATCAAATATTATTGTCATTTTTTATTAAAGAAATAAAAAAGTGTATTCACTTGATCGCAGTTATTTTATTATAATTAAACATCAAAATAATTTTAGAAAGAATTAAATTTTTTTTTAATGTTACATGCGAGTTACTAATTTCAATTTCAATTTTAATTTCAATTTACTTTATTAACGGAATCTCCATTTCCAAATTACAATTATAATTACATATTAAAAATTTTATAAGAAAAGTGTGACGCTCTAAAAACATTACAAAACATATGTATAAAAATAATAATAATTATTACTTTCATTTTGTTTTTTTTTTAGAATATTTGCACTCAAAGATTGCTGAATGTAAAGGTAATCATTAGTTTGAGGATATTTAAAAAAAAACTACATTGGCACTGAATAAAACACTTACTATGTTTTTACCACAAAATATTTTTATTAGCAAAAATATATAAATTTGATCAATCTTCATTGTTTTTCACACAAACTAAACATTAAAATAATTTTTAGTTGATCTCATGAAATTCCCGCTTATTTTAAGATTACTACTTTGGTTTTCTTTTTCGCAGCTTATATGTCTGAAGACGATTATGAAGGTTTGTTGATTCGAAAGCATTTATATAGCTGTATATTTTAAAATTATTATTTTATTTTAGTTCTAATCATGTGCATGGCTCTAAGCAGTAAGTTTTTAATTATAATAATAATAATCCTTCATTAACGGTGGAAATTAAAAACAATAATTTAACTAATATATAAAAGACTAAACATAAAACACAAAGCTTAAAAGATTAATAAATAAAAAACTAAAAATAACATAAAATAAATATTATTATTTGAGAGCTCGCCGCAAGCGGTTTATAGAATCATTAAAAACATCGAAATTATTAATTATTTTCACATTTATCCCTGTGACATTTGATTTACGTTACGTAATTATGTTAAACAAATGCAGCCAATTTTAGATCATAATAATAAAGACACTATCTAAGTACGATAAAGACACTAACTAAGTATGAGGAGAAACACCATTATTTTCCTGAACGAGATAATTATTTAAAAAAAATCAACAATTTATTTCTCAACACTGGCTAATGCCGGTAAATGAGTATCAATTATGAATGAATGAATAATTTATTTTATACGTAAAACATGGATTATACAAATTGTACATACATAAACATCTTTATTTCTGAGATTGGAATATACAGTTACAATACAATATTTAACAATACACTAACGTTCACAGCATAATTCCAACTCTGAAACTGGCTATCGACCAGTAGTCTTTCAGCCTGTCTTTGTCCAGTCTATGTCTGCTTTTTAAAAATTGTGATCGCTAACGTCATTGTCAAGGTCCGGTTGATGTACAAATTGTATTTTTTCAGATCTATACTTTATGACATCCGAAGACAGTAAGTATTTCGAAATGAAAAAAAAAAAACTGAAATATATTCATGGCTATTCCGTATGTAAAACGTGAAATTTAATGCATGTCTTATTATTCACATCTAAGGATTTCGATGTATGTATGTATGTGTGAAGGTCAGTTAATAGGGAATAGTCCTGATTGTCTCGAAACAATAAATACAATTTTTATTTTACATGTAATAATTTCATTATTTTCAGGCGCGATAAACGTTGTTGTACTATTGGGAGGTTTGTATAATATTTCTTTTTAAAAAATAATAAAGCTCTATTATGATGAAGGAAATAAAACGAGGACGCTTTGATAAGTTTTAAATTAATCACACTTTTACTGAAATAAAGCAACATTGGAAATTACAATGAAATTAAACAAGGAAAAATTCTGGCGATGATCAATAAAATTCGATCAATCCCTTTCTTCCAATTAAACTGTAAGTTTTAGAAACATTGTTTCAATAGACTTCCCGAGCATTTTAAATAACTGAAAATGTGTGACTCATTTTTGTTTCATTTTATTTAATTTAATATTGGGAATGTTAAGAGGAATAATTAAATTCGACGGACTTTAATAAGTAATGATCTTTTTTTTTACTTATCAAAAAAACGTATGCAACTGCAATTATAACTAATGAGAATAATTATTTTATTCCTCAGAACGTTCTTCGTCTCACCAGATAATTTAATCCTACGATTTTTTTTTTCATTTTTTATTCCTGACAAAATATAGATTCATTCAAAAAAAATAATAACTGCAGGTTGAGCTTCCGTGGTCAGCCAAGAGACTGAAATTATGAATGGTGTTTATGGACCCGATACTGTAACAGCTAATTAGGTGCAATTTCAGTTTCATCGATTCCGTTCAAGTATTTTTTTGTTTAAATGTGGAAATAATTTATTAATTATTTTCAAATCATTTTTATTTAATTTTTTTGTTTGTTAGAGATACACCTCGCGCAAGCAGGCTCATCGTCAAAGTATTGATAAAATCACAGATATAATTAAAGTTAACCAGCATGTTAAAAGTCGTACGATTTCCCAGAAGCTAAACATCTACGATGAAACTAAAAAATTAAATCTAAATTCAAAGAGCTTATTGATTTATTAAAACTGCATCATATTTATTCAAACATGACAGCAGCATTTTTTCTTCATTGAGATTATTTTCTATCAATCTTTTTTTTTTTCTTTCGAGTTTTATATCTTTATTTCGTAACTCTCCCATACTGAAAATTATCATCTAGGAAATTAAATGTATATTTTCATGAAAAAAATAAACCAGTAAAAAAAATGAAATAATGATAGAAAATTAAAACACTTGTTTTTTTTATGTTTACATCTGTGTGAGTTTATTTGACTATATTCTGAATAAATTCCTCTCTTAATCCGTGATGAAACATTTTTAATTAATAATGATAGAAAATTAAAATTGTCATTTTTATATTTTACGGATGTGAAACATAAAAAAAAGCATTAAAAATGTTTCACCACGGGTTAAGTGATGAATTTATTCAGAATACAGTCAAAAACAGTTTAGATTAAGTACTGATTTTTTTTTATACATACATATGTTACATATGAAAATAATATAAATTTCAATTTACTTTATTAACGGAATCTCCATTTCCAAATTACAATTATAATTACATTTTATAAGAAAAATGTGACGCTCTAAAAAGATTACAAAACATATGTATAAAAAAAAGGCAAATTACCAATCACAAATTATCAAATTACAAACAAATGATAATTTCAATGGCTTAAAGGGGTAAAAGGTAGGGCGGGGAAGAATAGAAATGGAATACAACGAGTAAATAGTGATTATCGGATGATGTACCAAAATAACTATTTATAAAGGGGTAAAATAGAGGGCGGGGAAGAATAGAAATGGAATGCAACGAGTAAATAGTGATTATCGGATGATGAACCAAAATAATTATTTATAAAAATTCGTTCTAAAAGCTTGTGATTGTACTTTATTATATGTATTTTTATAGGTCTGGGCATAGGCGTTGAAAATGTTCTCAGTGAGTATTTTGAATAATTAATATTAAAGAAGGATTAATTTAATGTTTATTTACTATTTTTTTATGCATTTTCATTTAATTTTAATTTTAATTAGTTAAATTATTAAAATGTCTATTGTTTGTGTGTATTGTATCCATATTATGTTTATTTACCATATTACTATTCTTGGCAGAAAGACCTCAGGTCGATAGCCATTTAACAATTAATTAATTTTTGTGTGGTATACATAATCAATGTTTGTTAACTTATTGCATCATTTAACAATTAATTAATTTTTGTGTGGTATACATAATCAATGTTTGCATCTTACCAAATATGACCCACCCATGAATGTATTATTCTATTTGGAAATAAATAAATTCAATTAAATTGAATTAATATGGTTGTTGGTTTTTGAAGGAAACTAATACAAAAGTTACATAAAAACGTTAATCAAGATTTCATTATTAAAAAAATATTTAAAAAAAAATTAAATACAAATGTAACAATCGCATAAAAGCGTTAATAAAGATTTAAAAAAAATATTTAAACAATTTTTCGGTCTTTAAATAATATTTTCAATTCTTTACAGGTATATTCGGGATTACCTTAGGTAAGCAATACTCACGATGCATAATACAATGTATTATAATTTGTTTCGCAACACACTTTTCTCAACAACCAACACAAGTTATAAAACAATAGAAATAAAGAATGTGAAAATTATGTACATTATCTAAATTATATTTACAGGTGGAATTTGGAGTAAGTAAAATTAATACTTTATCACGGAATACAATTTTTCTGGTGACAGATTTGAGTTCAGCAGACATTACACTATCCCTGTAGAAAGTTTCAGCCCTTTGCAGCTTAAAATAATTTTTTGCCGGAAAAGGTTATAAGGGGTACTCCTTTGAACTTTTTCGCATATTTTTGAAAATTGAAGAAAAATATTTGTAGACGGAATAAAACTTTTCTGGTGGCAGTTTTGAGTTCAGCAGACCTTAAACTATCCCTGTGGAAAGTTTCAGCTCTTTGCAGCTTAAAATAATTTTTTGTCGGAAAAAGTTGTAAGGGGTACTCCTTTGAACTTTTTCGCATATTTTTGAAAATTCAACAAAAATATCTGTAGACGGAATAAAACTTTTCTGGTGGCAGTTTTGAGTTCAGCGGACCTTAAACTATCCCTGTGGAAAATTTCAGCTCTTTGCAGCTTAAAATAATTTTTTGCCGGAAAAAGTTGTAAGGGGTACTCCTTTGAACTTTTTCGCATATTTTTGAAAATTCAAAAAAAATATTTGTAGACGGAATATTTTTTTTCTGGTGGCAGTTTTGAGTTCAGCAGACCTTAAACTATCCCTGTGGAAAGTTTCAGCTCTTTGCAGCTTAAAATATTTTTTTGCCGGAAAAAGTTGTAAGGGGTACTCCTTTGAACTTTTTCGCCTATCTGAAAATTAAAAAAAAATATTTATTGATTCACTAGTCTCTTCGTGAAACAAAATTTATATATCGTATCGTTATTTATTTCGAAATAATAAAATATCTCAAAAACGAATTATTTTTATGAGAGAAAACAGAAAAACAGGATTGCATTCTTGTTTTATTGTTGAATAAACTCGCCGATTATATTTATCTAAATAGCTTTGATTAAAATATCTTTTTGTTATTTTACCATTAACCTTTTTCTCTGAGAAGGAAAAATATATATTTTTTGAAGGAATGTGCAATCATTATTTTGATTTTATTAAAATAAAATATTGTTTTTAAACAGATATAATCAACAAAGGAATCGGTAAGATAATGAATAATATTCATAAATAATATTAAATATATCATAATTTTTAAATATGTAAAACAGATGAAATTTAAATTTCATAATCTTCTTTTATATAAATAAAAATAGTTGCCCTTCCCCCCACTTATTTTTTTAATGAACTAGATATATTTCGGAAATTATGTTTTCATATATATATATATATATATATATATATATATATATACAGGGAGTTTTTTTTATCAGTATACATTTCCCCTATGTATACCTACAAAATACGCGAGTCAAATGCATTAATGTATGTGTGTTTAGTTGCCAATAACACGCAACTGAACATACATATGCCAAATAGCCAACCAAACATACACACATTAATCGGTTCAATGCGTTTGACTCGCGTTTTTTTGCAGGTACACGCTTCCCCTAATGTATACTGATAAAAATACCTCTCTGTATATATATATATATATAGAGAGAGAGAGATATTTATATATATTTTATTTAAATAAAACTTGCTTGTTTGGTTAAATATGAATATATTTATTATTAATTAGTCAATGAGAATCTATTTTTACTGCTTTAATTTGTTAAAACTACAATCTTCAAAGTAAATCGTCGTTTCATTTAAAAATACATTTTTTTGTCTTCATAAAATAACACGTTTCTTTAAATATATTTCAGGCTATGCGAAAAGTAAGTATTTCAATAATTTCTCAAATGAATTAATCAATTTTAAAATTGCCATTTGATCATGATAAACAAAGGAAGTTGAAAATGTTTAAATCAATATTTTTGCTTCCAGGCTTTCTACAGCTAGGATTCAAGATCTTCGGTAATTATTCAATTGAATGGTTATATACATAACTCCACCTTTTTTTTTGTTATGGGGAAACTATTATGTAACGGAAATGTTAAGTTTAACGTATACGTAATCAGTTGCCATTTTAAGGATAACTTCATAGCAGACACTGTGACGCCTTTTTTATCCCCAAGTCTGAGATAACAAAATTATAAAGAGATTAAAAAATGATCGTTTATTATATCGAGCATATAACAAAAATCGACGACGAAGTTGGCATTGGAAATCTAAAGTCATGTCTGTACATATCCATGGGTGGTCTGTGATGGGCTATCGACCGGAGGTCTTTCTCCCCTAATTTATTATTATTATTATTACAAAAGTAACATTTCAATTACAAAAATTTAAATTCGATAAAAATAATTACTATATTGTTTACCACTTTTTATGTTAATAATTTAAATATTAACAATTTTTTTAAAAAATGTAAATTTTCTTTTGTTTTAGGATGATTTCTAAGAAGACGCAGAAGTTCTAAGTTAATTAACGCTACCAAAAATAAAAACGAGAAACTACTTTCAATACAAATAATAGAAAAAACGGGATTTATTCACTTGTTCACAGTTATTTAAACAAATTGTTATAGTACTTATGCAATATACGTCAAATTGTCACAGTAGCTAAAGAGGAAATAATTTATTAATAATTTTCAAATTCTTTTTATATAATTTACTTTCAATACAATTTATTTATTTATGAATGTCCACTACTTTCAATACAAATAATATAAAAACGGGATTTATTCACTTGTACACAGTTATTTAAACAAATTGTTATAGTACTTATGCAATATACGTCAAATTGTCACAGTAGCTAAAGAGGAAATAATTTATTAATTATTTTCAAATTCTTTTTATTTAATTTACTTCCAATACAATTTATTTATTTATGAATGTCCTACCAAAGCAGTTATTTAAAACCACTATATTTTGTAATTATTTTAAATAAACACATTTTTTAGAAAATAAAAATTAATACATATTTATTGCTTACTATTAATTTAAACAAAATAAACAAAATGCTTAAAATCCACCGTTGTTGTTTATTCTTTCTGTTTTTCCCATCATTCTGAAATAATTACAATTTGTTAATGGAAATTATCATACATTTTGTATGTGTGTGCGTTTTTGTTGCGTCTCTCTTATTGAATATGCATTCGTTGTTTTTGTTTTATTTTCATAAACAGCAGAATATTTTAGCTACTGTTCGAACAATGATATTATATATACAGGGTGAGTCAAGGACTTCGATTCTCCCTTGTCGTTAGAAATTCAGCACTAATTTAATTTATTAATAAAACTTGCTCGACTACTAAAGACGCATAATCTAAAATTATTTTTATACATAATATAAATTTGTTGGTTGTTATATATATAAAGAGTGTTCCGTTTTCGCGGAATTGATATCAATATTGTTATTTTCAATGAAACGTTCTATATATTAATATAATACAATATAATATAATATAATATAATATAATATAATATAATATAATATAATATAATATAATATAATATAATATAATATAATATAATATAATATAATATAATATAATATAATATAATATAATATAATATAATATAATATAATATAATATAATATAATATAATATAATATAATATAATATAATATAATATAATATAATATAATATAATATAATATAATATAATATAATATAATATAATATTTTATGTGTATTTGATTTATTTATATATTTATTACGGTGCGCATCATTATTGTTATTGTGTTTATGGATACTGATTGGAAAACTCAATGGTTATACTTGATCAAGGAGTTATTAGTCTAAATTTTATCAAATCAATTCAATATATTGTTGTATTTTGTAATTACAGATTGTCATTAATTGTGTTATATCCTAATAATAATTCAACAATAAATATCAATATTATTTCATTTATACTAATTACTCAACTACTATCATTTGCTTATATCAATAGTTCTTTTAATCAATTTACGTCATCAAAATAATTTTACATTATTCCTTCTAATCATGTTTGTCATTTAATTTAATAGTAAATATTAGAAATAGAGAAAGCGTTGGGAAACGTAAACAACAACTTCCGTTGCAAAAACAAGAAAGAACCCTTATCACATATTTATTATGCTTAGATGTTAAGTTTTGTATTATAATATAATTCATTCCGATTTATAATCTCGTATCGAACAGTCGAAAATAAAACAGAAAATCATTTTTTTTAAATTAAATCTTTAATTTAACGACCATCAAAGAAAATATTAAGTTACCCACAACAATTGTAAAAAGGTGATTTTCCGTAAATAAAGAATTAATTAATATGTACATTTCAAGTTCAACGTGCATATAGTAATAAAAATAAAAAAAAGTTAAGAAAGGAATAAAATATTATTATATTATATCAAGAAACTTCACGTACTCACCAACAAATATCTTCGCCCTATATAAATAATAAATAAATAAATAATAAATCTTTATTAACGGAATACACCTTTTACAAAAAAAATATAATAATAATAAAGAATTAGTAATATATAATGTAATTAACTACAATTATGTACTATGATCGCATTCCTTTTTTTAACAATACTTAGGAATTCAATTAAGGAGTTGTAAAATAAATCGACATTAGTCATTACATTCAAAGCATTGGCTGTCCGCATGAATCGTGTAATAGGAGAATAGTAACCATAGTTCGTTTTATGAAAAGGCAAGCTAAAAAGTGTTGAGTTGCGCAATTCACGATGATCAGTGTTATATATTGATAAAATTGTATAAGTTACGTGAAGATGAACAGATATTAATTTTTATTTTGTAATAGTTCAAACCCCGCCTTATACAAATTTGTATATTGTATAACACAACGTACATTGTGTTCGAATTGTAATAACCGTTTAATTAATTGGCCAGATTCGTTATTTGTGTTAATAATTGAGTAATTTAAGAATGATAATAAAAATACACAGTAAGTGGAAACAATGCACACTTACCGTGTATTTTTATTATCATTCCTAAATTACTCAAAAATGCTCATGTGAACGAATAAATGAAGCAAATAATGCGGAATTTATTTCATTTTGACTGGAGAACAATAAATTTATACTTTAAGCAAATTTAAACAATTCAAAAAAATTCATGTATTGTGTACTATAAAAAATGTGTCGGAGTTTTGATTGTGAATGAGAAAAAACCATAAAAAATCATCAGAGAAATAATCAACAATAACAAAAGAGAATGAGAGTGTATAGTATTCAGGTTTTACCTGTTTATAAAGTTTAGTTGTGATCAACAACGACAGTTTTATTTTATTTTCCGATTCGCGTGATTAGTTTAAGGAATCCGATATCTCGTGTAAGCTCTCACGCTCTTCGAAGACTGACCCTTTTTATTTTATCCGGAACCGCGTAATTAATTCATAGAATCCGATATTTCCGGTAAGATCTCACGCTCTTCGAAGACGGACCCTTTTTATTTTATCCGGAACCGCGTAATTAGTCTAAGGAATCCGATATTTCCGGTAAGCTCTCACGCTCTTCGAAGACGGACCCTTTTTATTTTATCCGGAACCGCGTAATTAGTCTTAGGAATCCGATATTTCCAGTAAGTTCCAGTAAGCTCTCACGCTCTTCGAAGACGGACTCTTTTTATTTAATCGCGAACGGCGTAATTTAGTTTAAGGTGTAATCTTGATAGCGATTACGCGGTACAAACTTCTTGAAAGCGTGTAATCGAAATTATTCCAATTTTGAATATTTATCGCAAATTATATCAAGTAAAACTAGTCACTGTCTTAATTTGACAGTGATTAGTTTTACTTAGTTTATATCGTGTAATTGAAACTATTCTAATCAATTGTATATCTGAAATAAGTGATTTTTCTAAAAAAAATCATTACATTACATCACAAAGCCTTAAAGATTAAAAAAAAATGTTGAATGTATAATAGAGGAAATAATTAGAAATTAAAAAGGGATTGTTTTACATAAAACTGACTTAATCCGTAATAAAACCACACGTGCTTGAACATGATAACAATAATTAAATTTCCTTTTTCTAAATTACTTCGTTTGTAATAATAGAAAAAAACAGGATTTAATCTCTTGGTCGCAGTTATTTATTTTTCATAATAGGAAATAAACAGGATTTATTTACTTGGTCACAATTATTTAATGTGTAAAGGACGATTGCCCAGCGAAGACGGATGTTGTGTGCAAGTATGAGATAAAGGAGGAGACTGCCGAAGCTGTTGCTTTATTAGAAATCGAATAATGTTATAAAATAATTAATTTTTTTATAATATATATATATAACTATTATTTTTTGCATAATGTTTAATTTTGTTTGCTAATATTAATTTATACTTTGTTCTCTTTTTTTTCTGTTTAAATTTAACTAACTTTGCTTGTACTCTTCTTATATTATGATTTTGATTGTATATTTTCCCTTGTTGGATTCTTCCGTTGGAAAATAAAAATTATTATTATTATTATTATAATTAATTAAATACGACGCAAGCGCCATCTTTTGCCTAATTTCAAGTGGCATCGTCAACGATAATAATAACTGATTTAATTTTGCTGATTGTATTTGAATTAATTTAATTAATTTATTTTAAAATCTTTAAATTATGTAAGGCATAGCTGTACTGACGAGGGATAGATCCCGAAACACGTGTCTGCGGATGGCCTTGTATTAAGTAACGTTCATTTTGTTGTTTTTACATTAAATTTTTCTCGAATCAAAATTTGTTGCATTAAGCAATATTTTATTTATATGCAACAGCAGGTGTACATTATGTAATTCAATGTCCGGCGTGGGTATTTGCCCGGGAAGTAGTTGTTTTAATGTGCATTTGTTTAACGTACTTACGTAACGTAAGTCAAAAGCCACAGAGCTAAATGTGGAAATAATTTATTAATTATTTTCAAATCATTTTTATTTAATAAACTGAAATATAATTATAAATTGACAGTGAATAATACTATTATTTCAAATTGGTCATAACAAAAGAATTAATTCCGTTGATAATTAATAAATTATTTCCTCTTTAAAAAAATTCAAATATTTAATTTATTTATTTTTCGTTTCTATTTTCTCCAGTACACCCCCAGAACTGAATATCCAATTCCCAAACATCCTGTATTCCGCAGCGTGTTTGTTGATAACTTAGACCGACGCAAAATAACGCAAAGATTTCATTTAATTAGCAGTAACAAGCGCGTCGAAGGCAATTTAAAATTCCAATTGTATTTTTATTTTCACGAAAAGATACCAATTCAAATATTCGAGAAACGGTAGCATATGTTTTTGCTTGTTTTAACGATAAGCGGCGTATATGTATTAAATCCTGGCTGAGAGTCTAGTTGCTTCCAGAAGGTGAAGATGAGAAATGTGTACGTGGCCATATTGCTGGCCCTAACCGCAGTTTTCATCCTCCCAGGTACATTATTATTCAAACTTTAATATTTATAATTATTTGATTATTTACATAACTAAAATTTATTGTTTCGAGATTTATAATGGATAAAATTATTGCTTGCAGAAATTAATGGGAGATGTAAGTATTTTTTTGCAACATTTATGAAACTGTAGAACACAGGGATATAATTTTAATTATTTTTCCTTTAATGTAAATATAATTTAAAAATAATACCAATTTAACTAATTTTTTGCAATAATTTTAAAATTAAGTCTTTGTTGTTTAAAGTATTCTTTAATAATTTATTTTATTTCTTTAGCATTACAGACTGTTAGAAGATGTAAGTACAAATAAAAAAATAGTAGTAGTAGTAGTAAATCCATTTAATAAACCCAAAAGAGTTACAAAAGGCCACCAACCGAGATCTTTCAGTCGAAATTAAAAATATTTATTTATTTAACGGATTTACCTTTTTACAAATCTACAATATAATTAATAATATTTATGTATAGTGGATTGTAGAACAAAAATAAAGAAATAACAACAAAAAACTAATTGGCGCCGCTAGATAATAGTGTTTTTTTTTTTTTTTAGATGATATGTGTTTTTTTTTACTTTCTCCCTAATGTGTGTTTAGAAAAATTATTAGATTTATTTCTTTCCTATTTATTCTTGTCTATAAATTCAACAAAATAAAAATTAATATTTGTTTCTGCATTTTTAAACAGCTTACGTTAGAGATGTCTATAAAGGCCTGTGCAAATTCAGCAAAAAGGAAAATGGTAAGATATAATTCTTTTCTAATTGAACTAAAAACTCGTCCTAATACATTTATCTTCATACATTTTAATTAATTTATTTTTCGTTGCAGTTGAATTCGATGTCCTCGTTGGCGTGATAAAAGGTAACTTTATCAATTTATGCGATTTGTTATACAAATTTCAATTTTACAAAAATTCTTTATACATTTTTAGATGATTTCCGAACATTTAATAAAATGTTCAAAGGCAAAGATTTCTGCTTGACAGAACTTGAAGTCAGAGGTATGTATTCCTAAAAAAAAAACATTCCACGAAGCCAATAATATAACAGAAATTCGTTAATAAATAATTGTATATTCCAGAACTTTATCGAATGCTCGGAATTTTGGGTAAGTAAATTATCAATTAATAAAATAAAAAAATCTTTTTATTTAATTTGTTTTTTTTTTTTAATCGAATTACTTAATTATCTTCAAATAATTGTTTATTAGCACATCTTCAACAAACTTTAAAATTTAATTATCTTGAAAATAAACTGATAGACCGAAACTAGTCGAGAAAGTAAAGTTATTAAATTTAAATTGTGTGTTTAATTAATTTCTCACTTAACCCGTGTTGAAACATTTTTGAATTAAATCATCCTGAATTAATTTAAATTGTGTTTTTATTTGATAATTTAAAATTTGTTTTGAGAATTAACTAATAACTAGTAACATTTTTAATTATATATATTTATATCTTTATTCTCCACAATTATGGTTTAACAAAAAAAATATTTTTAACAATTAAACTTTAAACAAATGTTCTTGTAAGAATTGTCTATCGGCCTTATAAATTATTTATTCATATTTATTATTAAAACAATTAAAAGTACATATTAAACTTTTATTGAAAATACTAATGAAACAAAAAAAAATCTAAATGCTAAATTAAGTGCATGTAAAAATAAAGCTGACGCGTGTCGACATCTGTGTTACGCGTAGATAATTATTTTAATTTCACCAACACTTACACATATTTTTGCATTGATTTAGCGGATTTTTAATTACCATTCTCTGAGAGTTTTCTACAAAAGTTCAGTTATTAAGTAAATACATTTTTCTTTACCCAATAAAAAAATAACATAAACAATTTTTTATTAGATACAGAAATATATAAAAACATCTTTATTCAGACAACATTACATGAGCTTATACATATATTTATATTTACTTAACAAGAATAAATATTATGTTAGTCTGTCTGGGCTATCAACCTGGGGTCATTCTGCCCTAGATACAGAAATATTTATTTACATTTAATTGAAAACAATTAAAGCGAAATTCGTCTTCCTTTAGTGGAAGAAACAATGATTCTCGGTCGTCTACATTGTAGACCCAAATCGTTGACGATGCCACTTGAAATTAGGCAAAAGATGGCGCTTGCGTCGTATTTAATTTGTTATAATTGAAATGTTAGTACATTTATTAGTTTTTAGTACATTTATTATGATTAATATTTATTTACTTAAAATCTGCACTTTTGCAGAGGGAGAGAAAAATTAAAAGTAATCCTTTAGAATTAAATCTCAAAATAAATTACATTTCTTAATTTAAAAAAACCTACTTTCAGATGACTATTGCGAATATTTGAAACGTAAGTATTTTGAATGATTCTTAAAAATTACAATCATTTTTTTCTTATAAATTTATTTTAACTCGAACTAAATTCATTAAACACGAGCGAAGAAACAGGTTTCACGGTGGGATTTAGGTGTAGCCACGAACTAATGGTTCAGTAAACAACGTTTTCAAAATAATCAAATTAATAAAAAGTAAAGCAGAATAAATCAATCAAGAAAATTCTATTTGAAATTCAATCAAAAATTTTAAAACACGCCGAAACTATTTGAGATTAATACAAAAACCAGTAAAACAAATCAACGTGTTTTAATATAATACATATTAATATTTTGTATTATTTTTGTATTATGAAAATGGCGTTGCCGTTAATGAACATTTATTTATTTATTTATTATTAATATTTTTAAGTCAATTTAATATTAAATGTGAATTACCAAGTAATAAATGACAATCAAGTATGAAATAAAGAAAATTCAAATTTGATAAACAGAAAATATTATATATTTACAATTCCAAATCATATTTGTTGTTATTCTTGTCCTTTAATGTAAATGGCTTTCAAGATTTAAGTTAATAATGAATTAATCACAAAACCTTATTTCTACTGAAGGTTTGTAATGCAGTTAAATGCACATGTTGATTATGATAATCCACTATCCTCATTAATTCAATAAATTAAATATATGCGCGCAATTGATTCAACTAATAAATTAAACGTTATAATAGAATGACATAAATTAATTAAAAATTAAATCATAGAAAAAAAAGCCCAGCAAGAAACAACAACGAAAAATGATGGGGACGAAACTACGACTGAGAGTTTTACAACCGAAGACCCCAAACAACCTATTACTCCTGAAAATCCAAAGAGCGAGGAATCCGGTGAAGAACCTGTCACTCCTGAAGAGCCAAAAAGCCAGGAATCAGGTGAGGAACCTGTAACTCCTGAAGAACCTGTCACTCCTGAAGAGCCAAATAGCCAGGAATCTGGTGAAGAACCTGTAACCCCTGAAGAACCTGTCACTCCTGAAGAGCCAAAGAGCCAGGAATCTGGTGAGGAACCTGTAACTCCTGAAGAGCCAAAGAGCCAGGAATCTGTTGAAGAACCTGTAACTCCTGAAGAACCTGTCACTCCTGAAGAGCCAAAGAGCCAGGAATCTGGTGAGGAACCTGTAACTCCTGAAGAACCTGTCACTCCTGAAGAGCCAAAGAGCCAGGAATCTGGTGAGGAACCTGTAACTCCTGAAGAGCCAAAGAGCCAGGAATCTGGTGAGGAACCTGTAACTCCTGAAGAACCTGTCACTCCTGAAGAGCCAAAGAGCCAGGAATCTGTTGAAGAACCTGTAACTCCTGAAGAACCTGTCACTCCTGAAGAGCCAAAGAGCCAGGAATCTGGTGAAGAACCTGTAACTCCTGAAGAACCTGTCACTCCTGAAGAGCCAAAGAGCCGGGAATCTGGTGAGGAACCTGTAACTCCTGAAGAACCTGTCACTCCTGAAGAGCCAAAGAGCCAGGAATCTGGTGAAGAACCTGTAACTCCTGAAGAACCTGTCACTCCTGAAGAGCCAAAAAGCCAGGAATCAGGTGAGGAACCTGTAACTCCTGAAGAACCTGTCACTCCTGAAGAGCCAAAGAGCCAGGAATCTGGTGAGGAACCTGTAACTCCTGAAGAACCTGTCACTCCTGAAGAGCCAAAGAGCCGGGAATCTGGTGAGGAACCTGTAACTCCTGAAGAACCTGTCACTCCTGAAGAGCCAAAGAGCCGGGAATCTGGTGAGGAACCTGTAACTCCTGAAGAACCTGTCACTCCTGAAGAGCCAAAAAGCCAGGAATCAGGTGAGGAACCTGTAACTCCTGAAGAACCTGTCACTCCTGAAGAGCCAAAGAGCCAGGAATCTGTTGAGGAACCTGTAACTCCTGAAGAACCTGTCACTCCTGAAGAGCCAAAGAGCCAGGAATCTGTTGAAGAACCTGTAACTCCTGAAGAACCTGTCACTCCTGAAGAGCCAAAGAGCCAGGAATCTGTTGAAGAACCTGTAACTCCTGAAGAACCTGTCACTCCTGAAGAGCCAAAGAGCCAGGAATCTGGTGAGGAACCTGTAACTCCTGAAGAACCTGTCACTCCTGAAGAGCCAAAGAGCCAGGAATCTGTTGAAGAACCTGTAACTCCTGAAGAACCTGTCACTCCTGAAGAGCCAAAGAGCCAGGAATCTGTTGAAGAACCTGTAACTCCTGAAGAACCTGTCACTCCTGAAGAGCCAAAGAGCCAGGAATCTGTTGAAGAACCTGTAACTCCTGAAGAGCCAAAGAGCCAGGAATCTGTTGAAGAACCTGTAACTCCTGAAGAACCTGTCATTCCTGAAGAGCCAAAGAGCCAGGAATCTGTTGAAGAACCTGTAACTCCTGAAGAGCCAAAGAGCCAGGAATCTGTTGAAGAACCTGTAACTCCTGAAGAACCTGTCACTCCTGAAGAGCCAAAGAGCCAGGAATCTGTTGAAGAACCTGTAACTCCTGAAGAACCTGTCACTCCTGAAGAGCCAAAGAGCCAGGAATCTGTTGAAGAACCTGTAACTCCTGAAGAACCTGTCACTCCTGAAGAGCCAAAAAGCCAGGAATCAGGTGAGGAACCTGTAACTCCTGAAGAACCTGTCACTCCTGAAGAGCCAAAGAGCCAGGAATCTGTTGAAGAACCTGTAACTCCTGAAGAACCTGTCACTCCTGAAGAGCCAAAGAGCCAGGAATCTGTTGAAGAACCTGTAACTCCTGAAGAGCCAAAGAGCCAGGAATCTGTTGAAGAACCTGTAACTCCTGAAGAACCTGTCACTCCTGAAGAGCCAAAGAGCCAGGAATCTGTTGAAGAACCTGTAACTCCTGAAGAGCCAAAGAGCCAGGAATCTGTTGAAGAACCTGTAACTCCTGAAGAACCTGTCATTCCTGAAGAGCCAAAGAGCCAGGAATCTGTTGAAGAACCTGTAACTCCTGAAGAGCCAAAGAGCCAGGAATCTGTTGAAGAACCTGTAACTCCTGAAGAGCCAAAGAGCCAGGAATCTGTTGAAGAACCTGTAACTCCTGAAGAACCTGTCACTCCTGAAGAGCCAAAGAGCCAGGAATCTGTTGAAGAACCTGTAACTCCTGAAGAGCCAAAGAGCCAGGAATCTGTTGAAGAACCTGTAACTCCTGAAGAACCTGTCACTCCTGAAGAGCCAAAGAGCCAGGAATCTGTTGAAGAACCTGTAACTCCTGAAGAGCCAAAGAGCCAGGAATCTGTTGAAGAACCTGTAACTCCTGAAGAACCTGTCATTCCTGAAGAGCCAAAGAGCCAGGAATCTGTTGAAGAACCTGTAACTCCTGAAGAGCCAAAGAGCCAGGAATCTGTTGAAGAACCTGTAACTCCTGAAGAACCTGTCACTCCTGAAGAGCCAAAGAGCCAGGAATCTGTTGAAGAACCTGTAACTCCTGAAGAACCTGTCACTCCTGAAGAGCCAAAGAGCCAGGAATCTGTTGAAGAACCTGTAACTCCTGAAGAACCTGTCACACCTGAAGAGCCAAAGAGCCGGGAATCTGGTGAGGAACCTGTAACTCCTGAAGAACCTGTCACTCCTGAAGATCCAAAGAGCCAGGAATCTGTTGAAGAACCTGTAACTCCTGAAGAACCTGTCACTCCTGAAGAGCCAAAGAGCCAGGAATCTGTTGAAGAACCTGTAACTCCTGAAGAACCTGTCACTCCTGAAGAGCCAAAGAGCCAGGAATCTGTTGAAGAACCTGTAACTCCTGAAGAACCTGTCACTCCTGAAGAGCCAAAGAGCCAGGAATCTGTTGAAGAACCTGTAACTTCTGAAGAACCTGTCACACCTGAAGAGCCAAAGAGCCGGGAATCTGGTGAGGAACCTGTAACTCCTGAAGAACCTGTCACTCCTGAAGAGCCAAAGAGCCAGGAATCTGTTGAAGAACCTGTAACTCCTGAAGAACCTGTCACTCCTGAAGAGCCAAAGAGCCAGGAATCTGTTGAAGAACCTGTAACTCCTGAAGAACCTGTCACACCTGAAGAGCCAAAGAGCCAGGAATCTGTTGAAGAACCTGTAACTCCTGAAGAACCTGTCACTCCTGAAAAGCCAAAAAGCCAGGAATCAGGTGAGGAACCTGTAACTCCTGAAGAACCTGTCACTCCTGAAGAGCCAAAGAGCCAGGAATCTGGTGAGGAACCTGTAACTCCTGAAGAACCTGTCACTCCTGAAGAGCCAAAGAGCCAGGAATCTGTTGAAGAACCTGTAACTCCTGAAGAACCTGTCACTCCTGAAGAGCCAAAGAGCCAGGAATCTGTTGAAGAACCTGTAACTCCTGAAGAGCCAAAGAGCCAGGAATCTGTTGAAGAACCTGTAACTCCTGAAGAACCTGTCACTCCTGAAGAGCCAAAGAGCCAGGAATCTGTTGAAGAACCTGTAACTCCTGAAGAACCTGTCACTCCTGAAGAGCCAAAGAGCCAGGAAACTGGTGAGGAACCTGTAACTCCTGAAGAACCTGTCACTCCTGAAGAGCCAAAGAGCCAGGAATCTGGTGAGGAACCTGTAACTCCTGAAGAACCTGTCACTCCTGAAGAGCCAAAGAGCCAGGAATCTGGTGAGGAACCTGTAACTCCTGAAGAGCCAAAGAGCCAGGAATCTGGTGAGGAACCTGTAACTCCTGAAGAACCTGTCACTCCTGAAGAGCCAAAGAGCCAGGAATCTGGTGAGGAACCTGTAACTCCTGAAGAACCTGTCACTCCTGAAGAGCCAAAGAGCCAGGAATCTGGTGAGGAACCTGTAACTCCTGAAGAGCCAAAGAGACAGGAATCTGGTGAAGAACCTGTAACTCCTAAAGAACCTGTCACTCCTGAAGAGCCAAAGAGCCAGGAATCTGGTGAGGAACCTGTAACTCCTGAAGAACCTGTCACTCCTGAAGAGCCAAAGAGCCAGGAATCTGTTGAAGAACCTGTAACTCCTGAAGAACCTGTCACTCCTGAAGAGCCAAAGAGCCAGGAATCTGGTGAGGAACCTGTAACTCCTGAAGAACCTGTCACTCCTGAAGAGCCAAAGAGCCAGGAATCTGTTGAAGAACCTGTAACTCCTGAAGAGCCAAAGAGCCAGGAATCTGTTGAAGAACCTGTAACTCCTGAAGAACCTGTCACTCCTGAAGAGCCAAAGAGCCAGGAATCTGGTGAGGAACCTGTAACTCCTGAAGAACCTGTCACTCCTGAAGAGCCAAAGAGCCAGGAATCTGGTGAAGAACCTGTAACTCCTGAAGAACCTGTCACTCCTGAAGAGCCAAAGAGCCAGGAATCTGTTGAAGAACCTGTAACTCCTGAAGAACCAGTCACTCCTGAAGAGCCAAAGAGCCAGGAATCTGTTGAAGAACCTGTAACTCCTGAAGAACCTGTCACTCCTGAAGAGCCAAAGAGCCAGGAAACTGTTGAAGAACCTGTAACTCCTGAAGAACCTGTCACACCTGAAGAGCCAAAGAGCCGGGAATCTGGTGAGGAACCTGTAACTCCTGAAGAACCTGTCACTCCTGAAAAGCCAAAGAGCCAGGAATCTGGTGAAGAACCTGTAACTCCTGAAGAACCTGTCACTCTTGAAGAGCCAAAGAGCCAGGAATCTGTTGAAGAACCTGTAACTCCTGAAGAGCCAAAGAGCCAGGAATCTGTTGAAGAACCTGTAACTCCTGAAGAACCTGTCACTCCTGAAGAGCCAAAGAGCCAGGAATCTGTTGAAGAACCTGTAACTCCTGAAGAGCCAAAGAGCCAGGAATCTGTTGAAGAACCTGTAACTCCTGAAGAACCTGTCACTCCTGAAGAGCCAAAGAGCCAGGAATCTGTTGAAGAACCTGTAACTCCTGAAGAACCTGTAACTCCTGAAGAGCCAAAGAGCCAGGAATCTGTTGAAGAACCTGTAACTCCTGAAGAACCTGTCACTCCTGAAGAGCCAAAGAGCCAGGAATCTGGTGAGGAACCTGTAACTCCTGAAGAACCTGTCACTCCTGAAGAGCCAAAGAGCCAGGAATCTGGTGAGGAACCTGTAACTCCTGAAGAACCTGTAACTCCTGAAGAGCCAAAGAGCCAGGAATCTGTTGAAGAACCTGTAACTCCTGAAGAACCAGTCACTCCTGAAGAGCCAAAGAGCCAGGAATCTGTTGAAGAACCTGTAACTCCTGAAGAACCTGTAACTCCTGAAGAGCCAAAGAGCCAGGAATCTGTTGAAGAACCTGTAACTCCTGAAGAACCTGTCACTCCTGAAGAGCCAAAGAGCCAGGAATCTGGTGAGGAACCTGTAACTCCTGAAGAACCTGTCACTCCTGAAGAGCCAAAGAGCCAGGAATCTGGTGAGGAACCTGTAACTCCTGAAGAACCTGTCACTCCTGAAGAGCCAAAGAGCCAGGAATCTGTTGAAGAACCTGTAACTCCTGAAGAACCTGTAACTCCTGAAGAGCCAAAGAGCCAGGAATCTGTTGAAGAACCTGTAACTCCTGAAGAATCTGTCACTCCTGAAGAGCCAAAGAGCCAGGAATCTGGTGAGGAACCTGTAACTTCTGAAGAACCTGTCACTCCTGAAGAGCCAAAGAGCCAGGAATCTGGTGAGGAACCTGTAACTCCTGAAGAACCTGTCACTCCTGAAGAGCCAAAGAGCCAGGAATCTGTTGAAGAACCTGTTACTCCTGAAGAACCTGTCACTCCTGAAGAGCCAAAGAGCCAGGAATCCGGTGAGGAACCTGTAACTCCTGAAGAACCTGTCACTCCTGAAGAGCCAAAGAGCCAGGAATCTGTTAAAGAACCTGTAAATCCTGAAGAACCTGTCACTCCTGAAGAGCCAAAGAGCCAGGAATCTGGTGAGGAACCTGTAACTCCTGAAGAACCTGTCACTCCTGAAGAGCCAAAGAGCCAGGAATCTGGTGAAGAACCTGTAACTCCTGAAGAACCTGTCACTCCTGAAGAGCCAAAGAGCCAGGAATCTGGTGAGGAACCTGTAACTCCTGAAGAACCTGTCACTCCTGAAGAGCCAAAGAGCCAGGAATCTGTTGAAGAACCTGTAACTCCTGAAGAACCTGTCACTCCTGAAGAGCCAAAGAGCCAGGAATCTGTTGAAGAACCTGTTACTCCTGAAGAACCTGTCACTCCTGAAGAGCCAAAGAGCCAGGAATCTGGTGAAGAACCTGTAACTCCTGAAGAACCTGTCACTCCTGAAGAGCCAAAGAGCCAGGAATCTGGTGAAGAACCTGTAACTCCTGAAGAACCTGTCACTCCTGAAGAGCCAAAGAGCCAGGAATCTGGTGAAGAACCTGTAACTCCTGAAGAACCTGTCACTCCTGAAGAGCCAAAGAGCCAGGAATCTGTTGAAGAACCTGTTACTCCTGAAGAACCTGTCACTCCTGAAGAGCCAAAGAGCCAGGAATCTGGTGAGGAACCTGTAACTCCTGAAGAACCTGTCACTCCTGAAGAGCCAAAGAGCCAGGAATCTGTTGAAGAACCTGTAACTCCTGAAGAACCTGTCACTCCTGAAGAGCCAAAGAGCCAGGAATCTGTTGAAGAACCTGTAACTCCTGAAGAACCTGTCACTCCTGAAGAGCCAAAGAGCCTGGAATCTGGTGAGGAAACTGTAACTCCTGAAGAGCCAAAGAGCCAGGAATCTGGTGAAGAACCTGTAACTCCTGAAGAACCTGTCACTCCTGAAGAGCCAAAGAGCCAGGAATCTGTTGAAGAACCTGTAACTCCTGAAGAGCCAAAGAGCCAGGAATCTGTTGAAGAACCTGTAACTCCTGAAGAACCTGTTACTCCTGAAGAGCCAAAGAGCCAGGAATCTGGTGAGGAACCTGTAACTCCTGAAGAACCTGTCACTCCTGAAGAGCCAAAGAGCCAGGAATCTGGTGAGGAACCTGTAACTCCTAAAGAACCTGTCACTCCTGAAGAGCCAAAGAGCCAGGAATCTGGTGAGGAACCTGTAACTCCTGAAGAACCTGTCACTCCTGAAGAGCCAAAGAGCCAGGAATCTGTTGAAGAACCTGTAACTCCTGATAAGCCAAAGAGCCAGGAATCTGGTGAGGAACCTGTAACTCCTGAAGAACCTGTCACTCCTGAAGAGCCAAAGAGCCAGGAATCTGGTGAGGAACCTGTAACTCCTGAAGAACCTGTCACTCCTGAAGAGCCAAAGAGCCAGGAATCTGTTGAAGAACCTGTAACTCCTGAAGAGCCAAAGAGCCAGGAATCTGGTGAGGAACCTGTAACTCCTGAAGAACCTGTCACTCCTGAAGAGCCAAAGAGCCAGGAATCTGTTGAAGAACCTGTAACTCCTGAAGAACCTGTCACTCCTGAAGAGCCAAAGAGCCAGGAATCTGGTGAGGAACCTGTAACTCCTGAAGAACCTGTCACTCCTGAAGAGCCAAAGAGCCAGGAATCTGTTGAAGAACCTGTAACTCCTGAAGAACCTGTCACTCCTGAAGAGCCAAAGAGCCAGGAATCTGGTGAGGAACCTGTAACTCCTGAAGAACCTGTCACTCCTGAAGAGCCAAAGAGCCAGGAATCTGGTGAGGAACCTGTAACTCCTAAAGAACCTGTCACTCCTGAAGAGCCAAAGAGCCAGGAATCTGGTGAGGAACCTGTAACTCCTGAAGAACCTGTCACTCCTGAAGAGCCAAAGAGCCAGGAATCTGTTGAAGAACCTGTAACTCCTGAAGAGCCAAAGAGCCAGGAATCTGGTGAGGAACCTGTAACTCCTGAAGAACCTGTCACTCCTGAAGAGCCAAAGAGCCAGGAATCTGTTGAAGAACCTGTAACTCCTGAAGAGCCAAAGAGCCAGGAATCTGGTGAGGAACCTGTAACTCCTGAAGAACCTGTCACTCCTGAAGAGCCAAAGAGCCAGGAATCTGTTGAAGAACCTGTAACTCCTGAAGAGCCAAAGAGCCAGGAATCTGGTGAGGAACCTGTAACTCCTGAAGAACCTGTCACTCCTGAAGAGCCAAAGAGCCAGGAATCTGTTGAAGAACCTGTAACTCCTGAAGAACCTGTCACTCCTGAAGAGCCAAAGAGCCAGGAATCTGGTGAGGAACCTGTAACTCCTGAAGAACCTGTCACTCCTGAAGAGCCAAAGAGCCAGGAATCTGTTGAAGAACCTGTAACTCCTGAAGAGCCAAAGAGCCAGGAATCTGGTGAGGAACCTGTAACTCCTGAAGAACCTGTCACTCCTGAAGAGCCAAAGAGCCAGGAATCTGGTGAGGAACCTGTAACTCCTGAAGAACCTGTCACTCCTGAAGAGCCAAAGAGCCAGGAATCTGGTGAGGAACCTGTAACTCCTGAAGAACCTGTCACTCCTGAAGAGCCAAAGAGCCAGGAATCTGTTGAAGAACCTGTAACTCCTGAAGAACCTGTTACTCCTGAAGAGCCAAAGAGCCAGGAATCTGGTGAGGAACCTGTAACTCCTGAAGAACCTGTCACTCCTGAAGAGCCAAAGAGCCAGGAATCTGGTGAGGAACCTGTAACTCCTGAAGAACCTGTCACTCCTGAAGAGCCAAAGAGCCAGGAATCTGTTGAAGAACCTGTAACTCCTGAAGAGCCAAAGAGCCAGGAATCTGGTGAGGAACCTGTAACTCCTGAAGAACCTGTCACTCCTGAAGAGCCAAAGAGCCAGGAATCTGGTGAGGAACCTGTAACTCCTGAAGAACCTGTCACTCCTGAAGAGCCAAAGAGCCAGGAATCTGTTGAAGAACCTGTAACTCCTGAAGAGACAAAGAGCCAGGAATCTGGTGAGGAACCTGTAACTCCTGAAGAACCTGTCACTCCTGAAGAGCCAAAGAGCCAGGAATCTGGTGAGGAACCTGTAACTCCTGAAGAACCTGTCACTCCTGAAGAGCCAAAGAGCCAGGAATCTGTTGAAGAACCTGTAACTCCTGAAGAACCTGTTACTCCTGAAGAGCCAAAGAGCCAGGAATCTGGTGAGGAACCTGTAACTCCTGAAGAACCTGTCACTCCTGAAGAGCCAAAGAGCCAGGAATCTGGTGAGGAACCTGTAACTCCTGAAGAACCTGTCACTCCTGAAGAGCCAAAGAGCCAGGAATCTGTTGAAGAACCTGTAACTCCTGAAGAACCTGTTACTCCTGAAGAGCCAAAGAGCCAGGAATCTGGTGAGGAACCTGTAACTCCTGAAGAACCTGTTACTCCTGAAGAGCCAAAGAGCCAGGAATCTGGTGAGGAACCTGTAACTCCTGAAGAACCTGTCACTCCTGAAGAGCCAAAGAGCCAGGAATCTGGTGAGGAACCTGTAACTCCTGAAGAACCTGTCACTCCTGAAGAGCCAAAGAGCCAGGAATCTGTTGAAGAACCTGTAACTCCTGAAGAGCCAAAGAGCCAGGAATCTGGTGAGGAACCTGTAACTCCTGAAGAACCTGTCACTCCTGAAGAGCCAAAGAGCCAGGAATCTGGTGAGGAACCTGTAACTCCTGAAGAACCTGTCACTCCTGAAGAGCGAAAGAGCCAGGAATCTGGTGAGGAACCTGTAACTCCTGAAGAACCTGTCACTCCTGAAGAGCCAAAGAGCCAGGAATCTGTTGAAGAACCTGTAACTCCTGAAGAACCTGTTACTCCTGAAGAGCCAAAGAGCCAGGAATCTGGTGAGGAACCTGTAACTCCTGAAGAACCTGTCACTCCTGAAGAGCCAAAGAGCCAGGAATCTGGTGAGGAACCTGTAACTCCTGAAGAACCTGTCACTCCTGAAGAGCCAAAGAGCCAGGAATCTGTTGAAGAACCTGTAACTCCTGAAGAGCCAAAGAGCCAGGAATCTGGTGAGGAACCTGTAACTCCTGAAGAACCTGTCACTCCTGAAGAGCCAAAGAGCCAGGAATCTGTTGAAGAACCTGTAACTCCTGAAGAACCTGTTACTCCTGAAGAGCCAAAGAGCCAGGAATCTGGTGAGGAACCTGTAACTCCTGAAGAACCTGTCACTCCTGAAGAGCCAAAGAGCCAGGAATCTGGTGAGGAACCTGTAACTCCTGAAGAACCTGTCACTCCTGAAGAGCCAAAGAGCCAGGAATCTGTTGAAGAACCTGTAACTCCTGAAGAACCTGTTACTCCTGAAGAGCCAAAGAGCCAGGAATCTGGTGAGGAACCTGTAACTCCTGAAGAACCTGTCACTCCTGAAGAGCCAAAGAGCCAGGAATCTGGTGAGGAACCTGTAACTCCTGAAGAACCTGTCACTCCTGAAGAGCCAAAGAGCCAGGAATCTGTTGAAGAACCTGTAACTCCTGAAGAACCTGTTACTCCTGAAGAGCCAAAGAGCCAGGAATCTGGTGAGGAACCTGTAACTCCTGAAGAACCTGTCACTCCTGAAGAGCCAAAGAGCCAGGAATCTGGTGAGGAACCTGTAACTCCTGAAGAACCTGTCACTCCTGAAGAGCCAAAGAGCCAGGAATCTGTTGAAGAACCTGTAACTCCTGAAGAACCTGTCACTCCTGAAGAGCCAAAGAGCCAGGAATCTGTTGAAGAATCTGTAACTCCTGAAGAACCTGTCACTCCTGAAGAGCCAAAGAGCCAGGAATCTGTTGAAGAACCTGTAACTCCTGAAGAACCTGTCACTCCTGAAGAGCCAAAGAGCCAGGAATCTGGTGAGGAACCTGTAACTCCTGAAGAACCTGTCACTCCTGAAGAGCCAAAGAGCCAGGAATCTGTTGAAGAACCTGTCACTCCTGAAGAGCCAAAGAGCCAGGAATCTGGTGAGGAACCTGTAACTCCTGAAGAACCTGTCACTCCTGAAGAGCCAAAGAGCCAGGAATCTGTTGAAGAACCTGTAACTCCTGAAGAACCTGTTACTCCTGAAGAGCCAAAGAGCCAGGAATCTGGTGAGGAACCTGTAACTCCTGAAGAACCTGTCACTCCTGAAGAGCCAAAGAGCCAGGAATCTGGTGAGGAACCTGTAACTCCTGAAGAACCTGTCACTCCTGAAGAGCCAAAGAGCCAGGAATCTGTTGAAGAACCTGTAACTCCTGAAGAACCTGTTACTCCTGAAGAGCCAAAGAGCCAGGAATCTGGTGAGGAACCTGTAACTCCTGAAGAACCTGTCACTCCTGAAGAGCCAAAGAGCCAGGAATCTGGTGAGGAACCTGTAACTCCTGAAGAACCTGTCACTCCTGAAGAGCCAAAGAGCCAGGAATCTGTTGAAGAACCTGTAACTCCTGAAGAACCTGTTACTCCTGAAGAGCCAAAGAGCCAGGAATCTGGTGAGGAACCTGTAACTCCTGAAGAACCTGTCACTCCTGAAGAGCCAAAGAGCCAGGAATCTGGTGAGGAACCTGTAACTCCTGAAGAACCTGTCACTCCTGAAGAGCCAAAGAGCCAGGAATCTGTTGAAGAACCTGTAACTCCTGAAGAACCTGTTACTCCTGAAGAGCCAAAGAGCCAGGAATCTGGTGAGGAACCTGTAACTCCTGAAGAACCTGTCACTCCTGAAGAGCCAAAGAGCCAGGAATCTGGTGAGGAACCTGTAACTCCTGAAGAACCTGTCACTCCTGAAGAGCCAAAGAGCCAGGAATCTGTTGAAGAACCTGTAACTCCTGAAGAGCCAAAAAGCCAGGAATCTGGTGAGGAACCTGTAACTCCTGAAGAACCTGTCACTCCTGAAGAGCCAAAGAGCCAGGAATCTGGTGAGGAACCTGTAACTCCTGAAGAACCTGTCACTCCTGAAGAGCCAAAGAGCCAGGAATCTGGTGAGGAACCTGTAACTCCTGAAGAACCTGTCACTCCTGAAGAGCCAAAGAGCCAGGAATCTGGTGAGGAACCTGTAACTCCTGAAGAACCTGTCACTCCTGAAGAGCCAAAGAGCCAGGAATCTGTTGAAGAACCTGTAACTCCTGAAGAGCCAAAGAGCCAGGAATCTGGTGAGGAACCTGTAACTCCTGAAGAACCTGTAACTCCTGAAGAGCCAAAGAGCCAAGAATCTGGTGAAGAACCTGTAACTCCTGAAGAACCTGTCACTCCTGAAGAGCCAAAGAGCCAGGAATCTGTTGAAGAACCTGTAACTCCTGAAGAACCTGTCACTCCTGAAGAGCCAAAGAGCCAGGATTCTGTTGAAGAATCTGTAACTCCTGAAGAACCTGTCACTCCTGAAGAGCCAAAGAGCCAGGAATCTGTTGAAGAACCTGTAACTCCTGAAGAACCTGTCACTCCTGAAGAGCCAAAGAGCCAGGAATCTGGTGAGGAACCTGTAACTCCTGAAGAACCTGTCACTCCTGAAGAGCCAAAGAGCCAGGAATCTGTTGAAGAACCTGTAACTCCTGAAGAACCTGTCACTCCTGAAGAGCCAAAGAGCCAGGAATCTGTTGAAGAACCTGTAACTCCTGAAGAACCTGTCACTCCTGAAGAGCCAAAGAGCCAGGATTCTGTTGAAGAATCTGTAACTCCTGAAGAACCTGTCACTCCTGAAGAGCCAAAGAGCCAGGAATCTGTTGAAGAACCTGTAACTCCTGAAGAACCTGTCACTCCTGAAGAGCCAAAGAGCCAGGAATCTGGTGAGGAACCTGTAACTCCTGAAGAACCTGTCACTCCTGAAGAGCCAAAGAGCCAGGAATCTGTTGAAGAACCTGTCACTCCTGAAGAGCCAAAGAGCCAGGAATCTGGTGAGGAACCTGTAACTCCTGAAGAACCTGTCACTCCTGAAGAGCCAAAGAGCCAGGAATCTGTTGAAGAACCTGTAACTCCTGAAGAACCTTTCACTCCTGAAGAGCCAAAGAGCCAGGAATCTGGTGAGGAACCTGTAACTCCTGAAGAACCTGTCACTCCTGAAGAGCCAAAGAGCCAGGAATCTGTTGAAGAACCTGTAACTCCTGAAGAACCTGTCACTCCTGAAGAGCCAAAGAGCCAGGAATCTGGTGAGGAACCTGTAACTCCTGAAGAACCTGTCACTCCTGAAGAGCCAAAGAGCCAGGAATCTGATGAAGAACCTGTAACTCCTGAAGAACCTGTCACTCCTGAAGAGCCAAAGAGCCAGGAATTTGGTGAGGAACCTGTAACTCCTGAAGAACCTGTCACCCCTGAAGAGCCAAAGAGCCAGGAATCTGGTGAGGAACCTGTAACTCCTGAAGAACCTGTCACTCCTGAAGAGCCAAAGAGCCAGGAATCTGTTGAAGAACCTGTAACTCCTGAAGAGCCAAAGAGCCAGGAATCTGGTGAGGAACCTGTAACTCCTGAAGAACCTGTAACTCCTGAAGAGCCAAAGAGCCAGGAATCTGGTGAGGAACCTGTAACTCCTGAAGAACCTGTCACTCCTGAAGAGCCAAAAAGCCAGCAATCTGGTGAAGAACCTGTAACTCCTGAAGAACCTGTAACTCCTGAAGAGCCAAAGAGCCAGGAATCTGGTGAGGAACCTGTAACTCCTGAAGAACCTGTCACTCCTGAAGAGCCAAAGAGCCAGGAATCTGTTGAAGAACCTGTAACTCCTGAAGAGCCAAAGAGCCAGGAATCTGGTGAGGAACCTGTAACTCCTGAAGAACCTGTCACTCCTGAAGAGCCAAAGAGCCAGGAATCTGTTGAAGAACCTGTAACTCCTGAAGAGCCAAAGAGCCAGGAATCTGGTGAGGAACCTGTAACTCCTGAAGAACCTGTCACTCCTGAAGAGCCAAAGAGCCAGGAATCTGGTGAGGAACCTGTAACTCCTGAAGAACCTGTCACTCCTGAAGAGCCAAAGAGCCAGGAATCTGTTGAAGAACCTGTAACTCCTGAAGAGCCAAAGAGCCAGGAATCTGGTGAGGAACCTGTAACTCCTGAAGAACCTGTCACTCCTGATGAGCCAAAGAGCCAGGAATCTGTTGAAGAACCTGTAACTCCTGAAGAGCCAAAGAGCCAGGAATCTGGTGAGGAACCTGTAACTCCTGAAGAACCTGTAACTCCTGAAGAGCCAAAGAGCCAGGAATCTGGTGAGGAACCTGTAACTCCTGAAGAACCTGTCACTCCTGATGAGCCAAAGAGCCAGGAATCTGTTGAAGAACCTGTAACTCCTGAAGAACCTGTCACTCCTGAAGAGCCAAAGAGCCAGGAATCTGGTGAGGAACCTGTAACTCCTGAAGAACCTGTCACTCCTGAAGAGCCAAAGAGCCAGGAATCTGGTGAAGAACCTGTAACTCCTGAAGAACCTGTCACTCCTGAAGAGCCAAAGAGCCAGGAATCTGGTGAGGAACCTGTAACTCCTGAAGAACCTGTCACTCCTGATGAGCCAAAGAGCCAGGAATCTATTGAAGAACCTGTAACTCCTGAAGAACCTGTCACTCCTGAAGAGCCAAAGAGCCAGGAATCTGGTGAGGAACCTGTAACTCCTGAAGAACCTGTCACTCCTGAAGAGCCAAAGAGCCAAGAATCTGGTGAGGAACCTGTAACTCCTGAAGAGCCAAAGAGCCAGGAATCTGGTGAGGAACCTGTAACTCCTAAAGAACCTGTCACTCCTGAAGAGCCAAAGAGCCAGGAATCTAGTGAAGAACCTGTAACTCCTGAAGAACCTGTCACTCCTGAAGAGCCAAAGAGCCAGGAATCTGGTGAGGAACCTGTAACTCCTGAAGAACCTGTCACTCCTGAAGAGCCAAAGAGCCAGGAATCTGGTGAGGAACCTGTAACTCCTGAAGAACCTGTCACTCCTGAAGAGCCAAAGAGCCAGGAATCTGGTGAGGAACCTGTAACTCCTGAAGAACCTGTCACTCCTGAAAAGCCAAAGAGCGAGGAATCTGGTGAAGAACCTGTAACTCCCAAAAAGCCAAAGAGCGAGGAATCCGGTGAAGAACCTGTCACTCCTGAAAAGCCAAAGAGCGAGGAATCCGGTGAAGAACCTGTCACTCCTGAAAAGCCAAAGAGCGAGGAATCCGGTGAAGAACCTGTCACTCCTGAAAAGCCAAAGAGCGAGGAATCTGGTGAAGAACCTGTAACTCCCAAAAAGCCAAAGAGCGAGGAATCCGGTGAAGAACCTGTCACTTCTGAAAAGCCAAAGAGCGAGGAATCCGGTGAAGAACCTGTCACTCCTGAAAAGCCAAAGAGCGAGGAATCCGGTGAAGAACCTGTCACTCCTGAAAAGCCAAAGAGCGAGGAATCCGGTGGAGAACCTGTCACTCCTGAAAAGCCAAAGAGCGAGGAATCCGGTGAAGAACCTGTCACTCCTGAAAAGCCAAAGAGCGAGGAATCCGGTGAAGAACCTGTAACTCCCAAAAAGCCAAAGAGCGAGGAATCCGGTGAAGAACCTGTCACTCCTGAAAAGCCAAAGAGCGAGGAATCCGGTGAAGAACCTGTCACTCCTGAAAAGCCAAAGAGCGAGGAATCCGGTGAAGAACCTGTCACTCCTGAAAAGCCAAAGAGCGAGGAATCCGGTGGAGAACCTGTCACTCCTGAAAAGCCAAAGAGCGAGGAATCCGGTGAAGAACCTGTCACTCCTGAAAAGCCAAAGAGCGAGGAATCTGGTGAAGAAGCTGTAACTCCTAAAAAGCCAAAGAGCGAGGAATCCGGTGAAGAACCTGTCACTCCTGAAAAGCCAAAGAGCGAGGAATCCGGTGAAGAACCTGTCACTCCTGAAAAGCCAAAGAGCGAGGAATCCGGTGAAGAACCTGTCACTCCTGAAAAGCCAAAGAGCGAGGAATCCGGTGAAGAACCTGTCACTCCTGAAAAGCCAAAGAGCGAGGAATCCGGTGAAGAACCTGTCACTCCTGAAAAGCCAAAGAGCGAGGAATCCGGTGAAGAACCTGTCACTCCTGAAAAGCCAAAGAGCGAGGAATCTGGTGAAGAAGCTGTAACTCCTAAAAAGCCAAAGAGCGAGGAATCCGGTGAAGAACCTGTCACTCCTGAAAAGCCAAAGAGCGAGGAATCCGGTGAAGAACCTGTCACTCCTGAAAAGCCAAAGAGCGTGGAATCCGGTGAAGAACCTGTCACTCCTGAAAAGCCAAAGAGCGAGGAATCCGGTGAAGAACCTGTCACTCCTGAAAAGCCAAAGAGCGAGGAATCCGGTGAAGAACCTGTCACTCCTGAAAAGCCAAAGAGCGAGGAATCCGGTGAAGAACCTGTCACTCCTGAAAAGCCAAAGAGCGAGGAATCTGGTGAAGAAGCTGTAACTCCTAAAAAGCCAAAGAGCGAGGAATCCGGTGAAGAACCTGTCACTCCTGAAAAGCCAAAGAGCGAGGAATCCGGTGAAGAACCTGTCACTCCTGAAAAGCCAAAGAGCGAGGAATCCGGTGAAGAACCTGTCACTCCTGAAAAGCCAAAGAGCGAGGAATCCGGTGAAGAACCTGTCACTCCTGAAAAGCCAAAGAGCGAGGAATCCGGTGAAGAACCTGTCACTCCTGAAAAGCCAAAGAGCGAGGAATCCGGTGAAGAACCTGTCACTCCTGAAAAGCCAAAGAGCGAGGAATCCGGTGAAGAACCTGTCACTCCTGAAAAGCCAAAGAGCGAGGAATCCGGTGAAGAACCTGTCACTCCTGAAAAGCCAAAGAGCGAGGAATCTGGTGAAGAACCTGTAACTCCCAAAAAGCCAAAGAGCGAGGAATCCGGTGAAGAACCTGTCACTCCTGAAAAGCCAAAGAGCGAGGAATCCGGTGAAGAACCTGTCACTCCTGAAAAGCCAAAGAGCGAGGAATCCGGTGAAGAACCTGTTACTCCCCAAGGTCCTAAGAGCGCAGAATCGAGCGAGGAACCAGTAACTCAAATGACATCCACCACTGAACAGGCCGTAATTGTACACGAAACCACAACTGAAGAAATAACAACAACTACTACAACTACGGCTAGTACCACAACTATGACCACAACAACCACAGAAGCGCCAGTTGTTATTGATCCAGTGAAGGCAAAGCAGATAGGTAAATAATTGTATATAATGATGACGTTGTCGTTATAATTTTTTGTATGATATTTTGTATTTAAAGAAAATATTTGATTTCAGCTCAATATGCACAGGCCTTGATTAAAATTAGGGGTACGTATATTATTTTTTAAATTGTTTTGCATCTGATTATTTTTTTATAATACGACCTTTATTTCAGCATGTTAGGATACTTTTTACATTTTCCTAATTCTTTTATTTAATATGTTTGGTTTTTCGTTTCAGATGATGAAATTGCCGCCGCGAAAAAAGCTAGTATGTACATTATTTATATATTGAAACTAACTTGATTCTTTAGTTGATGGTCTAAGCTGTATGCGTTTTAACTTAATTGATTATTAGACGCATCCATCTTTTGTATTTTAATTCTAAATTAATATTTAAACATTTTTTATATTGCAGACCCTAAATCAAATGTAACAGAAATTTCTGATGGTATGTATAGTTTTTCTTTCAAATTGTTAATTATGAATGAATTAAGTCGTGATTAAAGTGAATATTGCTGCCCATTACGTTTGGTGGGCGGATGGATTTCTACTCGACAGTTCGGTCGGCTTTTAAATGGCCTGGATGAAGAACGTAATGACTCCTTAGGTGTCTGCGCGGCTATTTTCGAGCAATATCCAACCGCTTGGATTTTTTAATCGCTTCATAAATTTAGACTTCATTATTGTAAAAATAATACAATAATGATTAACCAAATAATATATACAAAAATCTTTATTTAGACAATATGATAATAAAAATTTGCAAATTATTATTTATTATTATTATTATAACAATATATACAGTCAATAGTAGTAGTATATATATATAGAACAGGAGTCTATAATGGGCTATCTACCATAGGTATTTCTGCCATGTATGAATTTATGGTGACTTTCAAATTAAAACTATGCTAGCTATAACAGAACTGTCGTGTATGCATGAGTTAATGAATTAGTGGATTGTGAGAGAAGGGTGTTTATGTTTGGGAGGAATATTGGGGTTGCGAGGAACTAAATAATATTTATATATATATATATATAACAATCTTTATTAACAATTTAGTTTAGAAGAACATTACAAATATTGTTTATAAATATCGCACAAAAGTTAATTGTTAAATGGCTATCAACCATAGGTCTTTCTGCCTATATAATATTTAATTAATTATATTTATTTACGATTTTCAGAAAGGTTACTGAAGGCGAAACTGCTATTGTATAACAGTAAGTATTAACATCAATTTCCCGTATTATTTTATTTATATGTTTTCCCTGGTTAAAAATAGGCCCAGCTCGTTTACCTCATTTACTTTAATGTTTTATTTTTTGTGATGTTTCAGATTTTAATTTCACCATTAGCGACGTCAGAGGTATGAAGCAATATCTAAAAGCGTTTTATATACTAAAAACATTAATTAATGCTTATTCTTAATTTACAGAGATTTTAAAACAAGCTGGAATTAAAGGTAAATTACCATCCAACGATACAGACAAAATACTGCACACAATAATATGTATTTTTAAATTTCTTATTTATTTGAATTATTTTTTTTTTTTTTGCAGATAAATACCTTACCTTCAATTCAATGACAAGTAATTATGTTTTTGCTAATTAAAATTTACTGATCGCACATTTCAAATTGCAATATACTATTGTAGCTGATTTATTTAAGATAAACATATATTTTATAGAAACATTGGTAATAATATATATATATATATATACATATAATTAATTTTCAGGGATGTTGTTTAGCAATGAATCGTATTTTATTCTTCAATTATTACAACCTTAAATTTCGTATGGCTCAAAACAATAAAATTACTGATTAAAGACTTTGCTTGGCTCAAATATGATTTTTTCAAATGGATTGCCATATTTTTAAGATTTTCATTTTTTAAATTGGCAACAATGCTCCCTTTCCTATAACGTGAATAGCCCTATATATATATATATATATATATAATTTGCGTTAACAAATATATACAAAAATTAAAAAATAAATTGGCTATCGACCTATGGTCTCTCCGCCTGTTTTTTTTTTTTTTTTTCGTGATTAAAATTACTGTTAATAGCGTATTAATAACTTGAAATCTGCGATCATTTATATTTCAGGTTTGTTAGTTGCATGCATTTTTATATATCTATAGATATAATAAAGTACAATACCAAAATCATAATTTCTAATTGATTCTAATAAAAACAATTATTATTTTCAGATAAATCGCAAATAGAGAGTAAGTTATTATATATTATTAATAATAAAAAAATCGTAATTGATAAATGTTGCTCGAAAAGTTATTTCGAAATTTGAATTTAAGGGTTTATCGCCTTAAAAAAATATAGATACCAGAAAAATTATTAATCGGAGGGTACCAGATATGGAGAGTATTAGAGCGTGGAATTTTTAGCTTATTTTACTTTTGTGTTAATATTAAACAACGCTATTTCTTTTTTTAGGTAATGCAGTCCTACTAAAAACTCTAATGAAGGGTAAGTCTTACAAAATAAATGATTTATTCAGTTATTTGCAACTAACTAAACAATTTTATTCATTTATATAAACATATGTACAATTAAACTAGTTTACAAATAATATTTTTTTTATTTTTGTATATATATACACATATGGGTAGAAAGGGTCATTGAATATATATATAATAAATTCAAATAAAATATAATTTAATTCGCAAAATATATTTTTAATTTTATTTTCAGGATCCCTCACCCCCAATGAAATAACTGGTAAATACACAAAATTAGAGTTGTAATTAATGAAAATGTGTTAACTTCTGGAATTATCATTATTTAAAATTATATTAACATCGCGATGGTATCGACCATTACTGCTTGGTAATCCATATCCAATTTAAAATAATTAAAATAATTTTATTTTTTTCAGAATTATTCAAAAAATGGAACGTGAAAGAACCATCCGATGCAGACACAAGCAAGCCATTGAGTAAGTATACACATCCCTTGTAAAAATTACATCTTGTAGCAATGTTGACCCATTATTGAATTTCAATTCTACAATCTTGTAGCAATATTGGGAATATTAAATAGAATGTCAATATTTACAATATATATTGTGTCTATATTGTAAACAGTTTGAATATTCATTAATTTTATTCTGGATTTCGACATTATTTTATCTAGATTGAATTTTATAATTGTAATGTCATTCTTGACATTCAATACTGTGTCTATATTGTATGCACTTTGAATAACTGTTTCAATGTATATACAAGATATAAATATTGATACAATATTGCTACAAGATACGGTTCTACTAGAGATATTACAAAATTATAGGCTAAGCCACGTGTTTTATTAAAATATTAGAATTTATCTAATATCAAATCTAATTCAAAAATATAAAAAAAATAATGTAAACACAATATCGTTTGTGTAATTAATAGTTTTAATATTTAAACATTGGTAGTTCATATTGGTCATAACAATATGAACTACATTATCAAAAATCTACCAGTAAAATAAAATTTCTGGAATAACTTAAATAAATTAAATAAAAGCGATTCAAAAATAATTATTTTTAAAGTGTAAAAAATTCAAGTACATATTCACGATATTAATTCTCGAGCCCGACTCTTTTTTCATCAATGTTTATTTTTACTTTAGTGTATAGCTATCTCTTTCTGCTAAACCACAACCTTAATCTGTGTTTTATTAATTTTATTGGAAGATTTTTACATATATATATATATATATTTATATCTATCAATAAAATAAATGAAACACTGATTAAATTGTATAACTGAAAATTATTCTGTGTTTTTATTTATTTTATTGTTAGATTTTTGATAACCCATTGATTTTTGTTAATCGTTTGGTAATGACTCAAAGTGAGATCAAATATCGTCAAAATTATGGTGGAAAAAAATATATTTCCGAAAAAAATAATAAATTTTAAAGTGAGTAGTAAATTATGTCAAAATATTAGTGGAAAAAAGCATATTTTCCAAACAAATAATAAATTTCAAACTGATTAGTAAATTAAGTCAAAATTGTAGGAGGGAAAAACCATATTTCCAAACAGATAATATATTTCAAAATGAGTCGTAAATGAATTTAAATGATTATAATTGTATTTTTTTTATTTTCAGAAATTGATTACGATATAACTGTAAGTAAAATATAAAACTGATTACTGCGTATAATTTGTAATAAAACGCAAATTTTTCCATCGCCTAAAATATTTTGGTTTCATAAATTTTATAAAAAAAAATAATTTTTATAAAATATTTTGGTTTCGTAAGTTATATATTTAAAAAATTGAATTTTATAAAATATTTTGGATTCATAAGTTTTATAAAAAAAATTAATTTTTATAAAATATTTTGGTTTCGTAAGTTTTATATATAAAAAAATGAATTTTATAAAATATTTTGGTTTCATAAGTTTTATAAAAAAAAAAAATTTTATAAAATATTTTGGTTTCGTAAGTTTTATATTAAAAATTAAATTTTATAAAATATTTTGGTTTCATAAGTGTTATAAAAAAATTAAATTTTATAAAATATTTTGGTTTCATAAGTTTTATACAAAAAATGAATTTTATAAAATAATTTAAAACCAAATTATTTTATAAAATTATAAAAAGAAATGATTTTTATAAATTTATTTTGGTTTCATACGTTTTAGAAAAGAATAATTTTATACATTATTAATTATAAATATTATAAATCTGACTATTTATTAAATCGTTAGATTTTTTCTTCCCATTATAAAATTGTCGAGAATAAAGGATAAATATATATTTTAAAAGTGTGTTCAATTAAAAAAAATATGAATAGATCCTTTTTTCTATTATTAAAAAAACAAACTTAAAATGTTATCCAACCATTTATACTAATATTAAATATTCATTATTTTTTATTCTTTTTTTACAGCAAACTATTACGGCAAGTATACATACCAAAAAATAAAAATAACAATCGATTGTATAAACTTTCAACATTGGATTAAATAAAAAAATCTAAACACAATCCGTCGTTTAGTGACCGTCTCTTAAGAGTGAAAAATTTAATGAAGAAATATATTAAGCTTATTTCTGAAACTAATAACAAGTGAATCGATTGCCAATTTATAGCCAATTGGCAGACTTTTACAATATACATTGTAATATATTATGTTATACATGGGTGTTGTATTACATTTGTCATTAAAGATAATTTATACAGGGTGATTCAGTTTGGTGTTCCACCCCCTTCTAAATTTTTATTTTGACAATAAATTATAACAAATCATATATATTTGTAAACGGCAGGAAATTCTCTAATTAATGGTACCACCAAATTGATAATACAATTGACAACTGTCAAAGCAATGGTAGTCAACTTTTTTTTTTTTCAAATGACAGCATATCTTGGCAATTCGGATAGGGGGCAAAAATAAGTTGGCTATCGCTACTTTGACAGTTGTCATCTTATTGTCAATTTAGTGACACAAATAGAGAATTTCTTGCCGTTTACAAATATATGTGATTTGTTATAGTTTACTGTCAAAATAAAAATCTAGAAGGGGGTGGAACATCAAACTGAATCACCCTGTATACATTATCTTTAATGACAAATGTAATAAAACAATAAAAAAAGTTAGAAGGGGGTGAAACACCAGACTGAATCATACTATATATATATATATATATATATATATATATATATATATTATATATTTATATATATCCTCGACACCCAATACGGGTAAAAGAGGATAAGATTAAGAAAGAATATATATATATATAACAAGTAAATAAAATATTTTATATCATTACATTGTTTTTTTTTTTCTTTCAGAAAACGAATTCTACTAATAGTGTTGCTGTAAGTATTTTATAAAGAAAATATTTGTACAATAGATATTATATTCGTACACGTTCTGAAGAAGTTGTTTTAATTTAAAATGTACGAATCATTTACAATTGGAGGGATTCGTTTATTTTAAAAGATTCGATGTTTTAATTTATTGTTTTCATCAAATATATTTGCTCGGATTATTAGCCCAATTTCAAGAAAATTTAAAATAAATTTTCTTAGACATTTCAAAAATAAATTTTCTTAAAAATGGGCTAATAACTCCAGCAAATATATTTGATGAAAACAATAAATTAAAACATCGAATCAAGAATTTAAAGTTATTCAATCTAATCTGTGTTTTATCGGTTGATTTTTTTAATAATTTATTCATATTTATTTCATTCAATATGAACTACCAATATCTAAATATTAAAACCATTAATTAAATATATTTTTGTTGTAACCGTTTGTTATAATGAATAATCTAAATATTAAAACCATTAATTAAATATATTTTTGTTGTAACCGTTTGTTATAATGAAATCACTTGGTTTTGTTTTATTTTTTTTTTTTTAGTAAAACAAAACCAAGTGATTTCATTATAACAAACGGTTATTAAATATGTTTTACCAAGTGATAAATGAGAAAAAAAGTATACAATATTTTTGTTGTGTTTTTCTTTTCCGAAATTGTTTATAAAAAATTATTTATATAATATTACCATAACATAATACTTATCTTGTTTTTTTTATTATTATTTTAGTCCACAAATACATCCACCAGCAATTCAGTAAGTATTTTTCTAACCATTGTTTAAACGTTACTTATATAATGTTTTATCATTACTTTATTGTTCTTTACTTTAACTATTCCCGAATCCATTTTTTTTATTGCAAAAAATAATCACGATTACAAAATTAAAAGTGCTGTTTTTAATTAGCGCCTAAATAAATGGCATCAGCGCTAGCAATTATTTATAGTACTGGAAATAAATGATTAATTTCGTGTAATTTTCCATTTCAGGCCACAGCAAAGACGGGATAGAGATGATATCAGCAGTAAAAAAATGAGATGAAGTGAAACTTAATATTAGGATTTAAATAACATACTTTGTTTTTATCTTTTTTTTGGCGGGTGTTTCAACAAATGAAGAGAAATAAAGTATCCTTTATAATGAATAAAATATAAATATATTTCGTTTATTATAAAAAAGTGTTTTTAGTTTTAGTTTCCTTTATTTAAGAAAAAAATGTACACTCCTTCGTTTTTTAATTTAAAAAAAAAAATATATAATTTTTTAGTTTAGTTAGTTTATTTACGGAATCTCCATTTTATAATATACATTTCATTTACAAAATCTAATAAATAAAAATTTGATGATTTATTTTTAAAATATATATTTACTTTACTTTACTTTAACTTTATTTTACGGAATTCTCCATTATAATTGATTACATTATACAATAATTTACATATTTGTATATAATTAGGTAAGTATTCCTAAACTATTAATAATTAAAAGTAAGATAAGTATTTCGTCGATTCTAAATCCACGCTTGGTTATTTCTGTCAAATCTCTATCTAACTATCTCTTTCTATGATCTATATCAACATTTATTTTATACATTTTTTTATAATAAATTAAAGACGACGCAAGCGCCACATTTTGCCTAATTTCAAGTGGCATCGTCAACGATGTGAATTTTTTTATATATTTTTTATAAGTACTTTAAAGAAATATTCAAAAATAGACATTTGCTGTTGCATAACAATAACATATTGTATAACGCAACAATATTTGAATTATATTTAATTTATTTAAATAGCTGTGATCAAGAGAATAAATCCTTTTTCTATTGAAATTAAACAAAAACGTTTACTTTGTTGATATCACACTTTATTATTAAATGACTCGAGTTTCGACCATTAACTGATCATTTCCAAACTTAATCAATTTCCATTTTCTATTGTTTTATTTATTATTGTTTTCAGTATTTATTATTATAATAGCGAGGAAACATTATATATTCTCAATATAGAAAACTTTTTCTAAAAAAAATTGGCTTCATACGAATTGATAATATTCAAATGAATTGTTTCTTATGACGGTAGGTGAAGTCTTCGAAATTATAATGTGTGTATTACACATATGGTTGGTTTACCAAACAAATTTCCAATTATATAAAAAATAAGAAACAATATTTAAGATAATAAACAAAAGGGCAGAAAGATTTTATTGTAATTGTTTTGACCATTATTTATCAAAAAAAAAAAAAATACGACAAAAAAACACATTGAATATATTATTTTCATTTAATAAGCATATTAATATAATTAAATATTTCAGAATTATACTAAACACAACTAATTTCGCAATCCGCCGGAAACGTTTTCATGGAAAAACTTGTACATTTCCGAAAACACACACGAAAATGTATCCAACCTTCCGTTAGCGAGAAATCCTTCGCGTCGGGAATTTGTACATGCGTAACATTGTACAAATTATTAATTTACAATGCAAATTGTTGATATTAAACAACTGCACATACATGGAAATAAGTATAATAATGGCCCCAAAATGTATATAAATTCTTAACGTCGACACTGAGCGGTGCATAGCATAAAAAAACGCAGCAAGAGAAGCAACGAAATATTTGTAAAATTATTGATATTAAGAAAGGAGTTTAATATGGCACGGTTAACAATAATAGCAGTGGTTTTGACGGTTGTTTGTTTTAATATTACAGGTATGTTATTAATTATTTTCAAATCATTTTTATTACAGGTATGTAATTTTTTATTATTATTTTTTTTAATCGGATGTTAAAAATTTGACATTTAACTTTAACTTTATTTTACGGAATTCTACATTATAATTGATTACATTATACAATAATTTACATATTTGTATAAAAAATTTCAAAAATTTATTGTGTGATTTAAGTTAGGATAAGATATGTGTTTACGTACTTAATCGATTTGTTCTTAATAATTAACAATGCAAATAAAAATATCTATCTATGGAATTTATAATAAAAGGTTGCGATGATCAGCAGCACTGAAACCACAATACATATGAAAACAAGAGAATCGAAATCGAGATGATAAATCTATTTTTTTATGAAATCGGAAGATTTCGGAATTAGTACAATTGATTCTACTCATAAATCAATTGTATTCGAGAAATCGAGATGATAAATCTATTTTTTATGAAATCGGAAGATTTCGGAATTAATACAATTGATTTATGAGTAGAATCAATTGTACTAATTCCGAAATCTTCCGATTTCATAAAAAATAGATTTATCATCTCGATTTCGATTATTCGATTATAATATGTTCTCCAGGTGGAGGAAATTTTGATTTTTTTATGAAAAGAAAAGAGTATTTTAGTAATTATTATAATTTCTAATAATATAATTTACTTAATTTACTAACAATTGATCTAAATCTGTACATAAAAATGTAAACAACAAAAATTAAAATGAATTTTATAAAAACACAAGAAATTAAAGATTAAAATAATTTTTGATTTCTTTCACCGGTCCTCCTTCGTCTGTGACTCGAGTAAGTTTTAATTAAATCTCTTTTCTATTTATGAAATGTTTAAATAATTTTTGTACTTTTTAATTTGACTCTTGTAATCATACAATTCGTCTTTAATTTGTTAAATATTTCATTTCATCGCGTGTGCAGTAGTCATAACTGGTTCCTCGACGAATTTTTTGATGTCCAGTTATTTTTTCGTTAGATGATTTCAAATTAAAACAATTGTTTCAGTTTTCTGATATGTGTTTCGGTCAATCATGACCATTCTAAAAGGAATTACAATAATAACTAATTAAAAAGAATAAATAGAAGAAGATTGAAATATTTAAATAAAAATACTTGTATTAAATAAAATGAAACAAAGATGATTCACACATTGCAATGAAATTAAGTATTTTTTGCAGTTGGAAAAAGGGTTTGATCGAATTTTATTGATCATTGCCAGAAATTTTCCTCGTTTAATTTCATTGTAAAAATACTTGTCCTTTCTCCTACTTATTTTTATTTTTCTAGATATATTTCCGAAACTATGTTTCCATCTTCAGTAGTTGAAACTTGAGGAGGAGGATAGAATCTTCAGTAGTTGAAACTACAACTACTGAAGATGGAAACATAGTTTCCGAAATATATCTAGTGAAATAAAAAATAAGTAGGAGAAAGGACAAGTATTTTTATTTAAATAATTATAGTCTCCACAACCAACATAAAGAAGATAGAAGATTGAAATAGTTCGACCCCCGGTATTGTGCAAAATTATAATTTGTTGTGATTAATCGTAATATTTAATTGTAATTTTTTTTATTTTTTCATATAATTTTTAATTATAATTTGGTTTTTATTTATTATTTTTTTAGCAATAAACGCATTTCCACAAAATGTGAAGCCAGCAGTGTCCTCACCGCCACCATCAACGACAGACAAACCAGCGAGTCAAAAACCATCCTCCGCTGCTCCGCAATCCCCACCGAACAAACCAAACTCTCCCCTTCCGCCGGTTAACCAAAAACCCGCACCAGCCGGCAGCCCGAAACCCTCACAACCCCCGCAATCTCCAACAACGAAAAAGCCACTGAACATGAAAGAATCGGTTGCGAAACCAGTCACGGCAGCACCGAAACCAACAGCTAAACCATCACCCAAAGAAAGTGTGGCTAAACCAGTAATGCCAAAACCCGCTGAAAAGAAGAACGAGCCGGTGAAGACTAATGGGGATAAAAAGGTCGAGGTGGTGAAGGCGAACGGGAAGGAGTCTGTTGCTAAACCGGTGCTTCCTCCAAGCAAGGATGTTTCGAGCGCTAAAGCAACTTCGGCGAAACCGACCGAGAAACCAGTTTCGCTTCCACCGAAATAAGCTTTTCGAAATCAATTGAGGCTTTTCGAGTTTTATGAAATGTTTATTTGAAATTTTAATAAATCGATTTTATTTTATATAAAATATGAGAATTTATTTATTTCATTCCTGATCTCATAAACGGGACACTCAAATTGTTAACTACGCCAGTTATAAATTAGACAAAAGATGGCGCTTTGTGCTATTACATACAGTTGACTGCGTTGAGTTCAAAATTGAAATAAACAATATTCTGGTGAAAAGTAACATAATAATAGATGGCGATTTATGCTATTATATACAGTTGACTGTGTCGATTTCAAAATTGAAATAAACAATATTCTGGTGAAGAGTAACATAATAATAGATGGCGCTTTATGCTATTACATACAGCTGACTATGTCGATTTCAAAATTGAAATAAACAATATTCTGGTGAAGAGTAACATAATAATAGATGGCGCTTTATGCTATTACATACAGTAGACTGTGTCGATTTCAAAATTGAAATAAACAATATTCTGATGAAGAGTCACATAATAAGCCTCTTTACTTTAGTAATAGTTTAATATATTTTATTCTAAATTTGCTTTTCTCAGTTTTTCAGAATTTATTTTTTTTTTTTTCATTACGTCAATAAAAATAAAAGAGTGAACCGGTTCTGAATCACTCACTAAAAGAACAGTTTTGTTCATCATTATTGCAAATGTTTAGCCACAATTTTTGTGCATTGAATGCTTAAAAAGATCGTCTTTTTATGTTGTCTGTGAATTCAGTAATCTTCACTGTCGCAGACAATTTTCGGATTTTCATCGCATTTTATATATTATTTGTATAGTCTGAATAAATAAACATATTGCAATATTTTTAGTGCGTCACAGTATTTTTGTAAAATTTTTAATAAGTAAATAGAAAAGAGTATTATTCATTCACTTGGTCACAGCCATTTAAATATATTAAATAAAAATGATTTGAAAATAATTAATAAATTATTTTCAAATCATTTTTATTTAATATATTTAATATGTAATTTGGAAATAGAGATTCCGTTAATAAAGTTAAATTGAAAAAAATGAAAAAAAACAATTATTTAATGAAGATTAAGCAACAAAAACAAAGTGCGTAATGCAAGGCAAAGTGTTTTATGAATCTTCTACCTTCATTTGTTTATTTACTTCAGGGATTGATCATTGCCAAATGTATAATTAAAATAAATAACTAGTAATAAAATAAAAACGCAATTACCAAAAAATAATAACACAATTATTTCTTATCTTCAATTTAATTTACAATATCAATATAGTTGTAACGAAAAATAAGCAACAATTCACCATCTCGTATTTTAAATTATGCTTTGTGGTTTTAGGACTTCTTTGTATAGTAAGCTGAAAACAATTTATAATTTATTATTAGTACAATTAATTAAAATAACAGGAGTTTATATAAAATCATTAATATAAATCTAATAATACTAACCTGGATCGACTGAAAAAGAAATCAGAAATTTATTATCTTTGTTTCTTAATCTTATCCTCTTTTATTCATATTGTGTGTCGAGGTTAGAAATTTATAATTATAAAAATATAATAAAATATATATATTATATTTATTAAGTTTCCCCACCCAGAGGTGAGGAAGAAGGGAGAAACCGGATAGAATATTAACAGCGATATACTCGTATTCTTTCTTTCTTAATCTTATCCTATTTTACCCGTATTGGGTGTCGAGTATACTCATATTAATATTAGTTATTACTATACACACACATATATATTGTATATCCTGTAAATAAAGATTATTTAAAAAAAGTTCAACCACTATTTATCTAGAGTATGCTATCAATATTTGGTGCTTGCGTCGTGTTCCATTTATTATGATTTATATTATTATAAACTTAATTAAATGTGAGTTTCGTGAAGATTTTAAAGATATATGAAAACATTTTGTACACTTTTCTTCACTTATTTATTTATTTTTATTTCACATGATGATCGAAATGTATATCTGTTAATAAATAAATAAGTGAAGAAAAGTGTACAAAGTGTTTTAATATATGATATTATTATAATTTATAATAAGAGAGCCTATTATTGGTGCGAAATTAAAATCATCTTCCCAATCAAAAAAATATTGATAGAAAATAAAACCGTTGTATTCACTTTTACCCACTAGTTTATTAACCCTTAAAGATACATTATGGTTGCAAAATTACCTTTACCAATAGTTCAATATTTACTGTTAAACAAACCATTGAAGAAAAGTGAACACAACGATTTTATTTTTGTATATAAATTACAAATAAAATATACTTACAAAATTTCAAAACTGAAAAAAAAAACGAAACGTTAAAATATTATAAATATAAATAGAAAAGAGTAAATGTGGAAATAATTCATTAATTATTTTCAAATCATTTTTATTTAATTTATTTGTTAAAATATTAAATCTGGAATTTGGACTTATGTTTTCTTTGCCAACTGCTTCAATGACTTACATTTAATTATTTAAATAATATTATTTCTTGCAGTGTTTTTCATTTGCATTTCCCTATTGATCACATTGTTAAATATATTATTTAAATATTATTATTTATTGCAGAGTTTTTCAATTGCATTTCCCTATTGATCACATTGTTAAATATATATGAAATAATTTAAATATAAGATATATTTGAGATGAAAGGAAATATATCTTATATTTAAATTTATATTTTTATTTAAATTATTTCATATATATTTAACAATGTGGTTAATAGGGAAATGCAATTGAAAAACTCTGCAATAAATAATATATTTAACAATGTGATCAATAGGGAAATGAAATTGAGAAACACTGCAATAAATAATAATATTTAAATTATTAAATGTAATTCATTGAAGCAGTTATATTTCTTATTGATCACATTGTTAAATATATATGAAATAATTTAAATATAAGATTTATTTGAGATGAAAGGAAATGTTTCTAATTGATCACATTGTTAAATATATATAAAATAATTTAAATAAAACATATATTTGTGATGAAATCAAATGTTTTTTTTAAAAGTGTAATCGTAGTAATCTAGAACTGGATTTACTTACTCGATTGTAAAATATTTTCGAGGATCTTCGGCAGAAACGCGTCAGCCGTTCCGAGGGCAATGATGAGAATGAAAACGACGAAATACAGTTCCCTCATCTCGGCGCTTTTTGTCAAGTGAACCGATCGATTCCAAAACGGCGAATGTTTTTATTCTCGCAGCCCTGATGTATTCAAATGACGTTGACTGGATTCGTATTTTCGGGAATATTCATAAGGCGTACTTTGGATAAGAATTTTTGACATTACGAAGGAGATATTTTAAAATGTAAACAATATGTGCACACATTACAGTTTCGCAATCGAGATATTTTTCAAATGAATAAAACACTTTAAATTTTAATCTTTTTTATGTTGGCTGTGGAGACCTTAATTATTTAAATAAAAATAGTTTTCCTTTATCCGACTTATTTTTTTATTGATTATTATTTTATTATTGATTAAACTAAATATGTTTCTGAAAATATGTTTCCATCTTCAGTACTGAAAATTTTTATTTAAATACTTTATTTTATTTTAAATTCTTTTAAAAAAATTGTTTCTGCATTAAATATTTTCGATTCAATAATTGTTGCATTATATTTTATTTATTTTATTTTATTTATTTCACGATAATTATCATTACAAACAATATATAAAACATGCACTTAATATCGAGAATGTGAACATAAATACAAGAATTACAATAAATAAATAAGATTATACAACTTAATAACTAATAAATTAATATATTAATAAACGCAATCAAGATTAATAACAGTCAACGATCTGCGAAAACAATATGTTATTGTTATGTAACAGCAAATGTCTATTATTAGACATTATGTTATGTAAGGTAAGTCAAAAGTCACAGAGCTAAATGTGGAAATAATTTATTAATTATTTTCAAATCATTTTTATTTAATATAATTAAATTACTATGACGAAGTGAATGAATACTCTTTTATATTTATGTTAAAAAAGTGTTTTCATTAGGGCAGAAAGACCCCAGGTCGATAGCCCGGACATACTAACACAATATTTATTCTTGTATAAGCTTATGTAATGTTTTCATTAATCGAATAACGATGTATAACAAAGTAGAAGCCTTAACAATTAGTAAATGACTGTCAGTAATTGCAAAATCAACCTAATGTTATATCCAATTGGTGCAATCGTCAGCATATTATAAGTCTTGCCATTTTAAAATTAAATGAGAATGCTCTCTCTTACGCCCCCTTATTTCGGCGATGTTTGATGTAATCCTGACACAACAGTGAATTAGTTGCAACTACCAAAAACTACACAAGCATCTAAATTTATCACATAGATTTGAATAAAAACACGTAGAATCCTTTCTTCATTACTTTATTTGTTACCAGATGTACATTTCAGACACAAAGTGGCCATTATCAATGGTTAATACATAGATTATATTTACGTGTGGTTAAAAAAATACAATCATCTTTGTTTCATTTTATTTAATAAAAACAAATGTTGGTCGATCAACTTTAATAACAAATTTTATTTAATTATGTATTAATACAAAAAAATACAGTTAAAGTTGAATCCACTACAAATGTTTGAATATTTTTGGCATTCCTCAGGTATCTCCATCAGCTCGTTTCTCCACGTCTTAACCGATCACTGAAAAATAATAAAAAAATACTTGAATTCATCAAAATTGATTAATATTTCTAATAATTAAATTAAAGTAATTTTGTTTTCTTTATATATTATATTGAAAATGTTAACTTGGTACATTTTCCGACAAAATTAAAGAATTAAATTAAACATCAATTGTTCATATTATTCGCAGTGTTTATTTGTAATATATTTAATTGTAAGTATATAGGATGTTTGAAAATAAATAATTTAAATTATATTTATACTTACATTTCACTGAAAATAAAACCAGATGTAAATTAAATAATTGTATTTGATGATTGTTGATTATGAGTTTAATGAATACAATTAAAAAATATATATATTAAAACGTTGCAAAATAATTATAAAATTATTTAAAAAAATATATTTATTAATATAAAATTAGGGCAGAAAGACCTATGGTCAATAACACATGACAGACTACTAACACAATTTTCAATTTACTTTATTAACGGAATCTCCATTTTCAAATTACAATTATAATTACATATTAAAAATTTTATAAGAAAAGTGTGACGCTCTAAAAAGATTACAAAACATATGTATAGAAAAAGGCAAATTACCAATCACAAATTACGACAAATTGTACATATTATTATAATAAATTTTGTAAAATTTTGTTGTCATATTATTTGCGTATAAGATTTGTCTTTGTTAATCTTATATGCAAACATCTTTATTCAGACAATATGACAACAAAATTTTACAAAATTTATTATAGTTAAAAAGTTACCAATAATTTAGTTGTCGTTGCATTGTTTTGTAATGTGTGATGCAATGCCAATGCCCATATTTGCTAAATAATATATATACAAACATCTTTATTCAGATAGCAGAATTACTATTATTTACAAATATTTATATTTACAATACATATTGGTGGGTTAGTAGTCTGTCATGGGCTATCGACTGGAGGTCTTTCTGCCGCATAAATAATATTGTTATAAAATTATTTTGCAACGTTTTAATATTATTATTATTTTAGTTTCTATGAATGCATTCAGTATGAAACTTAATTTCAATTTTAATATTAAAAAAATGTACTTACTTCCCATTTCCACTATAGACAAGATAAAACGCAAATGAATATTAATATTTTAGGCGTACACAAACATTTCTTAATTAAAATTGTACTAATTTATGTGAAATTATCAGAAATAATCGTAGACATTAATCAAATATTCATGCAATTATAAATTTGAATAATAAAATGTATGAATATTTAAAATTATAATTAATTAGCGCTTATTAGGAAAACAAAAATAACTCAATGATATTATTGTACTTACTCATAGCTAAAACAAACAAAAAATAAATAAATATATATACATATTTAAAAAAAACCTTTATAGCCATAAGAATGTAGGGTTACAAAAAAAATAAAGCATTATAATTAACACTGTTGTATCCTTCCTTCACACTTTATTTTCTAATGTTTAGATATATATGAAGGATACAACAGTGTTAATTATTTTGATTATACTCTTCACGTAACTCAAAACCAATCATCGAAAATAAGGCATTAATAATCATAAATCACATTTATATTAATATGTATATTAATAATTGATTAATTTGATTGTTATTTAGTTAAAGCTTTAATTGATTTAATTTTCATTTAGAGGAATAATTTACAAAGCATTAATTTTAAATAATTTTTGAGATGGATAATGCAGTGTGGTATACTAATTATTGAATAATTTAATTTTTATTTTTAAAAAATAAAAAAAAAACAAGGGTGACTGTTTTGAAATTATGGTTTAGTTGTAAGAGGGAGAGATAGCTACATAGTTTTTGCCATTCACTAATTATTTCTACATTGATATTTTTGTTAATAGATAATTGAAAAGTACTTACGTTTAATGAAGCTCACTAAATAGGAAAACAAACATTTTTTTTAAATAGAAATCAAAATTATGAATAAATTTAATCACTGGTGGTTGTGGTAATGTGTAAAACAATCCCTGTTTTCCCCAGGATTTTTACGATTATTTTTTAATTTTTAAGAACCCGACGCCTTAAGGGGTAAAAACGGATAGCAGAAGAAGAAGAAGAATTTTAAGCGGGCGATTGACAATGTGCGAACAAATATACTAATTAATTTTCAAAAAATCTAAAAATTGTTAACGTCGAAAAGAGTGAGGATGAGAGAGGGACTAAAGTAGATATGCAGTGCTTATTAAACAATTATTTTTGCGTCTAGTTTTAATGATAAGAATTATTATCGTGGAAAAGGATAACGATAAGAGTCCCTCTCTCATCCTCACCCTTTTCCACGATAACAATTTTTAGATTGAGAGAAATGCAGTGCGTACTAAACAATTAATTTTGCATCTAGTTTTAATGATAAAAATAATTTCGATTATTTCCGACAAGCCGGAATATCGGAGTGGGTAAATCGACGTTATTTTTATCATTAAAACTAGAAGCAAAAATAATTGTTACATATTTTGAATTAATTTCTCACTTAACCCGTGGTGAAACATATTTAATTAATAGACTTTGATTAAAACACTTGCTTTGTTTCACTGATTTTGTGATTTCAGTAAAACAAACCAAGTGTTTTAATCAAAGTCTATTAATTGTTACAACTTAACCCAATTGTATTGGAGCAGTGCGGGAGACGAGCAGCGCTCCAAAATCAGGCACTCCGATATTTTAGCCTGTATATTTAATACGCACTAATAAATGTCATACTCCATTACAAACCCTCTCCCTTCTTTGCTTTTCCGTTTAATTAATAAGCATTGTTTAGTTGATTTTATTTCTTTAAATTTTGAAATTTTTTTTTGTATTATGACATTTTACATAATATAAAAAAAATATTCAAATTCCGCCTGATTTTAAAAATTCATAAAAAATATTTCTGAACAAAATAAAGATTTTTGGCGCACATATTTGAGTTCAGTAGACTTTAATCTATCTCTCTACAGGGTTTCAGCCCTTTGTAGCACAAAATGAATTTTTGATGAATTTTGTTGGAAGGGGTACATATTTGATCTTTTTGCCTGACTTTAAAAATTCATAAAAAATATTTCTGAACAAAATAAAGACTTTTGGCGCACATATTTGAGTTCAGTAGACTTTAATCTATCTCTCTAGAGGGTTTCAGCCCTTTGTAGCACAAAATGAATTTTTGATGAATTTTGTTGAAAAGGGTACATATTTGATCTTTTTCGCTTGACTTTAAAAATTCATAAAAAATATTTCTGAACGAAATAAAGACTTTTGGCGCACATATTTGAGTTCAGTAGATTTTAATCTATCTCTCTAGAGGGTTTCAGCCCTTTGTAGCACAAAATGAATTGTTGATGAATATTGTTGGAAGGGGTAGCCCTTGGAACTTTTACGCCTGACTTTAAAAATTCATAAAAAATATTTCTGAACAAAATAAAGACTTTTGGCGCACATATTTGAGATCAGTAGACTTTAATCTATCTCTTTAGAGTGTTTCAGCCCTTTGTAGCACAAAATGAATTTTTGATGAATTTTGTTGGAAGGGGTACATATTTGATCTTTTTCGCCTCACTTTAAAAATTCACAAAAAATATTTCTGAACTAAATAAAGACTTTTGGCGCACATATTTGAGTTCAATAGACTTTAATCTATCTCTCTAGAGGGTTTCAGCCCTCTGTAGGACAAAATGAATTTTTGATGAATTTTGTTGGAAGGGGTACATATTTGATCTTTTTCGCCTCACTTTAAAAATTCATAAAAAATATTTCTGAAGAAAATAAAGACTTTTGGCGCACATATTTGAGTTCAGTAGACTTTAATCTATCTCTCTAGAGGGTTTCAGCCCTTTTTAGCACAAAATAAATTTTTGATGAATTTTATTGGAAGGGGTACATATTTGATCTTTTTCGCCTGACTTTAAAAATTCATAAAAAATATTTCTGAACAAAATAAAGACTTTTGGCGCACATATTTGAGTTCAGTAGACTTTAATCTATTTTTTTTTTTTGTATTATGACATTTTACATAATATAAAAAAAAATATTCAAAATTCCCCCGAAATCCAAATATCCTTCCAAAATATAAAAAAAACCTTCATCGACAATTTATCATTTCATTTCATCAAATAATGTGGACTTTGACAATTCGTCATTGTAATGAAAAATTAAGTAAACAATGACAAGAACTAGACATAAACAGGAGGAACGACTTTCGATCGTTAGCCATTTCATGAATATAAATCTACAAGTACATTGTAAATAATTATCTAAACTATGTATAAATGTTACGTGAATAAAGATGTTTAGTAGTATTCAAAATTCAAAGAAATTAAAGTTTATCGTAAATAAAATAATTATTAATCCCAGTTAGACAAAACGATATATTTTTCTTCAAATTTTCGTTATAGATAAAATTTTAAGTACTTACACATGGCTGAAAGTAAATGAAAGAGGGAGCAATTTATTAATTATTATCAAATTATTTTTATTTAACTCATTTCAAAACGAAATGCATTCGAATTACATGAGAATATACTATAGATATAAATAATTTTAAAATATATTTTTTTTAATAATATTGTTACAAAATTTACTTACGTTCCATTTTCGACACTGTTAATTAATAATAAAGTAATCAGTATTTGAATTAAAATTTTAACACTCATTAATATATTTATTTCTTAACAAACAACAAACAAAACAAAAATGAAAGTGAAAGTGAAGCAAGTTAATAAATATCTACAAATATTAATACATGTTGTACTTACTACCAGCTAAATAAACAAACAAAAATAAAAATTATATAAACGTTAGATTAAATATTTCTTAATAGGCTGAAAGACCACTGGTCGATGGCCAGTTTCAGAGTTGAAATTATATTGTGAACGTTAGTGTATTGTTAAATATTGTATTTTAATTGTATATTCCAATCTCAAAAATAAAGATGTTTATGTTGTTGTATTTATATTGACACATTTAGTAATACTCGATTACTAATATTATTCGATTTTGCCCAACACTACTATTTTGTTCGTTCTATTATTATTAGTGCAATACTTACTCATCAAATCATTCACTGAAAATAATGTGAAGAATGTTTTAAATTAATATTATTACACACCGAAAGGTAAAAGGGTCAATAAATATTAAAAAAAAATTATTAGAGTAATAAGAGTCTCAGCCATTGATTTTTTTTATGCTCTTTTCTATTTAAATTACGACAACATTTGAGCATTATCATATAATTTCATTACAATTAATAAATATTATAAAAAACTTGCTTATAGACTTACATTTGTCAACTGGAAATAAAATTATATAATTTAATAAAGGTGGCTATTAAAAAAATATTAAATAAATATAACGAAATAATTATTTATCGTTAAATCAATACTTCAAAAAAAATGGTTAAATCTATGTAATCCTGATAAAAACGGAAATAACAATATTTCTGCTATACACAGAGTTTCACACATTTCAAGAATCTAACGTAGAATTTATACTTATTATACTTACAGAGATTGGCTATAAATAAAAATGAATATATTTTAATAAATCAGTATTTCTAACAATTAAAGATTCATTGTTTATATTTTAATAATAAATAAATTATTAAAAATCTCCCGATAAATTGCCTTTTTTTATACATATGTTTTGTAATCTTTTTAGAGCGTCACACTTGTCTTATAAAATTTTTAATATGTAATTATAATTTGGAAATGGAGATTCCGTTAATTAAGTAAATTGAAAATTGAAATTGAAATTCATATTAACTAATTAAATGAAATTATTATTCCTTTTAAATTATATTTATATCTTAATAAAACACTATTAAACTTTGTTTGCACAACTATTTTTTTATTTAGTGATTAAAGTTTCGACAACATTAGCTTGTCATTATCAAACTAAGAGTATATAAGATATTTTTATATATATATATATATATATATATATATATATAAATTGCAGAAAAATTACAACGTACAACAGCGCTACAATTCCCTGAACGCGTCCGATTTCATACTAATTGTATTAAAAAAATAAAGAGACCCAGTCAAGTTTTCTCAAGGAAATAATAATCGACATAGAATTCTGCAAAATACTAATTACATTAAAAAAATAAACAAAGAGACGCAGTTAAATTTTCTCAAGGAAATAATAATCGACATTGATTTCTGCAAAATACTAATTCTATTAAAAAAATAAACAAAGAGACCCAGTTAAGTTTTCTCAAGGAAATAATAATCGACATAGAATTCTGCAAAATACTAATTGTATTAAAAAAAATAAACAAAAAGACCCAGTTAAGTTTTCTCAAGGAAATTATAATCGACATAGAATTCTGCAAAATACTAATTGTATTAAAAAAATAAACAAAGAGACCCAGTTAAGTTTTCCCAAGGAAATAATAATCGACATAGAATTCTGCAAAATACGAATTGTATTAAAAAAATAAACAAAGAGACCCAGTTAAGTTTTCTTAAGGAAATAATAATCGACATAGAATTCTGCCAAATACTAATTGTATTAAAAAAAATAAACAAAAAGACCCAGTTAAGTTTTCTCAAGGAAATAATAATCGACATTGAATTCTGCAAAATATTAATTGTATTAAAAAAATAAACAAAGAAACCCAATCCAGTTTTCTGAAGGAAATAAAAATCAACGCGAAATTCTGCAAAAGTTGAAAATTTAAAAATGACTTCAATCTCTTATAATTAGCGAGATCTCCATGGCTAGACTCGAATTTAAAACGCGCTGTATTTATTATTTATATTTAATGTGCGTGAAGCTGGCAATTTATTATTATTATTTATGCGCATAAAAATAAAACTCACCTATCATTGCTGTTTAAACATAAAACGAAAATATTCAAAAATTAATAAATTTAATTAATAACGTTGGATATTATGTTTGTAAGTTTTTTTATTATTAAATGTATACTTACAAACTGCAAAATAAAAAAAAAGAATAAGAGAAAATTAGTATTAATTCATTCTTTCAGCAAACTGTGAATTACTTACGAGGTCCCACTATAATTGCGGAAGAAAAACGAAAGAGAGAATAAAAAATTTAGATAAAAATATTTGAGTGTTTTAAAATCATAAATTAAAGAAATATAATTATGAGTAAAAGATATTTAAATTATGAATCATTAAAAAACAGCAACAACGTTTTAGTTATATTATAACTATGTATATAACTGTATATTTACGTGAAGTGTTTGATCACAAAATAGAAAGACTGTTATTCTTTACTTCACTTTTCACAATTTATTTTTAATAAAAAGTGAAGTAAGGAATAACAGTCTTTCTATTTTGTGATATATGTATATATTATAATAAATTTATTTTGAACTTACATGGTCTCAAAACTGAACAGATAAAAAATATATTAGTTAGTAAGAAAGGAAAACAGGGGCAGATATAAATTTATTTGCTATACACATATTTAAATTTAATTTAAAAAATAATAAAAACTTTATTTACCGAGTGATCAATTTCAACAATAAAAAAATTAAATTACTGATGACTGAGGCTTCTATTTCGTTGTACATTGTGTAAGATTATAATAAAACACTTTTTGAACTTTGTTTGTATAACAGAATTTTATATTTAGTATTAAATGCAATAAATAAAATAGCACTAAATAAAAAAAAAATCGGTACATTAATAGATTTCCATTTTTATAGAAGCTTATATATACAATCATCTTTATTGTGGTATTGTTTATTGTTTATTTATTGTTTATTGTTTATTAACGGTAAGTCCATTTAAATACATATTGCTTTATACTAACTATACATTAAAAGATAAAGGAGGGTTGCAATATAAGTATAATTATAAAATGCTAATAAATTAAAAGTTATAAATAAGTTAAAATGTAAAATGACAAACATATACAAATACAAATAGAACAAACAATAGATTAGAATCAGTATTTACATATACATATAATATACAATATATTTGATATAAACTTATAAATGGCTATCGATCTTAGGTCTTTCAGCCATAGAAGCTTATTATTTCCGATAAATAAATATTTATTTAAAATGTCGCACTTTAAGAAAAATGTTTGTCATATTTCTTAAAGAGCGTTCTTCTAAGTTCAATTTTTTGTAGATTTTTAATAATCAATTCATATTTATTATTACAAAATAAAATTCATCTGTAATGCATGTACCAAGTATCCTTGAGCTCTCTCCAATTCGACGTATGCGTTTACTTCACAATTTTCTTGATCGTAATATATTTTGTTGCAGTTTGAGAGAGTTCAAATCGTTGCTGGTACCTGTTTGAGCGAATCTTCTGTACTTTGCGTTAAATTTGTTATTTTTATTTTGATTTCCATTTTTGAATGTATACACATTGCACTCTTTTTGATTTTATTTATTTTTATATTTGTTATTATTAATGATTCATATTGATTTTTTTGTTAATTAGGCTATTTTGTCTGTTAGATAATAAAGTTTCGACAACATTAGCGTGTCATTATCAAACTAAGAGTATATAAGATATTTATATATATAAATTGTAGAAAAATTTCATTCCCTGAACGCGCCCGATGTCATACTAATTGTATTAAAAAAGTAAAGAGACCCAGTCAAGTTTTCTCAAAGAAATAATAATCGACATTGAATTCTGCAAAATATTTTGTCTGTTAGATAATAAAGTTTATTATTATTATAAACAACCAAAGTTTAAATTTTAAAAGTATTAATTACAAAAATTATTAATTTCAATTTAATTTTTAATATTGTATATATATATAAATATCATTATTTATGAATTTTGTACAATAAGGTGTGTGTTTACATTTTAACATATGTTATAATACTGTCTGTTATAATAAATCAAAATTCACAAACTGGCTATCGACCAGAGGTCTTTCAGCCTGTCTTTGTCGTGTTCATGTCAATTTTTTAAACGTATTTATACTGTAAAATTATTTTGAAAATATTGAAAAGTCTGTAAATAAATTATTTAGGTCGAACTGTCAGACGTTTACAATTGAGTTGGCATTTTTGTAATTACCATTATAACATTAAAAACATAACCTTCGTTTGATAGATTCTAACCGGATATGGAATAAATCACGGAATATTGGAAATCCTAATCTACAATTAATATTAAAGTGTTGTTGTGAGTTACGTGAAGAGATTCGAACAATTAAAAATTAAACACTTTGAATTCCTTTCTTCACTCAATTAATATTGCCAAATCAGAAGAGTTCACATTGATCACTCGGTTGTTAATATTGTGATAATACAAAATAAAGATGTGTTACACATGTATTTATATACTTACTATCAGCAATGGTTTTGAAAACTGCAAAAGAAAATATTGTTAATTTCGATGCATTTCACACGATAATTTATTTTTCGGATAGTTGAAGCCACTACTTTGGGATACATGTTTAAATCAGTATAGTTTTTTTTTTTTCAAATTAAACTCTAGTTTATTTTCGACCTATACAATCTTTTCAAATATAATTCATAATAAATTAAAGACGACGCAAGCGCCACCTTTTGCCTAATTTCAAGTGGCATCGTCAACGATTTTGGTCTACAAGGTAGACGACCGAGAATCATTGTTTCGTCCACTAAAGGAAGGCGATCTTGTCCTGTTTAAGCAAACAAGGAAATTCATTTAATGTGAATTTTCAAATATAATTTATATACATTTTGTTTTTGTCATTTCACATGTTGCAATTATATTTACGTTTCATTTTTCGTAAGTTAAGTGGAAGATCAGTAAGAGCTTATGCTGATTGAACATTTTGTATGTTTTCTGTGATAAATAAAGATATTATTATTAATGTTTTTAATATTTAGACATTGGTAGTTCATATTGTATGAAATAAATATAAATAAATTATTAAAAATCAACCAATAAAACACAGATTAGATTGAATAACTTTAAATTCTCGACTAGTTTCGGGTTAATGGGCTAATAACCCGAAACTAGTCGAGAATTTAAAGTTATTCAATCTAATCTGTGTTTTATTGGTTGATTTTTAATAATTTATTCATATTTATTTCATAAGATATTATTATTATTTATAAATTTAATTGTTTTCCTGCCATTATTTACACATTTCATTAATTTAATAATTATTGTATTCATATTTAACTATGGACGTATATCGACTTAGTTTATTCAAAATAATACTTACTTGCACATGGCCCACTTTCCTCCTTAACTACAACAAATAAATTATTAATTAATTATGAAATAAATATGAATAAATTATTAAAAATCAACCAATAAAACACAGATTTGGCAGGCAATATTGCAATATTGCCTGCCCCACAATAAAATTAAAATAAAAATTAAATAATCAATACATCTATTAATGTATCCATAGAAATTTAATAAAACAAAATTTTAAATTCTCTTGAAAATGGGCTGATAACCCGAAACTAGTTGAGAATTTAAAGTTATTCAAACAAATCTGTGTTTTATTGGTTGATTTTTAATAATTTATTCATATTTATTTCATACAATATGAACTACCAATGTCTAAATATTAAAACCATTAATTATATTAATTAATTACTTGTTTGTTTTTTTTTTTTTTTAGAGAAGAATATTTTTGTTAATAAACTGAAAACTGCTACTAATAATTAAAGAAAATATCACATTACGAATTGTTACATTTAAAAAAAAGTATTTGTAAATTAATGTATTAGTATAATTAATGGTTTTAATATTTAGACATTGTTTTGATTGATTTTTAATAATTTATTCATATTTATTTCATAATTTATTAGTATTACCAGCAGTACTGCTTTTTGAAGTATCTGAAATTAATAGAATAAATTTATGACTTTAGTGATCACGACGAGTAAATACATTTCATAAGACAATGGACGACATTAGCGATCAAAACCTTTTTGACACAGCAACTGACAAGGGCAGACGCCTACAAAATCAGGCGGAAAGACCAACGGTCGATAGCCAATTGGCAGAAGAATTTATTTTTAAGTTAGTTATTTATTGTATTTATTTATTATTATTATTTTGTTAAAAATAATCTGCCAATAAAGATTTATATATATAGAATAAATAATGTAAGTAAAAATTAGTGATGGGCAAATTCGATCTTTTCGATCTTTTTTATTATTGGAAAATTAAGTATATGACATTTTTATTAATACAGCATATTCTATAAATATCAGTAACTATTCCATATTTATTGAAAACATCAATTTATTGTTACTTATTGACTGTATTTATTAAAAATTGCCTATTTAGAAACACTCGATTACTAATATTACTCGATTTTGCCCATCACTAGTAAAAATAGCAAAAAAAAGATGTTGACTAATTTACTTATTTATTTATTTAGCGGAATATGCCATTTTTTTACAAAATATAAGACATACATGTAAAATGCAATAAAATTATACGTATTACTAACTAATTAAATTTAATTATACAAAAAAAATGCTGTCTTCATTTTTTAAAGAAATTATATTATTAACATTTATTAATACACTATAAACTAGCAATATTAAAACGTTATAAACATTAATCATGTACATTAAGTGTTAATTACTTAATTCTTCATTCATTTCACTAGTTTTTATTACACGTTAATCATTCTCAAAACTGGTCTTGCAGCATTTATTGCAAGCATGTAATTTATTCACGAGTTTGCAATAAATCCATTAAACAAAACCTGCACTGTTTTTTTTTTAAATATTTCTACTGACTTGTGGTTGAACTTTACAGGTGATATTAATATCTAGTTTTTTTTTATAATGAACGGTATTATTAATGCTCTAGGTCATGATTTTTAAATATTTATATAACGATATTTATTAATAATTAAGTTTACAAGAAAATAATTGATTATGTAAAGCACACAAAAATTAATTTAAATAGAAAAAAATTATTCATTCACTTGGTCACAGTTATTTAAATATATTAAATAAAAAATGGTTTGAACATAATATTTGCCCGGGAAGTAGTTGTTTTGATGTGCATTTGTTTAACGTACTTACGTAACGTAAGTCAAAAGTCACAGAGCTAAATGTGGAAATAATTTATTAATTATTTTCAAATCATTTTTATTTAATTTTAATTAAACTAAACTGAGGATTTTTTAGTTTATATTTTAAGAATTTATTAATTATTTTCAAATCATTTTTATTTAATATACGAAAATTAATTAATTGTTAAATGGCTTTCTTTCTGCCTGAGATTTAAAAGAACTGTCATTGTCTTATCATTTGTAAAAACTGGTCATGATAGCTAATGTAGTCCTATAAGACCATATGAAGGTGTAATTCAATTGTTAGGATTGCTAATGTTATGAAAATATGTAATGTTTATATTTTTATACGTATTATTATCACATTTTTAATTGATTACTTAATAACTTTTTCAGTCACGAAATTTCATTTCATTTAATTTCAAAAACTATAATTACACAATATAAGAAAATACTATATGTAGTATAACAAATATTTGTACGATAAAAATAAATGATATTTAAGAATTAAAAATAAATAATATAAAAATATTTTTTATTTAAAAATAATTTTATTTTTAAATAAAATAAATAAAAATAATTTTAAAATAATTTTATTTTTAAATAAAATCTGTTTGCTGTTGAAAGAAAGTCTTCTGACAGTTAGCCGATTGCTGTGTAATTTTAATTTGAATTCTTATACATTATTGTATGCAGTAATCAAATGGCGATCAGTATACGAAGTGTCCCTAGTCCTCAGTAAGAACTATACACTGACAGAAAGAAAAAATATAAAAAACATGGCCGCCTATATACCCGGTGGTAATTTTTCAGCCTACTTCGATTAAAATTATATATAAGGATAAAGATGTTTAATAATAATACGAATAATGATAATCTGTTTCGTGCAAAATATTCTCTCATTTTTCTGTTGTCCTTACCAGAGGAAGTTGTTGAACTGGCAGTATTTGATGATCCAGACGAAGTTGCTGAAAATAGAATTTATTAATACGTGCTTTTACATGTTGGTAAAAATTAGTGTTGGGCAAAATCGAGTAATATTAGTAATCGAGTATTTCTAAATTAGTCATTATTGTTGAATAAAGTGATTAATAACAATAAATTAATGTTTTTCAATAAATAAAGAACAATTACGGATATTAATAGAATATATTGCATTAATAAAATTGTCAGATAATTAATTTTGTAGAAACAAAAAAGATCGAAAAGATTGACTTTGGCCATCTCTAGTAAAAATGAAAGACTCTAACAACATCCATGCGGATTTAATCAAATTAAAATCATATGCAATCAGACGTAGATCAAATTTAGATTTTATGCGTTCATTTTAATTTTATTGATCTCCACTTAACGCATCTTAATCAGGTATAGCATTCCAAGATGCACGTAGCTTCAGTTTTATATATTATTTGTTATTGTAATATTTATGTTATTCTGTTTGTAAAATGTTTTTTTTGTCGTTTTAAATGAATTTGAATTTAATATTTTTTGTGAAAAAAAAAAAAAATGAAAAAAGCACGTTGTTATTACTCCCATAAATTTAGAATAATCCAAATAATTTATCACAAAATATTGCAAAGAGGCTTCTGGCCGATAGACGATTGCTGTTTTATTTATATGAATGGGTTGGTGGTGGTGGTGGTAGAGTTACGATTATCAAAATTTGAACATAGATCGAAGCAATTACCCCCGCATTCCGAACTGATTTTAAAAATCGCGGAGTGATTTAACAAACACCCCGCTTACCCTCCAACCTTTATGAACTGGTTTTAAAATTCGCGGAGACGTTTAACAAACAACACCCCACCCCCTTTCCTTCCAGCCTTTATGAACTGGTTTTAAAAATCGCGGTGAGGTTTAACAAACACCCCCCTTTACCATCCAGCCATTATTTGTAATAGACCTCGTAATTCTATATAAATCAGAGCAATTGAAAGAAAATACTTAATTCATTTTTTTTATAATTTAATTTAAATGCAATTGAAACATTTTTACCATCATTATAATAATATTCATCGAGTTTAAAAGTTTCAGCATTTAGTTACTCCCCCACTCTTCAAAATAATTGTCTGGATTTAGTCTCCTTAATTTTTGGCCAATTATTCTGTCACCAAATTTACAATTAGCGTTATCGATCGTGTTTAGATAAATATCAGAACTATAATTATTATTTAAGTATTATAAATGAATTATTTATAATATTATTGAGTGTTTACCAGAAGAATCAGATGATGTGGCAGTGGGGGTGGCGGTATTGGTTGTTCCAGATGATGTTGCTTGAAAATTTTAAATATTATTATAAATAATGATTACGCATTATTTTCACAATAAAATTGTGAAACAAACCACATTTCTAATTGATTGCTTAATAACTATTTCAGTCAAGAAATTTCATTTCATTTAATTTCAAAAACTATAATTACACAATATAAGAAAATACTATATATAGTATAACAAATATTTATACTATAAAAATAAATTATTTATTTAAGAATTAATTATTATTAAATTATGCTAATCGATTAGAATTAATCACTTGGTATTAATTCGAAATAATATCCTAATAATTAAACCAAATGTTAATTAAATAATTAAAACACTAACACATTCTTAACTAAAATGTTTAGGGAAGAAATTGTTAGTGTTTTAATTATTTAATTATATTCATCTCTTCACGTAACTCAAACCAAATACATAAAACTAAATGTTGTTTTCATTTATTAATATAATTTTAATTCCATATTTATATTATATTCATTCATACATTCATTTTTTTTTTTTATAAAGGAAGGATGATTGAAAGGATATTAGAGGTTAAGGAATGATGAAATGAGGGACATTTTTGGCATAGGTATTTCCATTTAATTTTCATTATAAATTCTAGCCGTTTTGTATATTAAGTTTATTTATCCGTTTTACTATCAAGCTTTGCTTATAAGATTTAGGTTGTTCTTTTAATTTATTGTATATTTTATTATATTTATATGTTTAATTAATCTTTGTAGATCTGTGTAAAAGGAGATTCCGTCAATAAATAAATAACTAAATAATTAAATTGTTATTCTTTCTAAATTATTATACCTCAATGTTTTACATTGAACACTTCTACAATTCATAAATATCCTAATAATTTACATTTTTTGTTACCATTTAAAATTAATTCAAAAATATTCTTAGACTCAAATAATAATAATAATAATAATCCTTTATTTGCATAAAAGTAACATTCAATACAAAAATTGTATATACATATTAGTAAGAAAAATAAAGAGGCAGAAAGACCGATGGTCAATAGCCGTTTTCTAAGGACAAAGTATAACATATTATAAGAATTATATTGTTAATTTATTGTATATAAAATTGTCTGCAGAAATAACGATGTTATATATATATATATATATAAAATAAAGTAAAATAACAATTTGAAATTTGATAATACAATATAAATCGTATAATCGAAAAGATGGTGCAAAGCATGATGATGGTTTCAAATTATACGATTGACATTGTACATGGGACGCTCTTGTTGGACAAGATGGGAAAGACCGAAATATCAATCACGCAATCGCTTGATAAATGCTCGTTGAGCACTTTTTTTAAAGCATTCAATAAATGAATATTCGTAACAATATTTTAAAGTCGACAGTATTTCAAAACTAAGGTCAATTAATTTTACAGAGGAATAATGTTTTAGAATATTAATAATTAACTTCTCACTTAACCCGTAGTGAAACATTTTTGAACTAATAATTAAAATATACCTTAATGTTTTAGAATTTAATTTAACTTAAAAATATGCTTATTTATAAAAATTACATAAACTTACGTTCTGGGGTTGGCTCAGTCATCGATTTAACTGTAATAAAAAAATATTTAATAAAATTTTCAGCCAGCATTCTTCTAGCGTATGGATAACTAGTGATGGCCATTTCTTATCAGACTAGTGTGTTCCATGTGCAATGCCTTTATGAAAGCGTCGTCTTTAATTTATTATATAAATAATAATTTCACTCATAGAAATACAATTAAATTATTTATACTTACTTTCAGCAGTTACTGAAATTCAAAAACAGTATTAAATTAAACATTATTTTTCACAGTAAACACACTTTAATAGTAGAAGATGAAATAATATTAAATAAGAAAATCTTAATTAATTTAAATTAAATATATATACAAACATCTTTATTCAAATAATATTACATTAGCTTATATATACGTTTATATTTACTTAACAAGAATAAATATTGTGTAATCGTTTGTTATAATGAAATCACTTGGTTTTGTTTTACTAAAACAAAAACCAAGTGATTTCATTATAACAAACGGTTATTAAATATGTTTTACCAAGTGATAAATGAGAAAAAAGTATACAAAATATTGTGTTAGTCTGTCCGGGGTCTTTCTGCCCTAAATTAGTTATTTATTATATTAACAACAAAAAATGTGTTAGCCTGTCCTAGTTTTTTTTGTCCTAAATTAAATATTTATTATTTTAACAACAAAAAATGGCAGAAAATTCAATGTCATTCGATGTATTGTACTTTTTTTTTTTCGTTGTTGAGAAGATTCTAGAAGTGTTTGTTATTTGAACAAAAAATAATGGCAGAAAAAGTCAATGTCATTCGATGTATTGTACTTTTTTTTTTTTTCGCTGTTGAGAACATTCTAGAAGTGTTTGTTATTTAAACAAAAAAATGGCAGAAAAAGTCAATGTAACTCATTGTATTGTACTTCTTTTTTTTTTTTTTTTTCGTTGTTAAAAATATTCTAGAAGTGTTTGTTATTTGAGCAAAAAAAATGGCAGAAAAAGTCAATGTCATTCGATGTAGTGCACTTTTTTTCGTTGTTGAGAAGATTCTAGAAGTGTTTGTTATTTGAACAAAAAAAATGGCAAAAAAGTCAATGTCATTCGATGTAGTGTCCTTTTTTTTCGTTGTTAAGAAAATTCTAATATTTGTTTATGTTTATGATTAACGCTTTTTTTATTTTTAATTTCCTTACCTCCAGCTTTTACTGTAATAAAAAAAAGAATAATATGAATATTAAACATTATAATACCTTGGTTTATAATGTATTGATTTTTATAGCTAAATTCACACTCCACCATTCCACGATGCACTTTTACAAAATTACATTACTGTCTCCCATAATTTTCATTAATACACTCATTCCCCGAGTCTGTGTCTTTTTTTTTTCTTCTTAAGTAAGCAGAAAACGATTTTGACAAGGCGCGTTGAAAAAAAATGCAGAATCATAAAACGCCCTGATTTTTGCGTTTTCTGCTTCTGCACTTTTTCACTGGTGCAGTATACAGAAAACGCTCTATATAAGTTACTGTTTAATTATCAACAAAAATATTCTTACTTGCATCCATTGCATTAATCGGTTTGTTATCGATCACATCGTTAACTGTAAAGAAAAAAAAAAATTAATTGTTATTAATTTAAATACAATCTTAAAAGCCGTTCTCGTTTATCATTGTATTCCTTTTTTTTTTCGATAAAGATATTATAGCAGTAATATTAATTGTTCTATCGAACACAAATGAGCTGGTACAATGTGGTCGAAATGTACATCTAACGTGTTAAATAAAAAGTGAAGTAAGGAAAAAACTCGTGTGTTATTATTGATACTAACACGTGAACTCAAAACCCATTTATTTGGTACAATGATTACGCAATGTTTTGGTCGCTTTAAAATATTTGGCCAGAATTAACTAGAAAGCCGAAAAGGAAGAAAAATGAAACGGTAGTTATCTATACTTTGTAGTATTCAATACATACCTATTTGTGTAGCTGCAGCGACCACTAGAAATAAAAACAGCATTGTTAATTGTTGAGGCTTCTACTTTGTTATACATTGTAATTCAATTGTAATAAATAAAACACTTTTTTACTTTGTTTGTATAACTCTGATTGATTTTATTGTTGACTATAGTTTCGACAACCTTAACGTGTCTTTATCAAAACTTTTGTTTTGTTTTTATACAAACAAAGTAAAAAAGTGTTTCATTTATTACAAGAAGAGCATTGTTTAAAAAATCAATATTTCATCTTTGATTTATTAATTTTATAACTTACCTCCAGGTGTAGCTAAACAGTAAATGCAGATTTATTGAATTTCAGTAGAATTTTAAAAGATGGATTTTATTTAAACAATTTTTATAATAAAATAAAACAGCGATTATTCACACTTTTGCTGTGATTTAAATTGCAATGATGAATTTTATTTAAACAATTTTTATAATAAAATAAAACAGCAATTATTCACACTTTTGCTGAGATTTAAATTTCAATGATGAATTTTATTTAAACAATTTTTAAAATAAAATAAAACAGCAATTATTCACACTTTTTCTGTGATTTAAATTGCAATGATGAATTTTATTTAAACAATTTTTATTACAGAAATGATTAAAACTTTTGCTGTGATTTAAATTGCAATAAAATTAAACAAAGAAAATTTACTGGCAAGAACATCCTATTAAACTAAATTCAAACATTCCTCCAAAATTCCAATATGTCAAATCTACAATATATTCATTCATTCCATCACATATCAACAACTGATTCATAAAGATAAGGACTTCCGGCTGAAAGACCAATGGTCGATAGCTATTTTATTTTATTTGTTTGTTGCATAAATAATTGTTCCAGTTGAAAAAATGGAATCTACTAATTTTATTATTTCCAGTAATTTTTACTTGTTTCATTTTATTGAAAACAATTTTTTAAATGGATTTCATTGATAATACAAAAATATTTTTATTTACTTGCTCAAAAGATGGCACTTTGTCGCTGGCTACGACCAAGCCCAAATAAATAAATGCATAAATATTGCATATTTTTATTTTATTTAAAATAAATAAATATATTAAATAAAAATGATTTGAAAATAATTAATAAATTAATACTCTTTTCTATTTATAAATAAATATAAAATATATTTGTATATCAATATGTAATGAGGATCTATTAAATAAAGAATGTTTATTATTATAAAATGACTAATTTATAATTTACATCTTTCTTTCTTAATCTTATCCTCTTTTACCCGTATTGGGTGTCGAGGTTTTATAATTTACATAATAAAATTAAATACTTACTGACAACTTTACTCACAGCTAAAAACAGATAAAAATAAAGCTTTATTGTATTTGTATTTATATCTAAATTATTTTAACAAAAATAGTTGTCCTTTCTCCTAAGTAGGCGAAAACACAAATATTTTTATTTATATAATTAAAGTCTCCACAATCAATAACCGACATAAAGATGTTTCTAAAATGATGAAAAAATTAAAGATTTCAATAGCAAGTTATTTCGAATAAAAAAATGTTGTTTTTCTTTATTCGTGCAAATAAATAAGCAATTGATTGAAAATAATTAATGTAATTTAATTTTTAGTGTTGTAATGTTCTACTAACTGTATATTATTTATATTGTATGTGTTATTATGTGTGTGTTATTATAATTTTTTTGTAATTTTGAGAAAGGAGAAATCCGTAAATTAATAAATAAATAAATAAATAAATAATTTACTTACTGTCAAATACGGCTAAAACATTTATTTAAATTTACTATAAACAATTACGATCATAACATTTTATTCGCATATTTAGAGTGAAAATACATAATACAGGGGGAAAGACCATTACGATGTATATTGCAATGTTTTATGCATTGTGTTGTGTTTGTCAATAAAATAAGAAAAATAATTTACACATGGCAGAAAGAATGGAATTTTGATGCATTCAGAAAGAAAATGGTTTTATATGTTTTGGTTTGGTCAAACACGTTGACATGGATGGACCAGTAATGTATTATGTATACATTCATACATCATCAATTCACTTCCTAAAAAAATCTCACCTCAAATTTTCTCCGCAATAATTTATTTTTTATTAAACACTAAATGCGATTTGTATTATTATTCACAATGTGTTGTTTTTCTATTTATTGCGGAGAAAATTGGACACCAGCTGAGATTTTTTTAGGAACTGAATTGATGATGGTATACGTGAATGTATGCACAACATATTACTGGTTATTTGTATCAGACAAAATTCATATTTTTAACAATCTAATAAAAAAATAAATGTAAATGATTAAATTAAATTAAATAAAATTAATATTCCGCTATCCTATACTTATGCTTATACTTATTATTGTAGAATTTACATTAAAAAATACTGTATTTATCAATTTATATATATATAAATTGATAAATGATATATTTGACATATTGGAATTTTATTTATATATATATAAATTGATAAATTATATATATAATTGATAAAATACTGTATTTATCAATTTATATATATATATATATATAAATTGATAAATTCAGTATTTTTTAGTAGATTGTTAAAAACTTCATTAAATATTTGAATACTAAATTATTTAATAAATACTAATGTTTAATTTCTGATTTTTTTTTGAGTTTAAGTGAAGTGTTTAATCACAAATTGAAAGATTGTTATTGATAATGAGCACTTTGTGTCTCGAAATGTACATCTAACATAAAATAAATTGTGAAGTAAGGAATGACAGTCTTTCAATTTGTGAATGTTTAATTTACTATATTTTTAAAAACTTTATTAAATATTTTAATTCTAAATCGACAATTTGATCGTTAATTGAATAATTAGAAATATCTCAATCAACACTATCGTATTGTTTCACACTGCTCATACTTACCGCCCCAGAAGGCTAAAATAAATAAAAATTCAAAAGGTTAATTCGTGTTGAATGGCTGCTTTGAGAAAAGAAGCATTTCAAACTCGTTTTTATTAAACACAAAATGCTTATTTTGTGTACATCGAATGAAATCTTCAGTATTAAATGGTTATTTAAATAAAAAGGTTGTCGTTTCTCCTACTTATTAAAAACCATTTTTTTAAATAATTTAAATCTACACAACCAATATAAAGAAGATTATTAAACAATTATTTTAATTTTTTTGAAAATAAACAAAAAAAGTGGATGGATACACTTACCATGCGCTCCTAAAAAAAACATACAATAAAAATATGTGAAAAATTATTATTTAATTATTTATTTATACAATCAACGGAAATTATATTCCAATAACAGATTGCAAAACTAAATTAAATCTAAATCTATATGATACGAAACAAAATGTAATTAATTACCTGATTATATGCAAATATGTAAATTATTGTATAATGTAATCAATTATAATGGAGAATTCCGTAAAATAAAGTTAAAGTTAAGTTAAGAATTACATATAAGATCTATATAGATCTATAATTCACAATGTGTTATTTTTCTACTTAATGTATTTCTGTGAAATTGAAGAAATCTAGTGAACGCTGAGATATAATTTATTCACTGGAATTTCTTTAATTTCATACAAATAAATATAATTAAAATAAAATCAATTTAAATAATTAATTAATGTGTTTCTTATATCTTCTATAATTTTCTCTTTTGGTAATTTTTACTTCCTACTGAGAAAGAGGAACTAAAAAATAACGTTGCATATAGGGCTAGTGTGTAAATGATTTTTTTTAATATTCTTTATTTACAGGATATACAATATATTTTAATAAATGAAACACTTTTTTACTTTGTTTGTATAAATCGGATTCGAGATATTTTAATAAATGAAACACTTACAAATATTTTTTTTTTTTATTTTTATTTGTATAACTCGGATTCGAGATATTTTAATAAATGAAACACTTACAAATATTTTTTTATTTTTATTTGTATAACTCGGATTCGAGTTATACAAACAAAGTAAAAAAAGTATTTCATTTATTAAAATTGAATTACAATGTATAACAAAGTAGAAGCCTCAACAATTAACAAGTTGTACTATATATATATACATATTTGTAGTAATAACTAATATTAATATGAGTTATCGCTGTTAATATTCTGCCCGGTTTAGTTCTACTTATATTTACGAAGCGATTGATGAAGAAAAGTGTTCGATTTATTTAAATAAACTGTTGAAGATATTTGTTGGATATAAAACTGTTGTTTTTTTTTAAATAAATCTCACAATTACACAATAAATATTGAAAATTGTCTGAAATACCTTTGGTCGATTACACAATATCGTTACATATATGTATTATAATTTAATAATATTTTAAAAATTATAATTAGATGTTATTATGAAAACATGAAAATTGTTATTTTAATAAATTCCTCCTTAATTCCATTCAGACTTTGCTGTTGCGTAACGAGTGGATTCCCGTTTTAAAATCAATTAATTACCTGGAGTGGTTGCGCCGAGAACGGCGAAAAGGAGCACGGCTGATCCTAGAAATTTCATTTCGGACGATGGAAGAACGAACGTAGAACGGCGTTTGCTCCAAATTTATATTTCGTTCTCGAAATATAATTAGTGTCGCATTTCGCGCGCATTACAATAAATTTTCATAGATTTACAAACCAAATGGACTTTTGTGTGAGTGCGTCAAGGTGGGATCCTGCACGGTGTGTTTAGTATGGTGGACCGTAATTTTTTTCCTTACATCTTTAATGTTTCCTTGAAATACACAATTAATATAAAACTACTGAAAAGCTGGCTAGCAAAGTTTTTGTTTGCAAATCACCATGAATTCACGACAGAGCAGAAAGTCCAGATAGCCCATGACAGACTACTAACCCAGCGATATGTATTATAAATATAAATAATAATAATAATATTTATTAGTCCCAACTATACAAAATATGTACACAGGATAAGACAACAGAAAACCGAATACATTAATTTCTATTCGGAAATAAATATAATTAAATTTGAAATTACGCTAAATATTCATTAACACCATAAAACGATTGCTCTGTTAAGTAGGACTTAACATTTTTAAAAATAATATATAATATTAATATTTTTAAAAATATGTTGTAATATTTGTAATTCTGAATAAAGATGTCTGTACTACTGAAAAATATAAAGAACAACTCGCTATTAGGGATTTTTAGAACTCGCTAATTCTTAGTGATTATATCAAAAGTCAATCTATATTGTATTTGATACAGCTGATATTTTTTTAATGAAACCATGGCATATCAGTGGAAACAATCAAGCTGATTGGGAAAACAAAAATAAGAATATCTTTCGGGATAGGAGTAAAATATCGTAATAAAGATACAAACATAATTATACATTATTTCATAAATTATCATTTCGAATAATTTAGGAAAGTTATTCACTACGAGCTATCGTTCGTATGTTCGATGTATCACCATTTTCTCTGAAACGAAGGAATAAAATCTAAAATTAAAAATTATCGAAATCCTGTCTCCGAGATAGAGCAATAGTTTCAAAAATAAATTAAATTTATTCCAAATTTTTAGGTTATCAAATTGATTTCGACGTAAAATTATCGATAATTTATGCTTTATCATTTACATAACGATTATAATTGATAAGAAAGTTATTATTAGCAATATTTAAGTGCAATATATTTATACAATATAACATTGTTCGTTCATTAATTCCGAAAGCATGTTGTTCAACTGCCTCGTAATATTTCTTGCAATTTCAAAAGGTACAGTTTCAAACAATTGGCTTTATCTTACTACCCGAAGTTTAATTAAGCCATTTCAGTAGTAAAATTAACCCTACAGTAGATTTTGATTTTTTTAGTAAATAATGTCAGTAATATTTATAGTATGTTAATCTCGACTAACTGTCGAAAATTTAAATTTGTTTTATTGAAAAAGGGATTGATCGAATTTTATTGATCAATGCCAGAAATTTCCCTTCTTTAATTCCATTGATAATTTATTCTTACAGAATAGCATAGAAGTATTAATTAAGTGACTCTGTATGTTTAAAGCTTTTATTAGTTTATTCGATTCATTTCTTTAACTAATTAAACATCTCTATTCATGTAACATTTATGCATAGTTTAGATAATTATTTACAATGTATTTGTAGATTTATGTTCACCTATCTTTCCGCCTGTCTATGTCTAGTTCTTGTCACTATTTATTTAATTTTCATAATTGCTATCGTCATTGTCAAAGTCCGCATTATTTGATGAAATGAAATGATAAATTGTCGATGAAGGTACAATTTCGGGGTACATCATTTCTTTATTATTACATGTTTGTGTCTTTTATTGTTTCAGCACAAAGTGCTTGGTTAGTAATCAACGAAAATGAAGGTAAGTTTTAAAATGTAATTTATAGTAGAGATAAGCAAAATCGATGTTTTCAATCGAGCAAAATGAAGCATATCACAATTTTCTTAACGTCATTTATAATATTAATATTGGGAAATGTCACAAATTCATTAAGAAACTCGTATTTATTATTATTTATTAACTTTAGCTACTTAAAATTGGTTATTCAGAAATACTCGATTGCTAAATTCACTCGATTTTGCCCAATACGTTCAATTCATATATATTGAGCAAAATCGAGTGAATTTAGCAATCGAGTATTTCTGAATAACCAATTTTAAGTAACTAAAGTTAATAAATACGAATTTATTAATGAATAGGTGACATTTCCCTATATTAATAGGGTGTGTGGAAAGTTCCAGAATTCGAGAAATACAAATCGAAAACTAGTGAATATAAAATATACCTCACTTATATTTTATATATATTTCATTTTTTATTATATTTCATATTCATATGCTGCCATCTTTTGGTTAATTGTCTAAATCGGAGTTGGTGAAAAAACGAACAGTAGGTTTTTAAAAGCGAAAAACTGTAATTTTTGCAGGAATATGAAATTCTAGTAAATCAAATTTTTGTTATTTTTGCTGCTTATATTACTCCAACAAAAAAAAGTAGTAATAGGAAATCAGGTTGATTCGATACATTCTCACTAAGCTAAAAAAACAGCACAATGGAATGAATTTAAATAAGATGTTGATTGAGAGTAATCGCGAAGTTGTTTACAGTTGGATTGTAATGAAGATGTAAGAGTATAACTATCTCTTTCTATTAAAGGATTGGATTAAACAAGCGTGAATTTATAATCGAAGAAATTGAATTTATTTTGATTTACCTTAGTTTCAAAACGTGCTTCGATTGATTCTAACTGAATAAATGAAACGACGAAGTTGGCGTTGGAAGTCTCGAGTCATGTCTGTACTAAGATCGCACGCGCACGCGTAAAGTACTGGTTGTCATGTTGACAAGTCAGTTGTCAATAACCCCTAATTATCGTAAACATGTTTTCTAAGATACATAAAACTTATTTTCGTAAATTACTTTGACTGTTTTAGTTTACAATAAATTTAGTTTGGCTACCTATTTAATTAACATCTGACATATCACAACCAGCATTTCACGCGTGTGATCTTAGTGCAGACATGACTCGAGACTTCCAACGCCAACTTCGTCGTCGATTTCTCTTATACACTCTATAAAATACTCTTTTTTTGTAGAACCTACAGTTCAGCCCCACTACCAAATCGGTTTATCAAACTTGAAACTAAAACAATTTCCAACTCAAGATTTGGTCAATGTACTAGATAGACGAGGGAACGACCACGTTGCAGCCGCAGCTGAGGTCGTCGATGATAGTTTCAGTAATAACAACCTAGCCAGACTCGTCAACACATTTGGAAACGACGAAGAAGCAAACGAAGAAATGGCCAATCAGGATAGGGGAACTTTATTCGTTCTTTTTAATAGTGGCAGCGATGGAGATGAGGATGAGAAACATTTGGATAACGATCATGGATTATTACTGCTTCTCAATGGCGAAAACAATAGAGATCAAAATGAGGAGGAGAATAACGATTTGAATAATGATCCTGGATTTATCCTGAATTTGATTCTGAATAGGGGCAACGATGTAGATGAGGATAGTAATGATGCTCCAAGCAATGATAATGATGTTGGAGCTTTATATAACAAAGAAGAAGATAATAATAATTTATTTGGATAATGGTGGAGCTATATTTATTCTTAGCAATAACGAAAGGGATGGAGATTTCAGAACAGGAAAGTCTGGGAGTCGATCATCCCAAACTTTTTACACAATAACGAAAATATTAGAAATAATAAAGTAATCAAAGAGATAATAATGGCTAGCATAGTTTTAATTTGCAAATCACCATAAATTCATACAGGGCAGAAAGACCTATGATCGATAGCCTATGAGAGGCTACTAACCCAATTGTACATAATAAATGTAATACATTTTTCTTGTCATATTGTCTGAATAAAGATGTTTATATATTTATTTACTCCTTATACCAAACGGTAGAAAGGAAAAAAAGATTTAAAAAAATATATATTTATAAAGATAATAATGCTTCCATTTTTATAATTTCACCTTTATATTTTTGTTTAAGGAAGGAACGATGAATTCTTCTTGAATGAACTCTACGTAATTAGTTTAAAATAAATACCTCGTAAATATTCATACATAAATATTTACACGATAAAAGAAGAAAAAAATCTTTGCTTATTTCTTTTAAAAAAAATATGGTGTAAAAAAAGCACAATTCACAGAAATGAAGAGGAAATCATAAAAAGGGTGAATTCCTAAAAAAAGCATAGCATAATTCACAGAAAAGAAGCGGAATTCATAGAAAATAATGAAGATGCTTGTCAATTTTCCTTCTTTAGGAATTCCTCTTTTTTTTTGTGATTATCCCTTCCTTTCTGTAAATTCCGGCCCTATTTATGTGGTACGATTCTTTATTTTCACAAAAAGTTCACAAAAAGGGGCGGAAATCGCAGAAAAGAAGGAAAGTTAACAAGTATTTTCATTCTTTTCTGTGAATTCCGCTTCTTTTCTGAGAATTACGCTTCTTGTAAAATCCTCTTCTTTTCTACGAATTTCACCTCTTTTTCATGAACTTTTTGTGAAAATAAAGAAGCGGAATTCACAGAAATGAAGAGGAAATCATAAAAAGAGGAGATTCCTAAAAAAAGCATAGCATAATTCACAGAAAAGAAGCGGAATTCATAGAAAATAATGAAAATGTTTGTCAATGTTCCTTCTTTAGAAATTCCTTATTTTTGCGACTTCTATTTACTGTCTGCGAACTCCGGCTCTTTATGTGAGTAGTACGCTTTTTTTTAATTTCCCAACAAGTTCACGGAAAGGGGCGGAATTCGCAGGAAAGAAGGAGAAGGTATTTTTCCTTATTTTTTGTGAATTCCGCTTTTTTCTGAGAATTACGCTACTTGTAAATTCTCCTCCTTTTCTGTGAATTCAATTCCGCCTCTTTTCCATGAACATGTGAAAATAAAGAAGCGGAATCCACAGAATGGTAGAAGAAATCACAATAAACAGGAATTAAAAAAAAAAACATAATTCACAGAAAAGAAGCTAATTTCATAGATAGAAGGAAAAGAACTTGTGACATATCCTTCTTTTTCTATGAATTCTGCTTATTTTCTTTGCATCACTCTTCTTTGACTTGTGAATTCTCACAAAAGCATAATTCACAGAAAAGAAACGGAATTCATAGAAAAGAACAAAACAAATATGAGATTTTTTTCTTATTTTTCTGTGAATTCCGCTTCTTTGAATCACGCTTCTTTACTTGTGACTTCTCCTTTTTTCTATAAATTCCGTCTCTTTTTCGTGAACTTTTTCGTGAAAATAAACAAACTAACTTACAAAATCGGATTTTATACAATCACAAAAAGTCGAGTTAGTCGCTTACTTAGACCAACCCGCAACAACAAACAAACAATAAAAATTAAACTAAATCATCAAACTTCATCGCGTTGCGGTTTTGTGAATGTATAAAAAGAAACAAGCAAGAAGGTATACAAATTTTAATTAACCATTCTTTATGATATTAGTACGGAATTTAATTTTGTTGATTTCGCCCCCTAGTTTTTTTTTTTTTCAAACTAATCCCCCTCAACTCCCTTAAAGAATAAAATAAATATCGCGCAAATATTGATAAAGAATAAAACAACTTATTTTTTTTTTCGGTTTAGGTACATAACTAAAACGAAAAAATAAGTTGTTTTATTCTTTATCAATATTTGCGCGATATTTATTTTAAACTAATTACGTAGGGTTCGAAAATATTAACACATTGGAAATATTTTTTTTCCAAATTCAGTGCAGTGAATATTGGCAATAGCCTCTATGTTGCACGTGTGAATCATACAGCAAACATTTTGGTTTAAAAGAAATTTCGAAATAACTCAAAAACTACTTACTCTAGATATTTGGATACTTTTATATTGCAAATTGTCTTGCCTATAAGATTGGTCGTTTCTTTAAAAAAAAATAGTTATGATGCATATGAGTATCCAAATACATAGACTTAGTATATAGTAATTCAGGATGATTTAATTGAAATTAAAACACTTGGTTTGTTTCACTTCACTTAAATAAGTGAAAGTGTTTTAATTTCAATTAAATCATCCTGAATTAATTCAAAAAATTTTCACCACGGGTTAAGTGAGAAATTAATTAAACATATATTTAGTATGTAGTAGTTATATACTAAATCTATGTGCAAATATATCTAATATAGGCAACTGCGGTATTATTAAGATCCTAAAATAGTGTCAAATTTAGAATTATTTAAATACAATAGACGAAAAATAAGACCTACAAGTGCATACAATTTTGTTAGAAATCTTAAAGAAAATCACCAGAAGATAAAAAAATCTGTGATTGCTTAAATGTACAATGTGTTGCATATGTTGTCACAACCGTTAATAAATATATCAATACATTTTCAATACATAACGTGTACGTTAATTAATACAGTCACAGTCCACGCAGCTTATCTAAGGGCCGTTTTACACACACAAGAATTCTCGCATAAATTCATAATATAATTATATATAGAAAAATATTATAAGTTTGCGCATGTGCATTACAGCGATTTTTATAATATATTTCTTGCGAGAATTCTCGCGAAAAATATATTGAACATGTTCAAAATAATCTAGAAAAGAATTATATAAAACAGTCTCCCAATAATGTTAAGCAATAGCATACTACATAATGCCGCGTCTGCTTGTATTGGACGACTGTAAAAACAATCTGCTTTGCTTATTTCCACAATAATTATTTGCTGTGTAAAACAGGAAAAATATTTTTAAATATATAATTATAGCAAAACTTTTATATATAATTCTCGCACAACTTTCTGCGAGAATTCTTGTGTGTGTAAAACGGCCCTAATAGATATATAAATATTCATAGAATGTGAAAAAATTAATAGCGCACACATCACCTTATACATATCCTGAATAGCATAGTTAGTGGAACACAAAAATTTTGATTCAGTAAAGACTTAACGGTTTGTCCTCTCAGGGTGTTCACTGCTTACTGAATATTTCACGCGGTATTATGTTTACATAATTACATTTATTTGGAACATAAATAAATTAAAATTTCGAATAAAAATTGTGAAAACGTGGTAAATACAATTGCCTTATCGCATTTGGAATATTTCGTGTACTTTAGTTTTTACGTTTTTACGTGGGAAAGTTTTCTAAAAACCACGAACGAGATTTGGAGATATTTTTTCATATATAAACGCGCTTCGAGTACTGCGAGTTATCCAGAAATTCCACTGAAAGATCGAGATGAAGTTCCTCTTAGCCGTTCTCTGCTTTTGCGTGGTACTTTCATGTGTGCTGATGCCAGGTAATTATCGGGGCTATTTTATAAGAGGGATATTAATTTTAACGTTATTTTTTATCATCACAACCTAAGCAACTTTTATAATTTTACAATTTGTAATCTTTATTTGTATATTTTATTGTTTTCGTATCGATATTTTTACTGGTATTTATTTATATTTATATTCTTGTTTGTTTTGCTATTATTATAATGTAAAATTATTTTGTATTATCCTGTAATTGGGCTACTGTTTCCTGTTGGGTAATAAATTTATTATTATTATTATAATAGACATACATATCTACATAGAATGTGAAGTTAATTAATTTAACCACAATAAAAAAAAACACTTTCCTTACTTCACTTTTATTTTTATTCCTTAGATGTACATTTCGAGTGCAAAGCACTCATTAATAATAACTGATGGTCGTACAACTAGTTGCGCAACTATATATACCTGACAAAGATGGGAATAACCTAATTTTAATTACGTATGGAGTCGCCCGACTGAAAAACATTGAGGGGATTAAAATTACGGACTGTTGATGGGATTGCAGTTTTTCGGAACTTGTAAAAGGTTTAACAAAAGGTTTTTCAAAGGACTTAAATCAAAAATTTAATAAGTAATTAAATTAACGAAAATTAATTAATTTAAATTTACCTTTTTTTCATATAAAATAGAACTAAACAAAAAAAAATTAGTTATATAATTAATGGTTGAAGCCTTTAATTTGTGATATATTTTTAATTAATGGAAAAAGAGATAGGTTTAAAAATAAGTAAGTAAGATTATTTTTAAACCTTATTCGTACGGAATAAAACTTAAAAATATATATATATTAAATTCATAAACTTTTTTTTATTTATAATTTAACGGATCTTAGATCAATATCTATATTTATTTATTATCACTTGAAGATAGGAATAAGCCGGTTGCATTTGTTTTCACAATGAACTGTTTGGGATTGATAAATAAATATTTTTATGCGTATTATTTTTATTTTGTATTTTGTCGTAATTTGCCTTTTTTTATACATATGTTTTGTAATGTTTTTAGAGCGTCACACTTTTCTAATAAAATTTTTAATATGTAATTATAATTGTAATTCCGTTAATAAAGTAAATTAAAATTAAATATGTTAAATTTAATATTTATCGTACAGAACAACCTTGCAGATACATTTTTGCTACAACTCAACTATAATTTTTACTGTTGTAAAAGGTGAAACCCTTAATAAATGAAATAAATAAATAATTCTCACTTTGTTCGTATTAAGTATATAAATCTATAACATAAATTTTAACTTTAATTTTAATCATGGGTTTTATACATAATCTTTATTAACAAACGTAATACAACACATATTTATAAAATATTTCAATACATACTGTAAGAGTTTGCCAATTGGCTACCGACCAGTGGTCTTTCCGCCTAGATTTTGTATTTTCATCGTTGTCAAAATATACGGATGAAATGTGATAATCGTTAACAGTCTATGTCAAAAGTCCCTGTCAAATTATTATTTATCACTTTTAAATTTTATATATTTATGCGATTGTTTTTAAAATAATTCATTGTAATGTAATTGTATCTGATTTCCTGTTTTTAGCGTCTGCTTGTACTCCTGGCTCCACTTGGAACGATGGCTGCAATTCATGTGGATGTAGTAATTCTGGAATTCCCATCTGCACCACGTTTTATTGCGGACCACCTATTGGTAGAGCTGACGAAATTCTCATCGCGTAATGAATGGAAGCCGCCTTTAACTACTTTCATTAACAAATGAGATTTATCGTTTATAATTTTTCGATGTTACACAAAAAATGTATTTACATGTTGCAAATTAAATATATTTAATAAAGAAAAAAGTAAAGAAAGGAATAAACCAAGTTTTAATTTATTGATATAAAAAACTTCACGTAAACTCAAACCGATCTGTAGTGTTTATAGTAAAGCAGAGTTGATTCAGACATTTCTTTCTTTCTCAATCTTATCCTCTTTTATCTGTATTGGGTGCCGAGGATTGATTCAGACATTTAATAATAATAATACATTTATTTACGGAATCACCTTTTAAAAAACATATGGACGTGTTTATGCACAAACCTATATCTAGGTCAAATCGAATGTTCGGCGGGGTATGTGCTCCGGATGTAGTTGTTTATTGTTGTTAATTATATTATTTTATTTATATTATAGTTGATATTTATTTTTGTAGCATGTTTTGTAAAAAGGAGATTCCGTAAATAAATGTATTATTTTATGAAATAAATATGAATAAAGTATTAAAAATCTATAAAGCACAGATTGCTATTGAATAACCCTAATAATGAACATTTCATTAAATCTGTTCATATTTATTTATTTCATGCAATATGAACTACCAATAATTAATTAAAATAATGTATTATTATTATTATTATTATTAACTTTTTACTTTGTAGAAAGGTGATTCCGTAAATAAATGTATTATTATTTGTCAAAAACTTACACTTTAAGTAATTTTTGCAGTTGGAAAAAGGGATTGAACGAATTTTATTGATCACTGCCAGAAATTTTCCTTGTTTAATTTCATTGTACTTTAAATATTTTTATTTATGGTTTCGCAAACTCAGATTTTTTAATTGTATTTAACACGCACGATTTTTTTTTTCAGACACTATAAATGATACAAAAACAAAAGAAAATAAATAATTATAATACATGTAGTCGTTAGTCTGTCTAGGCTATCTGTCATTTTTTCTTAACTCACTTACTTGACATTTTGATCACTTTTGTGTCTTACATTTTTATCACTCTTGTATCTGACACTAAATACTTACAGACTTCTAAACCAATTTTTAATGCTTTTAACGTAGTTTCTGCACGATTATTCATTTTTTCGGAACTCACTTCTTCGCATTTTTATCACTCATGTATCTGACACTATACACTTACAGACTTCTAAATCAATTTTTAATGCTTTTAACAATAATAGTCACAGAGCAAAATGTGAGAATAATTAATTAATTATTTCCAAATTTTTTAATTTATTTAAATTTTATTTAATTTATTTAATAAAATAATTTTAATTTATTTAATAAAATAAGTTTAATTTATTTAATAAAATAATTTTAATTTATTTAAATAACTGTGACCGAGTGAATAAATACAATTTTCTATTTACTTTAAACTTTGTTTGTATAACACGAAAATTGCATTTATTGTGATTATTGTTTCAACAATTTACACTTGTATCGAACTAAAAATAAATATAAACAATGTATATTTATTTATTTATTTATTTTGTCCTTTCTGAATTTTTCACGTTGTATTATGTTTTATAATTGGGCTAATTGTACAGAAGAGAAATAAATGAAAAATAATTTGATAACATTAGGTCACCGGAAAGTTCATTAAAAAACTAGTTATTTATAAATTGTGATAAATGCAATCGCAGTATTCCATTTGGAATGTTTCGTGTAATAATTTTTACATAGGAAAATTCCTCAAAACCGACAAAGAGATTTTCAAAAAAAAAATCAAATATTTAAATGTACCTGAAGCACATTTATATATTTGAAAATTAGCGAGTTATCCAGAAATTGCTCGTCCTTCGACGAACGGTTTCTTTCTTTTGGGAATGCACTTATCTAATAGTTTAGGAATACTTACCTGATTATATACAAATATGTAAATTATTGTATAATGTAATCAATTTTAATGGAGAATTCCGTAAAATAAAGTTAAAGTTAATATCTTTCCTAAATGTTAGATTTTATCATAAGTAATTCAACGCTAAATATTATTACACAAAAATTGTTTCAATTTCGAATAAATAATCAACTCCTATTAAGATAAAATGAGGTTTATTTTTTCAGTTCATGTTTATTTGACTTCGGATGAAGGTCGGACGAACAGCGGGTACTGATTCAAATCCATATGCGAGTATAAAAGCAACCATCTTACATTCCCATCCTCGTATTTGGAGAACAACTCGTCGAGATGAAGGTTACAATTTTTGTGTTGATCGCCGTGGCTTTCGTCGGTTTCGTTACAGCGGATCTCCCTGATGAAGGTCAGTTAATATTTTATTGTTATTTATTTATTTAACGGAATATACCATTTTTACAAATAATAATAATAATAATAATAATAATAATAATAATAATTCTTTATTGTCCAACGCAAAAACCAAAACAGGACAAATTACAATGGTCAGTATAAATACAAAAAGTAAAGAAATTAATTATAAAAGTATGTAAGTTTGACAAAAGTAAACTAATTAGAAAATACAAATCTGTTAAACGTAACTTATAAAATAAAAGGAAGAGTAAATTATTGTTTAATAACATGTAGAACTAATTAAACATATAAAATTTGAAAAGAAATGAAACATTATTTAATTAATACTATTATAAACACCAGAGAAACAAAAATGCAATTATCTGTTACGAAATGAAAATGTCTTCAAATATAAAATATAACACATACATGTAAAATGCAATAAATGTATTACTAACTAATTTTAAATACAACAGTAAACACTTTGAACGCAAATATAAACGCAAAAAGAAAAAACTTTATCAGTCACCAATCATAGTATTATTATTAGTAATTATTATTATTATTATAATTATTATTATTAATTTATCTCAATGAATCAAAAGTGGATACGAAAAAAAAAATCGATACTGTTGAAAGGAAGAGTTTTCTTGACAAAATTTGCTAATAAAACCTATCTTCTAAAAAACAACTCCTTCTGGATCCGCTATTTCATTCAATATTCGTCACTGACTTTTATACAAATTTAATTCAATACAAATATAAAGGTGGAAATAATTTATTAATTATTTTCAAATTATTTTTATTTAATATATTAATTCAATACAATTTATATACGATTCTTCATTCGGTGAATTAATTGAATTGATAAATTGATTATATTCTATTTTTTTTTTAATTATTTAGAAAAGGGAACCTGTACACCAAATACTAGCTTCAAACAAGACTGCAACACGTGCCATTGTGGGGAGAAGGGGGAATTGAAGTACACAGCCTGTACTTTAATAGGATGTATTAATTGTAAGTAATGAAATATACGCATTTTTTCTCTTTAAAATTTGACTAATATGTTACTCGAAAAAAATGCCATGCCAGTTATTATCGTTATTTAACGAATATTTTATACTTTCGAGTTTTTTTTAACATTGGTGCGTAAAAATAACATTGAAAAAGTTCAACCCCCGGTCTAATACAAATTGACAAAATTTGTACTTTACCTACGTTGTGTTAATTTAATTCGCCAGGCTCCTTGTTTGTGGCTATATACATTATTAGTACTTACTGTGTCGTGTAAAAGAGTAATGTGGTCGATAAATGAAACTCAGAAGGTGAGTTTAACGAATGCAGCGTGTTTATTTAAAATGTCAATAATTATTATTTAAATTTTACAAATCTATCACCCCCCAATTATTCCTATACTTAATTATCCTTTAGGAGGAAAATGCAATTTTGTTAAACTCAAAAATATGTGAGACTTCGCGATATTGCTATACGCATCGGAGAGATGGTGAAAACCCCACCTTTCACCTTGAACTCAAAAATCCCGTATTGGCAATCCATATTTCTCCGTCGAGAAATGGACAATGAAATGCGGGGAATTCCTCATCATTCAGCTTCTCACTTTCAACTCCAAAATTCTCGTACAGCAATATATATCATAATAAATTAAAGACGACGCAAGCGCTACCTTTCGTCTATATATAGTTCATATCTCGTCGGCGAGATATAGATAGATATAGATATATTCATTGTTTGACTTTGATCCGGCAAAAATTCTCGTATAGCAATATATAGTTCATATCTCGTCGGCGAGATATAGATAGATATAGATATATTCATTATTTGACTTTAATTCGGCATTTATTTATGGGACACCCTGTATATAATTTTTTTTCTTGAAGAGGTGCACAGTCGAAAATATTAATCGACCAATCCGAGCGTTTTTTTTTTTTCGAAAGTAAACACCAGCAGTTTAAATGAATGTGTTCCTTCCATGCATAACGAATATGAAAAATATCAAGCCTGGCAATCATAGAATATGAGAATATTATTTAAAATATGACACACTTCAAAACTTGAGTGATAATATTTTTGTGTATATGAATATAAGAATCGCATATATATATATATATATATATATATATATATAATATACTGATAATATTTATATATATATTATCAGTTAAAGTAGTAATAAACATGGTAATAGTTTCATTTAAATTTAAAATTTCGTTTGATTTGTTTTAATGTTCTTGTTTCATTTCAGTCCCGAAATGCACACCTGGTGAAAAATGGAAGAAGGATTGCAACGACTGCTTGTGCGATAAGAGGGGACAGACAATTTGTACGATGAATAAATGTTAAAAAAATGAGTTAATAAAATTTGTGTTTTATATAATATTTTATGTTGATATCTATTTAATTTTTTTACTATTCGGTGATAATTTTCATCAAAAATCATAAACCTAGCGTAAAATATATAAACAAACATCTTTATTCATACAATATAACAACAAAAATTTAGAAATGTGTATAAAATGTGACATAGAGTTACTTTAAAGTCAATTTATAGTGAAAATAGTGACTTTAAATTGTACTAGAAATTGTTTTTAAATTTCTGTAGCAAAATGTTTACTATAAATTACTTTAAAGTCAATTTTTTTACAATAATAGTGACGATAAATAACTTTAAAGACAATTTCTAGTACAAATAATGACTTTAAAATGAAAATGTGACTATCAATGACTTTAAGTCGATTTTTGATAATAATAGTGACTATATATGACTTTAAAGTCAATTACTAGTGAATATAGTAACTATAAATGACTTTACAGTCAATTTTTGACAATAATAGTGAAGTAAGTTGACTTCAAAGTCATTTTTTATCAAGAAATATTGATTATAAAGTACTTTAAAATCAATATTTGACAATAATAGTGACTATAAATGACTTTAAAGTCCATTTCTAGTACAAATTGTGACTCTAAAGTCAATTTCTAGTGAAAATAGTGACGATCAATGACTTTACAGTCAATTTATAGTACAAATAGTGACTCTAAAGTCAAATTCTAGTGAAAATAGTGACGATCAATGACTTTACAGTCAATTTCTAGTACAAATAGTGACTCTACAGTCAATTTCTAGTGAAAATAGTGACGATCAATGACTTTACAGTCAATTTCTAGTACAAATAGTGAGTCTAAAGTCAATTTCTGGAGAAAATAGTGACAATCAATGACTTTACAGTCAATTTATAGTACAAATAGTGACTATAAAGTCAATTTCTACTGAAAATAGTGACAATCAATGACTTTACAGTCAATTTATAGTACAAATTGTGACTCTAAAGTCAATTTCTAGTGAAAATAGTGACGATCAATAACTTTACAGTCAATTTCTAGTACAAATAGTAATTCTAAAGTCAATTTCTAGTGTTTCTAGTGAAAATAGTGACAATCAATGACTTTACAGTCAATTTATAATACAAATAGTGACTCTAAAGTCAATTTATAGTGAAAATAGTGACGATCAATAACTTTACAGTCAATTTCTAGTACAAATAGTAATTCTAAAGTCAATTTCTAGTGTTTCTAGTGAAAATAGTGACAATCAATGACTTTACAGTCAATTTATAGTACAAATAGTTACTCCAAAGTCAATTTCTAGTGAAAATAGTGACAATCAATGACTTTACAGTCAATTTATAGTACAAATAGTGACTCTAAAGTTAATTTCTAGTGAAAATAGTGACAATAAATGACTTTAAAGTCAATTTATATTACAAATAGTGACTCTAAAGTCAATTTATGGTGAGAATAGTGACTATCAATGACTTTAAAGTTAATTTTTGACAACAATAGTGAAGTAAGTTGACAACAAAGTCAATTTATAGCAAAAATAATGATTATAAATGACTTTAAAGTCAATTTCTAGCAAGCATAGTGACTATTAATGATTATTAAGTACATTTTTGACTATAATAGTTACTTTAAAGTCAATTTATGACAATAATAGTGACTATAAATGACTTTAAAGTCAATTTATAGTAAAAATAGTAGGTTTTAATGGCATAAAATCAATTAATAAAAATTATTTTTTTAACTATTATAGTGACGTACAGTGACATACATGACTACATACTACTGTATTTCTATTTATTAAATCACAAAAATTATTTAGTAAATAAATTAATAAAGGCTATCTCACTTAGCATGAAACAAATTAAGTTAAAGAAATAGTTTGATTCAGACCGATCGATCCGCTTCATCATTGCTCAAGCAGAGCATAACTACTAGTTATACACAATAAAATGTACACGTTCGTCTTTCCTGAGCTATGCCATCGAGCAGAGCTTTTTCTACCCTATTTTATATTGATTTAGTTTATATTGTTAATTTACAAGAACATTGGATATACATGAGATATATCCAATATTCTTGTTAATTATTTAATCTATACTGTTGACGAATGTAAAAAACAATTATTGTTCATTGCACGAATATAAATTATTATTAATAATGTAATGCAGAATTACATAAATACAAATTATTGCGATTTAAATAAATTATCACATATATTATTGCGTTAATATGCGTTTTTAAATCATGTTTGTTCGACTTCAAGTGAAGGTCGAACGAATATTGATTTTAAGGCAATAAAAGCGACTACTTTACGTGCTCATCGCGTTATTTTGGAAATTACTCGTCAAGATGAAGGTTGCAATTTTTTTGTTAATCGCCATCGCTTTCGCAACGGCAGATTTGCCCGATGAAGGTAAATTGGTTATTCTTTGTATTATTCTGGATTATTATTTTTTCACATTCAATGCCATTACATTGCGATATATGCTTAAATAAAATGAGTGGATTTTGTTATATTGATTGAAATTTAAAATGTTATTTGATATTTCCGTTTATGATATAAATTGAGTTCAGGATTTTTATTCTTGTAGAAAACCCACTATTAGAGAAAAAATGTGAGAATTCAAAATATACAAATCTTAAAAAATAGTGATTTATTTAACTAGCTGTGATGAATATAAAACATTTTAAAAAGGAGATGATTTATTATTCTCTAAAAATCGATTTATAATTAAAAAATGGTAAAAATAAAATCAATATAAAAAGTAGAATCAATAGAAAAGTGTATTATTTTTATTTTTACGATTTTTTAATAGTAAATTAGAGAATAATAAATCATCTCCTTTTTAAAATATTTATATTCATCACAGCTAGTTAAATAAATTAAATAATATATTATTAATTAATTTAATATGTAATTATAACTATAATTTGGAAATGGAGATTCCCTTAATAAAGTAAATTGAAATTGAATTGAAATGGAAGAGCAGTTTTAGTTTTAGAACTTCGCCTGTTCTGTAATGTAATTTAAATTGTAAGATTTTTTTTTTTTTCTGGAATAAAGACAATTTATATATCATTTAATTTAAAAAAATATATAATACTGACGTATTTTAATTAATGCATTAGCCTGGATGGGGGCTAAAAATTCAATTAAAATAAACGATAATTGTTGAAATTTCTTAGGTTTGTCGTTGAAGATTATTGTTTTTAATTTTGAAAATTATTTTTTGAAATTGTTTTTCAAAAAAAAAAAACAATATACGCAATATTCAAGATGTATTTTAAGGATTAAATCCTGATAAAGAGCTATACAGAAAGTGATGAATTATCAAGGGAAAAAATATACATTCTTTATTTTTTTCAGGTAACAAAAAAAATTAAAATATTAATGGGAAATATTAATTATTTTCAAATTATTTAAAACGAATCATTAAAAAAAAGACTCTCTAATTATTTTCCGTTATTTGAGAAAACGGCACTTGTACGCCTAATACAAGTTACGAATGGGATTGCAACAGGTGCTATTGTGGAGAGACGGGAATATTGTCTCATTCTATGTGTACTCTCAGAGGATGCATTAATTGTGAGTAACATTTTAATTATTCGATAGTCATATGAACAATTTTATTAGTTAATGTTAAGTCTTATTATTTTTGGCACACCAATTTACAATTAAATCTAGATTTTATAATCCTAGATTTTCAGAGAACACATCAAGATAACCATCTGATAAGTTTAATTTAATTTATTAAAGGAATCTCTTTTTTTTACAAAAATTTTACAAACAGTATTACAAATTAAAGATACAAGTATATAAGAAGAAAATTATTTAGTAGAAAAGTACAGAGTCATATCGTTATACATATTAATAAATTAATAATGATTCATGAGAATTAAATTTAAATTGCTTTTGCGGTGATTTTAATTCAATTTTTGCAGTTTGTAACTATTTTTTTTTTTTGTAAAATATTTTATGTGTATTTGATTTACTTATATATTTATTCACGGTGCGCATTGTATTTTGTAATTACATTAATTGTAAGAAGGTGATTTTCCGTAAATAAAGAATTAATTAATTTAAAAAAAATTATCTGAATGACAGTAAAAATCATTGTTCAAACAAATTATATCCAGATTGAAATAATTAAACGTATTGCGAAGTAATGACTGGCTTTAATGAGGTTAAAGAAACATGTTCTCTGAAAGACTTGGAACTTGCGTTAGTGGATTAGCGGCACAGAATGGGATGTATATTAATATTAATTTCTAATTGCGTGATTATTTTTCAGATCCGACATGCACACGCACCGGTAGATGGAAAAAGGACTGCAACGAATGCATGTGCAGCAAAAATAGCGAAACAATTTGTACTTTGAATAAATGTTAAAAAAATAGGTTTTAATACAATAAATAAAATATTATTTTAAAATAACTTTTTTTATACATGTTTGCATCGATTTCTATTAATTTTATGCAATAGATATGAATAGATTATTTATCTTGTTAATTTCTTAATCACTGCATGTTCTTATTAAATAATCTCATATTTTTAATAATTGGATAAATTACTCAAAATCTATGAATAAAATAAATAAAACACAGATTGAAATGAATAATAAATAAAGCTATTAATCATAATAAATGGAAGACGACGCAAGCGCCATCTTTTTTTAAAACTATTATAAATTTTTTAATACATTTTCGTTAATGGCCAATTGAAGAGAATGTTATACAAAAAAAAACATTGATTGTAGAGTTGCGATTTATAATTATACAATAAATAATTTAAGTCTCCACAATCAATATAAAGAAAATACAATAGATAATCAATATAAGGCATTATTAACTCTTGAATTAATTTCTCACTTACCACTTGGTGAAACATGTTTAAACAATTTATTTATTATGAAACAAACCACATGTTTAATTGTTTAAGGCATTATTATTAACCATAAATTGAATTATTATAAAGCAATTGTGGATATAATAAAATTTATTTATACGTAAGATTTACAGACTTATTACTAACAACTGAACAAATAAATATTTTCATTTTTACTATTTACACAAATTTCCCGTACTAACAATAAAATCAATCAACACTTATTTTCATTTATACTATTTACAAAAATTTCCTGTATTAACAATAAAATCAATCAACATTTATTTTCATTTATACTATTTACAAAAAAATTCCTGTAATCAATCAACACTTCTTATTGGAACAGATGGCGACGCCGTTCTTTGAACAGTAACACTCATTGCATCCCTCCTTCCAGCTACCCGGCGTCGAGCACTTTTTCGCTGAAAATAATTTATTAATATTCTGCTATGCATAAATTAGGCTCTTACTTGTGGTGCATTCCAAAACCGTACAGCCGGCCCTGTTGTACAACCCGCTTACCGGACAGAAGCAGAGGTTACAGTCAATTTTCCAAGACTCTAACGGCGTGCACGTTCCACGTCCTTTAAAACATTCGGAAACCATCATTTGATATTATTCATTGCAGCTATTTGTACACATAAATATTTTTTTTATGGTGGATTGAGATAATGAATACGATGGACCAAGGTATTGAACAGGAGAGAGGCGATCTTGTTCGATGCCAAAAAGAGATTTCATATTAAATAAAAATGATTTGAAAATAATTAATAAATTATTTCCACATTTAGCATATTGTTTTCTGCGTTAATCTTAATCGCCAAATTATTAATAGACATAAATTGATAAGTTCATAAAAAAATTATATTAATTTTTTCAAATTTTACTCGCATTAATTAATTAAATTTATCTAATAATAAATGCGTATTTATTGAAATATTTACTGTTAAATCTGCGTATGCCTAAAATTGATCCACATTAATAAATACAGCATATGGAAGAAAATATTATTTATTGAGTAAGATTAATTATTAATTCATTAATCGAGTGCGATAGGGCAGTACCTAATGAATTTGTTTATACTATTATATTATAAATTATAATGTGATGTAAGCTCATGTATTTTTCAATAATAGTTATTTATGTACCAAGTCAGTAAAATTATTTTTTATCGAACGATTCTGAAAGCAAAGCGAGCGAGGCGAATAAAGATTTATATATATCTATATACACTCCAGCTCCCGTCGTCAATAGCTCGGTTAATAATTAAGTTAGGACTTTGAAATTTTGGATCCTAGGACATACTTCAGAAAAAATCATTATTTCAATCAATGTTATTAATCTGTCTCAATTACAGTTCTTTAATAAAAGGCAGCGATTAAATTTATAGCTATCATTATACTTGATAATGGCAAGCTGATTTGCCGAAACTGCAGTTGTATTTATAAATATACAGTGTGTTATACAAACAAAGTTATTTATTTGTTTAAATATCCTTTAAATTAAATTAACATGTATAACGAAGTAGAAGCCTCAACTATCAAGAAATTATAGCTAATAAGTTGATTATTTGGCTTCTATTAAACAACTGTGGGTTTAAATAATGATTTTGTTAAATTTATTGCAAATTTATTTTAATTAATTGCAAGGCAGCTTTATTTCAGAATCTTTAATCCAAAATATAATACATTTTTGCATTGAACTTTAAACCTAACCACGTCTGCAAAAACACAAATATTGTTTGTGTATTTTGTAATGATATTTCTTATTAATATTCAACGAAAAAAATATATTATTCAATCATTGATTGTTTTTGTTTGTTGTACTTACTTTCATCAGGTAATCCCGAAACATATCCAAGACACAATAACAAGTACAGCCACTTCATCTTAAACGTTATCACTGAATTCTATTAGAAATATTGTTATCAATGCTTTTATAGCGGTCATCCGACAAGCCTTTGACCCGTCTTGAACCGCCTGATAAATCCGGTATCGCGCAGTGATGGAAAATTCGGTAATTGGCGAAAGCTTCATACAGAACACGAGTCGTTTATTTGGGAATGAAATTAGGAAAAAACAGAGGGAAATTAAATATAATTTAAAAGTTGTTTAATAAGATTTGGGAGAAGAAAGAAAGGTAAGAAGAATATATGAATCAAGAACTCCAGGCAGAAATCAAAAAGGTAGACCAAGAAAGGAATGGAATGACGAAATACGAGAAGAGTTAGAGAGCATAGGAATAAAATGGGAAGAAGCCAGTAAACTCGCACAAAACAGAAAAATATCGATAAAAATATACACAAGACAAATTAAAAGTTGTTTAATAAGAAATGGGAGAAGAAAGAAACGTAAGAAGAATATATGAATCAAGAACTCCAAGCAGAAATCAAAAAGGTAGACCAAGAAAGGAATGGAATGACGAAATAAGAGAAGAATTAGAGAAAAAAGGAATAAAATGGGAAGAAGCCAGAAAACTCACACAAAACAGAAAAATATGGAGAAAAATATACACAGGACAAATTAAAAGTTGTTTAATAAGAAATGGGAGAAGAAAGAAACACAAGAAGAATATATGAATCAAGAACTCGAGGCAAAAATCAAAGAGGTAGACCAAGAAACGAATGGAATGACGAAATAAGAGAAGAATTAGAGAAAAAAGGAATAAAATGGGAAGAAGCCAGAAAACTCACACAAGACAGAAAAATATGGGGAAAAATATACACAGGACAAACAATCGCTTCACACTGAGAAGTAGAGAGGAACATATAATGATGTTATATAAGACTAAATAAATAAATAAGAAAGGGATGGACAGAAAGATCTCCAGTCGATAGCCCGGGACAGACAAATCTTTATTTTAATATATATACTCAATGTTTAGAAAAATGTAATTATCTGAATTAAGATATTTGTTTAATAAAGGGAAAATTTAATAACGTGAATTGTTAACGTTGATTTTCGATGATTTCAAGGTCATTCAAGGTCAATTTTATTTCTTTTAAAATAAATACTTGTTCTTAATGTATTTCTCTACTTCTTTTTAATAGAAATTAATATCTTCCACCAGGCCCCTGCTACTTTTCTTTCTGTCCATCCCTTTCTTATTTATTTATTTATTTAGTCTTATATAACATCGTTATATGTTCCTCTCTACTTCTCAATGTGAGGCGATTGTTTCAGATAATTACCTTTTTGTAAACATTGAGTATATATATTAATTTTTAATTTAATAATTGTTAATTTACTATTAAAAATCCTTTCAGGAAAGTAATTAATCGAATTCATCGAGGAAAGTATCATTACGAACACATCACCATTGCTTTTTATGATTCTACATGTAAAATAAAAGGAAATTATCATATTCATATATTTATTTAAAAACTACATTAAATCATTCTTGTTACATTTAATCGTGGCTCAAACCTCGACGCAAAATTCACTGGGCCTTCCTGTTTGCCTGCAAACCACACAGCGACAAAGGTACTTAACTTCGTCAATAACCGCATCCCAATGAGTTCCTAATCTACACCTGGATGCAGCTGAAATTAATAAATTTTAGATAATCATCGAAAATTCTACGTCTCGAGCAATTGTCTCTCAAGATATTGAATTACATAATGGACATATTAAATAAAAATGATTTGAAAATAATTAATAAATTATTTCTACATTTAGCTCTGTGACTTTTGTCTTACACTACTTAAGTACGTTAAACAAATGCACATTAAAACAACTACTTCCCGGGCAAATACCCACGCCGGACATTGAATTACATAATGTACACCTGTTGTTGCACATCAATAAAATATTGCATAATGCAACAAATTTTGCTGTTATCAAAATCTATTTATTTTATTTAAATTTTGTATACCTTACTTCATTTTATTTATTTAGTATTATTGAAAAATGTTTTATTGTTAATAAAAATAATATTTTTAAAAATATGTAGAGGTAGTATTAAAATATTTCTTACGGCATTGTATTTTCGTACAACCTCCAACAACTCCATCATCGCAGGAGCAATTATTACAATCGATTCTAACGCGTTTTTTTGGTGTGCATTTCGTACAATCTACAAAACAAAATAATATTAGTAAAATACACCTTTATTCCACACAAATAACAGAATTATTTACATTGCATGATTTTATTATTATAAAAATAAATCTTGTTCTGGAATTGGCTATACAGAATATAATTTACGAATTAATTTATTTAAATATATTAAATGAATAATACTTTTTTCTATTTATATTTAATTTATTCAATAAATTCTGAATAAATTCCTCATTTAACCAATTTCTATCATTATTAATTTATTCAATATTCTGAATAAATTCCTCACTTAACCAATTTCTATCATTATTAATTTATTCAACACTTATATATATATAGTTTAATCTTCTTTATGTTGGTTGTTGGTTGTGGAGACTTTGATTATTTAAATAAAAATATTTGTCCTTTCTCCCACTTATTTTTGTTTTATTGAAAAAATCTTCAACTACTGAAGATGGAAACAAATGTATCTAATTCAATAAATAAATGAGGTATATTAAAAAATAAGAGGAGCACACGTTTTCATTTTTAAATTGGAATCTGGAAAAATTATGAAATTTACAATTTTAAATTAGAGTTTGAAAACTGTATTATTGTTTTAAACAAATATATCTAATCAAACAAACAAAAAATAAGTAGGAGAAAGGACAACTATTTTTATTTAAATATGAATAAATTGAAATTGAAATTGAAATATGAATAAATTGCTATTATTTTTTTTTGTTCCAATAAATATTTCAAGAATTTAGTGATATACTAAATTGAATTTTTCAAACTGAATTTACTATACTCTATTTGTATTTGTATATGTTTGTCATTTTACATTTTAACTTATTTATAACTTTTAATTTATTAGCATTTTATAACTATACTTATATTGTAACCCTCCATTAACTTTTAATGTATAGTTAGTATAAAGCAATATGTATTTAAATGGACTTACCGTTAATAAACAACATTTAACATTTAGTGATGTACTAAATTCTTGAAATATTTATTGAAAAAAAAATTACAGCAATTTATACATATTAAAAAAAAATATTTATTAAAAAAAATTAATGGTTTTAATATTTAGACATTGGTAGTTCATATTGTATGAAATAAATATAAATAAATTATTAAAAATCAACCAATAAAACACAGATTAGGTTGAATAACTTTAAATTCTCGACTAGTTTCGGGTTATTAGCCCATTTTCAAGAGAATTTAAATTTATACATATTTAAAAAAAAATATTTATTTAAAAAAAAATAACAGCAATTTATACATATTTAAAAAAAATAGTTGTGCTTTTTATTTATTTTATCCACGTTATGCATTTAGAATATGGCGCAATTATTCATATGTTCTATTGTAAACCAAGCTTTTAAATTGTTGTTAGCGTGAAGAGAAATGAAGCAATTATAAATATTTCAATTAAATCATTCTATTATATTATTCACTAATTAAATAATAAATACTTATTCTGGTTAATTCAAAGCTTGCTTAATATCAAGGTTCTAGTGGAGGAACAGAACAAAAAAAATAATTTTCGCATCCTGAAACGGCACCTTGAGATTTTTTTACAATTAAATCATGCAATTATTTTCTACGTACTAATAATTGTTGTTTAAATATAAGGGTGTTATAAAAATAATAATAATTTTATTATCCAGCAGATTAACTCCATATTAAGGATAATATACAAATTCAATTAATATAATAAAGAAATTTAAAAAAAAAACATATCGATAAATTTCTGGCAATGATTAATAAAATTCGATCAATCCCTTTTTCCAACTGCCAAAAAAAAAAAAAAACAAATAACATAGCAAGCAAATTACTTATTATTAATTTAAGAATGCATCAAATATAAATAAGAAACAACTTACCATCTTGTGACTCGCAATAAGCAGTTGCAACGAGAAGAAGAAGCACCAGGAGTTTCATATTGCTGTTTGTTGTAAATATATAATTCGGTTTGTAAAAAAAACGCTTTTATACCTTTCAAACTGGAATGATAACGAATTTTTTTTTTGATTTACTTAGTTCCTCGATAAAAAATAATCGTTGAAAATATTAAATTAACATATCAACAACAAAAAAATATGTTTAAACACAATTTAAATTAAAATGCATTGCATTGTTGTTGTTGTTTAAATAAAAATACTTGTCCTTTATCTTACTTATTTTTTATTTTACTAGATATATTTCGGAAACTATGTTTCCATTTTCAGTAGTTGAAGTTTTATATTTACCAACATAAAGAAGATTGTTGTTGTTGTTGCTTTTTTTAATTGAAATTAAAGGCAGATATTTTTTATATTTATCATTACGAATGTATTAATTTATTTTAATCGACTACTAATAAGAACGCATGGAATTTGGGATATGAAGAGATTACTCAAAGAAATAAATTGTATCACGGAATATATCATGTATTAGCAAAAGCAAATTACAATATAATTGTAATGTAATTAAATAAAAATTATTATTATTATAGAATGATGGGAAAAAGTGGTGGCTAGTGATAGACAATACTTTGAATAAATTAATTAATGTACAATAAATTCATAATTTTTGATAAAAAGAAAGTTATTTGTGCTCCTGTATCTGTCCAATTCCTTGATTATTAATTCAGAATTGCTCTCTGTTATTATTGTTATCTGTGTCATAATCACGATGAAGTCCAGATAAATAAATAAATACGTATTTGTGAAACACTCTATTTGATTTGTCAAGAAATAAAGCAACCCCACTGTATTTATTAAGATAATTGAAAGATTCGTTTAATTCTTCACTTTTTTTTTATTTTTAAACACTTGATGTACATTGGCGATTCAATACAATTGTATTTCTATTCGTTTTAACTGAATTTAAAAAAATATATATATTTTTTTGTAGTTTTTGTATGGTCCAGAGCCAGGAAAAAAGCCAAATAAATAAAAAAAATATATGAATAATAGCAAAATTTTATTAAGTTTGACCTGAGGATAAATGGAAATACACAATAAAATAAAATTGCGTTTATATATTTATTTCTCCAATTTTCAGATTCCTTTAATCATCTCTGTCGCAATGCAAGTTTTACCATTTTTAAACCTGTAGGCATATCTTTTGATTAACTCCTCCGCATTCTTGGCATTTACAATGGTAATTCATGATTCCGATTGTCTCATTCCAATTGCCGTGATCCAATGGACAGTCGACCACTGGAACAAAGGATTATTTCGAGTTATTAGAGGTCTTTCTATATAAATCACCCAACACCCAAAAGGGTACAATGGAAATATTAATTATATACAGAGAGTTTTTTTATCAGTATACATTTCCCCTATGTATACCTGCAAAATACGCGAGTCAAATGCATTAACGTATGTGTGTTTAGTTGCCTATAACACGCAACTAAACATACATATGCCAAATAAATTAATCGTGTTAGACTTCAAATTATGTTCAATGCGTTTGACCCCCGTTTTTTTTTTTTTTTTTTTTTTTTTTCGGTATACACTTTCCCTAATGTATACTCATAAAAAAATCTCTCTGTATATATGAATATATATATGGATATATAAATATATATGTATATATATTCAAAATAACTATTTGCTGTTGTAAAAATTCACTATCATTTTTTATGAGCAGTGCTCAATTAACAATTTTTCGCCGTTAGCGAGTTTATAGAAGAAATCGGTTATAAATATCTTGGATTTTACTTTATAATGAACAATTTGTTATCATTAAATTAGTTTTTAGTGTATACTTGCCTCCACAATCCATAAAAGTACAGGCCATTACTTTTCCATCAACGCATGAGCACGAATTGCAGTTGATTCGTAAACTTTTCCCGGTTTCACATTCACCGCATCCTAATGAAGAAAAAAAAAGTATTACGAAATTAAAGCATTCAATTTAATTAATAATTTCAAAATTTGAATAATCGCTATGCGATCATTTACAGTTGTGATGCATAGTAATTAGTTAGTTACTCTACTCAAGTAAAGTTGCTACTAATAAATTCTTCATTAAAAAAAAGCTTAATGTATTGTTTCTTCCTGCGAATAGAAATGCATTGAAATAACTACAAATGTTTAAGTATTAAAAAAACAATAACAAGTTTCTTGATTTTAACCGTTTGTTATAATGAAATCACTTGTATTAAACAAAAATGATTTGAAAATAATTAATAAATTATTTCCACATTCATATTAATTATTTTAAAATCATTTTTGTTTAATATATTTAAATAACTGTGACCAAGTGAATGAATACTGTTTTCTATTGAAATCACTTGGTTTTGTTTTACTAAAATATAAAATAATTTTAGTAAAACAAAACCAAGTGATTTCATTATAACAAACGGTTATTAAATATGTTTTACCAAGCGATAAATGAGAAGAAAGTATACAATTCTTGATTTTATATTCTGCACGTCTAACATATATTTTTTTTTTACTTTTTAATTAATATATAAATATTAATATTATAAATCTATCTTTTGCCTAATTTATAAATTATATCATCAATTTGTGTCAATGAAGTAAACAGGCGAAATTGTTGTTTCGTTCATTAAAAATAAAAAAACAAAACTGTTTCGTTATTTTAGCTTCCAAAGACAATTAACAAAATGTTTGACTATTTAAGAATTTATTAAAGCAACACTACTAGTTTTCTAAAAGAAAAAAAAACAAGATAATTTTATGTAAAAGAAATATATTTGTTAAAAAAAATTACCAAGCCTATTGTGGTGCGCGTAAGCCACGGCGCAAATAATTGCGAAAATTATGACAACCTTCATTTCAGCTCGCTTTCAGTGGTGTGGCACGATTTTTCCGGAGTCGAGCTTTTATGCTCGGCATAAAAAAAATTCTACGAATAAGTAAATATTTTAAAAATTCACTTATTCCTAGAATGCCGTTTGAATATTTATGGAAATTCTCGCTGTCATTATTCGGAATTTTATCACAAGTTCTTTTCACTTAAATTTCTCATAAAAAATTATCTACACTATTTGAGATAAACAATCGAATTCGAAAAATGTAGGTGTATTTATTCTTAGATATAGCTTAATTTATTGTTTTTTTATTCTTCTGGATCCGTTAATTGAAGATTTGACCCAGACGGGTCTTCTAGGTGAAGATTGCAGGAAGTAAAAGCATTGTATATGAACTTTATAAAATTCATATTATTTTATAGTTTGATAATTTGTACGATATATTTTCCTTTTCACATGAAATTTCCCAACATAACAATTTTTGATATAAATTCTGAATAAAATCCTCACTTAACTTGTGAGGATCATGGATCTGAAAAATGCGGTCTAAGGTCTCGCATATGAGCCACAGTTTGGTCGTGATGGAGGGGCTGACTGTACCACTCATATAGAATAATATTATTATTAACTCGCGGTGAAACATTTTTAATTAATGATGATAGGAAATTAAAAAGCCTGTTTTTTTTTGTTCGACAGATTTTAATTTATTCTCTACTGCTACTGTGAAACATTAATAACCAATTGTTTTAATTTCCTATCATTATTATAAATTTCCCTGACACCAATTGGTAAAATTATTATTTTATAAAAGCATTAAACATGAACTTTATAAAAATCACATTCAATGCTTTTATATGAAGTTCGCATTCAACGATAAATGCTTGTAATGAATAGTATTTGCTACGTTATTTGATGAGAACAAAATGTGAGCACAGTTTTTGATGGCATCGAATATAATATTAATTTATACAAGAATATTTTTTATTCAGTTGCAATTATTATTATCAACAAACAAACATGACACATTGATAGTTATGCACGTATGAATAGAGTAAAAGGTTATAAGGAATATCTACAAATAAAAAAAACAGCCTTCGTGTTATCGTAATTTTCCAGCTTTGTAAATGGATATCAGAAATGTCCCATATTTTTTATTATATTTACATCCTATTAAATGTTGTTTTTTTATATATAGTCCCAGATATTTCATAATTTGTAGTTAATAAGAAAAATAATTCAATTTAAATTAATTAATCGAATCTTTTTCCGTCAATGCTCAGAAATTTGTGGAGCTAACCATAGATTTATACCTATTATTGAAAGAATTTCAGCTGATAATAAGAGGAAATAATTTGTTAAGTATTTTCATATTATATATATTCAACATTTTTATTAACTTACAATGAAATTAAACAAGGAAAATTTCTGGCAATGATTAATAAAATTCGATCAATCCCTTTTTTCAACTGCAAAAAATACTTACACTGTAAGTTTTACAAACATCTATTGAAACAATCTTTATTAACACTCAGATATATAAATATATACTTATTATTATAATATTTAAATTTAAAAAAAAAGAAAACATGAAATAAGGTAATGTAACTGTTACTATCAAATGGCTATCGACCAGAGGTCTTTCAGTCAAGGTTTGTCGTTTCTGTCGAGCGTCAGTCATCAATGAGTGAAAGGATGAAATCACAAAATATATTCGAAAATTGTGTTTTGTGGAGTTTTGTATTTCGGAGGAATTTGCAAATGTTCATATTATTTTTATTAAATTTACGAAATATATTAAAAATCGTACTCTATTACAAAAATTGGTAGATTTTTAAAACAAACTTTACAAAAAATAGAAAAATTAAGCATTAATTGTTTAAATTTGAGTTATGTGAAGTTAGTTAATCACAATTAAAGCACTTTTTATTCCTTACTTCACTTTTATTTTTTATATACGTTAGATGTACATTTCGAGTGCCACTCATTATCAATAACTAATGAAAAATTTAATAAAAAGAATTTGAAAATAATTAATATCATTTTAGCTACTGTTATATTATGACTTATGTTACATACGGACTTTAACTAATATCCAATAATAGACATTTTCTGTTTTTCTATTATCAAAAATATAAAACTATTAAAACAATCTTTATATTAGTATAAATAAAACACTTAATAACATTTTTATCTCACCTAACAATTTATTCCACCGTGACTTGTTTCGATTACACGGTAATCATTCTCAAAGTTAACATTTACATGCTTATTAATGTTTACGGTTCAAGCAGAGTTTTTTTTTTTAATTATAGATATCACTGAGACATATTTGTCAGACGCAAAAAATAATTTATTTGTTTAGTGTTTATTCATTACATTCAACGTTGGCAAAAATGAATGCAATGAATGAAAAATTAAAAAACGAATGGTGGTTATAACCTTTACATTTTTAAATATTTTTATTATTCTCATTATTATCAGCTCAAAGAAAAAAAAAATATAGATATCACTGGGACATATTTGCCAGACGCAAGTAAAACATTAAAAAAATAGATTTTATTTATTTGTTTAGTGTGTATTTATTATATTCAATCTTGACAAAAATGCATGCAATGAATGAAAAATGAAAAACGAATGGTGGTTATAACCTTTACATTTTTAAATATTTTTATTATTTTCATTATTATCAACTCAAAGAAAAAAAAATATAGATATCACTGGGACATATTTGCCAGACGCAAGTAAAACATTAAAAAAATAGATTTTATTTATTTGTTTAGTGTGTATTCATTACATTCAATCTTGACAAAAATGAATGCAATGAATGAAAAATTAAAAACCAATCGTGGTTATAACCTTTACATTTTTAAATATGTTTATTATTCTCATTATTATCAACTCAAAGAAAAAAAGTGTCAATAAGGATATAAATTATTTTTATAAAATATTTGGCAAGATTTTTGAACAAACAACATTTGATGAATGATAGAATCATTGAGAGATTTATTAAAACTTCAACTACTGAAGATGGAAACAGTTTTCGAAATATATCTAGTTTAATAAAAAAATTAGTAGGAGAAATGACAACTATTTTTATTTAAATAATCATAGAGAGAATTAAAAAAAACAAAGAGCTCTTATGATTGTTTTTATTTTAATTTGCGTTATTTTTATTTAAATAATCATAGAAAGAATTAAAAAACAGAAGGCTCTTATGTTTGTTTTTTTTTTAATTTGTGTTATTTTTATTTAAATAATCATAGAGAGAATTAAAAAAACAAAGAGCTCTTATGCTTGTTTTTATTTTAATTTGCGTTATTTTTATTTAAATAATCATAGAAAAAATTAAATAAAACATAAGAATGACAGATTTTTTATACTTTTATGGGGATTTTTAAAAAAAAAGTCATTACTTTATTCCCATAAATGTATAAATAAAAAAAAAAACGTCATTCTTCAACACATTTTACTTACTCGATAAATTCTATCCTCCTCATCATAACTTTTCAGTGTTTCAATTCGTTTCATTTTATTGCAGATGCTGAGGATTGCAAACAGAGCGAAACCAAGAAGGAGGATTGCAACACATGCAACTGCGTGAACGGAATTAAAAAAAACAGAAGGCTCTTATGTTTGTTTTTTTTTAATTTGTGTAATTTTTATTTAAATAATCATAGAAAAAATTAAATAAAACATAAGGCTCTTATGTTTTTTTTTAATTTGCGTTAGAGTAATATTTAATATTACTTAAATCTGAGCCATTACATAATTGAAGAAATAATCGAGCACTTAATTTTAATTTATGCACAACACATTCATACAAAAAAAAACTGACGCTAATAATGCGCAATATTAAAAAAATTATAATAATAATAATAACTGTGTGCAAATATTGAATGTTCAAACAATCAATTCTCGCTGCATAATTCATTCCTGGGGAATTACAATCCCCGTGTGTAAACATCAATTACCGGCTCTGGCTCACTTAATCATAAATCCATTACATAATCGATCAATGGCGATCAAACAACAACAAAAAAAAGACTCGCCATTTAAGGTCAACGTCAATCTTGTAAATCCGAATCGAACGCGAAAATAAAAAAAAGGCGATCCGATCGTTCCAGGAAGAGCTCGGACCATTATTAAAGATTGATTAAACATTTTGCATTTGTTTAACAACAATGTTGCGTAAGTCTTCGCCTTCCGCGAGCTCAAGGTCCCGCCGTTCGGGTTCACGCTTGGAAATGGGTTATCTGGATTGGTATGGGAACAGGAATGAAGGGGGGACGCCGAAGTCGTATGGGATGAGTGTATAAATAACGGCCGGTTTTGTTGTTGATGTGCAGTATTCGAAAGATTTACGATTGGAGAGTTAAATTTGCATAAGCAAGGAAATAAAAAAATAATAAATCAAGATGAAACACAGTGCGGTTATTTTGTTGGTTGTTGCTGTTTTATTTGTGGTCGGCACATGTAAGTCGGATTTTTTAACAATATAATTATGTTAATTGATTGGTAACAATTTTGATTGAATGAAATAAATATGAATAAATTATTAAAAATCAACCAATAAAACATAGCTTAGATTGAATTACTTTAAATTCTCCCGAAAATAGTGGAGAATTTAAAGTTATTCAATCTAAGCTGATTGAATAATTTTAAATTCTCCCAAAACTAGTCGAGAATTTAAAGTTATTCAATCTAATATGTGTTTTATTGGTTGATATTTAATAATTTATTCATATTTATTTCATACAATATGAACTACCAATGTCTAAATATTAAAACCATTAATTTTGATTGATTTTCAATATTTTTAATGAATTAATGAATGAATGCCTGTATTTAATATTTATTTTTTTATGACTGTATAACATTGTTAATCGAAAATACGTTTCCGTTTTAAGGGATTAACAATGTCATACAGTCATAAAAAAATAAACATTAAATACAGGCAGATAGCTTATTTACTGATGAACGACATCAGATAATTTTTATTTTTTAAAAACAAAAAAATGAAAAAAAAAATAATTTTTCAAAAATTAATTTAATTTACTAAAGTATATCTAATCTATATTAAACACATTCAGCTGTATTTAGAAAGTCTTCCTCTTAAATATCCATATTAAATACATTCACAATATTTTATTTGTAAACTCGTTAATCTTATTAACGAGTTTACAAAATATTATTATTATTATTAAATTTGTTCTCAAGAACTATTCATTGAGAACACATTTAATTCGACGCCATGATTTTTATTGTGGAACAGTATTAAGTAGTTCAGATGATTGCTTCAAAGTTCCAATAAAATAAACACACACATTTTGTAAAAACACTGCACGCTCTGGAGCTAATCGCACCGTATATTAGGCGTAAAATTGCAGCCTTAAACGCTTGGTTTGTTTCACAATAAATTTGAAATAAATAATATTTTATTCTGGCTAGTTTCAATTTTCACATCGTTTTATTCTCTTGAAAAAGGTCAAACAATTAAATAATTAAATTTTGCTCAAAAAGAATTAAAGCATTAACATTTACTCAAAAGGAGCTGGAAACAATAAAAATTACTCAAAAAAAGTTAGAACATTAAAATTTTATCAAACAGAATCAAAGCATTAACATTTACACAAACAGAATTGGAAGCAAAAAAATACCAAAATAAATAGAGGATTAAAATTTGACCAAACAGAAATAAAGCATTAACATTTACTCAAACAGAATTGGAAGCAATAAAAATTACTCAAAAGCAGAGCATTATAATATGATAAAACATAATTAAAGCATTAAAATTTGCTCTAAAAGAATTAATTTTTTTAAAAATGCTCAAACAAAATCAAAGCATTAACATTTACTCAAACAGAATTGGAAGCAATAAAAATTACTCAAAAAGCAGAGCATTATAATATGATAAAACTTAATTAAAGCATTAAAATTTGCCCAAGAAGAATTAAATTCTTAAAAAATGCTCAAACAAAATCAAAGCATTAACATTTACTCAAACAGAATTGGAAGCAAAAAAATACTCAAAAAAAATAGAGCATTAAAATTTGACCAAACAGAATTAAAGCATTAACATTTACTCAAACACAGTTATAGTATTAAAATTATCCTAAACAGAATTAAATCATAAAAATTTACTCGAGCAGAAATAAACCATTAAAATTGACAAAATTGGTAATTGCTATTATTTCATTGTCTCAACAATGATTGCAATTGTCAATCAATTCTAATACTTTTAGTTAACGACAAGCAACTTTCTAATAATAGCAATTACCAATTTTGTAAATTTTAATGCTTTATTTCTGCTCGAGTAAATTTTTATAATTTAATTCTGTTTAAGAAAATTTATAATTCCTGAGAAAAACTTCGTTATTCGTCGTTTTAATATTAATATAGAAAACTCTTTTAAATCTCGAATTAGGGTTAAGGAATAAATGGCCCAAAATCGAACCTTGAGGCACACCAGATTTTTTTTATTAAAATATTGGATTTGTAAGCATTGTAATCAATGTGTAATATTGAATTTAAAATTAAATGCGCTTGGTTTGTTTCACTTATTTTTTAACCTAGTTGGTAAATAAAAAACAAGTTAAACAAAGCAAGTGCTTTTAATTTTAAAATCAATATTAGTTAAAACGTTTCATTAAGTGATCAATGAGAACCAAATTATAGTCTTTTTTGCCGTGTAATAAATTTACATTATTTAGAATAAGATGAGATACAATAATAGCATACATTTTTGGAAGTAAAGGAAGTGAAATGTGTTGAATAATAACGGATTTTTTATACATTTATGGGAATAAATGTATAAATTTAAAAAAAAAATCCGTCATTACTTTATCCCCATGAATGTATAAATTAAAAAAAATGCATATATTAAATAAAAATGATTTGAAAATAATTAATAAATTATTTTCACATTCAACTCTGTGACTATTGACTTACCTACGTAATACTGTTTTCTATTTATAAAAAAAAATCCGTCATTCTTCAACACATTTTACTTACTCGATAAATTTTATCCTCCTCATCATAACATTTCTGTGTTTCAATTCGTTTCATTTTATTGCAGACGCTGAGGATTGCAAACAGGGCGAAACCAAGAAGGAGGATTGCAACACATGCAACTGCGTGAACGGATTGTGGGCCTGCACCAGGAAGCACTGCATTAAGACCAGAGGTAAAAAGTGTTTTAAGACGCAAGCAGACATTTTTGACATGTAACTACTTCATCAAACCTTACACGCAGTTTTTACTATCCAAAGCACAATTCATGAAACCGTTTTTTAATTTATTTAAATTAGTTAGTTTAAATTGATTGTATGTTTAAAGGTTCTTAGATTATCTTCTTACTACTGTTTTTACTTTCGTCTTACATTATTTACTTTAATAGAGAAACCGTTTTTATCTCTCTCTCTCTCTTTATTTTCAATTGAATGCTTCAATTAATTGTATATTTAAAGATTCTTTGATCATTTCATATTCTCTCTGTGTTCTTATTAAATTATTAAAATTATTAAAAACTTTATCTTATTAAATTATCTTAATAATATTATAATTACCTTACACCACACAAGTGGTGGAAAGGTCAATGATTAAAAAAAATATTATAATACAAGGTGATAGTAAACGTCTTATATATTTTTTTACTTTAATGAAGAAATCGTCTCTCTCTCTTTCTCTCTCTCTCTCTCTAATGAAGAATTCGTCTCTCTCTCTCTCTCTTTCTCTCTCTCTCTTTCTCTCTCTCTCACGTTATTTATTTGATTTAATTGATTATATACATAAAGATTTCTTGATTATCTCTCTATTTTTTATATTTTATTTTTCCTGTTTCATTAATCAGAACAATAATAGAGGAAACGTTATTTTTTTTGTTTTATTTATCTGAATTTAAATTATTTCGAAATTTAATTATCAATTGTTTATTTAAAGCGACGATGTGCAGACCCGGAGAGACTTTCCAGAGGCAGTGCAACACTTGCACGTGCAGTGCTGACGGCATGAACGCTGCTTGCACTTACAAAATTTGCGTCTAGAAAGAGAGAACAATTCCTGTTGTGATATTTGTACATGTTTCAATAAACATTTGAAATTCGCCTAACTCCCCTCTATGTATTATGTTTAATAGATATAGGAAAGCATGTATTTTGGAAAAGTATTAAAAAAAGTAATTATGAAAATTTAAAAACGAAATAAATCTTTTTTTGGAATTGAAAAGCCTGGTTTATTTAAAAATTCATCAAAATTATTTTTTAGAAATTTAATAATTAGAATTAATAGCTTTTATATTTAAATATTAGTATTTCATATTGTATAAAATAAATAATAGATTATTAAAAAATCAATCAATAAAACAGATTAGATTGACTAGTTTCGGGTTATTAGCCCTAAAATGGTCGAGAATTCAAATTTATTCAATCTAATGTGTGATGTATTTGTTTTATTGGTTGATTTTTAATAATCTATTCATATTTATTTTGTTAAAAATTAGAAAATAATTAATATTGCTCTTATTTTTTTCTATTTTATACAAAGGCAGCGCCGTAATAAGAAAATATACGCTTCCTTAGTCATGAACGGCACAAATCATCACGTTTCCCTCCCCACACCTTGCTTTCAAGGTTGTGAATGGCGCCCATCATCAACAAACAACAGAACATGAAGCACTTCACCCTACCTCTTGCTTTTAAGGTTGTGAATGGCGCCCATCATCAACAAACAACACAACATTACGCACTTCAACCTACCTCTTGTTTTTAAGGTCTTGAATGGCGCCCATAATTAACAAACAGCACATCATCGCGCTCCATACCCCACCCGTTGCTTTCAAGGTCGTGTATGGCGCCCAGAATCAACAAATAGTACAAAGTCATGCTACCCACCTCACTCCTTGCTTACAAGGTTGTGAATAGCGTACAGATTATTAAAAAAAATACGACAACTTATATTTAACAAAACTTTAAAAAAAAAACAGCACATTATCGTGCTCCATACTCCACCTCATGCTACGCTACGCTCCCAACCCCAACCTTTTCTTTCAAGGTTATGAAGGGCGCCAACAAACAGCACAACATCACTCTCACCACCCCAGCCCTTGTTTTCCTGGTCGTGATTGGTGCTCATAACCGACAAAACCAAAACGCGAACGCTCCCCAACCCAAGGAAGGGATGGCGCCCATCATCAACAAACAGCACATGATTCCCCATTTCACTCTTTGCTTTTAAGGTCGTGAATAGCGTCTATATTATAATAAAAAAAATACTACAATAACTTATATTTAACAAAACTTAAAAAAAAACAGCATATCATCGCGATCCATACGAAACCCCATGCTTTCAAACTCGTGTATGGCGCCCAAAATCAACAAATAGTACAACGTCACGCTCCCCACCTCACCTCTTGCTTACAAGGTTGTGAATAGCGAACATATTATAAAAAAAAATACTAGAACAACTTATATTTAACAAAACTTAAAGAAAAAATAGCACATCTTCGCGCTTCATACCCCTCTCCATGCTTGTAAGGTCCTGTATGGCGCCCAAAATTAACAAACCTGTGCTTTCAAGATTGTGAATAGCGCCCATATTATAAAAAAATACTACAACAACTTATATTTAACAAAATTTAAAAAAAAAAAACAGCACATCATTGCGCTCCATACCCCACCTCATGCTTTCAAGGTCGTGTATGGCGCCCAAAATCAACAAACCTTTGCTTTCAAGATTGTTAATAGCGAACATATTATAAAAAAAATACTACAACAACTAATATTTAACAAAACTTAAAAATAGCTGCACATAATCGCGCTCAATACACCAACTCATACTTTCAAGGTCGTGTATGGCGCCCAAAGTCAACAAACCTTTGCTTTCAAGATTGTTAATAGCGAACATATTATAAAAAAAATACTACAACAACTTATATTTAATAAAACTTAAAAAAAAAACAGCACATCATCGCGCTCCATACCCCACCTCATGCTTGTAAGGTTGTGTATGGCGCCCAAAATCAACAAACAGCACAACACAACATCACACTCCCCATCCCATCCCTTGCTTTCAAGTTCATGAATGGCGCCCATATTATATAAAACTAATACAATTTATATTTAATAAAACATTGTTTCTTAAAAAGAGAACAGCACATCATTGCGCTCCCCACCCCACTCATTGCTTTCATTAATGGCGCCAACTAACAGTACAACGTTCCCCACCCATTACTATCCTGGTCATGAATGGCGCCCTTCATAAACAAACAGCACAATGCCATGCTCCCCGCTTCACCCCTTTTTTTTTCAAGTTTGTGAATGGCGCCCATAATCGACAAACATCACAATCCCTCGCTAATATATATGTGTAATTATTATATATTATATAATTAATTATAATTATTTACGTTTATGTTAAAGCTGCCTCAGAATGCGCGCAGGGTGAAACGAAAAAGGATGACTGCAACACGTGCAAATGCGTAAACGGATTATGGGCTTGCACCAGGAGAGCGTGCGTTTCTAAAAGAGGTAATTATTTCAGTTATTTTTTCACTTATGATCCTTAAGTGAAAAATTAACATATTCAATTTTTTTTTCTCCAGAAACGTTTACTAAAAGAATTATTATGGTAGTGTTTTTGTGATTATTATGTTTTAAATGGAAACCTTATTTATTTTTTATACCGAATTTAAAAAAGAGCACGAAATTCTAAACTAAACAAAATACGACAATATATTTTGAAATATTCGAGATAATTGCTTTCAATAAATTAAATAAAACGAATTTGAAAATAATTAATAAATTATTTCCTCTTTAACTATTGTGACAATTTGATATGTAACATTTGTTACGGTAAAGTCAAAATTGTCACAGTATTAGCTACTGTGACAATAATTTATAATTTATTAATTATTTTTAAATAAAAAGAATTTAATTTACTTACTCTGATTGTTTAATTTATTTACAGTAACACCAGTTATGTAAAATTTGTTAGGTCTATTTATGTGAGTGGATACTTACTTTGATAGTGCTATTAATTTCGCAAACTTGCTTTTTTACAGAAACAACATGTACCCCAGGAGAGACTTTCAAGAGAGATTGCAACACGTGCACCTGCAGCCCTGATGGAAAGAACGCCATTTGCACATTGAAAGCTTGCTTGTGATATTAATTAACCCCGCTGGAGTATAAAGAAGATTTAAATATATTAAGAAATTATTCCAAAAATAGTTTACATAAAACAATAACAATAAATGATATAAAAAAGCTAATAAAATAATATTAATCAATGACGACTTATTTTTTTAACCCAAAACCATAAATAAATATCTTTAATTTGACAGGTAATAAAAAATGCGAATGCTTACATAAATGCAATATGGTCGAAATTGTTTCTCCTCTAGAGTATCTTAAAATTGTTTATTTAAAAAAATATATGTTGGCAACAAAAGTAACCACACCTTAGAGGTTATGTTATTTTAAAGATTGAATATTTTGAGGCCGGATTCTAGTTTACTTTGTGGATATTCGAATACGATCGAATTTGGCAGAGCTGTACTGACGAGGGATAAACCCCGAAACACGTGTCTGCAGGTGGCCTTATATTAAGTAACGCACTTTTCTTCTTTTTTGCATTGGAACAAACATTTGTTGCATGATGCAATATTTTATTGATATGCGACAGCAGGTGTACATTATTTAATTTAATTTCCGGAAAGTAATTGTTTTAATGTGTATTTTTTAAAAGTACTTACGTAACGTAAGTCAAAAGTCACAGAGCTAAATGCGGAAATAATTTATTAATTATTTTCAAATCATTTTTGTTTAATTTATTAAATAACTGAATGGAATAATATTTTCTATTTATGTTTGGGTTGCGGTTTAGTTATGAGATTTGTGGTCAATTTATGAGATAACTGAGTAAGTCTTAGAGATATTTGGGTCATATCTGTTTTGTTGTTGGAAGTGTTATGAAAAGGATTGTTTTGGGTGACGGATTTCAGTTAAAGTGCGATGTGATTTCCATGTTTAACGTCAACTGCATAATATAAGCAATGATTAATTTGAAATATAATTTGACGGAATAATATTTAAAGTCCTTCACAGTACGCTGGTGCGAAAAATTGTGTTCAAACAAATATAAATATTCACCGATTAAAATAATTGAGCAATTGTTATAATTGCTTTATGCAATTTAATGAAATTGGCCTTTCAATATTGTAAAACACAAATGTTTGGGCGCAGCCAGGCACCGTATTAGAGTTTTGTTTAAAAATAATTTACCTTATCACGGTGGTGAATTTTTCGATGCTGTGTATATCCTAAAAATGATTTGTTAGATTTTTTTAATATTTTTTCAACATGTGCTTTTCACTTTATTTGGTATTTAAATAGCATTTCCTGTCTTTCCAAAAATGCCACAGTCTTTAAGACTTTTATTTAATTGTTGTGGCTCATGTCCAAATTTTCTCGCCAAATTCCGTCATTACTATTCATGTTAGAAAAAAAAAGCCTTAATTACGGTTTAGAGCAATGGTTTAATTTAATTTATTATTTTTTTTATTTAATTGTTGTGGCTCATTCCCCCTTTCTAAAGGTTGAACAACACCTTTAGCCCAGTTTTCATTTTCATCGTATGCCTAATTTTAATTTCGAAGTTTCTCCTTTATCTAACTCTAATTTCTATGGTCGTCATCGAGGAGAGTCGTGTTATGTTCCAGATAAAAAAAAATATTATTAATCGGACCAATTTCATTTAATTAAAACATTCAAACATTACTTTCGTGAAATTATTTCCACACTACGTTAATTATAATTTTACAAAAACTCCATTTGAAATTAAAAAAATCGTCATAATTTATAATACATGTAAATAACATAATTGTTAATTAAGTTTATCATAAACAAAGTAATCATGACTATTAAACGCAATTAATATTTTTTGTGAACCGTACAATTATATTGAATGTAGTAAGTAAGGCGGTATCAGTACCGAGTAAAATCTTGAAAAGTGAAGTTGCAAGAAAATGCTATTCCCGGTGATCGTGCTTATTGTAGTAATTTTATGTTTATACAAAACGCATCTTGATAGAAATGTTTATAATTATTGGGAAAGGAGAGGAATTGAGACTCCGAAATACAAGTACTTTTTCGGGCACTTCATTGATGCCGTGTTTTTAAGAAGGTCTGCACCGGAATTGTGTAGAGATATTTATAGGTACGTGACGCAAGCGCCATCTATTTCCTAATTAGATATCAGATATATCTGATAAATTACTCTTATCATCTACACCATCGATTCGTTCTTCTCTGATGAGTATTTTTGTTTGTAAATCTGAAAATAATTAATAAATTATTCTCACATTTAGCTCTGTGACTTTGTGAGAATAATTTATTATTTATTTTCAGATCATTTTTATTTAATTTATTTAAATAACTGTGACCAAGTGAATGGATACTCTCATCCACTTGGTCATAGTTATTTAAATATATTAAATAAAAATGATTTGAAAATAATTAATAATTCTAATTATTTTTGTAAATCTGTTGACTAGAAGCTCCATCCATACCCCACTTGCCACTCAAAATAAAGTTTTTTAGCCTCATAATATTGATTATACGATTAATAGTGCGGTCCAACAATGACTGCGGTTCGATATCTGCATCACAATCACTAAAAATAACATTTTTCGGATAATGCATTTTTAATTTTCTCGTAGGAAGGGTAAAACTTTTCTCCGAGTAGCACTTTGTTATACGAGAGAAGATTTTCGTATTTGGCCGTTGTTAATTCTAAATCAACATACATGGCAAGTTCTCCATTCGTCAATTCTTCATCACGAATAGATTTATCAACTTTCCTACTTTGATTTGACATTGAAGCAATCAATTCTTCATCGAGAATAGATTTATCTACTTTCATTTGTCATTGAAGCAATGAATTCTTCATCGAGAATAGTTTTATTCACGTTCCTACTTTCATTTGTCATTGAAGCAATCAATTCTTCATCGAGAATAGATTTATCCAGTTTCATTTGTCATTGAAGCAATCAATTCTTCATCGAGAATAGATTTATCTACTTTCATTTGTCATTGAATCAATCAATTCTTCATCGAGAATAGATTTATCCACTTTCCCACTTTCATTTGTCATTGAAGCAATCAATTCTTCATCGAGAATAGATTTATCCATTTTCCTACTTTCATTTGTCATTGAAGCAATCAATTCTTCATCGAAAATAGATTTATCTACTTTCATTTGTCATTGAAGCAATCAATTCTTCATCTAGAATAGATTTATCTACTTTCATTTGTCATTGAAGCAATCAATTCTTCATCGAGAATAGATTTATCCACTTTCTTACTTCCATTTGTCATTGAAGCAATCAATTCTTCATCGAGAATAGATTTATCTACTTTCATTTGTCATTGAAGCAATCAATTCTTCATCGAGAGTAGATTTATCCACTTTCCTACTTTCAATTGACATTGAAGCAACCAATTCTTCATCGAGAATAGTTTTATCCACTTTCCTACTTTGATTTCACATTGAAGCAATCAATTCTTCATTGCGAATAGATTTATCCACTTTTCTACTTTCATTTGTCATTGAAGCAATCAACATTTCATCGTGAATAGTTTTATCTACTTTCCTGCTTTCATTTGTCATTGAAGCAATCAATTATTCATCGCGAACAGATTTATCCACTTCCCCACTTTGATTTGGCATTGAAGCAGCTTTTTGCAACATCTCACTATTAAATTTAGATCGCAATTCTACAAACCGTCTTTTTTTCGTTCCTTCTGAAGAATTTTCATCAAAACTCGAACGAAGCCCACCCGCGGGTTCCCTCATTGTTCTAACCGCCATACTTTTCAGACAATTCAAAGGTTACAATTACGTTGCCGTGTACAAATTCATGACGCCCGCGGTGCTCGTGAGAAGCCCGGAACTGGTGAGAGATATCATGGTCAAGGACTTCAAATCTTTCCACGACAACGACGTCCACGTCAACAGGGACGCCGATCTGGTTTTCGCGAATAATCCCTTCGCGTGCAAAGGGGCTGACTGGAAACCTAGTAGGAATCAGATGGCGCCAATTTATAGCACCAGTAAGGTATGTAAACGCAAAGAACTTTTATATAAGGACTGATTGTTTTTTTAATTGCAGATCTTGTATGACCATTAATAAAATAATAACAAAAATAAAGAACCGCATTAATTATTATTAGAATTGATGAGGTTTTAAATACAAATTTTGCGTGTAAAACAAACCAAGTGGAACTTACTCAAAAGTTCCTAATATTAATAAAATGTTTTACCAAGTGATTAATAAGACTTAAATTGAGAAGTGTTTGATTTAATTATTAATTTCTAATAATTAATGTAAAACGGCGCAGAAGCATCCACAATACATTTACAGCGTGTTTTATTTAACTTGAGACTGCTAAATATCTGGAGAATTGTATCAAAAAATCAATATTTTCGAAGGTCAAATTATCCTGTTATAATAATTTTTGTACCCCCCGGGAGTGGCTGGGTGCCAGTCTAATTTAAAATTTTAAACAGAAACCCCTACTTTTTATTTTCCATTTGGATAAAACATCAGAAAATAAATAAATTTTGTCCGAAAACCTTTTTTCGAATCGTGGCAGGTTTGTTTTATTGATATAATGCTTTATTCTCCAGATATTTAGCAGTTTCAAGTTAAATGAAACACCCTGTATAGTTGAAAGGTGGAAAAAATGAAACACCCTGTATAGTTGAAAGGTGGAAAATTTCTGAATTCCCCGAAATAAAATATATCCATCCTACTCTCACAATTCATGAATTCATCAAGAAGCTTCAAGACAGTTCACCTGAATTTAGAATTTTTCCACCTTTAATCTCTTTTATTTGTATTTTACATTTAGGTAAGGGCGATGATGCCTCATATGTTAGAGAACTCGAAAAAGCTGGAGACGTTTTTGAGCAACAAGTGCAATCCGGAATTCGTAATAGACGCAAATGAATTATCGGGAAGAATAATGTGTGAGAATTTCGCTAGCTGTTCGGTCGGATGTAATGGCGATTGTTTCGCGGATGGAGAATCGGAATTTTTGAAAACTGTCAATTCGTTCAACACTCCCACGTTGATCAATGGATTGAAGACGATCGCAATTTTTCTATGTCCTTACATGTCTGCATTGTTAAATGTATGGTGAGTGATTGTGTTAGGTTAAGGCCAGAATCCTACTGAAGTGCTACCTTTTTTTATTTACACGCTTCAACAAATTATTAAAAAAAATGTATGGATGTTATTTTTTTATTATGAATAATGTCAATTATTTATTTTTTCGAAATAGTAAAAGAAATAAAAATCATTGCATTTCTTCATAGTTTAGCTTCATAATCAATTATTATCGCGAGATAAAAATGAAAATGAACCGAAATAATCAATGTCGCAGCGTTTCCGGTAAAACATCGGTAACAACTTTTATTGTTGCCGCTTTGTCTAATTTGCAATTGCAGCATTAAATTTTGTCGTTCACATTTGGGTTGTACAAAAAAATGTCGACTCAGCTAACACAGACATAATTTGGAAAATACTGAATATATTAATCACAAATTATAATAAGAACAGAAAATATATGAAAACAACATAACTTTCTATATCCGAAATAACACAATATTTGAACGATTAAAAACAACAAATGGTCGGATTAAGCCCACTACTGTTTTCAATGCTCATTCATCTATGAGTAATGAAAACAGTAGTGGGATATATAATCGAGATATCTAGCAGCAAAATAAAGCTAGTTTACATCGGACACTATAATCTAAACACGATAATCTATGTAACATGAAAATTATATCCTATTAATAAATGTTTAAAAAAACATCATCCTGGATTAATCAGATAAAAAATTAATTAAATTTCTCCTTTCAGTTTCTTTGATATACAAATTACGAACTTCTTCAAGCGAATATCTTCCGAATCGTTGGACTACAGGATGAAAGCCGGCGTGAAGAACAACGACCTTCTGGACTCCCTCATCAACATAAAGAACAGAATCAACGACGAAAAGGAATTTAATTTAGATAATATCACCATTCATGTTGGCGCAATGTATTTCGATGGGGTCGACACTAGTTCAGCTGTGTTCAGTTTTGTTCTCTACGAACTGGCAACAAATCCTCAAGTCCGAAAAAAATTGAGAGAGGAGATAGACTGCGTATATTCGAAAACGAATGAATTGACGTATGAGGTTTTGAGTGACATGCCTTATTTGGATTGCTTTTTTAAAGGTAGCACGTAATTATATAATCATCAATAAACACAGAACAAATTAAATAAAAATTATTTGAATATAATTAATATTGTCACATTTAGCTCTGTGACTTTTGACTTACGTTACGTAGTACATTAGAATTATAAAGTTACAAATAAAAATCGGATTATCTATGAAAATGAAGAAATTTCAGTGGCCAACACTGAGGTATAATTTATACAGAGAGCTTTTTTTAACAGTATACATTTCCCCTATATATACCTGAAAAATACGCGAGTCAAACGCATTGATGCGTGTGTGTTTCGTTGCCTATAACACGCAATTGAACACACATATGTCAAATAAGCAACTATACATACACACATTGCGTTTGACTCGCGTTTTTTGCAGGTATACATTTCCCATAATGTATACTGATAAAAAAACCTCTCTGTATATATATATATATATATATATATATATATATATATATATAATCGATGTCCCCTTTTACCAATTTGTGTCGGTGTTTGAGGTATAATTTAAATTAATTAAATATAAGTGAAAAGGAAACACCTCAGATGGGATTTGAACCCAGTCCCTCAGGTTTCTAGCCGAATGTGTTACTACATAAGATGATAATAAGTGAACGTGAATTACAGAATGGAGATTCTGTAAATAAATAATTGAATTTATAACATTTCAGAAAGTCTAAGAAAAAACACCCCAGTCCCTTTGCTATTCAAGCGCTGCACGCAACCATTCAAACTCCCGCCGATGTTTGAGAACAACGAAGGGCCTGAACCGATTGTGGAACCCGGTACCGTGATGATCATCCCCGTGGATGCGTTACATCACGACGAGAAATTTTATTCGGAGCCTGAAAAATGCGTGCCGGAACGGTTTTTCGCGGAGAAGGCAACCAATGGGAGGTATTTGCCGTTTGGAGACGGGCCCAGGATATGCGTGGGAATGAAGTTTGCGCAGTTGCAATTAAAAATAGCAATCGTGACTATAGTCAAGAATTTCGATGTTTGTTTGCACGAGGACACGGAAGTTCCAGTCAAAATGGATAAGATATCGTTGTTAATTGCGCCGGAAAAACCGATAATGATTAAAATAATGAAGCGATTGAAATTTTGATTTAATTTATTATATATATAAAATCTACCACATATTGGTATAGGATTTTAATTTATTATAAATATTTAAATATAAACAATATATATATACAGTGAGAATTTTATTTCATAACAATGAAATTCTTCCGTATTTTTCTAATTAAATAATTACAAAGGCTTCAATTTCATTATATTTAATTTAACAATTATTTTGTTGCTTACATTTTCAAAATAAATAAACAACTCTTGCAAACTCTACAACAGATCAATTAGCTCATCCCAGAGGTTATAGACTTCTCCTAGAGTTCATTTGCTTCCGGTATAAGCCAAACGATGACGATCTACCTCTTCTAGAATTCATTAATTTCTCGTAGACTTCTTCCGGCATAAGCCAAACGATGAAGATCTACCTCTTCTAGAATTCATTAATTTCTCGTAGACTTCTTCCTGTAGAAGCCAAACGATAAAGATCTACCTCTTCTAAAATTCATTAATTTTTCATAGACTTCTTCCGGCGTTAGCCAAACGATGAAGATCTACTTCTTCTAGAATTCATTAACTTCTCGTGGACTTAATTAACTTACCGATCCATCCCATTGTTCATTGACCTTTCGTAGAGTTCATTAGCTTCTCTTAGAGGTCAAAAACTTCTTACCGAGTTCATTGACTTCGGGAACAGGCCAAACAACCAAAGTTTTGTTCTTGTAGAGTTTAAAGAGTTAATTAGCTTATCCTAGAGGTCATTGAGTTTAATGACCTCTCGCAGAGTTTATTAACTTCTCCTAAAGGTAATAGACTTCTCCCGGAGTTTATTTATTTCTGGACTTTACAAAAAAATTAATAAATAGATAAATAACAAAAAACGAAAAAGTACAAATATTTTGTAAATTCAACTATAAACTAAGGCCAACAAAGCTATATTGCTGAGGGCCATTACATTACGCTAGAATAAGTGTAAATATAAAACGTGTATAAATCTCCGTAACAAATGACTTACTACAACTATCAACAATCAATCGCACTATAACAATATATACTTCAGATGTTTTTAGATCTATATGAGGATTTTAAATACGTAACAGTAAACTTTTTTTTGTGTGTGAAATAAATATGAATAAAATATTAAAAATCAACCAATAAAACACAGATTAGATTGAATAACTTTAAATTCTCGATTGGTTTCGGATTATTAGCCCATTTTCAAGAGAATTTAAAATTTGTTTTATTAAATTTTTTATGGATATTTACATGAATGAATATATTGATTTTTTAATTTTTAAAATAAAAATTAAAAAATTAATATATCCTCTTCTCTCTCTTGAAAATGGGATAATAACTCGAAACTAGTCGAAAATTTAAAGCTATTCAATCTAATATGTATTTTATTGGTTGATTTTTAATAATTTATTCATATTTATTTCATACAATATGAACTACCAATGTTTAAATATTATTTTTTTGTGTAATTTTAAAAGTGGTGCAATTTTTGAAATTACAAAAACAGATAAACAGAACACCAAAAAATTCTCAGACGTATACGAAAAAAAAAGTGAATTTTTTGTCTCTTTTCCTGTCTTTTTCTAACCTCCTTTGTTAGGAGTGGTCAGGGACATACGCATATTAAAAATCCCCGCTTTTAATATGCGTACGCCCTAACTACTCCTAACAAGTGTTCAAGTTAAAAATTCTTGTGTATTCCATTGAATCAATATTGTTTGTTTTTTTAACTTACAGATTGTGTTACGAAGTTAAAAAAAAATCATGGAAAATTTTAACGATGAATCAAAGCCATTTCGTTACTCCTAACAAATTGTTCAAGTTAAAATTTCTTTTGTATTCCATTGAATCAATATTGTTTTTTTTTAACTTACAGATTGGGCTACGAATTAAAAAAAAACATCATGGACAATTTTTACGATGAATCAAAGCCATTTCGTGTAAAGTCACGGAAGGTTCATCTATACTGCTAGGACTACTGAAAACAGGATTATTCGATAAATTTTCATGATAGACGAAAGCTCTCTCGTGTAAAACCACGCTAGTATCATTCACGCTTCCGGAACTATCACAAAAAGGATTTTCATGATGAACTAAATCTGTCTTTTTTGTAATCGCGATAGGTTCGTCCTCACTACTAGAACGAAGAAAATCCAATCTGTTTCTAATAGATCTTCTAGAAACACGCTTCAGTAAACGTTGACTGGAACCACTAGAAACAGGATCGTTTTGATTTTGTTGTTCACCAATTACATTCAAATCCTTCGTTTCTTTCCGTTTCTTTGTGGCATCTTTGATACGCTGCCTTTTCTTCGTTTTAGCAGACCTATTCCTTTTTGGTGAAATCCCATAATCGCTGTCGGCAGATGATCTTCGCTTGCGCCTTTTTGACCTTCCCTTGCGCACTTTCGGCGGAATCATTCGCGCAAGGATTTTCTCCTTTCTCTCGCGGTATTCATTGCGTTCTTCCTGAGTCAAGAAGAAATCTTCTTCTTCCGAAAATAAGTCGATATCCGGGTCACCTTCTTTGTACCGCTACAATGAAATTTTAATAATGATTACAAACAATTAAGAGTACCGTGGGAGGGTTGTACGGTGCAATCAGTACAAATAATTGATATTGAGTAATAGTTTGTAGTCTAATTAAGACATCTAGTTAGAATAATTAGCTCTCAAGAGGATTTTAATATTTTTTTCGATTTTTTTCATTTTGGTCCAATCTATCGAACTAAGAGAAAATAACCGAAATTAAGGGTGCGGTGGGGGGGTTGTACTGTGCAGCCAATACAAACAATTGCTATTGTGTAATAGTTTGGAGTCTAATTAAGACATCTAGCTAGAATAATTATCTCTCGAGAGGATTTTAATATTTTTTTCGATTTTTTTAATTTCGGTCCAATCTATCGTATTAAGAGAAAATAACCGAAATTAAGAGTGCCGTGAGGGAGTTTTACGGTGCAGCCAATACATACAATTGCTATTGTGTAATAGTTTAAAGTCTAATTAAGACATCTAGCTGGAATAATTAGCTCTCGAGAGGATTTTAATATTTTTTTCGATTTTTTTTAATTTCAGTCCAATCTGCCGAACTAAGAGAAAATAACCGAAATTAAGGGTGCCGTGGGGGGTTGTACGGTGCAGCCAATACAAACAATTGCTATTGTGTAATAGTTTGGAGTCTAATTAAGACATCTAGCTAGATTAATTAGCTCTCGAGAGGATTTTAATATTTTTTTCGATTTTTTAAATTTCGGTCCAATCTATCGAACTAAGAGAAAATAACCGAAATTAAGGGTGCCGTGGGGGGTTGTACGGTGCAGCCAATATAAACAATTGCTATTGTGTAATAGTATGGAGTCTAATTAAGACATCTAGCTAGAATAATTAGCTCTCGAGAGGATTTTAATATTTTTTTCGATTTTTTTAATTTCGGTCCAATCTATGGAACTAAGAAAACATAACTGAAATTAAGAATGCCGTGGGGGGTTGTACGGTGCAGCCAATACAAACAATTGCTATTGTGTAATAGTTTGGAGTCTAATTAAGACATCTAGCTAGAATAATTAGCTCTCGAGAGGATTTTTATATTTTTTTCAATTTTTTTTAATTTCGGTCCAATCTATCATATTAAGAGAAAATAACCGAAATTAAGGGTGCCGTGGGGGGGTTGTATGGTGCAGCCAATACAAACAATTGCTATCGTGTAATAGTTTGGAGTCTAGTTAAGAGATCCAGCTAGGTTAATTAGCTCTCGAGAGGATTTTAATATTTTTTTTCGATTTTTTCTATGTTATTGTGTAGCATATTCTATATTGATTGTATAGCATATTATTAAATTTTTAAATTTTTTTGAGATGGATTCCATATGATTCGACCGAAATAGAAAAAAAAGCAACTCCTCGTATTAATCATCAAGCAATTACCTGTAAACGCAATTCTTCACGCTCGTGATACTCGTTGCACATCGTTTCGATGATATCGTAAATTTGGTAAATGACCTTCAATACATCGCCGACTCTCCTCGTGAACAAATTATAGATTTTTTCGAGGCATCCCACAGGGAAGGTGTTCCGCTTGAGAATCCAGGTGTTTCTTCTGCGGACGACCACCCCCAAGTAAAAATCCGTTTCGCGGAAGAACGGGCTGAAAATGTGCGGCCAAATTTTGAACGAGTATCTATTGTCGGTGATCGATCGAAATTGCAAGGCGCAGGGAATGTCTATAAAGTATTGGAAATATATTACATACATGATAAAATGAATAGTTATAATAATAAAATAATTGAATTATATTGTTTTCATTATGAACTGTTTGAGATTGAGAAATAATTATTTTGATGCGAATTATATTTATTACAATGAAATTAAACAAGAAAAATTTCTGGCAAAAATCAATAAAATTTCGAACAATCCCTTTTCCTAACTGCAAAAATTACTTACACTGTACGTTTTTGACAAACATCTATCGAAACAACTACTTCCCGAGCATATATCTCGCCGGACATTGAATGACATAATAGATATTTGTTTCTTTCGAACTGATAAAATCTAAGTAATTTTTGCAGTTGAATTTTACCGATCACTGCCAGGAAATGTTCCTTGTTTAATTTCATTAATTTCATGTGTGACTCACGAGCCGCCTCTGTATTATAAAAAAAACTACTATTTGTAAGAGAAAGACAACAGCGACCTTCAAACGTTTGTTCTTGTGAAACGCAATAGATCTTTCTCGCCCAAGCAAGAAAAACAGATTTTCGAAAAGCTAATTACATTGATAAATTACAGTACCATTTCAGTGTGAAATAGAAATTATATACACAGCACAATAGACAAACAAAAATTGTGAATTATTTTCGTTGTTTTTACTCACAAGTTTTATCAGCAGACTCCATGTCGATCGCACAGTGATTCACTCGTTTATTCCGCACACGTTTAGCAAATTTTTGAATTAATTCCGATACTTTTTTTGCGGATGATTTATAATGAAGTGATTATGCTGTCATAAAAAAAACTTTTTTGTTTCATCGAAAATCAATAAAATTATCAATGAATTTATAAACGATATTTTTTTTCAAATACACAGAATTTATACGTTGCAAACTTATAAAATGAAATAATTGGTAATAATAGAAACATGGACCATAATTTATTAATTAATTATTTATTTTCAAATTCTTTTTATTTAATTCTAATAATTTGTATTCAATTTTGTACTTTAAAATATTAAATGAAGAAATATATTTAAATAAAATTTGCATGCTTATTATTGAAAATGTGTGATTTTTAAAAATGTTAAACAATAATTAAAAAAAAAATGCTGATATTAAAGAAATAAACTTATGAATCCTCTTGTTTTAATATTATTAATAAAACGATTAAAATAATTAAATTGAGGCGGAAACACCTGTGGTCGATAGCCATATTTCGAACATATATTAAAACACCTTTATATATGTAATTTAAATACATTTACTGTATAGAAATAAAAATTATATATAATTAAATTATATTCCTGAAATTGATCGCAAAATAACATGCGAATTTAACAGTTGCATACAACAGTAAACTAATCTTAACTCGCTATCTAAATAATATATTATATTTAACCGAAACGTATGATCAATTTTAAGAATAAGTAAGGATTAGTTTTGCACAAATTAATTTATCTCCATAAATAATCCAAGTCTATTATTTCAGATTGGCTGCACTGATTAACTTTCGGAACTATATTCACGATATTATAAGTCATAGATAATTATAAAAAGAGTGTTAATTTAAATTTCTAAAATACGAACGATCTATTTACTTTTCGGTGGACTCCCATTAGTTAATCGACATTAAAGTTAATCATGATTAACTAATCGGAGAATTTAATCGCAGTCAGTGCAAGTGGGCATCAACATCTTTGTTTGAGTGAGAGTTTGAATATAATGAATGTTTATACAGGGACCATTTAATTCCATTTATTATTAATAACCCTTTTTGTATTTCGCAATGGCATTCCCTATATTTGTTCAAAAACAAAACGGTTGATTAAGTTATATTACTCTATGGGTAATAATAAATGTGTAGATGTATAATTTAAAGAGTAAACAAAAACCACATCGAGAGGAATAAACTTTCATTACATTCTTTTATTAAAGACACTTTTTGTGTTTTTCAATAGCATTCCTTATATTAGTTAAAAAAACAAAGCGGTTGAGTGAGGAATATTAGTCTATGGGTTATAATAAATGTGTAGATGCATATTAAAAAAAGAGTAAACATAAACCTCATCAAGAAGTATATATATTCATTACATTCATTTATTAAAGACACTTTTTGTGTTTTTCAATAGCATTCCTTATTTAAGTTACAAAAACAAAGCGGTTGAGTAAGTAATATTAGTCTATGAGTTATAATAAATGTGTAGATGCATATTAAAAAAAGAGTAAACATAAACCTCTTCAAGAAGTATATATTTTCATTACATTCATTTATTAAAGACACTTTTTGTGTTTTTCAATAGCATTCCTTATTTAAGTTACAAAAAAACAAAGCGGTTGAGTGAGTAAAATTAATCTATGGATAATAATAAATTATTGCTAATAAATGTGTAGATGCATAATTAAAAAAAAGTAAACAAAAACTTAATCAAGAGGTATAAATTTTCATTACAATCTTTTATTAAAGACACTTTTTGTGTTTTTCAATAGCATTCCTTATATTAATTAAAAATAAAAACGGTTGAGTGAGTAATATTAGTCTATGAGTAAAAATAAATGTGTAAATGCATAATAAAAAGAGTGAATAAAAACCTCCCCAAGAGCTAAAAACTTTAATTACATTATAACACCTTTTGTATTTTTCAATGGCTTTCCTTATATATGTTGAAAAATAAAGAGGAGTAATATGATTCTATGAACAGAAATAAATTTGTAGATGTTTATTAAAAATAGAGTAGACTTACAATATTAAACATTTAAATTATATATGATTAATATTGTAGGTTTTTATTTCTAGTAAAATATAAAAATATAAACCCTTTTATATATTAATTATTTTTAAAGTTTCTGTAATAATAAAAACTTAACACTTTATTATTTCCCCCCCTATTGGCAACACTAATTTAAAACGGCTGACATAACCTCAACTGGCTGAAGTTGAAATAATTATAATTTCATTATTTACATTAAGAAAAAGCCAATATGTGATTTTAAAATTAGGCTCCCGTCTATAATGCGTTGCTGAAGCGGATTCCGTGGATAAAATGGACCACAAGTATGAGAATAACCAGTTCATCAATGAGATTGACTACAATGAAATATTACAAGACTCGGTAAATACGATTTATGTAATTTAATACGACTGTTGTGTTTGCGGATTGTTTATTGTTGGTGAAATGGAATTAGTGTTGAAAATATGATGCTATCGATGGTTTCATTATGTGTAATTTTGCTCATTGTGTTTCGTTATTTATTTGCGATTCAATAGCCGAATTTATTTATTTAATCGGGCGACTAATGTCTAGCGCGTCTCTCGAGCACCTTAGCTCCACGGGCAATCTCCTTTCAAAGTATGCAATCATTGGCCAGCCGAATACAAAATTAATCATAGTTTAATCCTTGAATTGGAATTAATGTTGGAAATGTGATATTATTTATGACTTTGCTCGTTTCGATATTTATTTGCGACTCAAATGTCTTAAATAGCCAAATTTTTTCCATAAAAGCAAATTAATGGTTAAACTAATGATCATAGCTTTAATTCCATAAAAGCAAATGACTAATGTTAATAATCGTAGATTAATTCCATGAAAGCAAATTAATGGTTACGCTAATAATCGTAGTTTAATCCTTGAAACAATCGAGGATTGATGAATTATTGATTTAATTTCAGCTTGTGGGTGAAGGCAGTTTCGGGAAAGTGTACAAGGCCACCTGGAGGGGACGGGACGTGGCCGTCAAGATGATTTCGACGAAGGAGGAGCGGAAGGCGTTCGCCGTCGAGGTCCGGCAGCTGTCCCGGGTGAACCACGAGAACATCATACACCTGTACGGGGCGTGCACCAAAGAGCCCAACATTTGCCTCGTGATGGAATACGCAGAAGGCGGCTCTCTGTTCTACGTACTCCACAATCTGGTCAACAACTGCTCCGTCCAGATACAGTACAATTTGGGACACGCTCTGTCCTGGGTTTATCAATGTGCCAAGGTGAGGAAAAGGAACTACATTGCTTCACTTCATAAAATAATGTGAAATTTAAAAGCTTTTTGTAGATGATGAATGAGTGAACCCTTCGTTTTAATAAAAAAAATGTGTCTTTTTTATTGCCTATTTTTGATTGTAAAATTATCGCCTAATTTTAACATTAATAATATCAATATTAGGTAATGAAAATAGCTTTAATTTCAAAATTAAGCAATAAATTTACAGCCAGAATTAGGCATTAAGAAAGACAGTTTTTTTTTATAAAAACGAAAGGTTCACTCATTCATCATTTACAACTTTCTTGACTTGCAAAACGATATTTACTTTAATTTTCTTCACAAATTCAGGGCGTCGAATACTTGCACAGCATGCGTCCGAAGCCGCTCATACACCGCGATCTGAAACCCCCGAACCTGCTCCTGGTCGACTGCGGTCGGCACTTGAAAATCTGTGATTTCGGCACCGCCGTCGACAAAAGTACTTACATGACGAACAACAAGGGCTCGGCCGCCTGGATGGCGCCCGAGGTCTTCGCCACGTCCACCTACACGGAGAAGTGCGACGTTTACAGTTGGGGGATCATCCTGTGGGAGGTGCTGTCGAGGCAGAGGCCGTTCTGCTTCGGGTACAACGCCTATCAAATAATGTGGTCGGTGCACAAGGGGACCCGACCGCCGCTCATTAAGGATTGTCCGAAGGTGATAGAGGATTTGATCGTGCGGTGTTGGGACGGTGATCCCAATAAACGACCCAATATGACTGAAGTAAGTGCAGTTATTAAAAATTGAAAGGCCGGAACACACAATTGTGTAGTTAATATTCAATATGAATTTAAAATATCGAGTAAGGCGATTTTTGTTTTCATCAAGAACTTCTTAATCCTATATGGCAGTATTAAGAAGTTCTTGATACTAGATGGCAGTATTAAGAAGTTCTTGATGAAAACAAAAGTCGCCTTACTCAATATTTTAAATTGGAATTAATTTCCCCTATCAGCGCCATCTTTTGAGTCATCGTTTGAATTATAATACAGCTTTAAGAATCGTAGTAACCATTCAATGGATATCATAATGATAATGACAAAATATACAATAGAATATTCTATTCAAATTAATTTCTTAAATATGCAACAATGAATATTAATAAACATTTCGAACTACGAGAATTAAATTAAACATTGTATTCTACAAGAGAATATTATTATTACACAAATGATTCATTTTCTTTTGTTTTGATATAAATCGTCAGATTTTATTTAGATAGTGATACTGATGAGAAAGCTGGTGTCGATTTTCCCGAACGTCGACCAGCCGGTGAATTGCATATACAACACTTCGTACAACGAAGACATAAATGAGCTGGGCGTCGAGGACGAAGAGGAGGACGATTATTACGAGACGATGTTCAACCCGAACGGGGAGGACGTTTCGAGGGTCATCGAGTTGCCGCAGCCGAGGATGGAAATGATGCAGCCTTTAGGTATAAACGTAGATACGGTGAGTGGAAAGGAAACAAATTTAAAGTATACTTCTGAATTTTACTAATTATGGCATTGCGCAATCATTTGTGTTGCAACAGCAAATGTCCATTGTGTAGTTCAATATCTCGCAAAGTATTTTTTTTTTCTTTATTCAATTACAGGATATACATGATACTTAGAATTAAGTCAAATTGTTCTAACAGTGTGTTAAAAACAAGCTCGTTTTTTAAATTTTAATACTACAAAAATTTAAAAAACGAGCTTGTTTCTGTTATATTAATCATTTTATGCAATCACACAGATCTGCAAAAAATCATCCATATTGTTTTGTTTCAAGATTTGCTTGATTTTTTCTTTGAATACAGTTGATTCCAGTTTTGCGGGCAATGTGTTATATAATTTTATTGCGTTGTACAATGGTGACTTTCATTATTTTGATTATTCAATTGTTTCTAAATTGATGCGAAAGATTTTGAAGGGTGATTTTCAGCAAAAATTAGCTTTTATATAATTTTTTCTTCGAAACCCCTTTCTCTCCAAGTCACAGCCCTCTCTCTAAATCTAAGGAAAAAAAATTATTTATTTCATATATCGACAATTTAAGAATGAAATTTAGCATGCACTGTTCTTCATAAAATGGCACCTTTTGTCCAGATGTTAATGATTTTATCTGTTTGATTACAGGAAGCCTGGGATCTTGGAAAAGACGAATGCGATGATATGGAGCTCAGAACAATGGCCGGCTTTGATAGGATGGTCTACAAAAATGGTAAGTCTATATACATAGGGAAATTTACACAAATGAATACTTTAATTAATAATATAAATATAATAAAAATTAATAAATTTGATAATTAATAATATAATATAATAATAAACAAATTGTTTTTTTTTATTTGCATTAAATAATTTGTAATAAAAAATTATTACATTAGTAGTGCAATAGCAAAAGTCCATTGCATAGTTCAATGTCCGGCAGGGTATTTTCCCAAGAGGTAGTTGTTTCAATAGATGTTTTTTTTAAATACTTATATTAATCAAAAAGAACGGTAGCTAAAGGGAAAATAATTGATTAATTATTGATTTGTGTAAATTAATTATTTGCAAATAACTTTATGTATCATTTAGTCTGTAAATTATACATAAATCTTACATTCTGTTAAAAAAAAAAGAAAAACAATTCATACACATCTGAATTGTTTTTCTTTTTTTGATTGAGTTACATGAAGATCAAATTAATTCAACGAATAGAGCACTAATAACCTTTCTTAAATGATATTTCTAAATGTATAATTGTTATCTAATGGAAGATTAGATTTCCATTAGATTTGTAACAATTATAGAAATTTGATAACAGAATAAATTCTAAATTAAATAAGAAGAATTTGAAAATAATAAGTTATCAATAAAAATATATATATATCACAGTAAGCTGTGACATTTTGACTTATGTCAAACGTTTTTTCTATTATTAGGATAAATGCCACTAAATATATTACTAATTACATTATTCAACAAATAACATTTCAAATATACACTTTCTAAAATTTAGTTCAGAATTAATATCAATAAAGAAGGCAATTTAACTGTGACCAAGTGAATAAATACTATTTCTATACAAACATCTTCATTCAGACAGCGGAACTACAATTCTTTACAAACATTTATATTTACAATACATATGATGGGTTAGTAGTCTGTCATGGGCTATCGACTGGTGGTCTTTCTGCCTACTATTACTATTATGATTTTTTTTTATAATGGATTTAAATTATTATTATATATATATATATATATATATATATAATCTAAAATCCCCATCTACCATAATGGTGGTGTAGGGGTGGATTTAAATTATTGTTTTTTTTTATTCTAAAATTCACAGATATATTTGTTATTTTCAATGATTTAATACACTTTGTACGTGAAATGTGTATTTTTATTTAAGAAGAAAAAAAAGGAGTGTAGAAGTAATTCAAATTTCTGGTATCAATTTCTTTGCTAGTGAGGAATGGTTATTATTATTATTTTTTTAAGAACATATTCTTAAGATTGATCGAACGTTTCGATCGTATCTGTCATTTAGATAGGAATTTACACGTGAATGTGACATTTGTGTACGAACGATTTCAGGAATCAGGAAGAATAAAAACATGGAACAAAGCAAGAGTTTCAATTTACCTAATATTCAGGAATAAGGTCCATAGTCTGTGATTTCTCAATTTTCCCCCTGAATCACTTTAATCGGTGTAATATTTATTTGGGGTACAACGCGGCAATATTTCACGGGTATTTCTGGGAAGTGCAACAGGTCAGTGCCTCCCGGGCACATCGGATCCGTGACTCACGTGCGAAATACGCGAGAGCGTGCTTTCTTGCAATTTCGAAAATTATTTATAACATAGAAGAATGGTACAAACGGCCGTTGCTCACGTTTCATAAAGTGCATCGGTTAGTCGTTGTTTAATCATGCCGATATTTGCAATGGATGCTGCTAAAATAAACGTAATAATTCTTCCATACTGTTTCTGTATATTCACGAGAAGCTATTCAAATCGAAAAGTAAAGTTGTAAATTAAAGCAGGAGCGTGTGCACGAAGGAGAGGAGAATGATAATAATTTATTTATTTACTTAACGGAAGCCATTTCAAAGTTAACCCCTCTCCCGTCCCCTGCAGTGAACATTTTTTTTACACAGATGTCCCCCTTGAAACCATTTTACTTTTGTCTGAAATCGTTTTTTGATTACGATGCAAATTTTGTCACGATCATCAATGGATGAATTTAAATGGACCACCCTGTATATTAATATTACGAATTAAAAGTATTATAATATTTATATATTATATTTAGTTGTAATATTGATTTTTGTTGCATATGTTTTGTAAAAAGGAAATATTTATATATTTAAAGTAAATGAATTTTCATTTACTTTAAATACAACATAAAAAATAATATATTCAACAGAATATAGTTATAGCTACATTTTGTACGTTACATATTTTTTTCTCTCTATTCTCAAGTGAATGAATACTATTTTCTATTGGTTGATTTGACATTGATTTTATTTATATATTTAAAGTAAATGAATATTCATTTACTTTAAACACAATATAAAAAAAATAATATATTCAACAGAATATAGTTATGGCTACATTTTGTACGATACATATTTTTTTTCTCTATTTATTATGTGTGTTCAAATAAAGAAAGCTCACCGGCTATATTTAAGGAACTGTGTGTACTAGAGCTTCTAAATAAAAAAATGTTAATAAAAAAATGTTGGAAATAATTTTCAAGTTCACAATTCTTCCGGAAGGGGGCGCAATTGACAAAAGAATATAAAATACGACGGTTATCTCGAAAAAAAAAAGGTACACATTTTCCCTTTTTTACGTATCGATATTAAAATACGTGTATTTTCACATCCCTACGAGGTACCCAGTATATATTCCTTTTCCCATCTCTCACCACCTACTCCCTCGGTTGTGCGCGTGAGAGCCATTAATTAAATAACACTGTTTTATCCAAGCGCATCTATTTATACGCAGGTACAATTCTATTCAAGCCAAACACATATTTCGGTATTTACTACTACAATCACTATCGCGCAGGTTGCCAAGTTGCGCAAAGGATTTTAATATTTACTACAATCTAACCAGTTATAATAATCATGAACTTTATTTTTTTTTTAAGTTTACTTATAATTACCTAAATTACCCTTAATGGGTAAGGTAAGGGGTCATTCGCTCCGGGAAGCCGAAAAAGTGGATCAACTTTGGGTTTTAATTGTAGAAGTGAAAGTTGTACACAAAAAAAGTTTGAAAATTTCGCTTCCTTCTTCTTTATTTTCTTTTTTTATTATTTTACATTGAATTAATTTAAAAATAAAGAACACGGCGGTTACGGCATCCATATTGACCAAATGCACGAATAACAAGGATACAGTGTGTCAAATCTAGGACCACACCTACTTGTCTGAAAAAGTACAATCTGCGATTTCTAAATTTTCCCCTAAATCACTTTAATCGGTGCAATATTTATTTAATCTATTTCCGGGGGTACAACGCGGCAATATTTCACGGTAATGTTTTAATAACTAAATGAAATTTCATAGATCCAGTGCCAAGTTTCATGTAAATGACAAATTCATTCTTTTTTTATTCTCTTGAGCGAAGTCCAGGATATCTTTGAGAGACTTGTTTCGTAGTTCCTGAGGAGTCTGAATTGCCTCTCCCAACCTCACAAGTTTACTATGCGCAAGTGCTGCACACCTGAAGGAGTAGTGGCCGTACCTATAAGTATGACTGCTTCACCGGAAGGCAAACAACCTTTTCTAGAACCACTGAGGTTGAACTCTTAAGATCCCCTCAGTCAAACCAGAATGGTTTTAGAAAAGAAAGGAGGAAGAAATCTCGTATTTGTGGAGCAGAAATTGAAAGCGCTGAGGGCGCAGGCCAAAACAACTTTAGATTCGAAGGTTGCCGCCTCCACAAAAAAACCTTCTCCAAGATCAAAATCATTGGGGCTGCGGTTGAAAAGTCCACCCATAAGGAGATCAAGTCGCCCATCTAGGCGAAGGAAGAACAAGCTGAGGTCAAGAACAGGGGTAAGAGGTTGCGTTCTGTGGATTTCTCGGAGCCTACACCCAAACGCCCCGCAAGGCAAAGGGTGTGGACCGCGGAGGCAACCGACAGAGCTGTGATACCTGTCGAAGGACATTTGAGGATGGTTATCTGGAATGGATCGAACTCCCTGGGAAAGATCGGCACTTGCCGAAGGTGATTTGAGGATGGTTATCTGGAATGGATCGAACTCCCTGGGAAAGATCGGCACTTGCCGAAGGTGATTTGAGGATGGTTATCTGGAATGGATCGAACTCCCTAGGAAAGATCGGCACCTGCCGAAGGTCATTTGAGGATGGTTATCTGGGATGGATCGAATTCCCTGGGAAAGATCGGCACCTACCGAAGGCCATTTGAGGATGGTTATCTGGGATGGATCGAACTCCCTGGGAAAGATTGGCACCTGCTGAAGGTCATTTGAGGATGGTTATCTGGGATGGATCGAACTCCCTGAGAAAAATCAGTCCTAATTAGGCGCGCTTTCTCTGATGAACTGCCAAACCTCACAAGTCTACTATATGCTAGTGCTGCACACTTACATGCTCAATAGTTTCCTCTGTTGAGTCACATAACCGGCAGGTAGTATCCGCTGCCTTACCCATTCTGTGAAGGTGATATCTTACCGGGCCCAGTGTACATCCTACCACAGCTTTAATATCTCTTTTAGAGAGGCACAGGACCTTTTTTTGTCCATTTTGCCGAAAACTCTATGGGCAGGAGTTAAGAGTTAACTGGGACTTAACTCCTGGTCTTGGTAATGTGTAGTGCCAGTTAAAACGTAATGTATGACAAGTATCTAAATGGTTCAATAATACGTTATAGATTAATTTTGAGGTTGATAGAAATGATCAATTTTTCAACTAATCGATAGATTTTCCTCGCACTAAATTTTGTTGATGATTTACTCAGTCTTCGTAATTCGTCTACTTTGATTTGGTCGATCGATTTGACGGTTAGCTGTGGGTCGTAATTCTGGGCCAAAAAAAAAATGCGTTGTATTTTAATGATTTTTCCCTGAAAAAAATAATTACTATTTATAATTAGAATCCCGCGGGAGAGACGTGTCAGCAGCGGGAATCGTTTCGTTCGGCTCTCTCGAGTTCTTGGTGTGCCGTTCCGGTTCTCGTAATAGAAATAAAGAAGTGAATTCGTGTCGTTAGTCGTAAACAAAAAGCGAAACAGGAGCCCGTGTGCCTCCGTGAAATATCAAAAAGTGTAACACATCACATCACCACATCTAAACAAACCGGAGCTAAAATTACCCCGCTGACTCACCCGGTCTAAAACTGGTCTCCGTGTCCATCCACCGGCTTTGCGCGCTGTTCCCGCGTCCCTGACTCAAGACGACCCAATGCAGTGTGTTGGTGAAATTTATGCACTTCGGGATTTATTTAATAATATATTTATTTTTATATATAAAGAAAAATAGTACCTCATAATATGAACAATATCTATGATATTTGAAAACACTTTGTACATTTTTCTTCACTAATTTTATTTATATGTACATTTCAATCACGTAATAAATCCATTACGATAAAAGTTTGAGAATGATTATCGTGTAGTCGAAACTAGTCACAGTGAAATAAACGAGTAAGAACAACCCCTAGTTATGCCTAGAACCAAGGGTTGTTCTTATTTCTTCAAACCACCTCCATGAAAATTTTTTGATTGTAGACTTATCCAACACTCATCAAACATTTTTTAAAACACTGAATTTAAACCCTTGGTTATTGTTTCACTGTTTGTTTTTATTTTTAAAAACTGACTTCTTTGTAATAACTTTGAAAATGGTCGTCTGACCGAAACTAGTCAGTTTTTTTTTAAATAAAAACAAACAGTAAAACAATATTTTTTATATTTTTTGAACCAATTTTAAATTCAGTATCCATGAAAATGTATAATATTGAAGAATATTGTTATTGTAATTATTGATCATAATGATTAATTTCACGATTACAGCCCGGTCATAAATCACAGCCGTGTTTATCTTTCTGGTAATTACAAAAATACGTTTAAATTTAACTCTGGCTGCTTGAACTTGACATGATTCAGAGAAGAAGTAAATAAATTTTTAAAAACGCTTTTATCCCGCGGCCAGTTTGTTCTCCCGAGTTGATTTAAGTCCGCTGAGTAATACAGGAATGCGCCGGGAAAGACGGATTTTTGCAACCTTGCGACAACAACGTGTGTTTCTCGAAAAAAACACCAACCAAAATTATATATATATAATCTAAAATCCCCATCTACCATAATGTTGGTGTAGGGGATCCAACCAAAATTAATGAAAATATAATGTGTTCAGCGTGTTCTTGCTCTTTGGGGTCTCGAATAAATTCCAATTGAAAAAAAAAAGAGAGAGAGATTCTAAAAATAATAAATTACCCCACTGAAATCAGTGGGATAGTTTTAGATTTACCCTAATGAAATCTAAAACTACCCCATTGCATTGTCATGTCCATTGTTGTAGATTCAGCGTTATAAATTAGTGTTCTTTCACTTAATGATGACTGTAGCTACATTCCAGTCTAGGTTTGCAGCTGATGAATTGATCTGAAACTACCCCACTGAATAGTCCATCCCTGAGGCTAAAATTCTGCAAGAGTTGCATCTCTTTTAGTGGGGTAGTTTTAGATCCGTTCGTCAGCTGCATATCTAGACTGGAATGTAGCTTCAGTCATCATCTGTCAATAATTGAAAACTAATTTATAACGCTGAATCTACAACAATGGATAGGAAAGAGAAGCTGGAAATAGTAAAATAAATATTTAATGTTTTGTTAACTTAATGTAACCGTAAAAAGCATATTAATGAAGATTATGTACGTAAAAAGGAGTTTTTGTCCAATTGGTTACAATTATTTAAATTAAATAAAAATACCCGTAATTCTAAATGAAATAAACAACGACTTGGAAATGTATCTAACCCAAATTAGGATCAAGAGGAGAAGTGTTCTGGATCAATTTTCATCGTAAAAATTATTTCTAATATTCTCTTTTTTTAATATCATTACAGATTTCTTTTAGTAAAAACAAAACAAAAATACAAGTGATTAGAGGTAATGGGAGTTTGTTTACGATGAAAATTGGGCTTATAATGATATAGGATTTTGTTGAAAGAATGCACCTTTGTTTCATTACCTGGAAGTAATTTCCGTTGGCAATCTTATCGTACGTCCAGATACCACAACCTGTCATCATTTGTGGCTAATTTGATACAAATTTTCGAATGATTCTAAAAAAAAAACGAACCCAACCGCAATTAAAATCAAACTTCGATTTTCCTGCGAGCTTTTATTTTCTTGTTTGCGATTGTGGAGATGTCCCTGCGCCCCCCTTTTTTTTTCCTAAGTTATGTGTGCGCGTAATATTTTGGCGCAAACGCCGCTTCAGGCAGACCCGTGCGCGGACGGCCGTACTCAGGCGCGACAAGCCGTCTGTTTTCGCGTGCTTCCATGGCGAGAAGTGGTTTTCACGTGTAGTTTCCGTTTTCTCTCTCACAAAACATTTATCTAAAATAGTTGACGTTTAATCTGGTTAATAATTGCGTTCGTTAAAAAAATGGTCGATTGCCCGACCGCCACTGTTTTCGCCACGCACGAATCCCACAGGAGCTGGATTATCTTCAAACAATCAAAGACTGATAAAGGTAATGAAATAATTATGCATTTAATTTATTTATTCGTTTGCAATGAAAGCATTTTTTGTAATAATAATAATTGCTTTAATGAATAATTAAAATCGTCATTTATCTTCAATTTGAGTTTCATTAATTACTTAGTAAAACATTTTAGTAATATTAATTGTAATAGTAATTACAACACTTTTTATTCCTCACTTCACTTTTATTTAAAAATAATTATATAAAAAATAAAAGTGAAGTAAGGAATAAAAAGTGTTTTAATTGTGATCACTTGGTTTAGTTTTAGTGTTTAATCAAGTGAATTTAACCCACGGCATTTTTTTTAATAAAAAAACACTTCAAATATTAATTAAAGAGCTCCCATAGAAGCTAGAAAAATTACGAAAAAAATGTAACTCTTCAGGTTTACTATATATAAAACAAAGCTCTATATTTCGTATAAATATGACTCTTGTTGGTAACTTTATTGTTTACAATAATTTATATTCGGTGATGTATATGCCACTGGACGTTAATGGGTTGAAGTTTTCTTGATAGTAATATTTATATATTAAATAAAAATGATTTGAAAATAATTAATAAATTATTATATTATATTCCTTTCTTCACTTCTTTTTTACTAAAATAAAAAAAAATAACAGGACAATTTTATTAAGCAATAAAATGGGCATTAAGTATCGGGGAACTCCAAAAGTCATTGTCCACCATATTTCGCCAGTTTTTATGACTTTTGCTAATGTTAAAATTTTGCATGCAGGTAATAAGGGGTTGGCAATTAATTTTTACGAAGAATCACAAAGGCCATAAAACAGACAAAACATTGTTATAATGAAGACGTTTGGATTTCCCCAATAGTCAATGCCTTTATTGCCAAATAAAAAATGAGGAAATAATTTATTAATTATTTTCAAATCATTTTTATTTAATATAAAATTATCCTGTTAAAATACTTTTAAAAGTCCAGTAAATCATGTATATAACACTAAAAACGGAAACATATAAAAACTGATGTACTATATTTTTCGTGATTGAATGGTAGAAGCTTAAGTAAAAAAACATATATTAAATAATTATACACATATTTTCGCTGAGGATCCTTACCGGCTGATCCGAGACAAAAATTGCCGTTCTCTAAAATATAACACGATACTATTAATAATAAGAAAAAGTATATTATTAAATAATTAATTCAAATGATTTTCCTTTTGAATTATATTATTATAAATAAATGTTTATATCTATGAAATTGAAAGAAAACTTGCCTAGAAATCGAAGGGCGTGGGTTCAAATCCCATCAGAGATGTTTCTTTTACACTTATATTTAATTAATTATTGATTGAGATATAATTTAATCCGGGATAATTTAATTAAAATTAAAACACTTGGTTTGTTTTACTTATTTATATTTTCTCCGACTAGTTTCGACCATTGGTCATCTTCAGGGAGGATTTTACAAGATTTTTTAACAGCTAAATATATATACAAAATCATGCTATTATAAAATCAGGCGGACGTTATAGGAGAGTTCCAAATTTCACCCATATTATTTTCAATTGGTTTAGGTACATTGAAAATTTCTTCAATAAAATAATTCTCCTCTCTTAAATCTATAGTTATATAAATGTCATTCCATTGTTGATTTTGTAATTTTCCAACTTTTATGTTTTCTTTCTACATGCCCATTATAAATAGTCGTTTTTAATTCCGTATAAACCATTACATCAGCTGCTTTATGCTGATTCTGTGTATCATAACAATTGTAACAGTGTTTATATATATTATCAATATAGATATAGATTAAGATTATCAATTTTGCGTGCGTTCCTTTTTTTCCGAAATTTTAAAAAGCAGCGCTTCTGTCAACAGGTTATGCGTTACTTAATTTCGCAGCCATAAATAAAATTTGCATTGGGAGCACGCCACTCATCGCCGCATGATTCAGTATTTAACTATTCCGCGCAGACTTTGATCGAGGATCCTAAGGAAATCCTCCGAATCTGTTTTATATCAACTTCCAGATGTAACTAACAAACTTACTCGATAACGTTTCATAATTAAATCACTCGATAAGGTTATATATATATATATATATATATGTGAGGTACGCGAAGATTTTACAAATTGGTGTCGGGGTCTCGGGGGAATATTACTTTAAAGTAATGAATATGAATATATTGTACTGTATAGGCTTTTATTTGTTGAAACTTCATACTTGTTGGGATAAAATAAAACACAAAAATGTATAGTTTCAAAAAATGTTTGCTTTATTGTCTCACGACAATTGTTTCGCCACGCAGTGGCTTCTTCAGGTGAAGATGACAATGGTTGTACAATTATGGGTTGGTTATTTATATACTTGCTTTGAAAGGGGGGGGGGGGGGTGCTAAATATGAAGTTTCAACAAACTCGATTAATAATAAAACACAATAGTTTTTCTCACTTAACCCGTGTTGAAACACGTAAATAAACACTTATTTTCACAATTTCCACTTAAAACAAAACACAGAGTTATATATATATATATATATATACAGAGAGCTTTTTTTACAGTAAACATTTCTCTACGAGAAATTCGACTTTTTCTTCATTTGCATACATTTTCAATGAAATATTTCACTCAATTTTAAGTTTAGCGTTTGACATGTGAGTTTAGTTGCTGTAACAAAATATATATTAATCGGGTCAGTGCGTTTGATTCACATTTTTATCAGTACCCATAGGGGAAATGTTTACTGTTAAAAAAAGCTCTCTGTATATATAATAATTGTTATTATTTGGATAAATGTAGTTGAAATTGAATCGTGAAAGATGATCACGAGTGATGCTGCTATAGAAGATAAATGTTTATTACTTTCAGAAATGGAAATATTTAAGATATATAACGAATGTTTTTTCTTGTATGGTTCACCATTACTTTATTAATTGTGTTGCTTCATTTTATCTTAGAAATACTACTAATATTTTATTCGCATTGGCTCTTTTCTTCTGGGAGGAGTTAAAGCTGTAATATTTTAAAATCGTAGATCATTTTTTATAACTGTTATAATAATAATAATAATCTTTATTAACAGATATATACAGAAAGTATACAAAATAAGTAATAAACATTAACAAACTCAAATGTATAATTTATGTCTGTTAATTGGCTATCGACCAGTGGTCTTTCAGCCTAACTGTTATTATTTTTTCATATTGTTACATTTATAATGAAGATTCACTTAAAATAAAACACAGAGTTACTTCACAATTGTTATTATTTAGATAAATGTACATTTGAAACGCCAAGCGTTCATTATCATAGATCCAAGTCATCTTGTAATCATGCGTTTGATCTTGTCCTGATAGTTTGAAAGCATTGTTTTGCAAACCTCAACATTATCCTGTTTTATTTATTTTTTTCTTTATTTTTGCTGAAAAAAAAGTCAGTGTTTTTGGTACTATTCAAGATTTGACTTTTAGACGCGTCAAATCGCCCGAAACATCCTTCAAAATAGTATTGACTGATCCTTTTTAAATGCCAACATTATCAGCACGGTCTCTTATTGCTTATTGGATAATAATTAATCATTGTCTTCAACGCATTGTCTACCTTTTGTTGTTCTTTTAATAGAGATTGATCTCCGAAAGCCTTCTGCAATATTCTTATCGTTTCCGCAGCGATTATTCAATTCAGAAAACATAATTTAATCGCACTCTTTCGTTATAATTATTCAACAAAAGCGACATTGTAAAAATCGAAAAATGTATTTGTTGTGTTGTACAAATATTTATGACCTTAAAATTTAACATAGATGTCTAAAATAGTGCTACCCACCTGGAAAAAAAATATTTAGGTGAAAATAATTACCTCCGTAGTTTAAATGGACAGATTCTGTATATTTTTTTGGGCACAGTACAAATCTTACAAAAAAAAATAATGAAGATGTATTTAATAATAATATATTTATTTACGGTATCTCCTTTTTACAAAACATATGCAACAAAAATCAATATTACAAGTAAATATATAAATGTATGTAAATGATAATCAAACCGAAATATAATTATAAACTGACAGTGAATAATACTAATATTTTAAATTGGTTTATTTAAATAATTAAAGTCTCAACAACCAACGTAAAGAAGATTAATAAAAACAGTCTTGAAAGATTTTTTCACATGTGTTATTTCTTCTACGAGGAAAAAGGTGATTATTTTTCCTTGGAAGTATTATTAATCAAGATACGAATAAGCCAAGCATAAGTACTATTTTGCTTATTTCATTTCGTTAGTAAATGCAATGAGAGTGTGATTTGTAGTGAATCATTATTGCATAATTAACGCCGAGCTGATTGTCATGATGATTGATGTGGAAATTATTCGAACCGCACACAATATTCAAAATTAATCTTCAAAATTGATTGAAGATGAGATTATGGTGAAGAAAGGATTTTAAGTGTGTTACAAGGAGAGACAGAATACGGAATGTAGACATAAGGGAAAATTTAGGAAGTATATCTACACAGAAGAAAATAGAAGAGGGACAACTAAGGTGGTTTGGACACATAAATAGAATGAGCGAGAGGAGACGAGTGAAGCAAGTGTGGGAGGCAAGAGCAAATGGAAAGAGAACAAGAGGAAGACCACAAGAGACCCGGAATGATACGATTAAGAAAAGCGATGAGATGGGCACAGGCAAAGGAATTATCAACGAATAGAAACGAGTGGATACAATTTTATAAGCGTTAGAACCAAACCTCGACACCCAATACGGGTAAAAGAGGATAAGATTAAGGAAGAAAGAAATAAAAATGATTTGAAAATAATTAATAAATTATTTCCAAATTTAGCTCTGTTACATTTTGACTTACGTTAAACAAATGCACATTAAAACAACTACTTCCCGGACAAATACCCACGCAGGACATTGAATTACATAATGTACACCTGCTGTTCCATATCAATAAAATATTGCATAATGCAACATTTTTTTAATTTTTTTGATCCGAGAAAAAATTAATGTAAAAACAACAAAAGGAACGTTACTTGATATAAGGCCATCTGCAGACACGTGTTTCGGGATCTATTCCTCGTCAGTACAGCTATGCCTTACATTTTAAGCGTTTTTATTCACTCACTCATCCCACACATTTGTTTGATTTTTTTTCCTAAATTGCGTAATTGTATCTCGATTTTCTCAATTGAACTGATTACTACGATTCAACTGCGAGTTCATTAAGATGTACGTCTTTAACTAACACCAACAATTAGATTTGCTGTTATTGGCTCCTTGCCACGCTTTCAAAGTTCACCGAGGTTTACCTTTATCCAAAATTGATAAACCAAGTATAGTTCATTCATGCTCTTTATTTTTTTGTGAATAAAATATTTCAAAGATTTGTATTCATATTGGAAATACTTGTAATATTTTAGTGAATAAAATTAACATAGAGCCCTATAGAAACGGTTTACCCGAAATTAGCCTTTTTTTGATGTGTCTGCAATTGGACTTAAATTACTAAGCTCATAGATAACTTAGAAAGATGTAATTTTCAGCATTTGATTCTTAAAGAATGTGGACACGTTTTCTCCAAAAAACAGTGTTCTATTTCGTTTGTGGCTGTCAGGAAAAAATCGCAATTTTTCGCAAAATGTTCGCCCAATTTTCGAAGGCAAACTTTACGGGCGCACTGGCTAAAAACTAATTTCTCGATAAGGCTAAAATTCTCAGAGATTATTCCCCCATTCTTTAGCTACATTTTGATATAATATGAAGTCATTTGGAGATTTTCGCATTTTCACCGAAATTCCACTTTTTTCCATACTAACCCCTTAGGATTTTTTCAAATTTCGGTGAAACATTTTTTCTCTCAAAAAAATCTGAAAAAAATCACAAAGACCCTTGGTTATGTTAGAAAAAGCGTGAACTATTTAGTTTCCCCAAAAAATAATATATATATTTTTGAAATTCAAAAAAGAAAGAGAAGGAAGCGATTTTCGTCATTGCATTCCTAGATAATACATTTTCATTTTCACAAAAAGGCTTCTTTTTGAGGCATCTGTTGTCGAGACAAAAATCATTGTCAAATCTTACAATATTTCTTGCCAATTGCAAACTAATTTCTCGATTATTTATTCGATTAATTTGCAGTTTCCGCTACTGATATTAAAATATGTTATATATGTAAAATTGTATTATTCTGTGATTTACAGTCATGCTATTTATCTAAACATTTTTAATATTGTTATTATTCTTTATAAAGCTAATTTACCGTAAATAAATGAATTGAATTAAGCTTAAATTATCACAGCTTTTTTAGCTACATTTTGATATAATATGAAGTTATTTAGAGATTTTCGCATTTTCATCGAAATTCCACTGTTTCCATTGAATGGAAAAAAGTGGATTTTTTTAAGTTTCGGAACAAAATAATCTGAAAATAATCACGAACGTCCTTAATAATATTTTGAATAAAATTCTCACGTGGTGGTGAAACATTTTTTTTATGTAATAATTATGCTGTATTTTAATTAATACACTTGGTTGTTCGTTTCACTAATAATGATAATAATACCTTAGTAATGATAAAACAACGCGAACTATTTAGTTTTTCGCAAAAAAAATCGGGCCATTTAAATGGCTTCGTGGAATTAATATTGAACCTCATGGGAACGGTTTCAAGGAGGCCCGCTGATTGGCTGTTTCCATAAGTCTACAGTTGAACTGAAATTATAAAATTTTAAAAAGATAAAAGGATGCGATTTTCATTCTTAAAGAATACAGTTACATATATCGAATGTTTTTCTTGTATGGTTCACCATTACCTTATTAATAGTGTTGCTTCCATTTTACCTTCAATATATATATATATATATTCAATGATCTTTTCTACCATATGTATGGGTGTAGGGTTTTACCTTCGAAATACTAGTAATATTTTATTGGCAGAGATTCTTCTGATAAATCTGAATTAAATATGTATTCACAAAAAAATAAGTATAGATTGTTTTGAAAAATCGTAGTTTGCTTGGATTCAAGAAAAAAAAATTACATACATGCAAGTGAGAGTGTTTTCTTGTTGTTGAATATTCTTGTAATTCAAAGTGATAATATTTATAAACACCTGTATAATTTAATATAAATCTAATTTAATTTATCATTAGTCAGCGTTAGTCACAATGGCATAGTATGCGGCATAAATTCGTCGATTTTCGGGCTCACATCCAACAAAATAACAGAGACGGGAAACGTCGGCACCGTTTGATTATGACTAACACCTCGATAAATTAAGAATGAGAATAAAAACACAAATCGAGTGCTTTTCGCTTGCGAAAATTACGCAATGATTATAAGGGAAACGAATATTATTCAAAGAATTACAATATTGTTGTTTTTTTCTATATAATTTCGTTTTTATAATTAATAAATTATAATGGAAATACAAATAATCTACTAGTAGATGTGGTCGTATGGTTATAGGAAAATTTGAAGGTAATTTTCGTTCATTACAAATATCAACACTTTTTTGAAATGATCAGACTCCAATAATATTGTATCTTCTGTATGTATTGTTAAAAAGCTTAACCTCGTTGAGGACTTGCAGATTAAGCAGGCCATCAACAACGGGGATATATATATATATATATATATATATAATCTAAAATCCCCATCTACCATAATGGTGGTGTAGGGATAACAACGGGGATAATCTACTAAATAACCAGCAAGAGCTAATACAGGCCGACAACATCATAATCGCAGGACTTTTTCATAATTAACCATACCGTATCTATTGTTAAACCTTCGAGAATGATCTGAAAAGATCGAAACACGCGTCAGGAGACTGCAAATAAAATAATGGAACATAACAAGTGTAAAAAAAACAAGTGTTTTAATTTTCTATCATAACAAGATCTACTTAATACAAGAAAGAGGCGTCTAAATGAGGTTTAATTTTTTTATATGACTTTTACTTATGTTGCTGCATATTTGTGTAATTTTGTTGGGCGTGTATTATGTATGAAATAACAAATTATATCATGTATCGGACACTTTTTTTCTCATTATTCACTTGGTAAAACATTTTTTAAAAATATTAATTTGTAAGTGAATTTAATTTACAAATTAATATAATTATATCATGGTCTGTGGGTGGCCGGTCCATGACTAAACTTTATTATTATTGTTGTTATATGTCTTAAATTTTGTATAATTATTATATCTGTACTTTTTATATTTGTTGTATTTATTGTAAAGAGGCTCGTCTGTTAATAAAGAATTATTAAGTGTTTTTCTTCACCAAATTGTAATATATAGTTCCAACAAGAGTGTAGCGCGACAAGCTTAACTCTATCAATATTATTTTGTTGCAGCAGGAGCAACAAATATGGTCCAGGCAGTGATGCAGACGAATACCGAAAGCTGCTCGAAAGTCGACCCGGACTTGGACAACATGTACATGCTGCTGGACGAAGAACTCCGGCCTGCCACGCCGGACCTGAACGATCCGAAAAGTGTAGCTCTCTTTGAGGAACATAAGAAATTAGCTCAAGATTACTTAAAAGTAAGACTTCATGAAATAACTACATAATTTTATCCAATCGAAAAACAATACGAAATTAAATTTTAATAAATGAAACACTTTTTTACTTTGTTCGTATAACTAAAAAAGTTATCTATTATCTACAGTTGAGGCTTCTACTTTGTTATACATTGTAATTCAATTTTAATAAATGAAACACTTTTTTAGTTATACGAACAAAGTAAAAAAGTGTTTCATTTATTAAAATTGAATTATAATGTATAACAAAGTAGAAGCCTCAACAATTAACAAATACGAAATTAAAGCTGTAGCCTTCTACCGTAATTGCAAGTTATTAAAAATAACAATTAAGTCTCCACAACGAACATAAAGGAGATCAATTTTATCTGTCTCTTTTTTTTTTTTAGGTTCAAACAGAAATTGTATATCAATCGCAAGAGTGCGAGCGTTTGAAAGCGATGCAAAGCGTTGCCGCGAGCACGAAAATAGAACGTTTACAAAGCGAGAAAGAAGCGCTGATGCTGTTGCGGGAAAACTTGCAGAAGCAGAAGCTGACCATCGTGAAAATGAGCGGTAATCAGCCGAGGGCTTCCGGGGAATGGGTCGTCATACGGGACGAAGACAACGACGACGAAACTTAGTCCTAGTAAAGAACCTTTCTATCAATGGATGAATGGCGTTTGATTATTTTGTAAATCGATTCTGGTGTGCATGTTTTAATTTGTATGTAAATATAAAAACAATGTTTTTTTTTAATACAATTATTATACTCATAATTGATTTTTTTGTGTCGTAATGTTAATTATTTATAATTGTTGCGAATCTTATAGACAGTGTGTACTTTGATTACTGCCTGTAATTTATCTTTAAAACAAATAGTATTTTTATTCTAATATAAATATAAAAAAACCTTATTTAATTGTCGTCAGTTATAATTCTCCTTTTTTTTTTTGTTCAACCTTCTAATTTAATTTATTTCATTCGTATAATCAATGTTTAATTAATTTCTCACTTAACCCGTGGTGAAACATTTTTTAATTAATTCAGGATGATTTAATTGAAATTAAATCACTTGGTTCGTTTCACTTATTTATATTTTCTCCATTCCTCCCTGAAGATGACCAATGGTCGAAACTAGTTGGAGAAAATATAAATAAGTGAAACAAACCAAGTGTTTTAATTTCAATTAAATCATCCTGAATTAATTCGTATAATCAATGCCCAACTCTTGTACTATTCATGATTTTTGAAGTCTTTGTAGAAGTTAATTGGGTGGGGCTATTCTGTAAGGGAAATATTAAATTTAATGTGTACGTTATATTTATCATTTACAGAAAATTTCTGGCAATGATCAATAAATATATACAGAATGTGGAGATAATTAATAAAGTACACGTTAAACTTAAATTTTCTGTACAGAATAACCCCGATTATCTCTCTGTCTCTTTTTAGGTTCAAACAAAAATCGTATATCAATCGCAAACGTGCGAACATTTAAAGGTGAGCACAAAAATTGAACATTACAAAGCACTGATTCTCTTTGCGGGAAATCTTACAGAAACTGACAATCGTCAGTTCTAACTATTTTTTGAACCACCTAATTTTATTTATTTATTTCATTCGTACAATCAATACTAACCTTTTGTACTATTCATGCCTTTTGAAGCCTTTGTATAGTTGCCCCGATTAATAATTCAGATCAATAAAAATACTTACGTGCCGGACGAACTTGACCCCTCCAGTAAAAGTTCAAAGAAATCATGGGCTATAATTATTCTTACAATCAATAAATAAAACAACACGTACCCACTTCCAAGTAAAGGCTTGATGTAATATGTAGAAGGAAATTCACAAACAGCAGGTTGACTTGATAACACATTCAGTTTATTTCGTCAATAGTTAATAAATACATGATACAAAATTCAATTGGAGTTTATAACAATTTAACGTACTTATGTATTAAAGCGTATCATTAATGACTAGTCTTTTGTTTTATTTTGTTAATCATAAAAATTAAGAGGGATTTTGCTAAAATAGTGTAAATCAATGGTCGCGTTCAGGGAACTGTAGCGCTTTACGAAAGCGGTTTCCCTGAACGGTACCGCTTTATGTGTGGCGCTGTAGCGCTTTATCAAGCGGTAAAGCATATATTTTTTTCCGCTTAATCGCTTTTCAAGCCGTGCAGCTGTAAACAAAACCGCCATATTTTCGTAAACGTCCTTAACATCGAAAGCGTGTTCAGGGAACATCAAGCGCTTTGCGCTGTAGCGCTACATGTCTAAAATTCCCTGAACGCGACCAATATTTCCTTACAGAAAAGTCGTTTATTTAACCTGTAGGCACAAATTGTTGACAATATTGTTTCAAATTTAGGCAAACATCTATGTAAAGTAATTTAAACTGCAAATGTATGAATAATCTTTGTTTCACTTTATTTAATTTAAACAGTTGCGTTATAAACGAAGCTTTTTTTACACTATTTTAGCAAACCACAATTCCATTGCTTTTTGTGAATATTGAGTGATGATCGTTTGAATCATTAGCCTCATTTAAATTTAAGTTACCAAATTACGCGCCCGTGTTATCCACATTAGGAATAATCGCGGGAGTCAGCCCAGCAGAAGTGCTTCCTGGAGGAACCGCTTTGCTTATCACGCCAGGCATTTACTTAAAAATTCACTGCTTTTAGACAAAAACTCTTAAGTGGAGCTTTTCATTGCTTCTTTAATATTAATCATTAATAAAAAATCATGATTTTTTTTAAATATTGTCCGTACTTGAGCGATCTTAAAAAATTTACGATTCCGACATTAAGAATTGTTTCAAACTGTACGGCGCTGTAAAAGCGAAATCATCACCCTGTGGTACATGCATATGATAAACAAGGCACGAGTTTTTCAATTTCCTTAAAATTACAACGATTGCGATTGTATATTTTATTTTCAACCTAACCTACATTTAATATAGAAAAATTATTTTAAAAAAATATATATAAAAAAACAATGAAACGTATATTACAAGCCATTGTTGTGGTGCTTTTCAAATTATAAACCGGATTTGAAATTATATACTCAAACTTTTAATAGAGCATAATTTTGTGATTATACAGCAAAATATGATTGTTATTATTAATTATACATTATTCAAAATTTGTACGTGAAGAGTATAATCAAAATAATTAATACTGTTGTATCCTTTCTTCACACTTTACAGAGATACAACAGTGTTTATATTAATTTATTTGTTAATCAGTAAAATTATATATATATTTGTATGTATAATATTAATCTCTATAATAACCAAGCGGGTGCAGAGATTTTCACTTCACTTGATATTTTGTATAAACTGTTTCCAGTCCATTCTGTTCTTCGCCCAGCATTCTTAATTATTGTTTATTTGTATTATCTACTGCTTATATTAAGAGCTGTTATAATTTTGTAAAATGCTGAAATTTCTGTAAATAAATATAATAATAATTTGTTTCTTCCGTTTGAAATTATAATATTTTCGCAATTTCCAAGCTTGAATGCATAAATTGAAGCTAACAATTATTTATAAATCACTAGTGATTAATAGTCTTCATAATCCTTTTAATAATTCTGCAGAACAAGCTGTCATCACAGATGAAATAATATATATAATTTTCACCTCTGTGCTATTATTTCAAGAAACTCAGAATTTATTACATTATTTTTTTGACGTTTTTGGAAACCAATAAATTTATTCAATTTTTGTAACTCGCTAAATTTGAATTCATACATTGAAGTTATTCATTAATTATAAATCACTAGTGATTAATAGTCTTCATAATCATTTTAATAATTCTGTAATAGAGGCTGTTATCACAGAGGAAATGATATATACAATTTTCACTTCTTTGCTGTTATTTTGCGAAAATACGAATTTATTACATTATTTTTTTGACGTTTCTGAAAACCAATAAATTTGCTCAATTTTTGTAATTCGCACCTAGCTTGAATGTATAAGTTGAAGTGATTTATACTTAGTACAACAGCTTCTACTACAGAATTTCTAAGAAAATTGTGATAACTATTAATCAGTAGTGATTTAAAATTAGTGTTTATTTTAAATCACTACTGATTAATAATTATCACAATCTTCTTAGAAATTCTGTAGTAGAAGCTGTTGCACTAAGTATAAATCACTTGTGATTAATAATTTTCATAATCCTTTTAAAGACTTTGTAGTAGAAGCTATTATTTTATGAAACTCTGCATTCAATGAATGATTTTTTTTGCATTTCTGGAAGCCAATAAATTATTTCAATTACTTTAACTGCCAATTATAAATCACTTGTGATTAATAATCATCATAATTCTTCAGTAAAGATTTTTTTAAGAAACTCCGTATTCGCTTGATTTTTTCATTTGTTTCTGATATCTAATAATTTTATTAAATTTCTTGGCGAATTAAGCTTGAATGCTTAAATTGAAGTTATCCACTAATTATAAATCACTAGTGATTAATGGTTATCCTAACATTTAAAAAAATACTGTAGAAGAAACTGTTATTTTATGGAACTTAGTATTCACTCGATAATTTTTTTTAGTTTTTGAAAACCAATATATTTTTTTAAATTTTTGTAACTCGCCAGACTTGAATTCATAAATTGAAATTATCAATTAATTATAAATCATTAGTGATTAATAGTCGTCATAATCCTTTTGAAAATTCTACAGTGTTACTTTTATGAAACAATGAATAATATAAATAAAAATGGCTGAAAGACATAAGATCGATAGCCATTTATAAGTTTATATCAAATATATTGTATAATATATGTATATGTAAATAACACAATAAAGCTTATTGTATATATAAATAAAAAATAATCAAGTAAATAAGGCTCTGTAGCAGTTATTTTTTTATGAAACTCCTTATTTATTTGATTTTTTTTTCTCGTTTCTAAAAAAAAAATAATAAATTTGTTCAATTTCTTTAACTAGCCAAACTTGAATGCATACATTGAAGTTATTCTCTAATTATAAATCACTAGTGATTAATAGTTATCATAATCCTTTTAAAAACTCTGTAGTAGAAGCTTTTATTTTATGAAACTCAAAATTTACTTTTTTTACGTTTCTGAAAGCCAATAAATTTGATGAATTTCTGTAACTCGCTCGGGTTCAGAAATCAACATTTTTAATCAGACGGTTCGTGAAAGCGTATAGTTTGATCGCTCAGGTTTATTATAGTGGAAATGAATGTTTTTCCCTGTAAATTTCTGTTTAGAATAAAAATCTATTATTAGATTATTTCCATGGAAATGATTTTAAATAATTAATTTTTTGTTATTTTTCAATGTCATTGCAAATATATACGTTAAATTTTTGTAGCGAAATTTCTACTTGTTTCATCAAAAAAAAAAATATCTGAGATTCAGGATAAACATAATATAACAATCATATTTTGTATTGCTTTATGCGTAAGAAGCGATTACTTAAGTAAATTATTTTAATGCCCGCTTTTCTTTTTTATTTATAATCCGATTATTTTGTTTGTTGTTATTAATTTATACTTACTGAATTAATTGTCATTACCGATCATATTAATTAAATCATCATGAAAGTCCTCGCAGTTTCCCTCCCTCTCCCCCAAATTCAGGTCGTCGAACATCGCCCCCAGTTGATTGCAATTCCTCTCGATTTTAACATTATCGAAATACTCGACCCCCGCGTTCTGATTTTCATCACCCCCCTCGCTTTTCCTCTGTATGGCCAGCTTCAGCATGCTCGATTCGCTCGACAGTTTCCTCTCGCCCAAAATCTGCTCGGCGAGCAGCTTCAGCTCGAAACCCTCCACCTTCTCCTCAGACTTCCCCATATTTTTAATACTCTTATAAAGCTTTCCGTTCTGCGTGGTCGTGTAAATATTCTCCCCGAGATTCCTCAGCATATCCTCCGCGAATGGCTCCAGATCATCAACTATGAAATTCCCGTCCAAATCCTGCAGACCCAACCGCATCAGCAGCGAAACCCGCACGTTGTACTCATCCAACCAACTGCAGAGCGAATCCCGCAGCTCGACCTTTTCGTTCTTACTCAAAATCTTCTCGTAATTGTCAAATAAATTCTGGATTTTATGGAGCTGCAGCTGCGTTTCTTCCGTAGTAACGTAATTCTCGATTTCGTATAAGTGTCTTGCTGTTAGCTTGAGTATATCCGGGCTTAGGGAGATCTGCCATTTGAAGACCATCGTGATTAGGTCCCAGAGCTTGTCCATGCTCTTCGCGTCCAGGCGCATCGCGGATGACTGCGTGACGTCTTCGATTAAGTTCTTGAGGGCCTCGTGGGTGTACGGCGCTTGGGGTTTCGTGATTTCGTTTATGAGTTGCGGGGAGATTAAAACGGAGATGATTTCGTCTAAAACTTTCGAAAGGATTTTTGTTCGTTACGCGGATTTCTCATTTGTGTGTTTTTGTGGTGGCATTCAACTTGTGCGTGCTAAAATAAATTTTTAAAAAATGGCAAACGTAAACTGAAAAAAATAAGATAATATGCGGAAAAAGTAATAGATTTTATGTAGTGTGGGAGGGTGCGCCGGTAATGTTGAAGATAAATAAATAAAGGTGGGAAGCGAAACACATGCTAGACTCCGTTTGAAGCTGAAACAAAGGAACGGCGTGAATGACAAAACGCATATTCTTTTTTTTTAATCACCAAATTTAATGATGTTTTCCTTCACATAATCAGAAAGTTAAAAAGCTTGGTTTACAATACATGTGAATGTAGTTCTAACCTAAAACATACAACCTGGATTACGCCACTAAATTTTTAAAATGTCAAATTTGAAGGATCATAAGCTACGACTTTTATCCTTCAAATTTGAGATTCCAAAAAATTTCGTACATGAAATTTCAAATTTAAAGGATCATAAACCACGACTTCTTACCTTCAAAATTTGAGATTTCAAAAAATTTCGTACATGAAATTTCAATTTTAAAGGATCATAAGCTACGACTGCTTACCTTCAAATTTGACATTTCAAAAACTTTCGTATTTGAAATATCAAATTTATAGGATCATACGCCTCGACTGTCATCCTTCAAATATGACATTTCAAATAATTTCGTACATGAAATGACACGTCAATGTCAAAGGATGACAGTCGTGACTTATGCTCCTTTAAGCCCCAACTGCTATCAAAATTGACATTTTAAAAATTTCCTACATGAAATTTCAAATTTAAAGGATCATAAGCTACGACTGCTTACCTTCAAATTTGACATTTCAAAATATTTCGTTCATGAAATGTAAAATTTACCGTACACGTATTGATATGTTATACATAGATTGTAATGTTAAAAAATACCGTTGGCATAGTATATGTATGGATATACAATGGCTTCAATAATCAATTATACTTTTACGTTAAATTTAACATTTCTAATACATAATAGTCTTAATTAAAGGAAAGAAAACACATGTATACAAAATTAGTAATGACAATAAAAATTTCACGAGTACTCGCAAAAGTTTTGTCACTATAATTTTAGTATACTATATTTTATAGGATGCAAAAACAAGTGCATAAATTAAAACAAAAAAGCGCGTTTCAAATTACAATGGATATACAAGCTATCAGAAAATACTTATTACTTAGAACAAGGTAATAATTACATAAATTTATTTTCTAATTTCTGCGAAATAAAGTGTGAACTAAATAAAAAAAGTTTTTTTTTATATACAAATACATTCTAAATCGGCAACAGCGCGATCAACAGTTTACTTCAGTCGGGTGAGCAAGTGAGCGGCCGGTTTTCACCGAAAAAAAACGTGCGTCTAGCCCGCGTGTGTGTGCAAAATTAAAGTCGGCACTAAACAACTCGCCAATTACCGAAAGACGACCTTTCGTGCGGCACTTTTTGCGCCTCCAGCCTCTGCGCCACCACGAAAACCATCTCCGTGCCCAGATTCACCACCAGGAAAGGCGTCACGTAACGCGACATTTTCCCCCTATGGTCGATAAAAGACTGCCGCCAGGCCTGCCAACATGAACAAGGACTACAAACTGAACGTGGGGGAAATTTTCAGCAGCCTGTGCCGCCATCTGTCGTCGGCGGGGTTGATCGATTCCGTGAGCTGGAGGTCCAACGCGCTCGAGACGAACTTGGAGCGCGTGAATTACGTTTATGATTTCCTGCAGAGGTACGGTTTGTTTCCGAACTACGCGATCGCGTGGAAGGACGACGATTTGAGCGGGAAGTACAGGGAGGCCGGGAATGTTGATTTCAAGGGGAAGAGGAGCGACCAGGCGTTGGATTTGTATACCTACGCGGTGGCTTACGCGAAAACGGATGGGGAGAGTTTGGGCTTGGCTTTTGCTAATAGATCGGCAGTGCTGTTCGAGAAACAACTTTATAGGGAATGTTTGCTGGTAAGTTATAATTTGAAAAAAATCAAATGAGGGCGCTTCCATCGTAAATACAAATTTCAATTTCGAATTTCTTTGATATGGTTCAACGAACATGGAAAACTGGTGATGACCATTTCGACCTCATCCGACCAGTATGTTCCATATACCTTGATGAAGGTGGTCAAACGAATGTGCCTATAAATACCAATATGAAACATCAATAGCACAAAGCGCCATCTGTTGATTCTTGATCGTCCACCTTGACATCGGCAACAATTTACCGAAATTGTTGACGATGCCACTTATGAATTGTGTAAAAGATGGCGCTTTGCGCTATCTATCTTTTTTTACCATGATTACTCCTGTTTTTGTGTTTTTACACATTATTACATTTCTCTGTTTTTTTTTGTATTCAGGATATAGAACGCGCCTTTCATTCTCACTACCCGAGAAAAATCGCGGACAAACTCCACCGGCGGAAATCAAAAGCGGAATCCCTCCTCCACGAGCAAGAAGAATTCGAGCCTTTCGAAGACCCCCAGCCGTTCATCCACGAACCCAACCCAACAATAGCCTGCTCGACGAACACCATCTCTATCGAAAACACCCCGCAAATGGGCAGGCATGTAATCGCAACGAAAGACATCCAAATCGGGGATGTCATTGCTCACGAAAAACCCTTCGCCAGCGTGCTCTTACAAGAAGCCGCGCTGAACCACTGCCATCACTGCATGAAGCTCTGCTACAACCTGCAGCCTTGCAAACAGTGCAGCTATGCGCTATTTTGCAGCGAGGAGTGCAATCAGGCGGCGGATGCGGATTACCACAAATACGAATGCCCGATTTTGGAAATCCTCTCGGCTTTGCAGATTTCCAAATTGAATCTCCTGGCGTTGCGTGTGGTGATTTGCGCCAGGAAGGATTTTGACGCTTTGGAGAACTTCCCCAGGACGAACGAGTGTTACGAATCCGAACGCTACGAGGAGATCCACACTTTAGTGGCCAACACTGAATTTCGCAGCAACGCAGATCTTTTCGAGAGATCCGTAACGGCGGCCGTTATTTATGAAATAGTGCGGAGGTATACGTGCTTTTTTGAGGATTACGAGGGGGAGAAGTATCATGATCTCTTCAAGGAATTGCTGTTGCATCACATGCAGACTGCTCCATCGAACTTTCACGAAATCACCGAGCTAATTGTGGGGGATGAGGAGAACGTGGCGGCTTGCGTTGAGATTGGAGCGGGCGCGTACTCTTTCCTCAGTATGCTCAATCACGCGTGCGCGCCTAACGTCGTCAGGCACTGTCACGGAACCACGATTGTTTTAAGGGCGTTGAGTCCCATCAAGAAAGGCGAACAACTTTATGATAATTATGGGTGCGTAACAAAACAAACACAGACTAAATACAGACCAGCAAACCTATGTAACGAATGTACGAATAATAATCAGTATCGCCATCTAATAGACGGCACTTGAACTACGAATAATAACCAGTATCGCCATCTAATAAACGACACTTGAATTACGAATATTAACCAGTATCGCCATCTAATAGATGACACTTCAACTACGATCAATACGAACTACGAATAATAACCAGTGTCGCCACCTAATACATGGCACTTGAACTACGAATAATAATCAGTATCGCCATCTAATAGATGGTACTTGAACTACGAATAATAATCAGTGTCGCCACCTAATACATGGCACTTGAACTACGAATAATAACCAGTGTCTCCATCTAATAGACGGCACTTGAACTACGAATAATAACCAGTGTCTCCATCTAATAAACGGCACTTGAATTACGAATAATAACCAGTATCGCCATCTAATAGATGGTACTTGAACTACGAATAATAACCAGTGTCGCCATCTAATGGATGGTACTTGAACTACGAATGATAATCAGTATCGCCATCTAATAGACGGCACTTGAACTACGAATAATAACCAGTGTCTCCATCTAATAGATGACACTTCAACTACGAATAATAACCAGTGTCGCCACCTAATACATGGCACTTGAACTACGAATAATAATCAGTATCATTATCTAATAGACGGCACTTGAACTACGAATAATAATCAGCATCGCCATCTAATAGATGGCACTTGAACTAGGAAAATCTCAAGTTCATTGGTTGAATTGACTTGAATAAACATGATTTATCTAAATGTATTTTTGCAGCACTGTCTGTCAGAAAAAAATGCCTCATTCAGTTGGCGGTCTGGTTATAATCTGTGATAATAATCCTTAATATTTCTTGATAATGACAAGTCGAAACTAGTTGGATAAATAAAGAGTATAGTAAAACACAAAACTTAGTGTTTAATTTGAAAAGTTTTAAAAATTCGTTAAAATGTTTGATCAAATTGAAATTTACTTTTATGTTGTTAACAATTTTTCAGATATCACTACGCGGTGATGCCGAAAGCGGAGCGACTGAAATGGCTGAAGCGGCAGTACTGCTTCGACTGTAAATGCCAGGCGTGCTTGAAAAACTGGTCGCTGTACTACGACCTTCCCGAGAAGAATTTTTCGTTCGAAATTTCCACCGACGACATGGCCGATTTGCAGAGGGGCAAACCGGAGACGGCTCACAGAGTCCTCAAAGGATTGCTCATCAAGGCGGCCATTTTGGAAAAGATGAAGCCCTGCAAGAACCTATCCGATTTGCAAGAGTGTATTAAACAGTGTTACAGTATTTTCGGGAATAAAAGGTGTTACACGTTGAATCCGGACGTCATAAAATCGATTTTGAATTAATTTTATTCGTGTAGATGGCGCTTTGTATTATTGTTACAACTACAGGTTATGTTTCAATTTAATAATTTTGAAGAAAAAAACGTGGCGGAAAATTTGCGTTTCGTATATTTTTTTGTTTATAATTTTCAATTTAATAATTCTGAAAAAAAAAAACGTGGCAGAAAATTTGCGTCTTATATATTTTTTTGCCTCCAGAGTAAAATGGACATAAAAAATGTATGTTATTTAAATGTTTTCATGAGCGGCAAGAAGGGGATGGAAGCAAGGAACGGTCACACTGTATTTTTTGTTTAGAAAAATTGAAACAGCCCAGCTAATCGTTCTGGAAATTCAACCTCTGCAATTTTCCAGAACGTTAAACGTAATTTCATTAAACTGTTCTTATAAAAATAAAAATAAACCAATCGTAAAATCGAAATGGCCATCACTAGTTATCTAAATGAATGGGGGCTGAACATTTTACTTAAAGAATTTATAATTCAGAGAAAATTAGAAACAAAAATAGATGGATTGATTAAAAATAAAAACAACATTGTTACTTAAATATTCTGTTGCTGAACACATTGTTACTTTTTTATGTTTTTCTATAAAAAAATGTTTTCTATAAGTTATAAGTTATTGTTCGATTTCCACTTTTCTAAATTGTTCCTTATTAATTAATTATTTATACATAATTGAGCTGAGCTGAAGGACAAGGATTTCCTCATTAAATTTAGAAGCAATGCTATCAAAGGGATTTAATGACTTATTACATTTATTTCGGAAACACAATATATTGAATAATTACTTCGTGATCGAAATGTACACTTTATGCTAAATAGTAGAGATGGGCAAAGTCGATTTTTTCTGTTACTGCAAAATTAAGTACATAACAATTTTATTAATGCAACATATTCTATATTTATTCTATATTTTATATATATTTATTGAAAAAACAGCAATTTATTGTTACTAATTGACTTTATTTATTTAAAATTGCTCATTTAGAAGTATTCTTTCTTTCTTTCTTTCTTCCTTTTATCTTTCTTCCTTTCTTGCTTCATTTCTTTCTTGCTTTCTTTCTTTTTATCCTCTTTTACCCGTATTGGGTATCGAGGTTTTGGAAGTATTCAATTACTAATATTGCTCGATTTTGCCCAACACTACCAAAAAATGTTTCGATCACGAGATAATTTTCTAACATATTGTGTTTCTAAAGTAAATTTCCGTAAGCAATCATTTCCAATGGTCTACAAAAACTGAGTTTTTCAATGGTAAAGTGAAGAATATACAACGTATTTTATTGTTAATCGCATCACGCAACTAAAAATTGTTATCGCGTATTTATATTTCCTTTTTTATAATATTCTTCTTTCTTTCAGTTTTAAATTAAGTTTGCTTGCTAATGTGTTACTTTTGTTGATGATCGTGTTAACAAGAATTTATTGTTTTATTTTGAAGTGAGCCACATACGCTGAGAAAAACAGACATAATAATAATATAAGCTTTATTGTTCGACAGGAAAACCCAATTAAAGAACAATACAAGATATTATTATTATAATATTGAATCAAAGAGGATGCGGGAGTTGTTGGAAAAATCTTTGCTGATGCAGTTATTCGTATATGTGCCAAAAAAAAAATGAGGTGAAATTGTTGTTTGATATTTTTGTAAAGATTTACAACATTGATAAGTTTGTAAGCTGATTGATAAATAAAAAATATTTGAATTGAGCATTTTTGTTATGAATATCCTGAAACTTAATAAAAAATATTTGAATTAAGCATTTTTGTTATGAATATCCTGAAACTTATTAAAAAATATTTGAATTAAGCATTTTTGTTATGAATATCCTGAAACTTAATGAATCAATCAATGAGAATCAGGGAAATGTAGCTAATATTAATAGTTTGAAAAATACACTATTGTGATCATGTTTCATCAAGTGATTAATGAGAACCAAATCAAAGATTTAATATTTAAATTAGTCATAACAGAAGTGGAGGCTACCCAGGACGACCAAGTTAGTACGATATAATTAAATAATGATATTAAACAATATTGGATAGATCAAGGTTATACAAACATCTTTTAAAATGAATAAGTGTTTCATGCTTTCATTATTTCGATGTAAAAACATTGCAAATAACACATTATTCCCTTTATTTTCACTTGATTTATTCGCGTGAATAAAATTATATCAATTCATGTCGCTCTATATTTGTTTCGAGTCAATTTGTAACACTCGACTTTTTGCATCAGGTTTATATTTATGTTTCACTTCGCGCACAGAGGTCACTGCAATTTGTCTGTATGAGTTCTAAATTACATCAGCGCAAGTTATTTATCAGTTGAATTTCACAAGCGCACTTTGATTGCCGCGTCTGCATCATGTGTATTTTTAGAAATAATTTCGAGATCAAAACGCATTATCTCTATTATTACTCTAGAAAGATAAAGGAATTTATTAATATAGGCTCTTTTACAAAAAAATAAATAAATAAATTAGGCGATGAGGAAGAGTGTTTGCTATATAATTGATTTCAATTTACTTTATTAACGGAATCTCCATTTCCAAATTACAATTATAATTACATATTAAAAAAAAATGAAAAAAAAAGATTACAATACTTTAACTTTAACTTTATTTTACGGAATTCTCCATTATAATTGATTACATTATACAATAATTTACATATTTGTATATAATCAGGTAAGTATTCCTAAACTATACGGAGATGAATTAATTGGATTGTTGTTAAATGTCTTCCTTATGCGGCTAAGATATAATATCCGAAATGCTCTAAAATAAATTAAAAAAAAAACTGTAAAAAACGAATTTAACAGTTTTTTTTATAAACTGTGACCAAATGAAAGAATCCTTTTTTTCTATTATTATTTTTAATAATTCTAGAGAACGCTATTAATGTGCAAACAGAATTAATAATTCCATTAAATTATTTTTAGATAATGACCAATTAATCAAATCCATTGAGGATTTACAAAAAATATCGACCAGGCAAGAATAAAAAGCCAATAAATTACATTTTTTTCCTGTCGAGCCTTACGTAATAATAAAGGTGTTTGAACTGACATCACGTGCGGCAATTGTAAGTAAATTCGTTTATTAAACTGCTATTAAACAATTTCAGCACATTGAACTTTCACTATCTTGATAAATACATCAAAACAGAAACATGGCAAAATGGTAAAATCAATAATATTTATTTTATTTATAATTTAAAGAGCGAAAAATACTGCTTTTTTTTCTTTCGCCAATTTAGTGATATTAAACAAAATTTATTTCGAAAAATTGTAGGAATGTCCAACAGCAGGGAATTTTTATCATCGATTTTTGTATGTATGTATGTTATAATCAGAATAAAAGTTTGAAACCAATAAAAAATGACAAAGGAAAATATTCTGATACAACCATTTTAAATCTTTGATTTGGTTGGCGGTAACTTTGTGGTACATCTTGATAAAATAATATTAAAACAGTTTTATCACTGTAAAAGTTAAAAATAAAAGTGGTAAAACAAAGTCGAGTGTTTTAATATTACAACCATTTTATCTTCTGTTATTTTATATTTTGTATTATGTTTTTTTCGTATCGCTTCTTGCAACTCTTCGTTTGTTCTTTTTCTGATATTCTTTTCATGCATAATATACTTCTTAAATAAAATAATTAACACTGTTGTATCCTTTCTTCACACTTTATTTTCTAATGCTTAGATATATATAGTGCATTATCGAAATATATATCTAAGCATTAGAAAATGTAGTGTGAAGAAAAGATTAATTAACTGTGTTAATTATTTTAATTATATTCTTCACGTAACTCAAAACCAATCATCGATACTTACTTAATATTTTTCTTTCTTGTATTTTTAGTTATTCTTCTTGCTATGATTAACATTACTAATATCTAAGCATTGGTAGCTTCTTCAATTATAATAACAATTATAAATAAATCTGCCTATAAAATAAAATTATTCAATTTAATCTGTGTTTTTATTTATTTTGTTGTTAGATATATATATAAAGAATCTTTATTGTCAGTACAATATGCATATAAATGTGAAAGAAATGAGCAATAAATATTATTATTTTATTTACAGACAATCGGCCATCGGCCAACATTATTGTTAGATTTTTAGTGATTTATTCATATCCATCATTTTATAGTTATCCAAAATTATTAATGAATTATCTTCATATCATATCATTCCTGTAATTATTTTGTTCCATTTTTATTTCCCAGATATCCGTGTTTACGTCTTTTCACGGTGTCATTGCTCTTCCAGTTCGTTTGCATTCGGCGCGGAGCGTCGCTTTTACTGATCCGGTCTACCGCGAGGCTCCTCGATAGCATCACGAAACCCATTTCGAAATCGACACCAATTGGTCTGTTTTTATAGACGCGTAATCCCATCGCTTTAACACCCACGCAAGGTCAATAATAAATGTTTAAGCAACAAAAGATTTCTTGTTTATAAATAACTTAAAAAAAGAGGCTGAAAGACCTGTGGTCAATAGCCGCAGAGTATAATTCTAATTTTATATATAATTGTACATATTGATAGAGATTTGAATAAAGATGTTTAGTTAAAAAATGGATACCTTTGCTTAAAAAATATTACACTTAAATGAAGTAATTTATGTGTGATTTTCGAAATGAAAATGGAAGAAGAAAATATTTTGTAACAAACCATTACTTGCAACATTTTAATATCAATAATTACTGTTGAAGATTTCTCTTCATGAAGTGATTAATTAATTATAATTAAATATAAAATTGAAATTATAGAACAGGACAAACTACTAACTAAATACCGTGTAATCGAAATTAGTCACAAGTAAATAATGTGGTACAGAAAAATCAAAGTGATTTCATTATCTAAAAGTGACGAAATGAAACAAAAGAAATACTTTTGATATTGATAATACACATTTTTTGTTGTGATTTAAAAATCAATTACAACAAAAAATGTGTAGAAATACTTTTGATATTGATAATACACATTTTTTGTTGTGATTGATTTTTAAATCACAACAAAAAATGTGTATTATCAATATCAAAAGTATTTCTCTTGTTTCATGTTCTTCTTTTCATTAGGTTTACATAATTACAAGCATATTTTATCGCTTATAGTAAATTTTACAGCAGTATTTTTTTATTTTAGCTTTGATAAATTATCTTTACGGCCGCATTTACGACTTGATTTGAAATCAATAGCGTGTTTATCTGTAATTTAAATTAATTATCCAATTAATCAACATTCAATTAAAACAATTAAAAGTCTCCTAGCGTACGCAATGATCTCATTATATCAATTTGCTTAACAAATTAATTCTCTAATAATAAAATAATAATTCACTTTTACTGATGAATATTTTTTCTGCTGAGCAAAATTTAAATTCGTTATTGTATTCACAGTGTGCTTTTTTAAAAATGTAATTCTTTAAATAAAGAAATTATTCACACTGTAAATTTAAAAATCAGCCTTCTCACACTTCAGTTTTTTTTTTGAAGTATTTAAAAAAAACACTAAGTACTGTAGGGTACAGATTTTTAATTGATGAGTTTCAAACTTTCAATGTCAACAATTTCTTTATTGGTGATTTTCAAACTTTCAATGTCAATAATTTCTTCGTTGGTGAGTTTCAAAGTTTCAATGTCAATAATTTCCTGGTTGGTGAGTTTCAATCTTTCAATGTCAATAATTTTCTCATTGGTGAGTTTCAATCTTTCAATGTCAATAATTTTCTCATTGGTGAGTTTCAATCTTTCAATGTCAATAATTTCCTCATTGGTGAGTTTCAATCTTTCAATGTCAATAAAATCCTCATTGTTGCGTTTCAAACTTTCAATGTCAATAAAATCCTCATTGGTGAGTTTCAAACTTTCAATGTCAATAAAATCCTCATTGGTGAGTTTCAATCTTTCAATGTCAATAATTTCCTCATTGGTGAGTTTCAATCTTTCAATGTCAAAAATTTCTTCATTGGTGAGTTTCAAAGTTTCAATGTCAATAATTTCCTCGCTGGTGAGTTTCAAACTTTCAATGTCTTTCTTCATTAGTGCGTTTCAAATGTTCAATTATTTTCTCATTGAGTTACTGACTGCCAAAAAAATATGATTTCATTATTTCAACCGTTTTAAGCTACAAGATCATGATTAAAATGCAAACGTTCAAAAATGAAACTATTTTCAAGTCATCAAGAGTCATAATCAATTAGAACAAAAAAAAATAGTTTAACAATGAGTGCAGTAAACAACACCTGACACAACTTATTTATTCGAGCATTCAAATTTAAGCTCATTATCATTTAATCTATTCAAGGGCGCCGTTATCTACGTCTATTTAATAACTCACACCGATGTTTTCATTAATGTTTTCTTTTTTTTATATTTGTTGGCATTCGCCAAAAAATGTGTACTAAGCCCATTGAACGCTTCTTTTATATTTTTTCCGTGAGGCGGATCGAGTTTTTTTGGCACCCGCTCTCCCTTGGCATCGGGTTTTGTCAATTTTTTTCCGCGATTGTTGTGACAATCCGCCCGAAATATTCCGCCGCCGCTTCCTTGGCCCTGTACTTGTGCGTAAAACATTCTGTGATAATCTTATAATTGCATAACTTTACTTCGAATATATTATTATTAGATGTTCGTTTCATAAATTTAAAATTTAAAATAATTCCTTGATTTTTTCAATTATTATTAAATACATGGTAACATTATTTTGTGATTATTAACGTGGTGTAGATCAAAGGTTGGCTCTTATATATATATCATTAACTATAATAACAGTAATAAAAGCAAACAGAATTTTTGTGAAATCCAAGCGATTCTATAACACTTTAATGGCTCAAACTAAATTGGTTATGATGCTAAATAGGCGCTGCTGTAACATACAATTAAGTAATTGAACAATTTAATGAAACTTTGCAATAAAAAATAATTGAATTAGCGCTGAATAATAATTGTATTTTTTTTTTCACAAGCGGGGGAAGAAATCAATTTATCCGAAAAATAAAATTAAATAAAATCGAGAGAAGTATTCTTTCTCTCGATTAAAAAAAAAATAAAATCAAGTAAAATCAAGAGAAGTATTCTTTCTCTCGATTAAAAAAAATAATATTAAATAAAATTGAGAGAAGTATTTTTTCTCTCGATTTTATTTAATTTTATTTTTCAAGCGCCGCATTTGGTCTCGAGGGACAGAAGTAAGTACGAACAAGAGTTTGTTTTTCTCTTAATTTTTAATATTGTATTATTTTTACTTTATACAACTCAATGTAACAATTGTGTGCAGTAAATTAATAAATATTAAATAAAATTTGTGAAGAAGGTTTGTTGAGATTTTTTTTAATAAAAATGTTAATGTTTACTTAACTCATCCAGATCATATTTTATAGTTTTACTTTTAAAAACTTTTTATTAATTATTGTTTTTTCATCAGATCATATTTTATTGTTTTTATTAATTATTGTTTTTTTTTATGAAAAGGGGCAAACAATAATTTTATGGATAATTAAACATTTAAGGAGCATTCAGTTCAAATTAAATTAACTGTCGTTTCACTAACAAAAAATAAGAAGAAGAAAAAGAAAACGGTTTCTTTTTCACTAAACCGGATGCTTTAATGATCGGCTCGTCAATGTCCGTCTCCACTTTTTTTATAGTCCTTAATATCTTGTTCTTATCAGTCGTTATCTGCTGATAACAAGGGCGGGTTCAGGTCGGGAGGAGATAGTTGGAAAATTTTGTCAATCATACAATTTACCTCCCTCCCCTACTAAACAAACAAAAATAACTCCTTCCGAATGCACCACTGCTTGTTATTTTTCCTGTGTTAATTTTGAGTGATTATTAAGTCTCGTTCCAGAACAGTAGCGTATAATAATTTTTTCTAACATGTTAGACTTTTGCGGTGGATTCGATTGAAAATACGCGAAGAGAAAATTTGTTCGTTGAATACGGATGAAAGATACTTTTGATGCAGTTAGCAAAAACAAAAAAAACTTTAAAATGTCATTAAAGAGGTTCAAAAAATTGTTTTTTTTTTTATCACAGAAATTGAAAATTATACATTTAAGATTATTTTCTAAAAATTTTGTATATTAATTGGATATAAATTGCCGAAGTTATGCGAGTTTATGCAAAGTTAGTCGAGACTCTAGTGAACTCATCTAAAATCTCTAAACGCGATTATCTCGGAACCACATTTTCAAAATTGGTGACTGCGATAGTTTTGTTAGGAATCGAATTTTGAGCAAATTTTATTCGAAACTGTTTTTTTTTTTTCGTAACTTTCAAAATCCACGTTCTGCAGAAACAATAAAAAAACAATTGAGAAATTTCTAAACTGTATCTGACTTTATTTCAAAGCCAGAAACAATCAAAAAACAAAAAAAACGTGGCATTTATTCTTTAGAAATTTCTAAAATGTACCTGATTTTATTTCAAAGCTAAAAACAATCAAAAAATAAAAAAAACGTTAGCATTTATTCTTGAGAAATTTCTAAACTGTATCTGACTTTATTTCAATGCCAGAAAAATCAAAAAAACAAAAAAAACGTGGCATTTATTCTTTAGAAGTTTCTAAAATGTACCTGACTTTATTTCAAAGCCAGAAACAATCAAAAAAACAAAAAAAGCGTTAGCATTTATTCTTGAGTAATTTCTAAACTGTATCTGACTTTATTTCAAAGCCAGAAACAATCAAAAAACAAAAAAAGCGTTAGTATTTATTCTTGAGAAATTTCTAAACTGTACCTGACTTTATTTCAAAGCCAGAAACAATCAAAAAAACATAAAAAGTGTTAGTATTTATTCTTGAGAAATTTCTGAACTGTACCTGATTTTATTTCAAAGCCAGAAAAATCAAAAAACAAAAAAAACGTTGGCATTTATTCTTGAGAAATTTTTAAACTGTATCTGACTTTATTTCAAAGCCAGAAACAATCAAAAAATAAAAAAAAAGCGTTAGTATTTATTCTTGAGAAATTTATAAATTGTATCTGACTTTATTTCAAAGCTAGAAACAATCAAAAAAACAAAAAAAAAAGTTGGCATTTATTCTTTGGAATTTTCTAAACTGTACCTGAATTATTTCAAAGCTAGAAACAATAAAAAAAGCGTTAGCATTTATTCTTGAGTAATTTCTAAACTGTACCTGACTTTATTTCAAAGCCACAAACAACCAAAAAATAAAAAAAAGCGTTAGCATTTATTCCTAAGAAATTTCTAAACTGTACATGACTTTATTTCAAAGCCAGAAACTATCAAAAAACAAAAACAAAAAACGTTGGAATTTATTGTTTAGAAATTTCTAAACTGTATCTGATGTAATTTAAGAGCCGCAAACAATCAAAAAACGAGAAATTCTTGACCAATTTCTAAATTGTGCCTGATTTTATTTGGGAACTAAAAATAATAAAAAAAAAAAACACGTTAGCATTTATTACTGAGAAAATTCGGGACGTCACGAGTGGATAACAAACATTAGTTCGTTACACGATATTTGATTTAATTTTAAAGCCACAAACAATCAAAAAACACAAAACGTTAGCATTTATTCTTGTGAAATTTAAAACCCGTACCTAATTTTATTTCAGTGCTAGAAACAAAAGAAAAATTTTACGATTTATTCTTGAGAAATTTCTAAACTGTATCTAATTTAATTTCAGAATCACAAACAATCAAAACTTTATCATTAATTATTGAAAATTTTCTAAATTCTACCTGATTTCAGTTATGAACCACAAACACTCAGTTAGAATTTATTTATTATTTAGACATTTCTCAAAACCAAACCGGCATTGATGGACTCGAGTGCCGCATCCGACTGACACTTGCTTACAAAATAAATCAAAACACAAGCCGTTAATCCCACAAACTTATTTATACATACAACAACAAAAAAAATCGCCAAAGCGCTTCTGTAAAACAAACAGGGTGGGGATAAGTAAGCGCGTTGCGATTGCACGCGCCCGCACTCGACTTAACTCAGTTTTACCCGCGGTCCCTCCGGTAGAAGATGAAGTCCACGGCATTGTTCTTCTTCTCGCTCTTGGCGGTCGTCTTCGCCGAGTTCCAGCTCCTGCTGCTGCACAACAATGACATGCACGGGAGGTTCGAGGAGACGTCGAGGAATTGCGGGACTTGCAAACAGGGGAAGAACAAGACGTGCTTCGGGGGGTTCGGCAGGCTGGCGCACGTTGTAAGGGAGGCTAGAAGGGAAGCGCAGAACGGTGACGGACCTCCGGTTTTGTATTTGAATGCCGGGGATACTTACACCGGAACCGCTTGGTTCACGGTGCACAAGTGGAAGATTGCTGTTGATTTTTTGAATAAATTACAACCGGATGCTATTGTAAGTACTTTTAAAAATAAATAAACAAAAAAATGAAATTTATTCACTTGATCACAACTAAAGCGAAAATAATTAATTAATAATGAATTATTTAAAAAAAATTATTTATTTTAATTTTGAAATTTCTTATCTAATTTAAATTACTGTGACCAAGTACATGATACACTTTTATATTATTTCTCTTTCTTTCTTAATCTTATCCTCTTGGGTGTCGAGGTTTTATATTATTTAATAATAATATCTTTATTGTCCAGCATTTTAGCATTACAAAATACAAAATAATGAATTTTTATAAAATATACAGGATAGCCCAAATTACGTATTACTATGGGGAATCTCGGTTATTAGAAGAGAAAAAAATGGATCCTCGAGCTCTTTTTTTAAGATAAACTAAACGGTGAAAACAGAAATTTGCTATTGTCTTTTATTTTTAAATTATAATTTAAAATTCAATATTATTAATTTACGATTTTTATTATTTTATAAAAATAAAATTTTCTTTGGCCACTTTTTCAAGGAGAATTGAAAGAAATTTACATATTTTTTTTATCTGTATTAATTTAAAACATACAACTCAAAGTTTTTTAATACAAATCATAGTTGGCCATAAATAGATTATTATTTTCTCTTTTTCATTGATATTGCGACTAAGATGGTCGCGCTTTTAATAAAATATTAGCAGTAGGTAAATAGAACAAATTATGATACAAGACGAGAAACTTGAAGCTTCGCCATGGATAACATTTCAGAGGCATCAATTTTATTAGAAATAAGTTTCTTAAAAAAAAAAGAAGCACTGTATTATATGTCTACCAGCGGCAAGATAAAGATTTAAAATCTATAGATCTCCTTCGGCAACACGATTGTAAATCGAGACAGACGGATTACATATATGTAATCCGTCTGTCTTGATAAATTCGTTTAATTAATTTACACCTCTAGGCGGAATTGTGACGTTTTCTTTTTGAATGTACATATTGTTAATTAATACTGTATGTAATTATAAATGGAAATAAACTGTATTATTATTATTAGTATGCCATGGATTCCTCTTAACTATTAACAAAATAAAATTGTTTTCACTGTATATCTCAAACGATCGTATTGTGATTTATTGTTGCCTTACTATTTTCACACTTCATTATTATTTGTGTACATAAAACAAACAAAAAAAAAAAAAAAAAAATAAACATTGGATAACAAATGTAATTGCATTTTTTCCCGAATATTAATCACCGTGTTATTTTCGTTTGCATCACTTGTGTCACGTAACAAATACCTACTAGAGTAATTAAATTCTCAAATGAAACACATACCGAGCGAGCATTTAAATTTACAATTAGATTGAGTGGGATTGAAAAAAAATGAATTTGCACAATGCTATAACTTACTCATTTCTTATTTTAAATGTCAACTCATGCGCCCAACAAAAAAAATCTTCTAAAATTTTTTGATATTGTTATTAAAATCTTACCTGCAAATGTTACATTTGACATATTTGCATTAATTAATCAAAAATTAATTAATTTAATAAGGTTAATCCTTTATTTTACATTTTATTGCGTAAAATATTAATGTTTAAAAATAATGTACCGTCTATGTTTTAAGCTACAAGTAATTATTGTTTATTGTTATATGTTTCTAATGTTCTTCTATTTTTGTAAATCATCCTAGTTATTGAATACAATGTATCTGTTTGGCAATAAATAAATAAATCGACTATACACATATTAGGTTTTAATAACAACCGTTTGTTATAATGAAATCACTTGGTTTTGTTTTACTAAAAAACAACTAGTAAAACAAAACCAAGTGATTTCATTATAACAAGCGGTTATTAAATATGTTTTACCAAGTGATAAATGAGAAAAAAGTATACAATATATTTAATAACAATATCAAAAAAAATGAAGATTTTTTTGTTGGGGTGTTCTATTTTCGATGTTTTCTTCAAATAAAATATTCCTAGATTAAATAAAAATAATTTGAAAATAATTAATTATCAATTACTTTCCTTTTAGTTAGAACAATAAAATTGCCACGGATTTTCCCAGCTCCTCCACCATTATTTACAGCGCTTTTTAAATTAGATATTTTTAAAGCGATTAACAGTTTATAAACGAAAAAAAATCTAATTATACAAGAATTATTACAAGATATATCCAACTTAATTTAAATTAATTTTTACTTTCAATTATTAGCCTCGAATGAAGACGTAGACATATCAGATTCAAAGTCCAAAACTAAGATGTTTGTCACTATTCAGGTTCTTGTTTTTCTTACTAGATTATTTCTAAAAGCCCAATTAACGATTTAAAACAATAAAATCAGGGGTATACGTTCTGTAACTTTTTTAATCTCATTATACGAAATACTGAGTGTTTAAAGATCTAACGTCATAATTCATAATTTACTACTTATAGTAAAAAAATGTTGTAAAATGGTGAATTTTCCGTAAATAAATAAATTATTATTATTATTATAATTTATCATTTTCTCATTAATAATTAACTGGAGACACATTACTGCATCATAAACAAATATAGAAATATGTCATTATGTTTTCAAGTTTATATTATTTTCTTATCTTTCAACAGAAATAATTGTTTTTATCAATAAATTAATTAAATTGATATTCCTTTTAAATTACATTTATATCTACGGATTGAAGAAATTTTAATGTGCAACATTGAGATATACTGGGCTATTCCGTACAGGAAATGTTATCTTTAATGTGTACGTTATATAAAATCACATTCTATGTATATATATATGGAATAGATTCTAAGACAATTTATTCCATTATTAAGTCATTTGGGTAGAGTGAGTTATGCGAAGAAAAAAATAACGTTTTCTAAGTGTTTTAATCAAGTTATTATTAAGTTAATTTGATGGGGTATTTTCGCTAATTATTGTTTTATTGTTAATTGAATTCTCCATTGAGAATGAACACTTCGTGTTCGAAATGTCATCTGGACAAAAATAAATTTAGTGAAGAAAAGTTTACAGTGTTCTTTTTATAATTGAATTCTTGCTAATGTTTGTTAGTTACTTTATATATTAAAAAACTGCCTAGACTGTGATGATAAAAAGTATCGTACACGTTACACTCAACATTTCCCGTACGGAATAGCTCTGAATTTTTAAATTAATTATATGGAAAACAAACATGTCTGACTATTTCTAGCCGATTGTGTTATTGTTATCAATAAATTATTCGCGAAAAAACAACAAGTGTAAATTATTTGAATTAATTTGTATTCCTAATTATAATTAAACAATAGTTTCCATTTATCATACGTTTTTCAGATAAAATCTGCTTACGTCTCGCGTATTTATTTTGCTCTCCTTGGTATTTGCTCGAGATTACATCGGCTGAAACAAATTACTGGTAATTAATTATAATTCCGGGGAAGCTCATCCGTGCTGTATGCAATATGCCTGCAATTAAATCAAGGACTAATTATTTTATTTTTGCGCAATTACGAAACTACAAAAGATTAAATTTTGTTCAGTTTTTTTTTTATTATCCAATTTATAATTTGTTATTATTTTATAAAAAAAGGTGTTATCCGTTAAATAAATAAATAAATGTAAATGTAGTATGAAAACCAGGTAACATAAAGAAAATATAATTGAATTAAAAAAACCGATGCTAGCTAGCTGAACTGTCCTGATGATTTGCGCAAATGAATTGATTAATGGTGATTATAGGATGTTTGTATTTAGAAAGGATATTAGTATATTAAATATATTTAATATATTTAAATAACTGTGACCAAGTGAATGAATACTCTTTTCTATTTATAAGGATATTAGTGTTACGGGGAATACAGACTTTTGTAAGAAGGGGTAGATTATCAGAATTATTGACAATTTTTTACTTAATGCTAATATACGCTGGGATTTGCACCACAATACAATTTTAATAATAATTTGTTATTAACGGATAAATTCTTTGCACACAATTATATTACAAATAGTGTAAAAATAGAAATACTTAAAGTAACTAACAAACATTAGCAAGAATTCAATTATAAAAAGAACACTGTAAACTTTTCTTCACTAAATTTATTTTTGTCTAGATGACATTTCGAACACGAAGTGTTCATTCTCAATGGAGAATTCAATTAACAATAAAACAATAATTAGCGAAAATACCCCATCAAATTAACTTAATAATAACTTGATTGAAACACTTAGAAAACCTTTTTCTTTTCTCTGCGTAACTCACTCAACCCAAATGACTTAATAATGGAATAAATTGTTTTAGAATCTATTCCATTGTTGTTAATAAACATGGAATTCCGCAATTTATTCCATGTTTATTAATTTATTAGTGGAATGGAAGTGTTTGAAATAAAAAAAAAAACATGAGTTAATTGCAATTTTAATGAACGCTGAAAATAATTCATCTCATAAATTATGTAACCTCAAGCCAGTGTCGTTATAACTTATTGAAGTTATCAATCATAATATTATGCAAATGAAATGAATAATTCAACAATCCGATTACTCAGATTGTAAACCGTTCGAAGAATGATAACCTAAAAAAATTATATATGATAATAATAATAAAATATGTGGACATCAACGTGACAATTATTGCATTTTTAAATTATTGTGCAATTGCGATTAAAACTAGTCTCAAGGCCCGTAAGAATTAAAGCAGAATATACTATATTCGTGCCAGACACAATCTATAATTTTTCTGTGTCCACACTTAGATAAATACTAAATATGTATAGATAAATACTAAGCGTGGATACAGAAAAAATATAGATTGTATCTTGCACGAATATAGAATATTCTGCTTTAATTCTTATGGCTCACACTTAGTATTTATCTAAGTGTGGACACAGAAAAAAATACAGATTGTGCCTGGCACGAATATCGAATATTCTGCTTTAATTCTGAAAATTATTATGTTAAAAAATGCCGTATGTTTGTTTGGGCCCTTTATTTTGAAAATTTTAACTTTTATGATAATGAAACATGGACAAAATTAAGTATTAAATGAAGTGATTATAAACACTTCACACAAACTCATAATCTTATTCACTGGAGAATATGTCGGTTTGTATTTTTAATTATACAAAATGTTGTAGAGTTATCTTGTTCAAGGAAAATAAGTAATGACACAAAATTGCTCAAAAATCTCAACACATAAAAGTAAGATTTTATTAAGTAAATTTAGTAAATTTAAATGAAGAAAAATGAACTCCTCAAGAAATTAAATTATTGATAAAAGAGGCTTTTTGTTATTGTATACAAACATCTTTATTCAGACAGCAGAATTATAATAAAACAATTTTTTAAGACAGCAGAATTAGAAATCTTTACAAATATTTATATTTGCAATACATATTGATGGGTTTTTAAATTAGTTTTGACAACCAAATAACAAATAAAAACGTAGTAAGTAATTTTTGAAGCGATAAAAGGGAATAATTGAATTTTTATTGACCGGTCGATAGCAATTGTTATTATATTTTTTATTTCAAATTAAAAATGATCAATAAAAATTCAATTATTCCCTTTTATCGCTTCAAAAATTACTTACTACATTTTTATTTGTTATTTGGTTGTCAAAACTAATTTAAAAAAACATCGCTATTTATGTTCTTTCTGAACCTTGATTAGCTTTTACTATACATTTTTTTTATTTGCATCCAATGACCTTTAATTTGAATAAAGTGCATGTAGTTTTTCACAAAGTTGATAACATTGAGAATGGAATTTTGTAACCAATATATTTGTGTTGTTAATTTTTTTTACGTTTTCAAAAAAGTCGTGAACTTGAGTCAATTCCAATCCGAAAGAACGAAAAAGAAAACGAAAACAAATACGAAATAATTGTCCTTGCCTAGATTGATCGATGACAATGTTCCACTTGTTTAATAACGCGTTTTAAAAGCGACACGGTAATTACAGCGCGCCTAATCATCCGGAAGATTTATTCTTTCCCCAGTTTTCCGCCAATTTATTTAAATTTGAAATAGAAAAACCGGCCAAGATAAATTGCGACAATTAATATTTACCGCTTGACAGTAATGATTCTTACAATTTTCATTAATAAGCGCTTTGTTTGTTATTATTAAGCGCAATTCGTATTCCGAATTTTCTTTTTTTCGGCGATGTTCAATAGAATATTCGTAATTGCGGTGACGTAACGTTTAGATCATGCTCGAAATATAAAAATGAAGAATTGTGCAGTAATTTCAGCTGGTTGGAGCAGCTTTTTTGCAGTAATGATTAAACAATTTTTAATTGAGATATTGCTCCAAGCAGTTGAAAGTAAAGCATAATTCTGCATTTTTTTGTTTATTTCGAGCATGATCTAAACGTTACGTAATGGGATTTAATTCGTTTTGCAAAATGTCATCATGAAAACGCCCAAACCGCACAGGTGGTGATTTGGAAAATTACACGCTGATTTTCACAGAAGCTATAATTTTTTATGATCTTTGTTTGGTTTGCAATTTACATGCTTCCATTATTATTAGCGTGTTCATCGATTGAGTAATGAGTTCACCTCTAAAGTATACAATTACAATTTAAAGCTCTCAATGCGTTTGTTGGAGAAATTACAGAGTTTTTTAATTGTACTTCAATATTCATAAAATGAGTTTCACTATGTCTCAAATATACCGGGAATTGAATTGTAACGCGAGCCATAGAGATTTACATGTAAAATTTCGAAATGTGTTAATATTGGCTCGAGAAAAAAACAAACATAAAACAGTCTCTATTAAATAAATGTAAATGAACAAAAATGCACCGATCGAAGAAAACAAAACGCATAAAATATAAGCTCTATTAAATAAATGTTTTTGAGTTTTTTTGAGAGATTTATTATTATTATTTATTTATTTATAAAAATAAACTTCTCAAGAAAAAAAAATGGCATAAAACATAGGATTTATTAAATAAAGGTAAATAAACAAAAATGTACCCACCAAGGAAAGAAAAACGAATAAAACATAGGCTCTATTAAATAAATGTGTTTGAGTTTTTTGAGAGATTTATTATTATTTATTTATTTATAAAAATAAATTTCTCAAGAAAAAAAAAATGACATAAAACATAGGCTCTATTAAAAAATGTTTTTGAGTTTTTTTTTGATAAATTTATTTTTGTTAATTTTCAAAAAAAAAAAATAATTATGCGATTATAAAATAAAGAATTTATTAAATCAACAAAAATCATCCCCTCAAGGAAAATTATGCATAAAACACAGGCTTTATCAAATTAATAGGAATTTTACGATTTATTGTTATTTTTCATCATTAAAAAACAATAGTAAATAATCACGCACTTTATCTCTTTAACGATTTCCACAATCGTTTCCAATTATGAAAATTGGTCACGCGCCGTTACCTCGGCACAACCAAAAACGGCCGATCGTTTTCGATTCCGCACCGACTCGGAAATTATCAGCGAATCGCGATCATCGAGGCCGATTATGCATTGCCCATAAATAATCTCATGGCTCGCGTTTGAAAATTCAAGCAACGAACGAAACGGAATTTATTACTAAAACAACGTCCGCATTTTCAAAATAACGCTCCTCCCGTGTTTACGCTGGACTGTTGCGAAATGTTTGTTTGATATCGCACTCGGATTGCAACAATGAGTTGGAACAACTGTTGTCACAATTTTAGAATTTAAATTTATCCAATAAACAACACAGTTTGTTGTTTTCTTTTTTTTTGAGATTATGTCACGGATTCGAGACATAAATTGCAACCCCCTAAGCTAGTAAACGCAAGACAGTTATGGCCTTGTATAGAAGGGAAGAAACCCCATCTCTATGGCATCACAACGGGCCCCCTGGACTTAAGTGAACGGTCTCAAGGCTGTTGCCATTGAAACCTAACCTAACCTAAGCTAGTAAATGAGCGCAATATCAGGTCCACCCTCAGAAGGGTGCAGCAGATCTAAATTGTACAACTATGGATTTGAGATCTGTTACCCAGCAACTCCCGCGAACCTGATCATCAGCCCTTCAAATCTACTCCCTTGGGAATGTCACAGATTTATTGTAGAAAACACTGCTTCAATAAATCTTTAAAATCTAAAAGAACCATCAAGGGTTTTAAAACAACAATTTTATTAAGTTTTATAAAAAAATATTGCAGAGACACTGCTGCAATTGTTTCACCATCACAGTGGCATCATCTGCCGATGATTATTAATGAACTATAGCTTTACATCTGAGATATGCTACTCGACTTCTGGGAACCCCTAGAACTCCTATCAATTCTATTCCCATGGAAATCTTAGATTTATTGTAGAAAACACTGCTTCATTAAATCTTTGAAATTTAAAAGAACCATCAAGGGTTTTACAACAACGTTTTTTTTTTTGCAAAAAAATATTGTAGACACTGCTACAATTGTTTCGCCATTACAATGGCATCATCTACCGATTATTAATTAACTATAGCTTTAGATCTGAGATCTGCTATCCGACTTCTGAAATCCCCAGAACGTCTATCATTAGCCCTTCAATTCTATTCCCATGGGAATCTCAGATTTATTGTCGAAAATACTGCTAAAATAAATCTGCGAAACACAAAAAGTCTCATGGGATACAAAATTTTAAAAGGAAGGGTTGATTATAGTGATTACTTGCAAGTTTTTCGTATTTTTGTTTGGTTTGACTTTAGTAGATTAATAAAGAAATAATAAATAGTAGAATAATAAAGAAATTTATTGCAAAGATTGTTTAGCCAGTTTACTATATATATATATATTCTTTATTATTCTACTATTGTGCTGTGTGAATAAAAATGTTTATATATATATATATATATAAACATTTTTATTGTGCTGTCTGAATAAAAATGTTTATATATATATATATATATATATATATATATATATAAACATTTTTATTCAGACAGCACAATTACATTTCTTTACAAATATTTATATTTACAATACATTTCAATGAGTTAGTAGTCTTTCACGGGCTTCCGGGTTTACAATATATTTAATTTTAATTGTTAAAGCATACAGTAGTTTAACGTTGATCAATTTCTCTGAATTTAATATATTTCCTGATTCTATTTTTCAAGGAAACAATAATGTTTAAAATATCTATAAATTGTCTTATAATCGCTGCAATTTACAATAATCACACACTCCATAATAATTGTAAATGTACGTGGTAACAATGGATGAGGTAACAATTTTTATAAATTGAATTTTTCTATACAATAAGAATGTTTTTATTGTTTACAGTGAATTATAAATTACTTCATTTTTTTTAAAGCGACAATTATTTATAATTCAACAGGTACAGAATGAAATTATTTCCATTTTTATTTATATACTTACATGAATTACGAAATTATCACCTGCCTGATAAATTTTATTTTGTAGACATCAGTAATGTAATCGTTTCGATATACACTATCTTTATTGTATATTAATAGTATAATATATAAGATAGAATGCAAAATAAAATAAAAATAAACTTAAAAAGTGTTTGTTGAAATTATTATCGATGATTGGTTTTGAGTTACATGAAGAGTATAATCAAAATAATTAACACTGTTGTATCCTTCATATATATATCTAAACATTAGAAAATAAAGTGCGAAGAAAGGATACAACAGTGTTAATTATTTTGATTGGTTTTGAGTTAAGTGAAGAGTATACACACACGGCTATGGATTTATGTATATTGTCTTGTAATTGGGATGTATATTTCCTGTTGGACAATAAAGATTTATTATTATTATTATTATCAAAATAATTAACACTGTTGTATCCTTCATATATATCTAAACATTAGAAAATAAAGTGTGAAGAAAGGATAGAACAGTGTTAATTATTTTGATTGGTTTTGAGTTAAGTGAAGAGTATAATCAAAATATATAATCAAAATAATTCACTCTTAAAGTGTGATGAAAGGATACAACAGTGTTGAATTATTTAATATTTCATAAATTTAAATGATTAAAAAAAGTGAGTCATTTCGGTAAACAGAAAGGATTATAATGTAAAATATAATTGTTTATCCAGTTTTATTTTAAAAAAATGTTAATTACTTTAAGTATTTACAGTGGAGTAGATAAGTTATTAAATGCGCGGTTTCGCAATTTTCTTTAAAACCCAAGGATATTTGATAAGAACTAAAAAAATAAGTGATTATTTTTAATGAAGCCACAGATGTAATTTATGAATTTTATTATGAGAAGATTATTATCAAATCGTTTTAAATAAGATTTAATTCAAATCGAAGTAATTACAGATTCGTATTCACTTTATTTTAAATAAAACAAACAATTTTGTAATTTTCTGTCAACAGAAAACGCTGACATTTAACAGAACATTTTAAAGACACATTTTATAATTCTGTTTTACTTAAAGAGAAAACTCTTCTCGCGGTTATGATAAAATTACTAGATCCATCATTAAGGTCCTACCAAATTGTATCCATGATTACATCATGAAGATGTTTGACTACTTCTATAAACCCTAATCTTTTCCCCTGGAATGCAAGCAGGTTATAATGAAATGTATACTTAAAAACGATAGTGCTTCTCTAGAAAACTCTAGTTACTGCCTTATTCTTCCTGTTTTTGGAAAAATTTTCGAATCCATCCTGAAAAAAAATAAATAAATAAACTCCTCACCTGTGTCACGAAACATATCTCACCCTACCAATTCGGCTTTTTCCAAAAAAAAAAAAGTTCCCTGTGGCTCAAATATCTCCTGTGCAAATTTCACTCCCTTAAAATACCATATCGCCTACTCCACCTTCCTCCAAAACCGTTTCTGTGTATTGTAATTATAAATATTGTTATAGTTTTGAAATGATATATATAGTCTGAATAAAGATAAATACATATACAGAGAGGTTTTTTTATTAGTATACATTTCCCCTATTTATACCTGCCAAAAAAAAAAAAAAAAAAAACGCGAGTCAAACGCATTGAACCGATTAATGTGTGTATGTTTAGTTGACTATTTGGCATATGTGTGATCAGTTGCGTGTTATAGGCAACTAAACACACATACATTAATGCATTTGACTCGCGTATTTTGCAGGTATACATAGGGGAAATGTATACTGATAAAAAAAAGCTCTATATATATATATATATATATATACGATTAGAAGAAAGGACAATATATTTATGTAAATATTTTTAAGGTGGTTAAAATAATTTGTTGTTATACAAATAAACTTATGAAATATGGAGAAGGAATTTATTTACTTTTATTGCAGTTATTAATTTCGACATTGAAAATGAATTTAAAAGAATGTGTAATCGTTAAATTATAGTATCAATTTAACGATTACAGGAACTAATTGTCTTTAATTGTTTCTAATGACTACCTGCCAGTATAAATGTACACAAGCATAATAAATATAATTTTATAAAAAAAAAGTTGTTTTACTAATAAAACTAAATTTTCCCGTATGGTTAATTAATTTACTCCAAACTAATTTATAAAACATTAATACAAAATAAGAAAGTTGCATTTTAATTCAATTTTTAACATATCACGAAGATGATAAAAAATAGAAAAAAAGACAAAAATACGTTTTAATTTTCTATTGATATTTTATAAAAACACATGTTAAATCCCTTTAACTTTAGCTTTTATTATTATTATTTATTATTATTATTGTTATTATTATTTTTTTTTTTTTTTTTTTTCATTGAAAATTTTAATAATGAGCATTTTTTTATATGAAATTTCACATTCAATTTTACGTAACATCTAAAACACAATGAATACAAAACGAATGATATTTACAACAGATTAATTATTATTCATTAATTCAATCAATTGGAAAGATAAAACACACACAGTGGTGAAGTGAATTTCATAATTATACGAAAGTGTTAAAAAAGTACATCTTACGTAATGAATACACGAATTGTGATTGATGAAACAAACACATATTTTTTTTTTTTTTGAAAAAATATAGAAATTGATTATATCAAAAATCAGTTTAACAAAAATTATCTTCAAAACATATTTACTGGATTCATTATTTACATACACATAATTTATATTAAATAAAAATGATTTGAAAATAATTAATGAATTATTTCCACATTATGTAATTCAATGTCCGGCGTGGGTATTTGCCCGGGAAGTAGTTGTTTTAATGTGCATTTGTTTAACGTACTTACGTAGGTAAGTCAATAGTCACACAGCTAAATGTGAAAATAATTTATTAATTATTTTCAAATCATTTTTATTTAATATATTTAAATAACTGTGACCAAATGAATGAATACTGTTTTCTATTTCTATTTACACATAATTTATTTTGTTTTTTTTTTATTTCTTTGAAAAAATATAGAAATTGATTATATCAAAAAATCAGTTTAACAAAAATTATCTTCATAACAAGAGTATGAAGAATTTTCAGTAATTTCTACGCAGACAAGAAAATAGAGTCTGAAACATTTAATTACATGGATCTATACTCAAAAATTTCCAATCGCTTCCCTGTAAACTCGTGCTGTTGCAAAGCTATACTGATGAGGCATAAATCCCGAAACACGTGTCTACAGATAGTCTCGTAATTATGATTTGTAGATACCTTTCATTAAATATTTTCGACTCAAACAGTTGCAATACGCAACTAATATGTAATCCAATGTCCAGCGGTGTATTTACCCGGAAAGTAATTGTTTTAATAGATGATGATTCCATATTAATATATTTAAAGCACTAAGCTGTTTTTTTTTTAAATTTTATTTCAGTCTTTGGGCAACCACGAATTCGATTACATTTTAATTTATTTAAAACACTAACCTATTATTTTTTATTTTATTTCAGTCTTTGGGCAACCACGAATTCGACTTCAGCGTCGCGGGCCTTCTCCCCTTCGCAGAAAACTTCAAATACCCCCTCCTGGCCGCTAATTTGGACTTCTCCCAAGAACCCGCCCTGAATTCCAAAATAAAAAAATCGGTAGTCCTCGACGTGAAAGGCCACAAGGTGGGCGTCATCGGCTACCTCACTCCAGAAACGAAAAACGTGGCCGTCGGCGTCGAGACCGTAAAATTTTTAGACGAAGTGACTTCGATTAAAGAGGAAAGTGAGAGATTGGACGCTGAAGGAGTGAAAATAATTATAGCTGTTGGGCATTCGGGGTATGAGGTCGATAAGAGCATAGCGAAAAACTGTCCGTTGGTTGATGTGGTTATCGGCGGGCACACAAACACGTTTTTGTGGAGTGGAAAACAGCCGGACGTGGAGGTTCCAGAAGGACCTTACCCAACAATGGTGGAGCAGGATAGCGGGAAGAAAGTTCCCGTAGTTCAAGCGTATGCTTACACGAAGTATTTAGGTAGACTGCTAACGACTTTCGATGACGACGGACATCTTTTGGACTACGAAGGGAAACCGATGTTGATGACTAACGACATCACTCAAGACCAAGACATTTTGGATTTACTCGAAACATACCGACCTGCTGTTGATAATCTAATGAAGAAAATTGTGGGTAATTCCAGGGTCAATCTCGACATGTCCAATTGCAGAACGCAGGAGTGCAACTTCGGGAGCTTCATCACTGACGCAATGGTTGCTAACAGGGTGGTGAATTACGGAGGACATTACTGGACCGACACCCCGATTGCTGTATTAAACGGCGGTTCGATTCGGATGAGTGTGGACAGGGGTGAATTATCAGCGGGCGATTTTTTGGGAGCCGTTCCTTTCGACCAATCCATCTACTCGGTAAGCCTCAACGGAACCGATTTTCTGAGGATGTTAGAAACGGGAGTCAGAAGCAATGGTGAGACTTCAAGGGGGGAATTCCTACAAGTTTCAGGCGTTAAGGTTCTGTACGATTTATCAAAACCAGTAGGGAAACGCGTTTTGGAAGTCAGCTTGCGGTGTGCTGCGTGTAACGTCCCAATTTACGAACCTTTGGATGTTAAAAAAACCTACAGGCTTCTGACTAATTCGTACATGTTAGGTGGGGGAGATGGATTCACCGTTTTGAAGGAGAGCAGTTTCAACAGGCATATGGAGGATTTGAATGATTTGGACACGGTTGTTTGGTTCTTGGAGAAAAATAAAATCGTCTACCCGGAAATCGGTGGGAGGATTGAGTTTTTGAGTGACAGAAAACACACTTCCAGTGCGGCAACTTTAACGACATCCCTGACTTTCATTGTAACATCAATTACGATATTACTAAACGTGTAAATATTTATTTTAAACAAATTTGTGATCCTCGATGTGCTTTCGTAAAACTATTTTATTATTAAGAAAATGTTTAAACTCAGGAAATTTCACAAGAAATTTCTTGCGGTATCAATTTTGAATTATACTTAATTTTAGGCTTATCTTATCAAATTAAAAGAATCAAAAAATATATATTAAAGAATCAAATATTTATAATCAAATGTGCTTTATTGTAATTACTAAATTGAAAAATGTATTTGTAAAAATTACCAAATATCGTCGATTTGAAGAAAAACTATCATAATTCAAGATTAGCAGAAAATAGAATTTTCAGGATGATTTCATTTCACGCGGAGTATTAGTATCTTAAGAAAATGTCAATTTAATGAAAAAAATATATATATTGAAACTGAAATGCAACTTGTAACTTTTTTTTACACAAAAATAAATAAATGAGTTTTTAGTTCACGTGAAGTGTTAATATTAATAACACGCGAGTTTTTTCCTTTCTTCAATTTTTATTTTAAAACGTGAAGGAAGGGAAAAACTCGGGCGACATTATTGAAAGAAAAAAAAAGTAGATACACACACGATTTTTTTCCATTCTTCACTTTTTAAAATAAAATTCTTCACTTTTTTAAATAAAAAGTGAAGGAAGAAAAAAATATTTAAAATAAAAGGCGAAGAAAGGAAAAAATATCGTGTGTGTATCTACGTTTTTTCTTTCTTTCAATAATATTAGACGACGATGCCACATGAAATTAAGCGAAAGATGGCGCTTGCGTAGTCTTTCATTTATTAAGATTAATATCACACGATTTTTTGTCCTTTCTTTACTTTCTAAAATAAAAGATGGAAAAAATAAACAAAGGACAAAAACTCGAGTATTTTTTATGGAAAAAAGTAAATACACAAACGAGTTTTTCAATTTCTTTATTTTTTTAAATGAAAAGTGAAGAAAGGAAAAAATGAAGGAAGGAAAAAAATGAAGAAAGGAAAAAATGAAGAAAGGAAAAAACTCGTCTGTTCTTATTTTAAAAATTTAAAAAAAAACAACGTAGATAAATTATATGAAATAAATATGAATAAATTATTAAAAATCAACCAATAAAACACAGATTAGATTGAATAACTTTAAATTCAAATTTATTGGTTGATTTTTAATAATTTATTCATATTTATTTCATACAATATGAACTACCGATGTCTAAATATTAAAACAATTAATTGTAGATAAATTATATTGTAATTATTTATTTCTCAGACTACTTTCTTATGTATCATGTTTTGTGATAAAAATAAAAAATAATGATTTTGAAGTCATGACGTTCTTCTTCAAATTCGGCAATTATCGCTATTCCTTACGATTAATATTAAATTTAACGTATAAATTTTTGTTTAACCTCACAATCGGTTTCGCTTAAGCTGTGACGATAACTAATAAAAGATGTACGTTAAATTTAACGTACGGAATAGACCCGAATATGTAGCTAAATGTGGAAATAATTTATTAATTATTTTCAATAATAATTTTTATTTAATTAGAATTATTAATTGTTATATATTTTTTAATGTATTGAAACTATGACTCTTAAATATACTTAACACGTTGAATGATTATGTTTTAAAATATCGCTTTTCTGACTTTGGATGTTATTATTCGGAGCCTACTAAATATACAGGATGGAATGTCGGAGTGGGGAGTTCGAAATCTCGGAGTCTACTCGGAGTCCGTTTGGGAGAATTCATTCACCATCGTGACAGAAACATCACCCGTTCACAATTTTTTCGTTGCCTAATTTGGAATATTATTTTCATCTAAATAAAATAATTTCAATTAATGGCCGTAAATCATTAATTTTTTAATAGAAAATCTAAATATTTGTCAGAATAACTTGCCTTCTTTGGTATATTATTTTCATCTAAATAAAATAATTTCAATTAATGGCCGTAAATCTTTAATTTCTTAATAGAAAATTTAAAAACTGACTTTCTCTGTCAATTCCTAAACTCTGGTAAGCATTTAAAATTATTTTGTTTTTATCTTTACAGCGTGAAAAAATGAAAGAAAAATCTATTCAATGATAATTAACTTATTTAAATAAAAATAGATGTATGAAAACACTTTGTACACTTTTCGTCGCATATATCTTTCAAATCTTCACGAAACTCACATTTAATTAAGTGTTTAAAAATGTCCTTTCTAATAATAATCCATTTTTTAAATAACAATTTTAATTTAAATAATTAAAGATAATTAAAGTCTCCACAACCAACATAAAGAATATAATTAATTTATTAGCTGAATAAAAATTCTTGTTCTTATACGGTTCCATGAAGAATGTAGCACAATCGATAATTAAATCGTTAACATTGTTTTATTTATTTTCTTGCATGAGACGTATCCTCGATGAGAATTAGTTTGCTAAACTCGTAGTTGATTTAGAGCGACTTGCTTAACTGCTGCCGTATGTTATTTTTAAACAGCCATTGTAAGTGTGTTGCGTATGTTGGTGTTAAAAAAACGGTGTAAATAACGCAGAAGAATTTGTAAATACTCGAAAGTGCTTGATGGGCTAAACATGTTACGCTTTTTACGAGTGCTGACTATAATGGATTTTCTTTTTATAGACGGATCGTATCTTTGGCAAGGATTACACCAAGGAATTGAGACGAATAAAAATAAGATAATTAAATGTATTGTTATTTTTACTACAACATTTAAATGTTGTTGTTTTTTATACTTTTATGCGCCGATATTTAATGGTTTGCTGCAAAAGAGACAGATATAAAATTATTGGCAGACACTAATTTGTGTTACAATTTAAATTTCGACAATTACATATAAATGAGCAGTAGTGTTGTATATTTAACATCGAGACAGAAAAAGATTTCCACCCTTTTTGATAAAATCGACGCTTCTTCGAAATGCATTGTAAAAATCGTTCGAATGCAGGAAGAAGGTGAAAAATTACAATTTCGACGAAGTGTTCTGGCCAATGGTGTTTTTTATACACTAAAATATTCTTAAAAGGGCAGAGAGACTTAAGATCGATATCCTTTATTTGGGAATATATTATGAATTTTTATATTTATTATAATATTATGCTAGATTATGTACAATGTATTATTTCTGTATATTAATGTGACAGTTTAGTAGAAAGAGATATCTACTTTCTACTAAACTGACACATTAATATATAAAATCTTCAGCTTTCAGATATAACATTTATATTAAAAAATATTCTTTTTTTAGATTAATTAAATTTTATGTTATTGTTTGGGCTATCAACTGTATTTCTCTCTACTCAGTTTTATGATTATTTATTAATATTTTTGTAGCGGGTTTTTCCATCTTGTTAGCAAATTTTGCCTGCCAAGAAATCAATATTTCTTTTTTCTATTAATATTAATTTTATAGCCATAAAAAATTAAATAAATTAAATTTTGAATTCTCTTGAAAATGTATTCATAATCCGAATTTAATCGAGAATTTAAGATTCTTCATTTTAATCTGTGTGATTTTTTGTAGCTAGATTTTTAATGATCTATTCATATTTATGATAATTATTCGGTTTTTATTATTATAGAAATTTATTACAAGAAAATTCAAAACTAACAGCACGTTATAAAAAAGGGTCGATTCTCAATCGTCCGGGATCGTTCGGTTTTTATTAATATTGAAATAAATTACAAAAAAAAATCAAAATTAACAGCACGTTACGTCGGAAACGAATAGTGTACAGAATGTCCGTAAGGTCCATTCCCAGACGATTGTGAATGGATACATGTAAATCCTATGAAATCATCTTTCCCGTTTCTGTTCCGTTTGTTCCTGTTTGTTTGTGAATTGTTCCTTAATCGATCAAGTATTTTAAATAAATCGCCGTGATTTTAAATTGTGCGCTTATTTCCTATTGGTTGTTTTCAGCCAATCAAGTTTCGGCATTTTTTTAAGTAGCGCGCTCTGTGGTTGGTTCGATGTACTAAAACTGATTATCTATTGAATACGTTACAGTAAACTTGTAGCGCCATCTCGGCGGTTAATTAGGTGAACTAAAATTACAATCTATACAATACACTACACTAAATTATTGGCGCCCTCTCGGAGAGTGATTCCCCGTGAATTAAAATTACGATTTATGTAATATATTACAGTAAACTATGGTTAAAAAATTCAATTTGCTGCAAATGTCAAAACTCCCAATCAAATAACCTAAAAATGCGCTAATCATAATTATTGAATAATCTTATCCATATATCGAGATTTCGAAAACTAATTTAAATATAAAAATGTCGGTGTATTTGCGGCCCTTGTTCGCCTCTTCCCGTTGCATACCAGCCCGGCGTTTCCAGAGTGTTTTAATTTCAAAACTTGTTTATGAAGAATACGGCGATCCAGTTAAAGTGGTGAGAAAATTATCAGAAAACAACACTGAAAGCCTCCAACCGAACAGCGTGTTGGTGAAGATGTTAGCAGCACCCGTAAACCCAGCCGACATCAACACAATCGAGGGCAAATACCCGGCGAAACCACAACTACCCGCTGTACCGGGAAATGAGGGTGTTGGAGAAATTGTCGAAAAGGGCAATTCCGTTTCAGGTTTTGAAATTGGCGACCGGGTCGTCCCCTTAAGAAACATGCTCGGCACCTGGAGATCCCACGTGGTTTTAAACAGCGAAGAAGTTTTAAGAATCCCAAAGGAATTAGGCTTAGTCGAAGCTTCGACGTTGACAGTAAACCCCTGCACGGCTTACAGAATGCTCAAAGATTTCGCTAAACTAGAAAAAGGGGATGTCTTCATACAAAACGGAGCCAACTCGGCCTGCGGACAAAACGCCATACAGCTCGGCCGCATTTGGGGTTTGAAATCCGTAAACATAGTCCGCAACCGGGCCGAAATCGACAAACTCAAAGATTTCCTCAAAGGCCTGGGAGCCACCGAAGTCCTCACCGAAGAAGAGCTCCGCACCTCAGATTTATTCAAAACGAAAAAACTCCCAAGACCGAAACTCGCTTTAAACTGCGTCGGAGGGAAGAGCGCTATTGAATTAATCCGGCATCTCGATCATGGAGGCACTATGGTTACTTACGGAGGGATGTCGCGGGAGCCTGTAACTGTGGCCACTTCGGCTTTGATTTTTAAAGATGTTAACATCCGCGGGTTCTGGATGACCGAGTGGAGTAAAAGAAACGCGAAAAGTCCGCAAAGGAAGGAAATGCTGGATGAGTTAGTCGGGTATATGATGAAGAAAGAGCTGCAAGGGCCTGCTTATAAGATGGTCGAGTTTGATAACTACAGAGAAGCGCTTATGAATACGATGACGATCAAAGGGATGATTGGGTTGAAATATATTTTAGATTTTAAAAATTAAATGATAATTGTTAAAGAAAAAAAAAAAAAAGAAATGTTTGTTAATAGTCTATTTTTTTATATTTAAATTTTCTGTAAAATAAAATATAAAACTTTTTTGTTGCTTAAAACAAATATTTATTGAATGACTTCAGTTGGGTATTTCTATAAATTTTAAAAAATTTTAGTCCATGCGAAATGTAAGTACAATAAAACTAAATGCTGAAAATAAGTAGAGCTCAAAAATTTTATTAATTTTCTGTTTGTTTAAATGGTTTAAAGTGCCAAGCAGTTCAGGTGATTTTGAATAGATTTAATTTGGACAATGCGATGATATGATTATGACAAAATACTAGTGATGGGCAAAGTCGATCTTTTATTACTGCTAAATTAAGTATATTATAATTTTATGAATGGTACTTATTATAAAAATATCAAGAATGACTTCTCATCTATTAATAAACATAAATTTTAAATCACTATTCGTTTTAAATAATTAAAATGTCACATTTAGTAATACTCGATTACTAATATTATTCGATTTTGTCCAACACTACAAAATACGTTCCATTTCCTAAAAAAAAAATCCCCAATTATTTCATATTATTATCATAGATACAAACAAATCTATAGAATATTCAATTCAATTGCACATTGAATATATTCAGTCATCATCTATGGATGGTTAATCATAAATAACTTAGTTTATAGATTGCTTGTTCTACTATATTGTTATAAGACATAATTCTCAATAGATATAAATGGCGCCAAATTTAAAATTCAATGCAATCGACTGAACTACATGCAGCCTGAGTCAACTTAATTTCCAATTCCCCGAAGGGGATATCCCCGATTAGAATAGTATTATTGAAAATATGTTTTATTGCACATTGAATATATTTAGTCATTATCTATGGATGGTTAATCATAAATAACTTAGTTTATAGATTGCTTGCTCTACTATATTGCTATAAGACATAATTCTCAATAGATATAATTGGCGCCAAATTTAAAATTCAATGCAATCGACTGAACTAGATCCAGACTGAGTCCACTTAATTTCCAATTCCACGAAGGGGATATCCCCGATTAGAATATTATTATTGAAAATATATTTTATTGCATTTATTTAGTCATCATCTATGGATGGTTCATCATAAATTACTTATTTTATAGAATGCTTGCTCTACTATATTATTTTAGGACATAATTCTCAACAGTTATAATCGATATATTGGCGCCAAATTTAAAATTCAACTCATGCAATCGGCTAAACTAGATCCAGCCTGAGTCCATCTACTTTCCAGCCCCACGAAGAGGAATAATAATATTCTAATCGGGGATTAGAATGTTATTATTGAAAATATGTTTTATTGCACAATGAATATAGTCAGTCATCATCATCTATGAATGTTAAATCATAAATAATTTAATTTATAGATTACCTGCTCTACTAAATTATTATAAGACATAATTCTCAACAGATATAATTGAATGTAATATATTGGCGCCAAATTTAAAATTCAATTCATGCTACAATTATTATTACTATACACAGCATATATTTAAAATTTCTAACAATGAACATCTTTCTTGTTATTTATTGTAATTATTACATTCAACTTTTAACTAACTAATTCAACTAGTAAATATTCGAATTTTAAAAGTTTAATAAAAAAATATTCGATTAATAATAAGATGAGGCTATTCCGTACGGGAAATGTATACGTTATTAATTACAATAGTTGCATAGACTATGATAATAAAAAATAGCGTACACGTTAAACATTTTCAATTATTATTGAAGAAAAGAAAACGGATAGGTTGAATTAAAAAATAAAACTAAAAGAGGAATATTCACAATTAAATTAAAACAAAAAAATATAGATGTGGTTTAAATCAAGTGTAATAAAATTGAATGGGATAATTTAATAATGAAATTGATATTAGAAATTGTATTTAAAAAGTAATTAAATGTTGCTCCGTTTGAGCAGTATTTTACACATAATATTATTCAAGCTATTAAGCCATGGTCTTTACACCTTAAACAGATTAATCCGCACGGCTCGATCTGGAGGAGCTTATTTAAATAATAATGAAAGTAGAATATAGAATCAAGCTAGAATATCCTATATACATACATGCCCACCTTTTACGAGTTACGAGCCCCCCATAAATTAATCCCCGGCCATTTTTACGCGGCGATAATTGTATCCAGCATTTTTACCGGCCTCACCCCGTAATTATAAATAATTCCAATTTATCCACCTGTACACAACATGCGCGCACCTTTTGCCCCTTTTTCTCCAAAACAAAAATAAAACAACGGGAGGAGAAGAGAAAACAAAAAGAAATGGAAGCCTCCCATTTCTTACAGCCTATTACAAAATCTATCAGAGATTAACATCTAATGTTTCTCAAGCACTGTCGACTGAAACGGAGCGTGTGTTACTGGTAACGAGCGCGAGTGAGATGGAGGAGCACGGCTGAAACGGCGAGACGGAGATGCAGGATCGACGGGCTTGTGCCCTCCGGGCGCTTACATATTAAGGACAAACTAGGCTACAGAAGCATTTCTTGCTCTGAATTTTAAATAATACACACGCTCACATTCGTATAAAAGACAAAATAATTACCGGTCGAGTTGGTTCTATGCGGTGTAATTATTACGCATTTACGCAATTGTCAACTGGTTTTTTTTATGATTTTTTTATAAAAAAAAGTAAATTTGTATGGAACCTGTTTCGTTGTAAAATATTCTGAATGGACTCGCTAAGCCCGAAATAGGTTTAACACAAAAACCCCAATCTTTTAAATCGGTGTTGTTGTTTTTAAGTAAAACGCTGTTTATTTTGTCTGAAATGCTTGAAAAGAATTGATTAAGATAATCTGCTTTTGTGATGAGTAAAAGTTGTTTATCGTTACGAGGAAGAGTTACGATTATGATTAGTAAGAAAGCTGATTATCTTTTTTTTTATATCTTGATTAAAGTTTCTCGTTTTAATCACCATCCAGCACGGAGAAAGTAAACGTAAATAAATGTTATAGACTGAAATATATTTATTTTATTTAAATAAATATAATTAAGAGGAATTTATTAAGAATTCATTAAATATATAAATAATCTTATATCCTTCTACCATATATTGGTGTAGGATAAGAATTCATTAAATAATGTTGAAAACAAAAATAATATTTCTACTACTAAATCTTTTTTTTGAGTCTATTCCGTACGAAAAATGTTAAGTTCGCCTTGCTTGAACAAAAATAATATTTCTACTACTAAATCTTTTTTTTTTTAGTCTATTCTGTACGAAAAATGTTAAGTTCGCATTGCTTGAATCTCTCGCTTTATTAAATACAGTGTGGACAAACCATGCATTACATCCTTGTTTCGTGATGTCACAATAAACACCATCCGAAATACATTGTAATTCATCCTCTTAGTTACAAACTAACACATTTCAACATTTCTGCCGGCCGGCCGAACATAATTCATTAAAACCAATCGTAATTATCAAGCATCCTTATTAAATCCTTATTTTTCCTCGCCGGTAATAACAACCCCTATTGTTGAGACAAACCGATACGCTTATAAATCACAATTGCAATTAATGAACGACGCGCAGTACTTCTTCTATGCCATTAATTTACTCATTTACTCCGAGGCAGCAGTAAGTAATAAAAGAATGCGAGATAAAAGGAAAAATGCTCGATGCTATAATTAAGATTGTATTATTGATTCTTCATGGCTCGTAAATATAAACCTGCCCGGTGTCAAAATATAAATTACCGTTAAATTATCGCCCGAGACAAACGGGGTTTTTACTCTACGCCTTCATAATTTTCTCCTCTGTTTTTTTTCTCCTTCTTCTTCTTCTTCTGCTTATGTTGGAATCGGCTTTTGATAATCGGTGAATTATTATTGATTTAAATTATCTTTGGATATATTTGTGTGTATTAGTTTAAAAAAACATCTCAAAATTTTATATTACCAAATGAATTTCACTGTTCGTTTTTATAATAATAAGGTCTTTAATTTCCAAAGGAAGAACCAATACAAATTATATAAGGCAGAGCTGAACTGATGAGAGATAAATCCCGAAACATGTGTCTACAGTCATGTGATATGTCGATTATAAAAGTAGGAGAGAGATGTGTGAGATGTCACAGGTTTCATTGTTTTAATGTTATACTTTCAATTATAACATTGGGTAGATATACAGAGAGGTTTTTTTTATCAGTATACATTAGGGGAAGTCTATACCTGCAAAAAAAGGGAGTCAAACGCATTGAACATAATTTGAAGCCTAGCACGTTTGATTTATTTAGCATAGGTATGTTTAGTTGCGTGTTATAGACAACTAAACACACACATCAATGTGTTGACTCACGTATTTTGCAGGAATACATAGGGGAAATGTATACTGATAAAAAAAGCTCTCTGTATATAATTATAACAGGCATAAATATATATCTATATAAGGTAGAGCTGAACTGATGAGCGATAAATCCCGAAACATGTGTCTACAGTCTTTGATATGTGATATGTTGATTATAAAAGTAGGAGAGAGATGTCACAGGTTTCATTGCTTTAATGTAACATTGAATTGGTAGATAATTAGAATTAGAACAGATATAAATATTGCACATAGCCAACAAAATAGAAGCAAGCAATAGAATTAAATACGCAGCCTGTATAATTTGTTGAAAAGTCACTTATAAAGAAAAACAGACTTCAAATATTTTGCGTCATATTTTGGTTGATAAAGATTCATAAAAATGACGTACGTCTGAGACGTCAAATTTTTATGTGTGCGTTTATAAAATCACTCATAAGCAATCATGTCTCACGTGGATAATTTAGATTTGGCCAACAAGAAGAACAAGGTGGGAAAGTCCCGGCTCGAGACTGAGCTCAATCGTATCAACAGGGAGCAGCTGATCGAGATGCGGATGCACAACAACGCCAAACAGCGCTTCAAGAACCGATACGCGAAACTTGACGTTTTCAACGAAAAGAAAGGAAGCGAAGTGAGTGATTTATACCGGGTGTACCATTCAACCTGATATCATAGAGTAACTAGTATTCATCCTCTTTGCTGATATATTAAAATAACTCGAAAAATACGCAAAAACGTCAAAAGTTAATGTTTCCTAATTAGGCACCATCCTATTCAAAATTCAGCCCCCTGATGCCCCCTCAGTGGGCGGGGAGGGGGTTAACTTTGAAATTTCAAATTGGAGCCCATTTTTTTTATTCATGAATCGGATTTTAGCGATAAAAATTAGATTTTGTTATTTTTTTATTATTCTTCGTTTCATACGTATTGGGTCCATATTGCTGAAATTGATGGTAAGTTTCGGTCCTACCAAATCCGTCATTTAGAAAGGAGTTTTAATGTGGATTTTACAGTCGCGTACGACCGAAACTTGCGATCAATTTCAGGAATAAAATTAAATTTAAAAAAATAAAGTTATACAAACCAAGTGAATGAGTGTTTTTATTGCAACTTAAAACAATGAATAACGAAGTAGAAATCTGTATTATTAATAAATTATAATTTATTAATTATTTTCATATTCTTTTTATTTAATTTAATTTAATTTATTTAAATAACTGTGACTAAGTGAATAAATCCTTCTTTTTCTATTATTAATAATATATAATTATACTATATAATTATTAAGGCCGAAAGACCTGCGGTCGATAGCCGTTTCTCTTAAGAATATATATTTGTTTTAAATTGTTTCATGTATTGTATATTGAATTAAATATGTATGTATTCTTTGGGAATAAATTATTATATATATATATATATATATATTTGTTAAAATTAAAAATTTGACTAATGATTAATCGACTATCTCAATGGCGCGCCACTGTATTACATTATTTCCAGACAATAAGACATACAATTAATCGATTGTTACTTTTATTTATATACCTCATATTTTTCAACGGTGGAAAATATGCGAACGTTGCAGCTTGAAGCTGAAAGGCCACCAAGACGAGGACTTAATCTATCATTCAAATCTATAAATCAATTACTAAGCACATTCTAAACCTAATTGTTAGAAATACTTTATACACGTATACACACACAATATCAATAATAATGATAATAATAATAATGCGGGGAGTGGGAATTCCATTCAGATCGAGATATTACGTTTTCCTCTTTGTTGTTGTCTTGTACCGTTGCTGAAAAATTCTGATTGATGCCCATCGAGATTTATATCGAAATGGATTTGCGTAATGCCGGATTGCGCTTCGTTAAGTGAGGTCATTGAATGGTTCATATGTTTTTATTTTTTTATTTTAGAATTTAAAATTCAATTTATAATTATATTATATATACAAATATCTTTATTCAAGGGACTTTTACATTATATTAAGTACAGTATTGTATAGTATAATACGGTATATAAATTGAGGTTGTCCTTTCATAGGCTATCGACCCGAGGTCTTTCTGCCATAATTATATTATTTTATGTTAAAATTATTAAATAATAAGATTGATTCTGCAGAATTACTGTCTTAAGTGAAATTATGTGCTCCAGGACTCTCTTCTCGTAACAATATTACATTTTATGTTCCCGCCGCCAGAACGAATGTCCTTCGAAATGCTCCTCTTTTTCATTTGAGCAAAAACTATAATCGTTTGTTTGACGACACATTTTTCTCACCAGATATGAGACAGTGACTTAGCATTGTCTGCAAAATTAATATTTTTAAATATATTTTGTGTTATATAATGACTATTATTATTATTATTACTGTAATATAATTTTATTTTTTTTATTAAATTATCCTGTATTTGGTTCAGTTATTATTATTATTGTTTTAGGCTTCGGATGTGGTGATGTTCGAGACACACAATCCCGGATTTTGCTACAGGAGGAACGGAGACTGCAGGATTCCACAAATTAATATCACGAGTTCTTCTGTTGACATGCAAGTAAGCCTTTGAAGAATAAAATACAATTATTCTGATACTGATCTGAACATTTCTCGTGAAGTTATCAGGGTCTATTCTGAAAGTGAAATGTTAAATTTAACGCATACGTTATTTCCAACTTCATAATCTAGGTATGCATATCAATTATAAAACTCGCTTAGATTGTATTGATGAAGAATAAATTTAAATAAAATTTAATATTTCACGTACGGAATAACTCCAATTATGAATAACAAAAAAAGTTATGCAATTTAATGTGTTTCTTAATTTATCCTTCGTCAGTACAGCTTTACCTCGTAAACCCTTGAAATTGTTAATAATTAATATTTATATTGGAGATATCTGGCATCCTCACTGCATTTACCACTTGATTTTGTATATACTCTGTAAAAATATTGTTTGTATATTATTCCTTGATAGTGATGATAAGTCGAAATTAGTTGGTAAGTAAAAATAAGTGAAAATGCTTTTAATTTTAAGTTCAATATTAGTTAAAATGTTTCATCAAGTGATCAATGAAATCCAAATTAATATTGATATTCTAATTTTTTTTAGCGTAGTGTCGAAAATAATAATTTTGAAAAATATATATGTATATTGGTTGTTTTAGGATTTGCATAGGCTTCTTTTTACTGACGGTGAAGTGGATATCGACAAAGTGATATGCTTGTACTTGCTGTGCGCCCATCCAACCGAAACCCTGACACCTCCACCAAAATCGCAGAAGACGACGTTTCTCTCGCGGGAACAATCGCCTTTGGAGCGATTAGTTGATCGATCGAAGAAGCGATTATTTGAAAACAGTGTGTTTAAAAATCTTCCATTGTACATTTTAGGTAAACATTTATTACTCTTTTTAGTATGAAATAATTCAATTCATAAATATAATTTAAAAAGAATAACAATTTAATCAACATAATATCTTTATGTTATAAAATGTTTTTTTTTTGTTCTATGCATTAAATATTCCTGAATCAAAAATCGTTGCATTATACAATATTTTTTTATGCAACATCAAATATTCTTTGTGTAGATTAATGTCTGGCAAGACATTTTTCTAGGGCAAATATCTTGCCAGATATTAATCTACATAAAGATCATTTGCTGTTGATGTTGTGTAGATTAATGTCTGGCAAGATATTTTTCTAGAGCAAATATCTTGCCAGATATTAATCTACACAAAAAACATAAAAAAAATATTGTACAATGCAACGATATTTGCTTCAGGAATATTTAATACATTAAACAATTATGTTATGTTGCATAAAAAAATATTTTATATTAAATAAAAATGATTTGAAAATTATTAATAAATTATTTTCACATTTAGCTCTGTGACTTTTGACTTAGGTTACGTAATTATTTTATAATGCAACGTTTTTTGATTCAGGAATCGTAGTAGTATACGTGTTTCTGGATTTATCCCTCGTGATTATTCTTGCTGTGATATTAAAAAAATATATATATATTTTGATTGTCAGACCCGTTGAGTTTAATTAGTTTAACGTCAGATTATTTTTTTTCAGAGGTTGATCCACTTTGTCACAAAGAACCGATTCGAGATCCCCGTTTGTTATCGAAATTAGCCATCAACAACAAAATACTCCAAATTATATCTTCCGTGAAATCAGCCCTGGAAGCGTCAAATCCTGAGATGCTGGCCAAATTGTTGTCGACGATAAGAAACAAGCAAAAAATGAAGATCGCCATGTCTACGCCGAAAATCCACGATTTTTGCTTAAGTCTGTACGGGCAAAATATAATATCCAGGTAGGATAAATATTATGAAATACAATTAATTTTATGTAATGTTATTTAGATGTAGTAAGGGGTGGATGTTTTGATTTTGTCAAGCAGGATAGATAAACAAACCGATTTATAAATGTGGGTTGCTGTTTTGACGGAAATGAGTTCTTGTTTGTATGTAATACATTTAAAGTGCCGGGCCTTCGTTTAAATTTTTGCCTTTATTACAAATTATTATTAAAAAGGCAGAAAGACCGTTGGTCGATAGCCATTTTCTCAGGCTTAACTAGAGGTTTATGATTGTAATGTAATTTAATGTATTTCTCAGAAATAAAGATTTTCTATATATATATATTATTAAAAAATATAAATTTTATAAAAAAAATATCCCTACAAAATTTTCTTACAATTTAAAATAATTATATATTTATTTATTTATTTATTTAATAACCCAACAGCCCTAAGGCTAGATTAAGGATTACATAAATTACAAATTTCAATTACAAAATACAAAAACAATAATTCAAAATCATAAATATCCAAAATATCAATACAAATCAATAACATGGCTTATAATTGTAAGTGTTAAACTAAAATTAATATAAAAGTGAACATTCATACACACAATAAATCTAAGAACCGTACAAGATGTCAAGAATATAAGTGAACATCTGTTTAGGTGTAGATATGTAAAATAAATCAAGGGTTGGATCGCGCAAAAGCAGATCATTATACAAAGAGCACATTGCAAATAAAGGCGATTTAAGCAGTAAATTAGATTTGGGAATGTCAAGTTGAAGTTAATTTACCAATTATTTACTATACTGACGAAGGATAGATCCTGAAACACGTGTCTGCAGATGGCCTTATATTAAGTAACGCTCTTTTTTTGTTTTTTTACATTGAATTTTTCTCAGATCAAAAATTATTGCATGATTCAATATTTTATTGATATGCAACAGCAGGTATAAATTACGTAATTAAATGTCCGGCGGGGTATTTGTCCGAGAAATAGTTGTTTTAATGTGCATTTGTTTGAAGTAAACGTACTTTAAGTATTCTATATTCAATACTATTCGCAGTTGTGAGTCTTTTCACTTGGAACTTCCCCATCCGGAAAAGGTGATCATTTTCTCGATCGGAATCCCCTGCATCGAGGACTTCGTGCGGGCGATCCGGAGGAACATCCTCCAGATGCCGAACACGTACAATTGGAACGCGTACCTGGACAAAGCCAGCTCGAACACCTTCCAGGAAATCGAGGGCGAGAGCGAGGTTCTGTACGAAAACCCGAATCCGGAGACGTCCTCCATGAACCAAGAGACCGTCGACTACGACGCCGCTCTCAATGTGCCGCCACTGTTCATCACGCCGATAATTCAGAAAAACATGCAGAAGGGATTTTCGCAAATAAAGTACGAGGATCTGCTGAGTCCGGCCAGTTCGAGTGCTTCGAAAATCGAGAAGATGCAGTTTGATAAGTTGGCCGATTTGCTTAGGTAAATAGTTGAATTTAGATGCTATGGAAAAAAATAAAGAAAGAGGTTGCAATATTATAAAATAATTCTTTTTTTAACCATTGAATTTGCAGTGTAAGTTAGTTAGCCAGATCTTCACATTTAGAACGTTAAGATTTTTCGAAACGTACTAAGTAGTTCAACAGACTAGGAAAAATATAATAAAATTTGATTATCTGAACAATTCATAGATTTATATACAGAGATGTTTTTTTTTATCAGTATACATTTCCCCTATGTATACCTGCAAAAAACGCGAGTCAAACGCATTGAACCGATTAATGTGTGTATGTTTAGTTGACTATTTGCCATATGCGTGATCAGTTGCGTGTTATAGGCAACTAAACACACACACGTTAATACATTTGACTCGCGTATTTTGCAGGTATACATAGGGGAAATGTATACTGATAAAAAAAGCTCTCTGTATAATCTTTGAATTGTTCAGATAATCAATTTTTCTAGCCTATTTTTCCTAGCCTGTTGTTTTAACTACTTAGTACATTTCGAAAAATCTTAACGTTCTAAATGTGAAGATCTGGCTAACTAACTTACTCTAGTATTTCTGCAAATTCAATGGCTACAAAAAAGAATTATTTTAAGATATTTTAAGATCAAATTCAAAATAAGTGCAATTGGAGTTAGTAATTATTATACATTAGGTGCTTGCATGTATTTTGACCAGCGAGAATTATTGATAAACATTTTTTTTTTAAATCTTTTTCCTTTCTACCGTTAGGTGTAAGGAGATTGATAAACATGCGAAGTATAAATTCAAACAATCTAACATAATTGTTAAATTTTTGTTCTATTCGAGTTTTCGTCTAAATTATTGCCGTTAGTTTTGGCTTTAAACTAATTAAGTAATTAAAAAAATACTAATCTTTTAAACTTATTATTGGTTTTATGAGATGCGAAATAATTGTTGCTTTCTATTAATACTATTAGTTTTTTTGCGAGATTAGGTTGCGAATACGAAGAAATCGAGAGAAACATCCAAAATAATTTTGATGCCTTATATTCGCGAAAAGACGATATGTCGAATGAAACTAAGTTGTCAGGCGTACTAAATATAGTTATGACGTCTAGTAGTGTACGTAAAATTCCCTAATAAGTTTTAAATCAATGCACAATTCTAATTTTCAGAACAAATAATATTTGTGTAGCATGAATAACAAATATTTATACTATTAAAAGAAATAAATTAATCGCAAAAAATGAATACAAAAAAAAACCTCCGTACTAAATCCAATATTTCACTTCGCCCACTTAATTGACACACTATAAAAGTAGGTGAAACAAAATATTGGATTCAGTTCAAATATTCAATGTTATTTCTGCAATTTCGTTTTCTTCTCCTCTTTTTTTTTAGCAAACTTTCTCATTGTTTCGCTTACTATTTTTTTTTTCAACATTATTATTGTGCAGCATAATTCTGCTCACATGTGTACGGTTCGCCTGTAAATAATAGAGACACGCGACGAAGAGACCCACCTTAAAATATTCAAATTCCCAATCGCGAATCTCTAATTAAAGCGCCTCATTGTTTGCTAATGCGCAACAACAAAGTCATAGGTGCGTCGCATTGAGATGGTACGCCTTGTCGCACTGTAATCAGGCTATTGTCACTTTAACTAGGAAAAAAAGTTGAGTAAGTGGAAAATATCGGAAATTACCATTTTTGAATAAGCGAAGACGCGATGATTTTTTTTCTTTTTTTAGTTTAGAAAACCAGCAGGTAAAACTAACTACGATGATATTATGTATGAAGAAATATTTATTTAATGTAAACGTTATTTTTAACGTAACAATCTAAGAATACAAATCAATAAAAAAATGCACGTTAAAATTATTAATTGTTATTTTAAAAAAATCGGAATCATTGAGCAAATGTTCATTTATGCTAAAATTTTCCAAATTTTTCATTTTCACTTTTATTTACGTTTATTTAATTTCGATTTTGAAAACTTTACTTCACAACTTTTCAAAATCGAAATTAAAGAGGTTGCCTTGTACTTTGTAAATTAAAGTAATAATTTACAAAGTACAAGAAAGTCTAGTAATCATTATATTTTTTTTAATCGGGTTCATAGAGGAAATGTTCATTTATCCTGTAATTTATGTTCATCGAGGAAATGTTCGTTTTAGACCTTTCTGAGACAGATTCGGTATATATATATATATATATATATATATATTCATTATATATATACATATTCATCATCTTTTTTCCTTACAAGTGTGGTAGTTTTTACATTTTTGACAATTTATTTAAACTTTAAACAATGTTCTAGTAGGAATTGGCTATCGGCCGGAAGCCTTTCAACCATTCGGTATTGATAATAACGCGTTAATTAAAAAATCAGTTATACAAACAAAGTAACAGTGCTTTATGAAAACACTTTGTACACTTTTCTTCACTTATTTATTTATTAACAGATGTATATTTCGATCACCATGTGATTAGCTTCTATCGATAATAGAAGCTAATATTTCGTTCAATTAATATGCTTTTTATTTGTCGCTTAATATAAAAATGGAATGTAGAAAAAAAAGGGAATGAAAAAATGTGAATATTATTTCATTTATGAATACCGATCACGTATGATTTTTGTATTCGAGAGGTTAGTATTCCTGGCGGATGGTTTACATGTTGTTGTCGATACCGAAGCTCGTCCGAGGGCATGCCTGGAATACTCAACTCGAGCCGATCGACGGTTTTTTTTTTCTCGGAAAAGACACGAATTACCCGTGACCGGAAAATTCTCCTTGAATTCAAAATATGGAACGAAATACCTTTAAACTTTGATTCAATTCATTATTCACAAAACTTTGAGGCGCTTTATTTCGTGGTGGATATTCAAAATTACGATAAAGAAAACTCCATTTAATTTAATGTTATAATTAAATTAAATAAATAGAATTTGAAAAAAAAATGTGAGACATTTGTTGTTTAATTGTTATTAAAATACAAGAACAAAATGACATAAACAAAGTTATATATATATAACATCTTTATTTATGCAGACAATTTTATATACAATAAATTAACAATATAATTCTTATAATATCTTATACGTTGTCCTTAGAAAACGGCTATCGACCATCGGTCTTTCTGCCTAACAAAGTTATTTTTATTATTAATTGTTGTGAGACAATAATCAATAAAAATAATTTTGAAACTATACACGTGAGTGTTTTTACTTTATCTAAATAATAATGCAGTTTCAACAAATAAAAGCCTCGACTATTCAATATATAAATACGTTATTTAAATTACAAGAATAGAATGACATAAACAATATTTTTCATTTTTTATTAATTATTGACTCATAACAATTAATAATAAAAATAGTTCTGAAATTATACACGTGAGTGTTTTTACTTTATCTAAACGTATTTTTATATTACAATGAAATTAAACAAGAAAATTTTCTGGCAATGATCAATAAAATTCGATCAATCCCTTTTTCCAACTGCAAAAAAATACTTACACTGTAAATTTTACAAACATCTATTGAAAAAGGGATTGATCGAATTTCATTGATCATTGCCAGAAATTTTCCTTGTTTAATTTCATTGTAATTTAAATAACTGCAAATGTGTGAATCATCTTTGTTTCATTTTATTTAATTTAAATATTTTTATATTTTAGAAGAGGAAAGCTGAACAATGAAAAAGCGCGGCTGATTCTTCATTGTTAATGTTCATTATTCATTATAAAATCGACGTTCAATTTCCATGAATATAGCAAAGAAAGTCGTAGTGAAATCGTATACGAAATGAGAATATTAAAAACATGATTGATCGACATTCCATTTCGCATTACCCTCTTGGAAATGGGCTAATCACCCGAAACTAGTCGAGAATTTAAAGTTATTCAATCTAATCTGTGTTTTATTAGTTGATTTTTAATATTATATTGATATTTATTTCTCTTGGAAAGTATTTAAATATTTTAAAATAATATTTTCAGTCAGAAGGTGAAAAAGGAATCGCAGAGGGATTATACAAAAATGATGGAGGAACTGCAAGTGTCGAAAAACACGAAAAAGGATGTTGCAGCTACGTCGGAATTACCGCCAGCGAAGTGCAATCTGAAGCTAACAACTTGCTCGGCTTGCATGCAGAAATGGAAGTCGCCTTTACCTTCTCCAAAGACGTCGAAAATTAAAAAGGTAATAAAAATCGTAAACTCCATGTTACTCTCAATCAAAACCACTTGTAATTAATTACGATCAAGCTGAAAAAAAAATTCTTTTAAATTTCAGGTGGCAATGCCGGCTTTAAAAGACACGTCGTATTTCTCGTCGCGGAGCGCTCAGAGAATTTCGAGCATAATCGAAGAGGAAGTGAAGAAAGTTAAGGAAGCACAAGCCAAGCCTGAATTCATGCACAATTTGTCGAATAGAGAATATCAGAATTTTGCTAAAGGTTAATACAGAGAACGTGTTTAAAATTCGAGTAGACTATGTTTTTTTATGCAGATTTATGAAGTATTACTACAAAATCATATTCCACTTAGTATTTGGGTCGAATATAGCGATGGGTTTAATTCATCTTTCCAGAAATGTATGTTTTATAAATATTAAGCGCACGGTCACGGATTTTTTAACTTGCAGCATTATAGTGAAAAGCGCTGGATGTTGCCTGAATGAATGACTTTCAAATACTTTATTTCTCAAAATATTTACTTTGGAATCATTTTTATTATCGTTTATAACTATTGTCCATATTCCAATTTGTTTTTCAATAATATTTCGATCTATGATTAATGTATTCATTTGCGTTATTTATTTTTCCAATTATTATGATGTTATATGTTTTTTTGTTTTATTTCAGGTAATCCAATTATAGATTCATCCGTTGAGATTATCGATTTGGATGATTTGGAATTAGCGAAAATTAGACAAGAAATTAAAGAGAACGAGACCAAGAAAAAGTATGCCTCATTTATGAACAAAGTAAAATTAAAATGATTTTTATATTAAATATTTTATTATAATTTTATTTTATATTTTTTAACGAATAACTCCTTTGAACACAATTAAATTACAAATAATGTAGAAATACAAATAATTAAATAAAATGAAATGAAACAAGGTGATTCACACATTTGCAGCTATTTAAATTACAATGAAATTAAACAAGGAAATTTTTTTGGCAATGATCAATTTTGTAGTTGGAAAAAAGGGATTTATCGAATTTTATTGATCATTGCCAAAAAATGTTCCTTGTTTAATTTCATTGTAATATAAATAATTAATGTAACTAATAAACATTGGCAAGAAAATTGAATTATTTCTATAGTGTGCGAAATTTATAGATAAAACAATTTATACCATATTTCCTATTTTTGCTTCTCGAAACCATAGGCGTAGTGGATTGGGCTCGATTTATTTTTTTTTATCGCGAAGTATCGCGAATGGCCTCTATATATATATATATATATATATTATTTTTCAGGATACTCCAAACTGAATGTAGTAATCTAGGAAAGAAATAGAAACAAGTAATTAGTTTTTATTAACACGAAATTAATTATTAGTCGGCATATTTAATCAAATCATTTTCGTATATTTAAAAGTTTAGATTTCATCAGTAGCAAAAAAATAATTTTCATTTCTTTCTCCCGTGGTCAAATTACTTTTTAAGTCGCAAGGAGTTGCGGTTTCGTATAACCGCGCAATTATTTTTTAATTGCGTTTTCCAAAAATAAACAACAGTTTAACAATTAAGCGTTACAAAACAGTGTGAAATTTCGAGGCGCACCGCCAATTTCACGGGTGCGACTTCTTCAAAATTGAAACGTTTTCATCCGCGGCGCAACAATGAAATTCGACTATGCTTTTTATTTACAATTCACATTAATTTAAAAAGTATGTTAGAATTATGTACGTGATTTATGTAATGCTTTAATTTTATTAACACTTAATTTCGCAATAAGAATAGAATAGAGTTTATTGACTTGGTTGACAACGGGATAAGTGAGACATTATTTCAACATAATTTAATTATAAATGGAAAAGAGTATTCATTCACTTTGTCACAGTTATTTAAAAAATTAAATAAACATGATTTGAAAATAATAAATTATTTCTATAGTGAGCAAAATTATTTGGATACGGTTTTTCCTTGGCCACTGCGATTTCCTGACTGTTTAGTTTTTTTTTATTTATGGAGCAAATTAAAGGAGATTGTTCAACAAGCCAGGCCCACAACGAGGAAAGATCAAATATTGTGGAACAAAAATAACAAAATCATTTGTATTGTCATATAAGTTCCTTCATATTACGTCAAAATCATTAGGATCGGTTAAAAAACAAACGAGTTATTTGAAATTTGCTCGTTACAATTTTCTTTCTTTATTTCAAGAATAAGACAAACAAATTCTGTAACATTTTTGTTTCGTGAACTCATCATGATTTAATTATTCTTTTAATTAAATTAAAACTGCACCATCTTTATAAACCATCATGATTTCATAAAGTGTAGTGTTAGAATGTCTTTATTAGAACTTTTTTTGAGATAATCGCCACATATTTCAGACAGTTCATTAAAAAAGTTAGGACTTAAAAATTATTTCTAGCATTTTCCACATTATTTTGTTGACAACGGGATAAGTGTGACATTATTTCAAAGTAGTTTTTATTTATCAAACCTTCCTTAATCTTAAAAATAAGTATTACAAAGTAATTACTTCAACAACAATAACGTACCTTTTTTTCTTTTACTTTTTTTTTTTTCTTTCAATTTTTCGATTTATGTACATTTATTACTAACATCTTAATTTATATAATTACGCGGCAAACGGAATATAAATCCGTGACCGGGAAAACAATAAACATATTCACCTTGAAATCAGGCGAATGCAAAAAAAAAACAACACGCTCGGCGGATAGAATCTAAAAATTTAAATCGAAAATCTAGCACGCTCGCGCACACCAATACATAAATTCCTTTCGATTGGTAAATCACATTTTTTTATTAATTGCCTCACGGGTATCCCAATAAATAAACAAATACACCAACAGGTGTGCACAGGTGCGCTCGAAGGCCGAGCGCGCGGGCCGGTATTCCACAGGGCACACCGTCAGAGCCCTTCTTATCTGTACGAGTTATGACGGCGGCTACGCCCAATCAAGTTAAATTAATAACGAACTTCATTTATTGCACATCTAATTCTTCTTATTTTTAACTCGATTTAATACTTCCTTTTTTTAATTCGATTTAATACTTTTTATACGTATAACATAAAATATTGCAATATAATATATACAAAAAAATGTTTTGATATACGTATTAACGTATTAACGTTAACAGACACATAATACGTGTCTGTTAATAAAGATTTCTGTATATATATTGCAATATATAGTGCTATGAAAAAAAAATGTAGTAAAATTGTTAAATGGCTATCGACCAATGAACTTTCTTGTCTCGGCCTATGTTGATTTTTTAAATTGTATAAATATTAACAATTTAAAAAATCTACATTGACAGAGATATGAAAGACCATTGATCGATAGCCATTTAACAAATTTTGAATAGATAATTAATGTGAACTTGAATAAATCGGAAATATATAAATGAGGGCCAATTTTCCGCAATCCATAAAACCACATCCAGGGGCCTTATTCCTGAAATCGACCGCATGAAATCGGTCGTACGCAACTGTCAAATTCACATGTAAATTCCTATCTAAATGACAGATTTCATACGACCGAAACGTTCGATCAATTTCAGAAATAGGGGCCCAGGTTAGTAAGCGAGCTTCCCTTACTAAACTCCTATATCCTTCAAACTCACTACATAATCATTTTTATGTAATTTTTTGTGTGTGTTTTTTTAACTTCATTGTTAATAAAGATAATTATATGAACTTTTGAAATGTAATAATATAAACAACAATTATATTCTGAGACGTTTCACAATTTCCCAACAAGCTAATTAAAGCGCCGGCGGTGCTTAATTTGTGAAAATTTACGGCTGAAATTTTAATAAAAGCGAAGCAAGAAGATATAACTGCGTTCCATCAAGGAGGAATTATGATGGAAGGAATTAAACAAGCGGCAAAAAATTAGTTTGGAATTATCATTGCGTAGTTAAGTGGAAATTAAGGAAGAAATTTATGCGCGCTCGTTAACGCAACTTTTATATCTTCATAATTCACTCTGACCTGATTCAACCAAAAGGACATGATGTATAAAAAAATTAACATAAAAATATTTTTTATTGAAAATTAGATCATTAAGTCAGTGCATATGGTACATCCGCCTTATGAGAAAATAAATATAAATAAGAACAAAAGATTTAAACTACAAACGTAAATTCCCCACTACAACTCCTCATGAATTCAACGCTTCACTTCACCACATTAATGATAGTTACATTACTAATACAACCGACAATGATTTCTGATTGTTAGATAAACAAGAAAAATCAGGCGGATTTTTTATTGCCAGTCAAATGTAAAATAATTTTAATAAATGAAACACTTTTTTTACTTTGTTTGTATAATCCGAGTTATACAAACAAAGTAAAAAAGTGTTTCATTTATTAAAATTGAATTACAATGTATAACAAAGTAGAAGCCTCAACAATTAACAAATGTAAAATAATAAAAAAGCGCTGTAGAAAAAAAAGTTCTTGATCATACCGTATGTAGATTCTAGAAAAAGATTTTTGATGATTTTTTTCAGTGCTCATTATTGTACTGTAATAAATATTTAAAACGAAAATCTATTAAATAACCGAAAAGAAAATCCATTTAAAGTGACAATTGAAAGATGGTAATTATAGATTTCGGTGCAACGTTTTTTTTTTCAATTAAATATCTCCTCCCGTGGAGAAAATGTGGGATGGCTGAATGACGTCCCTCAGGTATACCGTCATCGTGTCTGTTATTTAATTCGTGGTAAGTTGTTATTAGGCACCGCGGGCCCACTTCTGGCCGCCGCTGCCGCTACCAAAACAGGTGTTAGGAAAATCAAATATTTTACGAGTGGAATGCCTTTTATGATGATACATTTCTGGCCTGCGTTTATGTTTTGATAAATGTGGACGGACGCGCTCTTTAAAGCGAATCGAACAAAGGAAGTTAAGTTAAAAATATTTATCGCTTTTGATAAATGCATTTGTGTTGTAAAAACTTTTATTTCAATTTTTTTCATTCCGGTAATTTTGACTAACCATGTATATCAATAAATTAAAACTTGGTTTATTCCTTTATTCACTGTAGAAAGAAAGGAATAAAGCAAGCTTTAATTTATTGATATAATACACTTCACGTAAACTCAAAACAATTTGTAGTAACCATGTATAATTGGAGAGTTAGCTCATAGTATGGTTTATTAGTTGCATCTTCGGAAAAATCCTTCGCACACTTTTTGATAAATTTATCAAAAACTGTGTGTTTGGGTGGTTGTGCGGGGAGTTAACCCATAACCACCCTATATCTACGCCACTATAGCTCACAATTTATTTATTTTTTAATAAAATGTTCAATTTATTAGAAGCAGTTTGTGCGTTGCCATTTTTATTGAAGATCTACAGCTAAGTGCAGACCATATATGTTAGTATTATCACTTTCTTTTATTTTCTAAGGAAATAGATCTTTTAGAAGAACTTGTTCATTATTTTAGGTATTAAATTCTCTTGGTATAAGGGAGAAGAAAGGTAAAACATATTTTGTCTTGCTGAAGCATAATAAATTTTTTACTCTTCTTTGAAGAATTCTCTCGGCATAAAGGAGAAGAAAGGTAAAACATATTTTGTCTTACTGAAGCATGATATTTTTTTTACTCTTCTTTGAAGAATTCTCTCGGCATAAAGGAGAAGAAAGGTAAAACATATTTTGTCTTGCTGAAGCATGATAATTTTTTTACTCTTCTTTGAAGAATTCTCTTGGCATAAAGGAGAAGAAAGGTAAAACATATTTTGTCTTGTTGAAGCATGATACATTTTTTACTCTTTGAAGAATTCTCTCGGCGTAAAGGAGAAGAAAGGAAAAACATATTTTGTCTTGCTGAAGCATAATAATTTTTTTTACTCTTCTTTGAAGAATTCTCTTGGCATAAAGGAGAAGAAAGGTAAAACATATTTTGTCTTGTTGAAGCATGATAATTTTTTACTCTTCTTTGAAGAAATCTCTCGGCATAAAGGAGAAGAAAGGTAAAACATATTTTGTCTTGCTGAAGCATGATAATTTTATTACTTTTCTTTGAAGAATTCTCTCCGCATGAAGAAGAAGTAAAACATATTTTGTCTTGCTGAAGCATGATAAATATTTTACTCTTCTTTGAAGAATTCTTTCGGCATAAAGGAGAAGAAAGGTAAAACATATTTTGTCTTGCTGAAGCATGATACATTTTTTACTCTTCTTTGAAGAATTCTCTTGGCATAAAGGAGAAGAAAGGTAAAACATATTTTGTCTTGCTGAAGCATGATAAATATTTTACTCTTCTTTGAAGAATTCTCTTGGCATAAAGGAGAAGAAAGGTAAAACATATTTTGTCTTGCTGAAGCATGATGATTTTTTTACTCTTTGAAGAATTCTCTCGGCATAAAGGAGAAGAAAGGTAAAACATATTTTGTCTTGCTGAAGCATGATACAGTTTTTACTCTTCTTTGAAGAATTCTCTTGGCATAAAGGAGAAGAAAGGTAAAACATATTTTGTCTTGCTGAAGCATGATAATTTTTTTACTCTTCTTTGAAGAATTCTCTCGGCATAAAAGAGAAGAAAAGTAAAACAAATTTTGTCTTGCTGAAGCAGGATAATTTTTTTAGTCTTCTTTGAAGAATTCTCTTGGCATAAAGGAGAAGAAAGGTAAAACATATTTTGTCTTGCTGAAGCATGATACAGTTTTTACTCTTCTTTGAAGAATTCTCTTGGCATAAAGGAGAAGAAAGGTAAAACATATTTTGTCTTGCTGAAGCATGATACATTTTTTACTCTTCTTTGAAGAATTCTCTCGGCATAAAGGAGAAGAAAGGTAAAACATATTTAGTCTTGCTGAAGCATGATACATTTTTTACTCTTCTTTGAAGAATTCTCTCGGCATAAAGGAGAAGAAAGGTAAAACATATTTTGTCTTGCTGAAGCATGATAAATTTTCTACTCTTCTTTGAAGAATTCTCTCGGCATAAAGGAGAAGAAAGGTAAAACATATTTTGTCTTGCTGAAGCATGATGATTTTTTTAGTGTTCTTTGAAGAATTCTCTCGGTATAAAGGAGAAGAAAGATAAAACATATTTTGTCTTGTTGAAGCATGATATTTTTTTTAATTTCTTTGAAGAATTCTCTTGGTATAAAAGAGAAGAAAGGTAAAACATATTTTGATGATTTTTTTTACTCTTCTTGGAGAAACCCTCCGCACACTTTTTGATCCATTTGAGATAAATCCGACCCCGTTGGTATCCGCATTTAATTAGAGATCCAGCAATCTATGAGTGAGCGTCATATCCATATATATATAATTTGAAGAAGAACGTGTTTGCGCCGGATAATCAAACACATGTTTGTCTAAGTACAGCGCGGCTCGGCTCGAAGCGGGGCCACTTCTTGGCTGGAAACGGTCGCTCGGACCCGGAGAGCACCACCGAGATCTCTTCTGAGCCGTGATCTCTAATTAGACCTCATCAGAAATTCATTAAACCGGCGGCCGGACACGACCGTCCACGAACCGACCGACCTCACCATTCTTGTTGTACTACACATACCCGCCGCGGTCTTGCCTTTTGCTCACCTTGCCTTTCTTACCTGTTTGCCAGTTGTTGGTAGTTGTCGTCGCTCGACGGTGTGTTTACGTGGACTTTATCTCGTGGATATAACCTATTTTTCTTATAAATTATTGTTTTAAAAAACAACTAAAAAAGTGTGTGGTGCATTTTTTTTTCTTCATTTTTTTTGGTGGAATTTAGTGAATTAGTGCGACTCCTCTTATGTGGATTAAATTTTAATATTGAGATGGATTGATGGTGAGTGGTTTGATTGTTTTGTTGTCAGCACCAGACAAACTTCTTGTTTTGGCGCAAAAATTTCGAAAACAGGATTTTGATCAAGGTTTCCATTGCTTCAAACAATAATTTATCTTTAAGCCAAAATCAATTATAAACAGCGCAAATTTTAAATAAACTTCTTTAAATTATCTGCGCTTTTATCCTTAACTTAAAACTAAATTCAAACAACACATGTATTGAATCATAAATAAATAAATTGGTTAAATATGACGAATAAAAGATATTTACATAGTGCATGTCTATTTCTTTCTATTATAATTAATAAAAATCCTCCCTACCTCTACAATAAAATGAAATTTCGTACAGACGCTCATAGTCTTAATATTCGTTTCTTTAAACGTACCATTTGGATTTCTAAACAAATATACTGACAACCGTTTGAAAGATCCTGCCCTTAAAGGAATTCTATCTTCTCCAAAGTAGGATCATTTTGTTTGTAGTGATCGTTGGATAGATTGGAAATGGGTGATCGTCAGTAAAAAAGTAAGGAATACTGAGATGGCTTAAAGTTTATGGAGTTGGGATTGTATATATCCCAACCCCACTAATTTTAACCCATCCCAATATTCCTTACTTTTTGCTGACCATACATGGCAAAATATATTACATAGAAGTGGTGATAAAAGAGAACCTTGAGGGACGACTTGTAAGATCGATATTTCCAAATCATCCATATCCACTGTTGGAATTGGAATAAATAAAAGCAACAAAAAAAATGTAATAACTCGCAATCATCTTCATTTGCTACAATTTATGTGCCGAATCAATCCATCCACGCTCACAGATTGCGGGTGGTTATTATTTTTCCTTTTCCTTCGGTTAATATTTACCCGTGACTATCCCTCGGGGTTACAATCCAAAGAAGACATGATGGATTAATAACATACCTTTCACGGAAGATTGGCGTTTAATGAATGAGCTCTATATTCTATGTATATCCAGTGATTAATTGCTCTGTGCGCAACGGGCACTTTTATATTTTTCCCGGGCTATGATTGGATATTAATTCCGCTTAATCTAAGTCGTACTTAATGGGGTACTCTAAGTACGTTCCCACAATATCTCAATGTTGGGGCAGGCGAGCGCTGAAATCGGGACGGAGCGCGCGATTAATTTTACTTTCGTGTAATTTAGATACAGGAATGCGCAATGTGCTAATGATGATTTTACTTAAATGGCATTATGTAATTAATTAAAAAAAAAATAGAGCTGTAAACTGTACAATTGTAAATTTACTTCATTTAGTTTTACTATTTTTTTTGTTTAATTTAAATAAAATTCATTAAATTAATTCACCACCATAGCGTTTGGATAACTGGTTATGGTCTTCCATACTTAATATGATTAAAAAAAAAACACTATTTGTAAATACAACAACTTTTTTTTTAAGTTTCACAACAATAACGAAATTGAAGAATTCATAATAGAAAAAAATATTTATTTTTTAATCATCAATCTTCGTTGTTTGAGAACTTTATTTTTGAAAACAATATTCTTAAAATATAAACTAAAAAATCCTCAGTTTAGTTTATTTAAAATAAAATAAAAATGATTTGAAAATAATTAATAAATTCTTAAAATATAAACTAAAAAATCCTCAGTTTAGTTTATTTAAAATTAAATAAAAATGATTTGAAAATAATTAATAAATTATTTCCACATTTTGCTCTGTGACTATTGACTTACCTACGTGAATGAATACTGTTTTCTATTTATTTAAAATTTTAATATGCAAGGAAGCAAAATTTATTAAATAAATTTTTCAACCAACATTCATTTAGTGTTTGGAAAACTGATGATTGCTTTCCATATTTAAAATTATTAAAATATTTTGTCAAATGGAAATAAGACAGAAATAAATGATAAATCGCACTCACTAATTACCAGAAATCGATCGTTGCTTTCAAAATCAATCTAAGTCAAGAAAATTAAATCACTAGTTATCCATACGCTAGATGAATGGTGGCTGAATATTTTATTCAATGTCAATATATTATTGAAATATTTTTATTAAAAATATTTAATGGAATGTTTAGCCACAATGCATCTAGCGTTATCCGTACGCTAGATGAATGGTGGCTGAACATTTCTTTAAATGTGAAAATTAAATTAGTTCTTAATATTTTCGTATTTCTACAAATATAGTTTACAAAAGTACAGTCCTCAAGCAATACTGTACTTTTGTAAAATATATTTGTAAAAATACGAAAAAAAAAAATCCTGAACTAAAATTTAAATATAATTAATTTATATTTAAAATTGTCTCTAAACGATAAAAAGAAAGCCGCTTTTGTCATTGAGGTATATAGCCGTTTACCGTTAGCATTCACCTGCTTTTTGTCCATTGCGTAACATTCAAATTGGATAAATTAGTGAGAGACAGGTGGAACATCCATCAATGACACGAGGTCTGGCTTTTCAATAGAATTAGATTTTTAACCTTAAGGAGCCGTATTAACGCTCGCTTGTGTATTTCAATTCGGTTTTATGATATTCCTTCACTTTTATGTCCATTTGTTTCCGAACAAAGCGTTTGTAATGATTTTATGGCTAATTTTCGATAGTAATTAAAGTCATTTGCGTTGATTTATTTAAACGAAACAAAGTATTCTTTTTATTAAAATTAATACTTTGAACATCAGATATTTCTTTATAATTTTATCAATATTTTTTTTTTTTTTTGTGGCTGTGGAAGGGAAAATTTTATTTTTTTTTTAATATGAATCTTCAGAATGACTCTACAATGAAAGCCAAAGTCATCATAAGACTCAGTTTTCTAATATTTTTTTTGTCTCTTGCATAACAAAAAAAAATCCCATTTTTATGGTGGCGGAGACTTTAAGCAATAGAATAGACTTTGATTAAAATACTTGGTTTGTTTCACTGATTTAAGCAATTCTATTAAAGGACTCAAGTTTAAACTATCCACTATTGATTATCAGTTTTTTCTCCACTTTTCCCCATTTTTCTTTTCCTCTTGCCTCCTCCATATCAAAAAAATGATCTTGATATGGTCGAAGACTTTATTGTGTTTTTTTTTATTTTAATAATATAATAGTAATTTTGATTAATACTGGACTCCTCTCAGATTTTGTCCAGGAGACTACCGACTTGAAACTCCTCCCACTTTACCGGCGTCGACTGCCAGGGTCATTGATGGATTATCAATGATGCTAGTTCCTGTAGCATCGTTGATGGATTATCAATGACCCTGGCAGTCGACGCCGGTAAAGTGGGAGGAGTTTCAAGTAATAATAATATAAACAAATTATATCTGGTAAAAACTCCGTTTAATAAGAGCTATAATAATTGAGTGATAACGCAAGCGCCATCTAGTGCCTAATTCCTGTAGCATCGTCAACGATTTGAATCTACCTCAGAAATAATATGAAAAAATATATTAAACGGATCTAATATATTTTTTCATATTATTTCTGATTCTATTTCAAATCTTAATTTTATAATTGCACCTTTTTTTAATCCACGTTTCTTCCTGGTAACATATTTCTTCTGATTCTTTTTCGGTCGAATCATAATTTTATCGCAATGTTAAAAATAACAATCATTAGTAAGATTTTAATGACTCCAATTATTGCCATAGAGCAAATCGACGATGGACGAGTCCGCGAACCGTAAACTGCGAGAAACAAAACAATCTTTAACAACCGGCATATTAACATATAATTAAGCGCATTCCGCGATCCAGTTCTTTCGATTACTAATGGAATTTCTCGTGGCGTAAATTGGCCGTAATGGCCTTCCTGGAATCGGGCTACCGTTTCTTCCAGGACCAAACTAATGCGAATTTGATTTTAATTAATCAACAACACCGATGATGTAAACTCCACAATGGATATTGCAGCGAAAGATTAATTATGCTGGATGAAAACCCTTTAATCAAGAGCCAATTCGCAAATATCCTGCAAGTTCATATATTGTGTAAGTATTCAAAAGACAGCTACGATGATATTTTCATTTAAATATTTTAATCAAGAGCCATTTCGAAAATGTCCTGCATGGATTACAAGTTCATATATTGTGTAAGTGTTCAAAAGATAGCTACGATGATATTTTCATTTAAATATTCATGGTTATTCAAAATAGAATTATTTCCTTTTTTATTCTTATTTAAATTGTATTTATGTTTGTTTTGCTACAATTTTTTATTTCATATAAATAGAAAACAGTATTATTATTTTATTTTATTTTATTTAATTTTGTATTTCCTTGTGAAATAATATTTTTTGTAGGATTATCCATGAGTGCTGCATGCATACATCCTTTTTTTTAATTAATTTTTATTACATTTGCATTTATAATAAAAGCAAAACACGCATTCTCTGCAGATTTATTTAATTTCAATTAAGAACATATTAAATGTATTTCTCTCGGTGTTGCCCGAAGTGTCGTAATTAATTCCGACCCACGTCACGTTCATTATTTTAACTGTAAAGATTAGAGGATGAGTTTCGTCGTCGTTGTCGGGATAATTAGTCGGAGGAGAGGAGACGGAGACGGCGAACGAAGAAGAAGAAGAAGAAGCCGTTGTTTTGTTAATTGGATTTGTAGTTATTATAGATGTTGCGGAATTGTATTTCTCATATTACTGTTTATTTTTTAATGGCCGCTCATTTTTCCACCTATACATTTTTTCCTTCCTCTTAATTTTATGGCTATTAACTGCCTACTGTTGCCGCAGCAATATTGCGCTTGTGGTTATTTACGGCTAACAGTTATTTATTGTGTCGTTTATAGAAAGGAGGATTAATTATATGGTGTAATCTTTAATGTATGCAAGATTGTGGTATTTTCGTGGCGCTAGTATTTTAGTACAGGGTGATTAATAATTATTGTAGACAAGTTAAATTTCCCGACGAAAAATCTGGGAAATTTTTACGCACCCAGAAAAAAATAATTATTTATGTAAAAGTGATTTAACCGCACCCAGAAAAAAATAATTAATTATATAAAAGTGATTTAACCGATAAATGAGATAAAAATAAATAAAATAAAGATAAAAGTATCAGATTTATTACTCAGAGGTTCGACTAAGTAGAAAGAAATAGCTATATAGTTATTAGCAGCCACTAATTCTTGTTCCATTGATGTTTTGGTTAGTGCACAATACATTAAATTAATCTTGAGGCAAGCGGGAATTTCATCAGACGAATTAAAAATCATTTTAACACATTGACGAACAATAGGAACAAGTGAAGCTCGAAAATTAACACTATATGTTTTTGTAATTTTTAGAATATTAGAAGTAAAAAAATTTTTTTGTCTATTTTTAATGTATATTTTATTATAATAAAAATGTTTGTAATACAAGGTGTACAGAAAATAAGTGAAAACCTTCAGGTAACTCAATTCATTAATTAATTTTTAATAGAAAATCCAAATAAAAAATGTTGTATGGTTCTTCATTGAGGCTCACGAGGTCTTCGGAATTTTAAATATGTGACTATAAATTAGTATTGTTTTCTAAATATTTTGTAAAAAATCAATAGCATTAACAATCAATTAGACACGTGTACAATTCCATTCATGTAAATGATTAATAAATCGGATATTTTTACAATTTTATAACTTCATCAGAAGCATTCTTTTAATGAAAATAGATCTGGCAACGGCGTACGCTCGTTTGTAAAAGAAAAGGTGTATGCAACACCTCCAGCGGATGATGTAGCAGTTATAAACAGGATAAATGCACACTTGTTTGATCCAGCGTTGCCAAATGTATAGTTCTTTTAAGTGGCCCGTGAGGCTTAAGGAAAGACCGTTTGTTAATATTTTTATCTAAAAATTAGTCAAAGAGTCACGCTACCTGGAGCTTTTCACTCATTTTCTGTACACCTTGTATATTTAACCGAGAAGTTGTTTCAATGGATGTTTATTTTTTTAAAGCGCTTTCGTTACGTAAGACAAACGGTTGCAGTAGCTAAAAATAAATTAATTAATTATTCAATTAAGTAGATTAATTATTTTTCAAAATTATTTTTATTTAATTAAAATTAATCGTAGCTAACTAGTTTTAACAAGCCCATACTTATTGTTTGAAAGACAATATAAACAGAATGTAGAATGCTTGATTATCCGTCAGTAGTCATTTATATTGGATTATAATCGCGAAAACGGTTGCTTAATTGCCGTTTAAGATTGCGATTGTCCGGACCCGCTACAATCACATTCTTGTCCGGATTAACAAGTGTTGAAATTGTTTATGGTGAATTAGTTTCGATTTCGACATTACAATAATAAATCCTTTCGGTTGGTTCATTAACCGCAAGCACGTGCGGACGCAGAACGCGCACCAAGAAATATCACTTTTCTTCGACAAACCTTAACAAAGGAATTAGTTAATGTCTCACACAATTTAAAAAAAAAGAATCAAATAATTTACATAGAAAAAAAATTAGTTATCATTTTTAGATTCATTTATTTTAGGAGCTGTTTTGGTGAAGTTTCGAGGACTTACGGAGACTTTAATTATTTAAATAAAAATATATGTCCTTTCTCCTACTTATTTTTTTTATTTAACTAAATATATTTCGGAAATTATGTTTCCATCTTCAGTAGTAAAGTTTAAATTTTCTTAATGTGCTTTTTTCTGTTCCTCCTTAAAATTGATAAAATCAAGTGATTGTCAAAATTATTATTATTTTTTTTTCACTCTCATCTCATCTCAAGTGTATTCGGAACAAAACCTCTTTTCAACCCATAGAAGCACAGTTACTCTCCATCAATTCAAATTAAGAGAAGAACCAAAAAAAAAAAAAAAAATCAGCCATTTCTTTCCACAAACTCTGAGATAAGCACCATCGAATCCATCTCCTCAATGGACTCAGAATAACGAGTCCGAGCATCCGCGAAGGATCAAGACGTTAACAAATGTCTTAAAAGGTTATAAAAGCGCGCGTCGAGCGCGCGAGATTTCTCTCTCTTCCTCGGGGAGAACCGTTAGGAGTACTTTAGCTAATGTATGCATGCAAATGCTCCAGCGAGAAAGAAATAAAAGGAGAAAAGAAGAGGAGGAGGAAGGAAAAAAATCGGTAACCATTATACATTTTACAGTTGATCACTTGTGATTTTAACGTCTCTTTCGCGTCCGGTGAATTCCTCCGTGTAATAACCGATATACGGGCGCATGGGTACGCCTTCTTTCTTCTTCTTCCTCGATCTGGCGATGTTGACGATGATGATGACAACCGCCGTAATTTGTTTTCAATGGAACAGTTACGATGGTTAATTTCAAACAGTGGAGCGAGGATGGGAATGGTTATGCATTAGTTGGATTAATAAAATTACGTATTCTGTTGTTTTATATAACTGTTCTGATACGGTTAGTTTTTATGTTGGGGCCTCTTGCATTAAGACGAAATCGTTATTTTGGATTAAACGAAATTATGTTTGATATTCATAGCGTGTGTGGAGAAAGGATTGTCGAACGCAACGAATCACTCGAGTCACGTTAGTTTTGATGTTATAACTCTTCGTAATCTGTTTAATTGTAATTTATAGAAAAAAAAAAAAAAAAAAATACAGAGTACGTATTTTTTTTATTTCCTATAAATTACTTATACTTATATAAGTCAAAAATGTCACAGATGCAAAAAATGTATTTCTTACTTAACTTATTAAACGTAAATGTTTTGAGAATTTAAAAAATCCCTTTAAAAAAAAGGCAAAACAAAAATTTAAAAATTTTGAGACGACGAAGCGAAAGGAGTTAATTGCTTCTAAGAAGCCGGGTCCTCTTTTAATTATACTAATCAGACAGATGATTTATCATCCAGGTAGGCCAGGAGGTCTTCTAAAATTTCCAGCAAATGTGTTTACGGGTTTTTTTCGCTTCGTTTTTGGGCGGTCCTCGCGAGCGTGGGCCATCGCATTTTTCAGCGTCCCCCTGCAATTTAGCACCCAGTGGGAGAAACAAAAAATGACGAAAGACGACGTATAGATTACACTCTTGTGAAATTGTTAATTACGCCGACGGTGTAGGTTTTTTTTTTGTTTGCTAAACGAAAGAGGATGCTTTATGATTTTGGAAAAGTTAACAGCTATTGGCGATAAATCATTGCGGTGTGTTATTTATAACGTCCGAGGGGGGTTATTTAAATAAATTTGTTAAAACGGTGGCAAATAATCATAGGTTTTAAAATCTTTTTTTTTAATTAAAACTTATTATATTTCTTTAAAATTAAATTACAAGATTTATTACATTAACAAATTTAAAAAAGGATTTGTTATATAAGATAATCTGCAGACAAATTAATGTTTTTTTATCAGTATACATTTCCCCTATGTATACCTGCAAAAAACGCGAGTCAAACGCATTGAACCGATTAATGTGTGTATGTTTAGTTGCTTATTTGGCATATGTGTGTTCAATTGCATATTATGTGCAACTAAACACACATACGTCAATGCATTTGACTCGCGTATTTTGCAGGTATACATAGGGGAAATGTATACTGATAAAAAAAGCTCTCTCTCTCTATATATATATATATATAATCGATGTCCCCTTTTACCAATTGGTGTCGGGGTAGTTTGAATAATTAAGTTCATTATTAGTGAATTTATTTTGTCGGAATTTTATTCCCTGGTAAAAATATTACCTATTAGCATTTTGAATTGAATTGGAGTTTTAGTGCGTTTCGACAACATTGCTCATTTGCGCTTATAAGCATTTGAAATTTTCTGTAATTTATTTCGTGAAAACAAACAAAGACGACAATCAGCCTCGACGTTGCTCCCAAAACCAGAAATTCAAATTAAGAATAGATTAGTGCGAGAAAAAGGGGTAATCTACACACGAAATTACCCCTAATACACACTTCGTCGCCGGTTTAAATCCGAAAGTAATTAGGGACGAGAAAACTAAACAAATTTAAAACTTGTGCGGCCCGCCTGAACACTCCACCACTTACTTCCCTAATGATGATGACGACCCGCAATTGAAAACACTTTCCCCCGAATCGCAAAGCCGAAGTCCCGATCGAACTGTTATCAACTCCACGGCTGTCCTATAGACCTACAAAATATCAAATCGGCCCACACCGGAGGATGAGATTTTTCTTCTTCGGAAGAAAGCCGGTTTCGTATCCGTTCCAGATGGCGATGGCGGCCAGACAAACTTCCACGAAGAGTAAAATCGTAACGATACAGATCGCGACTGTAATTAATCAATGAAATTAAGAAGAGATGGAAACAGATGAAAGTTCGTGGCATACATTTAATTTAATAACAAACGTAATATTCTCTATATCATAAAATAAATAGAAATTTTATTAAATAAAAAGATTTTGAAAATAATTAATATTAATAGGAAAACGATTCATTCACTTGATCACAGTTATTTAAATAAATTAAATATTGTATTGTATTGAAATTAATTCAAATAAATTTGTTTTAAATAAAAAGTTATTATGGATTTTTAAAAATTGAGTTGCTCAGCATTCAACGATATTGTTAACAATGGAATAATATTAATTATTAAATAAAAGATTTGGAAATTAATTAATTAATAAATTAGCAAAAGAGAAAATAATTTATTAATTAATTATTTTCAAAATCTTTTATTTAATAATTAATATTATTGATTTTGAAAAAAAAAAAAATAAATTAGCAAAAGAGAAAATAATTTATTAATTAATTATTTTCAAAATCTTTTATTTAATAATTAATATTATTGATTTTGAAAAAAAAAATTAGCAAAAGAGAAAATAATTTATTAATTAATTATTTTCAAAATCTTTTATTTAATAATTAATATTATTCTATTGTTAAAAATATCGTTAAATGCTGAGCAACTCAATTTTTAAAAATCCATAATAACTTTTTATTAAAAACAAATTTATTTTATTAATTTCAATACAATTTAAAATCTATACCTGAAAAAGAACAATTAATAAAAAGTTGGAATTTGTAAACAAATTAATTTTTAATAAAAAGTAAACAAAAATACAATACAATTTAAATTCTACACCTAAAAAAGAACAATTAATAAAAAGTTGAAATTTATAAACAAATTTATTTTTAATAAAAAGTAAACAAAAATACAATACAATTTAAATTCTACACCTAAAAAAGAACAATTAATAAAAAGTTGGAATTTATAAACTAATTTATTTTTAATAGAAAGTAAACAAAAATAGTCGTTTCGTAACGATTACACTTTCTGTGAAATAAGTTAAAATTTATATCTTCTGTGACACGATTTTGTTGATTCACTCAATCAAGGCTGACTAGATACCAACATACAAATTATTCAACATAAAATATATCGATTTAGTATGTAAATTACGGGGAGAGGAAGAAGGTTTGTTGTATGACAAACGCGAGAGGTAATGTCCATTTACAAAATTCTGTGAATTTCTAAATTTCATGCATTATTTGAATTTTTAGAAGGGGGATTGCTAACATTTGATCATAGGACATAGAAGAGATCACACAAAAAAAAAAAAACGTTGAAGCTCTCCTCTTCATTTTTTTTTTTTAAATCACTGAAAGGATAGTCCAGTGATGGTACAAATCCTATATTTTAGAGGTGTGCTCTAAATCTACAGTGTTCAACCAGAATTAGGATATTTTGCTTTCGAGATTGACAAAATTTGAACATAGATGATTTAATAGTAAGAATCACAGTAATTTGCGCTCGAGAAATGACTGAATAAATTTGAACACAGATCATAGAACATAGATAACCGACCCTTTCCTTTAAGGTTTTTTTTTTTGAAATGTGAGGTCCCAAATGCTTCATCTCGTTAGCGTATCCACAGACTAAACTAGAATCCGGCCAATGGTCTGGATCAATTTGTATGATCAACTTTGACTTCGGCGACAATGTAAACCTAAGACGTACACAAGGATGATACAACACCCATGGTTTCCAGGACTAGTAATCTATGAAAGAGGAAACTCGCTCTAGCCAGGACTCAACCCTCATATCTGCAGCAACCTTGACAGCTCGACTACCGCTGCCCCAAATGTAGTGGTTACCCTTTTATCTTCCTCTACCAATAAATTTCTAGCACAATGAACATCCGAGCTAGGTATTTTAGTGGATAATTTGACAGCTCATTTCCTAGAAGGTGTTGCTGGTTTTTCGCAGCTTTCTGCCTCGTGCTTTTTTAACAAGTGGATAATTGCAAACCACTGAACTATTCGCTGGATTTCTTTTCTACTCTCGTTTTATTGGAGTTTCTGAACCTCAATACAGGAAGCAAATCTATAGTAGTTTAGATAATCTTTTTTAGGACCTTCCTGTCCTCTTCCCCCACACCACCAATGAAGAGCTGTCCAAGTGGACTAAGACAGTCCATTGGACAGTCAACTTGGAAACCTGGAGATCAGCGGCATGGTAGTAGAACGGCAGTTCTTGATGTTTAATTCATAATTTCGAGCCCTGGGCCATTTAATGACTGTCCTTCCTTCAGCAATCTCGAGTTTCTCGTGGCTTTCGACAGCTTTTGAAGACGGTCTTCTTATCAAGGGCGATAATATCGTAAGTGGCACTCGGAACCATTAAAATGTTTATGTTTTATTTATAATAAATATTTGTGAGTCTAAACAAATAAAAAATGTAACCTATAATTGGATTGATATTTTTCCAATTTATATATATACAAACATCTATATTCAGACAACATCATTACATAATTGTATATATACATTTATATTTAAATAAGAAAACAAATATTGTGTTAGTCTGTCCGGGCTATCGACCTGGGGTCTTTCTGCCAATTTATATTTTGTCATATTTGGCATCGTCAACAATTTGGGTCTACAAGCTGGTCGTCTAGTAGTTATCCTACTGAAAAACTATATTTGTAACAATGAATTACTTAAATTACTGAAAATATATATTTGAAACAATTAAAAATTACTTAAATTAAAAACATAATTTCTTGAATACACCATAAACGAAGTCAATTAATTGAGCGAGTTAACAAATACAATGGATTAATGATACCTCACTTCCTCTACGACCATCTCCTTCTCATTTTTTTCACCTGAACTCTCCCATAAGATAATGAACCGCTCCGCCATTATTCACTCCCATTTCTCGTCGTAGGGCTGTGAGAAGGGAAATAATTATAAAAGCTTCCGACGGCGTTGTTTTTTTTCTCACACAACAAAACAAACGAATAAATTAAACGGACCGATCCGCTGCGGGTGTGCTTTTCTTCTCGCTCCTATCTCATTGTGTATATAATAATGATGATAATAAAAAAAAAAAACATGTATATCTCGACAATTTATATCGTATTACCTCTGAGCTTTGATCTCTATTATTTCCACCCGATTAAGGATGAAAAGAGTGGAAAATAAACAAATGGTTGATTAGATAAGGTGCGTTTTGTTTTATGACGGGAATGTGAGTCGAGTTGGTGAAATTATAAACAAAAGCGTGTTTTGGTAATGAGTGACGTCACGCGTTACTTAAACCTGTTTCGGATTGTTCGTGATTGACTCACGTGGTTTTATTATGATTCTCGTGATTTGGTGTTTGGAGGAAAGCAATAATAAAAAAATGCGAGTCATTAAAATTTGTATTAAAAAATGTAGTGTATAAACAAAGATTATTGTGGTGTAAATAAAATTATTCGTAATTTATATACATTAAAAAATTACACATAATTTTATAAATAAAATTATTCTTAATTTATATTCATTAAAAAATTACACATAATTTTATAAATAAAATTATTCGTAATTTATATACATTAAAAAATTACACATAATTTTATAAATAAAATTATTCGTAATTTATATACATTAAAAAATTACACATAATTTTATTTACAACACAATACTCTTTGTTTATCCACTACATTTGTTAATACATATTTGCGCACAATTTTATTTACACCACCACAATAATTTTCAGTTATGATTTTTTTTTATTTAAAGTCAATTTTAATTTTTTATTTTTATTTAAGTTACTACACAATATTCTTTAACTATGACTTTTATTTAATTAATGCAGGTTTTTTATTACTTTTTTTTTCTATTGTAGTTAATTATAAGATAAATTTTCACTTTTACGATTGTTAGGTAAAGTACTGGTAAATTATCGAAGAGTTAAACCATGGGTAGCGTCAGAGTGGCTCATGATTTAGGGTATGTCAAGTTAACAAGAGAAGTCCGAAGTGGTTCAGGTAAAAAGAGACAAAAGTGGAAACAATCAACCTGATTGGGACAACAAACTAAATGAGAATATCTTTCGGGATGTGAGTAAAAACACACACCGAAAGTTTAAGAGTAGTAGTTTAAGAATTTAAAGTAGATTCAGACACCTACTATGTCTGAATCTACTTTAAATTATAAAAGAGTATTATCAAGTTTTTAGAAAGAGTTCTGCAATAAAATTGAAAAACAAACTTTGATTTGAAGAGTTAATATTTAAAAATTGTAGATTCCGTGAAATTATTGAATAAATTAAAAATATTTATAATTAATATATACCCAACTATTTTTAAACGAAACATAAAAATAATGTCATCGCTGTTAAGTTTTCTTTAAAAATAATTTACTTTTGATCATAGTGTTTTATAATTTTTCATTAAATAGAACTATAATCTACCACAAAAAAAACCTAATGATTTTTTTACAACTGGAAACATTTTCAGCAACCTTCTTTTTGCCCTTCTCTGACTATGTCCACGATGATTTACTTAACAATTGAATATATAAGGCTTACAGTGTAAGTAATTTTTTGTAGTTGGAAAAAAAGGGATTGATCGAATTTTATTGATCATTGCCAGAAAATTCGATCAATCTCTTTTTCCAAACTGCATTTCATTGCCAGAAATTTTCCTTGTTTAATTTCATTGTAATTTAAATAACTGCAAATGTGTGAATCTTTGTTTCATTTTATTTAATTGAATATAATTCATTTATTTTAAGGTCAATAACAGGCTGAAAGACCATCAATTTTCTACTAACTGAATTCAAGTAAAGGCTAATAATTCATTTTCATAATTTAACTTGATATTTATTGTTTTATTTATTACCTGGAAATAAAAATGTTTTTATTTTGTTTTCATATTTTTTTTATTCCAAACATTTATTACAATCATTTTAAAACGCAACCCACCAATAATAAAAAAAAACGACAAGAAGTCTACCCCACGTAGGGTGAAACTTCACATCTGGAAACCCCATAACTTAAAAACCTCACACCCTAACAGGTGTCAGCCACATGCATCCCTCTCCCCCTTTTTTCTCACAAATCCACAACACAGAAAAAAGATCCCACCACCGAAACGCAAATGACCAGAGCCTCCCCAGCGCCCTAAATCATCCAAAATCCAACTAAAAAAAAAAAAAACTACTAAAATCTCCGCCGCGGATGCAGATTATTACTTGCTTTTGGTTTCGAGCGCGAGCTGAAGAATTTCGGGGTCAGACCCACTGAGTTTAACGGTTGATCCCAATAATTTTCTTTTTCCACTTCTTCTCGAGCGCCATCGTCATTTTTTTTTTTTGGTTTCATATGAGCGGGACACAATTCTTTACATATTCGCGACTGAAGAAAAAAACGGGTTTCGTAGTTTGCGTGGGAGGCGGCATTCGCGACACTATTGACCTTCGCGACCTCAAAAAAAGCCCCCCGAAACGGAATTTCATTCATGAAAATCATTACGCCCTCGTTTTAAGTTGCAGATCGTGATTGAATTGACTTGGATTAGAAAAGAAAAATGAGAGTAAGTGTGAATTGTCTGGGTTTGATGCAAGATCTGTGGAAACTGCTCTAAAACTGGAACTATGAGGGTACGAAATACATACGAATTACGGCTTAATTCCAGTTTTAGAGCAAATAAATTTACATTCAAATAATTTAAATAAATATACATTTTTCTATTATTCCTGGTTTCCTTAGATCTTGCTTCAAATTCAGACAATTCACACTTACTCTCATTTTTCTTTTCTAATCCAAGTCAAATTAATGACGATCTGCAACTAAAAACGAGGGCGTAATGATTTTCATGAATGAATTTTAAATTTAGTGCAAGTTTTCTTTTTGTGATTCTGGATAAAACGTTAGGCTTCAAAGACCAAACAGCTATCGTTGATTGCACTACATTTAAATACAAACGAATTACGCCTTTATTCCAGTTGTAGAGCAAATAAATATACAAGAAAAGATGTACATTTATTTAAATTATTTACTAAATAAATATATTTTTTTTCTTTATATTCTGCTAATTTTTATAAACTTTTTTTTTTTTCTTCAATTATCCTTTCCTTTCCCGATATCTTTTTATTCCCGTCCAATTTAAACCAATGCAACACATCCAACGCACTTATATAATTCCACAAAACAAAAACGCTCCGGGATTATCAACATTGAAAACGAATTTCACTACGAATTAGTCATAGTGTGGTTTTCAGGCGATTTCGATTCAATTTAATTTTACAGTTGAAGGAGCATGGAACCGGGGCCAGATTGTGAAAAGAGACGGACGGGCTTCCGACGAATTTTTGTCGAACCGTGGGCGTTACGGTCCGATGCCATTTTTTCTCTCTCTCTCTTTCTCTCGTTGTTATTATTATATTTTTTTTATTGTTTTTTCATGTTTTCAGACGCTAATACAAGCGTGTCACGGAATCGTAACTCATCACCAGCGGAAACAATGAGAATACAATTATTTTGTGGGAGTTTTGAAAAAAAAAAAAGATTGCTAATATTGTAAATAAAAGTGCAAAATGTAATGGAATTAAAACGAAACCATGAAAAAAGAAAAATGAAATTAAAAACAAAATCATGAAAAAAAAAAAAATATAGGAATTTTCATGATTTTGGTTTTAATTTAATTTCATCTTTCCTTTTAGGCGAAAGATGACGCTTGCGTCGTTTTTCATTTATTAAGATTAATATACAGGGAGCTTTTTTATCAGTATACATTTCCCCTATGTATACCTGCAAAATACGCGAGTCAAATGCATTAATGTATGTGTGTTTAGTTGCCTATAACACGCAACTGAAAATACATATGGCAAATAGTCAACTAAACATACACATTATAAACGGTTCAATGCGTTTGACTCGCGTTTTTTGCAGGTACACACTTTCCCTAATGTATACTGATAAAAAAACCTCTCTGTATATATTCAATAACCCTTTCTACCCATATGGGTGTAGGGTTTATTATGATTAATAATTAATAATATTTATGTATTGTGGAATGTACAACAAAAATAAATAAAAAATAACAAGAAAACAAATAAATGGCGCCCCTAGATGATAATATTGTACCTTACTTAAGGGGGTAGGTGCACTTGGGACGTCCAAAACAAGCTCTTATTTAGGATTTTTTTGTTAAAATAATTAATAACAAATGTTTTTCTACTTGAAAGATATATTTTTGGAGAATTAATTAATGTTTAATTAAAATATTAATTTAGATTTTTTTAAGTTGAAGACTTTACGAAGAAAAGTCGAACAAAATATAATTTAAAATATAACTTCAGGATTTTTTTTAATTTAGATTTTTTTTAAATTTGAAGACCATCCTTTACGAAGAAAAGACGAACAAAATATAATTTAAAATATAACTTCAGGGTTTTTTTTTTAATTTAGATTTTTTAAATTTGAAAACCATCCTTTACGAAGAAAAGACGAACAAAATATAATTTAAAATATAACTTCAGGATTTTTTTTTAATTTAGATCTTTTTTAAATTTGAAAACCATCCTTTACGGAGAAAAGACGAATAAAATATAATTTAAAATATAACTTCAGGATTTTTTTTTTTTAAAGATTGAAGACCATCGGGTGTACACCTTTCCGCAGAAAAGACAAACGGTGTCCGTTCTAAAATTACCCGACCCTCGAAAATAAACCCGACCAATAGACCAACTCGATGCGTTAATTTAAGCCGCATTTCACAGTTTATTCCCGTGTTTTTCTTTTGAGTTATTAGGGGCTATCTTTCTTATGACAAGACATGTGCAAGTTTGGCGAGTTGTCCAGCCGCCGGCGAAGACTACACAGATCCAACAGATACACACACACACACACTTTTAAGATATGACACGCAACTTCATGCCGCATTCCAGGACCCGCACGCACGCGCACACCTCTATTCGTAACACGTCCTCCACTTCTTCTTCTTCAATTCATCCACCTCCTTCTCCTCTTCTCTCGGCGAGAAGTGAATGTCCCTCAATAAGCTGTAAGTAGGAAGGTATATCTTCTTCGCATTAAAAACCATTCGCGCTGAAGAAACAGAAACTTTTTTTTTTCATTACCTCTCGATTCTGTTTCATCTTCTTGATTTTTGTTTTAGTTCCATTTCAATTGCTACGTTTTCCTAATTTTGGTCTCTTTGTGGATTTTCGATGGATATATAAATCCGACTTTTCCTCTTTCTTTTTGTTGATTTTGGATTTATTTTCGATTCAACCTTTTTCGTTTTTAATCCCATTATATCTTCTTTCTCTATCATGAATTTGATTTTAATTCCATCTCATCTTTTTACTCTTTCCTGATTTCCTCTTAAATTCCCATTTTTCTCATTTTTTTAATCGAATTTCCTTTTTAATTCCGATTCACCTCTTTGGGTTATCATGATTTTTATTTTAATGCCATTTTATCTTCTTTCTCTTTTATGATTTTGGTTTTAATTCCATCTCATCTTTTTTCCTCTTTCCTGATTTCGGCTTGAATTCCTATTTTTCCTCATTCTTTTAATCGAGTTTCGTTTTTAATTCCGATTCACCTTTTTGGGTTATCATGATTTTTGTTTTAATGCCATTTTATCTTCTTTCTCTTTCATGATTTTGATTTTAGTTCCATCCAATCTTTTTTCTCTTTCCTGATTTCGACTATAATTCCTATTTTTCATTATTCTTTTCGTCGATTTTCATTTTAATTCCGATTATCCTTTTTCATTTTTCATAACTTTGGTTTTAATTCCATTTTATTGTAAGAAAATGATAAAAAAATTAGGATAAGTTGCGAATTGCATCACTGTCGGTCGGAGGGCGATGAGCCAGATACTGAAGGTCTTTAATGAAGGACGATATTTAAAAGAAATAGAAATTTAGAAGTCCATTAATGAAACAAAAATTAGTGCGAAAACATCTGGCACATTTCCATCCTCACTGTCATTGATTGTGTATATAATTCTGTAAAAATATATTTACCCCTACACCACCATTATGGTAGATGGGGATTTTAGATTATATATATATAAATATATAAAAATATATTTTCTGCAACAATTCATTTCAATTAATTTAGAAATTTTAGACAATCATGACGATTGAATGAAAAGACAAAAACTGGACAAAGACAGGCAGAAAGACCGATGGCCATTTTCTGAGGCTTAACTATATCTTTATGATTGTAATGTTGTAAATATTGTGAAGTAATTTAATGTATCTCTCAGAAATAAACAATTTTCTGCATATTAATACTTCAGAATGAACATTTGTAAAAATTAATTTAAAAACTAAAATAGTTTGTGAAGAAAAGTGCTTTATATTTAAAATTCAATATTGCTTAAAATCTTTCTTATGATCATGATAACCAAATTAAAACTGTTTTTTTTACTGCATTTATTAAATACTAATCGACGTTCGAAATGTATGATCGTCGATGATAGACACAAAAAAAAAACAAGAACACCCGTCCTACGTTTTAGAAAAGTAGACCAAAGCAAGACCATAAGCGAGGCAGAATTTGACAAAAGAATACCTCGGGGAATACCGACCGGAGTCGGCGGCGGCGGCGGCGCCCGTTACGTCACCGACATTCCTTTCTTTCTCTCAATTAGTCATAAGGATAATTCGAGGATGCAGCGCAATTTCGTCACATTCCACGATTTAACGGTAACGATTTTATATACCTCGTATTTTCGTATTTTATTGGCGGAACTGTACAGACGCGCCGACGCCGCCTTCACGGCACACTTTTCTATTCAGATGATAATCTAAACGATCAATGGAGATGCTGATAAATTGTTATATTTTATATCAAGCAGTAATTTAACATTTTAAACTTAATTTTATCTAATACGAATCACCGCATAATAACAGTTGAAATTATTCCATAAAGAAAATGTTATTAATTGATTTCACATTCTATAAATACATATTTCTTACAAAAGATGCTTAGACTGTGATGATAAAAAATAACGTACACGTTAAACTTAATATTTTCAGTACGGAATAGCCTCGATTATCATGTTCTTTAAAATGAATGAACATTATAATCGAGGCTATTAAACGTTTAAAAAAGAATTTTTAAATATGTTTTGAAAGCGTAATTTAAATATGTTTTAATATTATGTAATTTCAAATTAGAACACTCATTTCGAATATTTTTTTTATTTGCAAAACATTAATGGCAGTGTTTAGTTCCATAACAATATGAAACTAAACAAGTATATTATATAAATAGAAAAGAGTATTTACTCACTTGGTCACAGTTATTTAAATAAAAATTATTTGGAAATAATTAATAAATTATTTCCACATTTAGCGTATTATAATTTCGTTTCATCAAGAGTGCTGTGAAAAAAGTATTTACCGCAGTAATTATTTGTGTTTTATTTATTGTTTATTACAAACATACATAATTTTATATTATAAAGAAAATGCCACTTTACACTTTATTTCACCGTGATTAGTTTCGACTACACGGTAATTATTATCCAACATTATCAAACAGTATGATAATGATTGCCGTATAGCTGAAACTAATCACAGCTAAAAACCTTGACAATGATTTTTTTCGTGATAAAGTAAAAATTTCGTTGCAATTAGATTTTACGGTTAAATTATTATCAAACGAAACAAATTAATAGTGTTCCTTATACAGAGAGGTTTTTTTGTCAGTATACATTAGGCGAAGTGTATACCTGCAAAAAAACGCGAGTCAAACGCATTGAACCGATTAATGTGTGTATGTTTAGTTGATTATTTGGTATATGTGTGTTCAGTTACGTGTTATAGGCAATACATTAATGCGTTTGACTCGCGTATTTTGCAGGTATACATAAGGGAAATGTATACTCATAAAAAAAATCTCTCTGTATTTGCAACACTTTTATTTTTGTTTGTATAACTTTGATTGGATTACGAGTCATGTATGTTTCCGTGGGATATTAATAAAAGAGCAAGTGCACACTTGTAGTTTATTCTACTGACGACTCTCTTACAAAATAATTTCTTACTTACTACCTAATCTACCCTTAATCTAAGAACCACAGATGGGGTGTTTATTGCTCCGGCGGTGAGGGTGTGAGCTTTAACATGTTACGGGCTCAATTAAATCATTAATGAAAATAACCTAAGTTCGAGCCCTGTGGTATACCAGATGAAATATTTAAATCCTGTATCTGAAATGAATTTATATCAAAATTTATAAAAAAATAGCAATGAGCTAAATAAATAAACATCAACAGGTTACGGCTAACTTTAATTATCAATCGAATTTCTTTCAATTAAGACAATTTATTAATATTATTATTATTATTATATATATTTGCAACAGGAAGGAAGATAATTACGAAATTTGAAATTAAAGCTAATAAAAATATATGCGTTTCGTTGATTGCCTTTAATTTCGAATTAAAAGATCGTAATAATAAAACACGAGTAATAAAGTTCGACGTGAATTGAACAAACAAACAAAAAAATTAGCCAAAGAGAGAAGAAGCGTGATTAAAACGAAAAGCTAGTAAGGGATAGGAGATGAAACGGGATTATTAACAAATTTAAAAAGGAGTAAGAAGAAGAAGTAGATTAATCGGAATTAAAACCAAAATCAACAAAGAGAAAGAGGAAATCACATTTCTTCATTTTTGTTGATTCTATATTTCAGCAACATATACTTTCTAATTGTCTAAAACAATCTGCATCATAGACAATTTAAAGCTAATCGTAGCTCCGCTTAATAATAGTTCAGATCAGACTAAACTAATAAGTGTTCATAGCACTTAATTAAATGTGAGTTTCGTGAAGATTTGAAAGAAATATGAAAACACTTTGTACACTTTTCTTCACTTATTCCTTTTGTTGTTTTTACATTAAATTTTTCTCGGATCAAAATTTGTTGCATTATACAATATTGTATTGATGTGCAACAGCAGGTGTACATTATGTAATTCAATGTCCGGCGTAGGTATTTGCCAGAGAAGTAGTTGTTTCAATGTGCATTTGTCTAAATTACTTACGTAACCTAAGTCAAAATATCACAGAGCTAAATGTGGAAATAATTTGTTAATTATTTTCAAATCATTTTCATTTAATAAAAGTGTTTTCATATAAGTGTTCATAGATTTATTGAGAAAATAAAGAAGAGTTCACAATGTATATATACATGTAACGAGTTTACATAATTGGCTAGTTTTAGGTTGAGCTGTATTTGCATACATTTTTATTGGATTCCATTAAAATTCTTTAAAAATAACTTGGCAGCGGTGGGATTCGAACCCACGCCTCCGAAGAGACTGGTGCCTTAAACCAGCGCCTTAGACCGCTCGGCCACGCTACCTGATAAAGGACAATTTATGTCCTCAAATTCACGACTGAAATATCTAAATAAATAAGTGCATAAGGCAGAAAGACCGATGGTCGATAGCCGTTTTCTAAGGACAACGTATAACATATTATAAGAATTATATTTTTAATTTATTGCATATAAAATTGTCTGCAGAAATAAAGATGTTATATATATAAGTGCATATTTCATAAATTAATGAAGTATTTTAACTTATAATTTTAATTTTTAATCAGACAATGGTGAATGTAAATTCATACCCGGCGTTATCGTTTTAGTTTAATATTTGTAGCTTTTAAGAACTGAAAACTCTGTTATTAAGTGATTTAGTGGTATTAAACAAGCAAGAAAGAAAAAAATACATTTCCTAAGATTATTTAGTTGTTTCTGTAAATACAGTAATTTATTCGAAAAATAAACCATGTTTACACCAAAAAAAAAATCTGAAAGCTTCTTATTACATTTCTTTTTTAAACCCTTCAACTTCCTTTATCAAGGTATCGCACGTGGAACACACTGGTCTGGCGGGGTCTGAGAGACCGGAATGACCATCACCAGTGACACGTTACTTGAATATACTATTTAGGTAAAGTGTTTTGAAAATATATGAAAGCGAGTATAAAAATACTTCGATAATAATCAATATTTTTTAATTGTTTAATGAGAAAAGGAAGTATCCGGTAAAATCTGGATACAAAAGTGTTCTTAGTATCTCCCCTTTCTCCGTATTTGAATCTAATGTTCTAACCAACTTTATTTTATAGTATTGTTCAAAATATTAATGGCAGCGGTGGGATTCGAACCCACGCCTCCGAAGAGACTGGTGCCTTAAACCAGCGCCTTAGACCGCTCGGCCACGCTACCTGATAAAGGACAATTTATGTCCTCAAATTCACGACTGAACCATCTAAATAAATAAGTGCATGTTTCCTAAATTAATGAAAATGTGTTAATCCATTATCAGTAATCCCAACATCATTCAAACATCTACAATCCACCATTCGCGAATTCTAATCATCACTCATAAATGATCAACTGACATACGAGACAAAGGATAAGGACTGCCGGCTGGAAGACCACTGGTCGATAGCCATCTTGTAAATAAATAATGTTTGGTAAACTTAATATAACTGTAAATTAAATAATAATAGAGATGATCATGTATGGATGTGTAGGTTAATAGCTCATTTTTTTTCTCGATTTATCGTTGAGATAAAGGCGTAGATTTTATTTTCTAAGGGAATTTCGACGGTTGACAGTAGTAGCAATTGCTTCTGAAAAGCATACCGCCCCCGTCATTGATTTTTGCAGCTACATGAGGTTAATTATCTGGTTCTTAGCTAAAAAATTTTATCTTTGGACGCCTGAAAACTTGGTTTAGAGAGTTCTGGGGGAGAACACGCGCCTGATACTGTTCATGCGATTTAACTCGTGATCATGAGTTTCAGAAAGTGCTCCCTTCAATAAATAGGGTAGTCCGACGTGGTCCAGGAAGTCTTTCTTCCAATACGGAATATCGTGAAAACGAAACTAACGCAAACCCATGTGGTTAAAATTTTAGTCACGGAGTTAAATCCTTGCAAATATAAATAAGTTGCAACATTTGTTAAATATTGTATCTTTCAAAAAGGCTTGGCCGTTAATAAATAAATAAACATTCCGATTAGACAGGATTTGAAGCATAATTTCCTTCACGTTCCCATTTGTGAATACTCAATCCATGCGAGAGAAATAATTACAGTGAATTGACAGTATCATAAAAACGGAAATAAGTGCAAACTCACCGAACAAAATGGTCGTAAATAATATTGCATTAACATTAAATTAACATACTCTATAACTCGAAGTCCTTTGATCGATAGCCCAGATAAACTAACAACAAAATATGATGACGTGTGAATTAATTATTTTCTTATTAACTACTGCGACTTTTTGACTTACAAGGAGGCGGAGCTGTACTGATGAGAAATCAATCCCGAAACTCGAGTCTGTAGATAGCCATATATTACGTAATTTTTTTCTTTTTGTTCTTCGCACTAAATATTCTTAATTAAAATAAATGGTTGTAATTATTATTTCGTTGATTGTTGAGGCATTTATGTGTTGAAAATCCATATTACTTTACTTATTTTTAAAAAAATTAAAAAGAAAAACTTCTTGATTTTCAAAATTTTTGTGTTTATTCACTACAATTGTTTCGCAAATTTATTGCTTCTTCAGGTGAAGATATTTACAAAAATGATAAAAAATCACAAGAAAAAACAAAAGATTGTTTCTCTTGCATTGTCACAGAAAAAAAGTGAAGATAAGTTATTACTACTTTACTCGACTTGAAAGTACTTAAATTCTGACATCCGCTGGACAGATTTTGGTGATATTATTTTGAAGGAAAATGGTGAATAATTCGGTATGGTTGGCCATTATGTAAAACAGATCGTATGGCAGCGGTGGGATTCGAACCCACGCCTCCGAAGAGACTGGTGCCTTAAACCAGCGCCTTAGACCGCTCGGCCACGCTACCTCTTATTAACTCCATTTGCCCTTTTGACTCTTCACATTCAATCAAATATAGTTCAGTGATAGTGAATTGCAAACATGTTTATATATTCCTATACACATCTATGGATTTATTCCTGAAATTGAGCGCAATTTTAGGCCGAATGCAACTATTAAATTCACATATAAATTCCTAACTAAATGACAGATTTCATACGACCTATTTCAGGAATCCTGAAAAGAACTTTTCACATAGGCGGTTAACGATCATCACTTTTTATCCGTATATTTTGAAAAGGACGAAAATACAAAATTCAGACCATTGGTTAATGGCCAATTGGCAAACCTTTACGATATATATTGTAATATTTTATGTTATATGTAGATATGTTAATAAAGATTATATATGCAGGATTATCGCTCCCATCTATTCATAGCTGAGTTAGTAATTTAGTTAGGATATTGAAATTTTGGAGAATTACCTTGGAGCCTAGGACTTCAGGAAAGTATAATGTGTCCCAGAAAGAGTTATGGCCCGTGAAGTAGTTGTTTTAATATACCTAAAGTAAATAGAAAACAGTATTCATTCACTTGGTCACAGTTATTTAAATATATTAAATAAAAATGATTTGAAAATAATTAATAAATTATTTTCAAATTTAGCTCTATGACTTTTGACTTACGTTACGTAAGTAACGGGAAGTAGTTGTTTTAATGTGCATTTATTTAACGTACTTACGTAGCGTAAGTCAAAATTCACAGAGCTAAATGTGGAAATTATTTATTAATTATTTTCAAATCATTTTTATTTAATTAAAAAAAAATGACTATCAAAATAGCGCCACCCTGTACATTTTGAATAAAATAAAAAGGGTGCAGAAATGTTATTAGTGCCTTTATTCAATTTAATTTCTATCTTCAATCAATCAAATCATTTGAAATACAGCCATTTGCTCTTTTATGTAATTCTGTCTTTGTAACGACTCGATTTTCCATTCATTCAAATTTTCAAATGGCGTCCCAGCTCTACATGAACGCATTTATTAGCGATGGCCAATAAATAAGGCAATTGTTAATGAGTGAATGACGACGGCGACGCAGGTAGAATCCAGATTTTCGAATCGTATTTGGATTCGGATCGTGGCGCTGCACCGCCTCAACCGCTTTCCGTCCTTTCGACTCACCTCCAACAGCCAACTCTTGCGCGCTCAAGTGCCCCAGCTCGGAGCTCAGTAAACGCCGCGACTCACGACTGCACGTACCTTTACCGCTCTTCCTCAGCGGAATTTTAAACCACACGCGCGTCTCAGATTTACAATCAATAAAAACTTAGAGAGAGAAATAAACAACTGTTTTTACAATAATAAAAACTTAGAGAGAGAAAAAATAAACAACTGTTTTTTTTAAATTAAATTTACACATATATTTCTTCTGTTAGAGTGGATAAAATCGCTAACGATACGATGATGAAGTGCGCGATTTAAATCTTAAGTGTTGTTGTGTGCGCTAATTGCGGTGTCTTTGCAGATAACGATTATGAAATGTTCGACAACCTGATAACGAGGATTACGAGCCCTTCGGCGCGTCGGAGGCACACTTATCACTGTCCCGAAGTGCATTCGGATCCGGAGGATAATGAGCCCATCACCCCCAGGAAGCCCAGGCTTTTGGAACGCAGGCGGAAGGGGAGGAGGGTGCCGGAACCAGGACTCAGGCAAGCAAGGAGTTTAGGAAGATTGGATGGATTAAAAGAGGTAAGTTTACTTTTTCATTGTTTATATTATTATTATTTATATTGACATCAGATTTAACATCAATCCTTTTTTTGCATTCTTTATAAAAATAAGTCAGTAGAATTATCACAAATCATTTAAACATTCAAACCATGAGAATTATAACTTTATTGTCTGTAGTCCTCTGTCCTTCGAAAGGATACGCTACTGATTTAAATATATTTGAAGTGAAATTTTTAGAAGAGAAATTTGAAGTTTTTTTTTTCATTTTGGCATAGGATTTTCTCCAATCAGCCACTAACGAAAGATTTATAATTTATAACTAAATCTAGGGGATTAACATAGGGTACTCTTCACGCCAAGGGGTAGTTCAAGGCGCCTTTAAAACAAACAGGTATACCACGGTAAAAAGGTTTAATATACACAAAATTTGAAGATTACAATACGGAAATTATTATTACTTTGGAAGCAAATAAAATCGTGAAGATTAATGAAATATAATCCTCCCAAATTAAAAATTAAAAAAAGGGAAACACCCGCCCTTCTAGCAACCATTTTTAAATCATATTTTGGGGAGTAAATTTCTGTATATATAATAAATGTTTAAATCATAAGAAATAGAATCACTTGTTTTTTTTTGCTAATATATATTTATTTTATATTCAAATTTTTACAATCGACTCCTGAAAACTCGTGGAATTTAAAAATCACTGAGATTTTATTTCAGGAAGGATTAGTTGCATTAAACTCTATTTGAGTCAATTATAAAATTAATTATAATAAATTAAAGTCGACGCAAGCGCCATCTTTTGCCTAATTTCAAGTGGCATCGTCAACGATTTGAGTCTACAAGGTAGACGAAGAATTATTGTTTCGTCCACTAAAGGAAGGCGAACTTATCGTGAATATAGAAGTGAGAAATTAATTCAAAATATAGAACTTGTCGTGTTTATGAAAACAAGGAAAACGAAATTCACATTTAAAAAAAATTAATTGTTTAATTAAATTAAAAATTATTAACTAACTAACCATCTTTATTAAAATGTGTAAATGTATGTAAAATAACATATAAAATTAGAATTATATTTTGTAAATGAAAATAATAATTCTTAGGCTAACGACCGGAGATCTTTCAGCCTAAGAATTGTTATTTTTTTTTTAATTAAATAAAAGAATTATTTTTTTAATGGTAAGCAAAAACAAACCATTATAGTAAAATCCTACTCTCGCTGCATTTTCATATCTAAATTTCCCCCACTTTTAATCCGCACGAGAAAGCCAACTAAAACTTATCATAATTATTTAAACAAACCGTCACGTGTCGCGTACGTTTTTATCGCAGCCGTCGTTACTTCATGTTTCCTATTTTTTTTTACTCTCCTCTTGTTTCTTTTTGTTTTTAATCAGGCGAGTCACTTTCTCCTTTAATGTTTTCACCTTTTACACGGGCACTTGATCATAGACAATGGCTCTTATCCCGCAGGAAACGGCGCGCGTGCGTTTTAATTTAATCGCGCGCGAATTCCTAATTGGTTTATTGCGTAACGACCGATCGAGTAATCGCTTTTCCGGTTCCGTATAAACAATCGGCGTTTTTAAAATGAATTTTTGTCAGTGTTTACGTGTTTGGCAATGGAGCTTTTTACGGTTCCGCACTGAAGATATTCACTCGATTGTGACGACCCACAAGAGAATGTGTACATATTTTTTTGTTTTAATAAATGATACACTGCTTGAAAGTTTGTTTGTATAACTGTAAATATTTTAATTCACACTGTATATATGATTTTTATTAAGTTATTTACAAAAAAATATATATAGAATAAGTATTAAAAATTACAGATTCCAATAAATAATTTATTTCTGTTAATTAACAATCGACCAGTTATTTTTTCGGCTATTTCTCTGAAAACCATAAAATATTTAAATTAGGCTGAATGATAGCCATTTTACCATTAATTAACCACAAATGCATTACATTGTACCATATATTGAATTTATGCCACAATAAAGATGTTTGTATATATTTAAATTAATTGCGATTCCCGGCGCATTCACCATTTTTGTAAATGGTACGGAAATTTGCGTGTAACTTTAAATCGACAATGAGAGCGAAAAATATAGTAAAATTTCTTATTATTCTATTCTATTACGAATCCTCTACCTGTTTTTGAAAGTGTCAATCTAAAAAGTACACAACTTTTGAGGATAATTATGGGATTTTAAATGAAACGATATTGCGACATCGAATTGGAGTTGTTTGGAATCGCTCTACCTTCGTTTTAAGTCGTTATCGACGTGATCGAGTAAACTAGATGCTGTAAATATATGTTCACTACCACCCCCAGGGGGCGGAGGAGGTGGCTAACTTTGAAATCTTAAACGGGAACTCATATTTAGTACATAACACGTTTACGCCAAAATGATAAAAGTTCTATCTGAGAATTTTTTTAAAATTTTGATAAACTATTTGTAAATAAAACACCATTTTTTTAAATTAACAAAATTTAATGTAGAGACACTGCTCTAATTGTTTCGTCAACACAGTGGCTTCATCAGGCTGATGATTAATTTTTATTTACAAATAGTGTATCGTGGAGTTTCATCAAGTTAAAAGCCTCAACCATCAGTTATTGAGACAATGTTCCTCAAAAGTTATATACTGTGTTGAATAATATACTGTATATTTCAGAAATATGAACATTTTATGTTGAAAAATTAATGTATGTGAAAAAATTGTAATTTATAAAAATATTGTTAATTCAAATGAATAAATTGAATTAACAGAATTTTTTTAATTATAATTAAAAAAATTCTGTTTAATTACAATTAAAAAAAAATGAGTTGTAATTAAACAGTATTTTTGAAAAAATTGTAATTTAAAAAATAATCTTAATTCAATTGAATAAATTGAATTAACAGTATTTTTTTAATTGTAATTAAAAAGAAAAATAATAATTGTAATTAAACAGTATTTTTTTTAATTTTAATTTAAAAAAATACTGTTTAATTACAATTAAAAAAAATTAATTATAATTAAACAGTATTTTTGAAAAAATTGTAATTTAAAAAAAATATTCTTGATTCAATTGAATAGATTGAATTAACAGTATTTTTTTAATTGTAATTAAAAAGAAAAATAATAATTGTAATTAAACAGTATTTTTGAAAAAATTGTAATTTAAAAAAAATATATTGTTAATTCAATTGAATAAATTGAATTAACAGTATTTTATTAATTGTAATTAAAAAAATAATAATTGTAATTAAACAGTATTTTTTTAATTGTAATTAAAAAAAATACTGTTTAATTACAATTAAAAAAAATAAATTGTAATTAAACAGTATTTTTGAAAAAAAAAATGTAATTTAAAAAAAAAAATTGTTAATTCAATTGAATAAATTGAAATAACAGTAATTTTTTAATTGTAATTAAAAAAATAATAATTGTAATTAAACAGTATTTTTTTAATTGTAATTAAAAAAAATACTGTTTAATTACAATTAAAAAAAATAAATTGTAATTAAACAGTATTTTTGAAAAAAAAATGTAATTTAAAAAAAAAAATTGTTAATTCAATTGAATAAATTGAAATAACAGTATTTTTTTAATTGTAATTAAAAAAATAATAATTGTAATTAAACAGTATTTTTGAAAAAAATGTAATTTAAAAAAAATATTGTTAATTCAATTGAATAAATTGAATTAACAGTATTTTTTTAATTGTAATTAAGAAAAATAATTGTAATTAAACAGTATTTTGAATTGTAATTAAAAAAATTCTGTTTAATTACAATTAAAAAAAATTAATTACAATTAAAAAAATACTGTTAATTCAATTTATTCAATTGAATTAACAATATTTTCTTTAAATTACAATTTTTTCCACATTCATTAATTCTGAACATAAAATGTTCATATTTCTGTTACTATCTCATTAATCACTTGGTAAAACATCATGAATAATTAGTTTAAAATTAGAAATAATTATAAAATGTTCATTTATCTTATATAACACTTCACATAACTCATCAATAAAACTCAGTTAAATAAAATACTGTTAATTCATTTGAATAAAGAAACCATACAGGGCAATATCCTATACACTACACAACTTTTGAGGAACATTATCTCTTCTTCCTTGCATACTAATTTTTTTTACGCATTACATTGTTTACGTATTTCATGATTCTCATCATTTTAAAAAACAAAATTATTATTTTTTGTGTGTGTGTATTCAATCATAATTTCCATACCTTTTTTATTTATTTTTTTCTGCATCTCGCGCGGTGTTTGTGTTTGTTGTTACTTTTATTAACACGGTGATTCACCGAGGTGTGAACTGGAGTGGAAAAGTGGAATGGCGAACAATTAAAAGCAATTAGACCGAAACGATTAATTCAATTTTCGTTTTTGAATTTATAAGAAGAAGAAAGAAAGAAAAAAAAAAAAAACGAAAACCGCACACTTTTGCGTGACTTATGAATTTATTAATGCCCAACACTTTTATTAATAGCAACTAAAAAAATGTTTGTAAAATATTTTCAATTTCTGGGTCAGAATATTCGTATTTTCTCCTTTAAAAAAATAAATGAAAATCAATCAGATGTAAAATTATGTGTGTTATAAGGGGTGTTCTGTTGTGATTTTAATTAAATTTTAAATTCGATTGGTTTCTATTTTTCATAAAGGAGAAAATAAGAATATTCTCTATATGCAATATAAAAGGGAACGTTTTTAAAATATAAATAACGAATAAAAATTTAACTTCGATTACTTATTAGTAATAAATTTTAGAATTGGGCAAAATACAGTAATATTTTACTGTATTTTACCCAATGCTAAAATTTTGTATTTAAAATTGTTGAATGCGAAGAATATTTATTTTAAAAGAAATTACGTTACAGGACATTACCCTATACACTACAGATTCAAGTGAATAATCTAAAAGTACATAACACGTTTTCGTTTTCTTTATGTAAAAACCTTACACGCGGCTTTAACTTCGAAAAAAATAAAAATTCTCATACCATAAGGCGGAAAAAAGCTTTATACGGCGTGGAATATTAATGCGCCGAAGTACGATTGTATGCTAATGAGACGAAATCTGAAATCAGAAAATTTCTCCCCTTCAACAACGGCTTAGAACCCATACGGGAATATTAATAAATAAAAAAAAGACGACGATGAAAAGACTCCTCGCGAAATGGCACACCTCCGCGTACGCATAATCATATTAAACACACAGTCACGTGCATATTAACAGAACCCGACAAATTGTTTGGTGGAGAGGTTGTTGCACCTTGAGCCACGCGCGCACCGACGACTTTTAACGAAAGTAAACACACTCACGAAAAGAGAGGAAAAAAAAATGGAGGCTTTAATAATAGCTCTCTCTAATCTTGATGAATTGATGAAAGTTGAAATGTGTATGTGGCGTATCAAATAATAAAGTACACGCATCTACATGGTGTGTACGGGGATTTGTTTCTTGTGATGCGGGGGTGTTGCGTTTAAAAATATGCCGGTCTTGAAAGCGCGCGATGAAAGTTTGTACAACGCGGAGATTTGGTTTTGATTCAAACAATGTCAAACAAATCTTCAAAAAAAATGTATAAAGAAAAAAAAAGTAATTTAAATTAAATAGAAAAGAGTATTCATTCACTTGCTCACAGTTATTTAAATATATTAAATTAAAAGAACAGATTAATGGTTTTAATATTTAGACATTGGTAGTTCATATTGTATGAAATAAATATGAATGAATTATTAAAAATCAACCAATAAAGATTAGATTGAATAACTTTAAATTCTTGACTAGTTTCGGGTTATTAGCCCATTTTCAAGAGAATTTAAAATTTGTTTTATCCATTTCTATGGATATTTACATTAATGGATATATTGATTTTTTAATTTTTATTTTAATTTAATCTGTGTTTTATTGGTTGATTTTTAATAATTTATTCATATTTATTTCATAAAAGAACAGAATTTGAAATCTATAGACTTACGAAGTGAATACTAAGAAAAAACAAATATCTATTAAAACAACTACTTCGCGGGCAAATACCCACGTTGGAAATTGACTTCATTTGATTTCAAGGATTTCCCTAAAATCTGCATTCAAATAACTCCACATTCATTACCTATTAGTATCATTATACCTTGTAATTTTCTTTTCTAACAAGAATTAGTGGATTAGCTTAATCCTCAATAATTAGTTATTGTCCAAAAATATATAATTACAGATAAAAAAATGTAATTACATATTCAAATTATTAAAGACTGACTCTTTTTAAGCTGATGTTTCCACTTAACCAATTTGATACTTTTTTTGTAGTAAATCTCAAACTTAACTGTGTAGACTTTCACAACCAGTATAATTGGAATTGTTGATAGACTTTGATTAAATATGTTTCACCACGGGTTACGTGAGAAATTAATTCTAATGAAATTGTTGAGATTTTCTTATCATTTCATTCTAGAAGGAAAAAGAAAATTATCAATAATACTAATAAAAAAAAGAAATAAAAAAAATCCTTTGTAGTGATAATTTTCACTGTGAATACAAATAAAAACAATCAATTTTCTTCTGGAATGTAAAGATAAGTAAATCTAAATTTCATTAAAACCGTTTTGAATACATACGTGTGCGTATTACAAAATGTGGAGCAAAACACGTCCGTTCATTCCGTAACTGAAACCCGTTTCGTGCACACACACAGCACACAGGCCATTTAATTCTTTAGATTGCGACAAGAACGTTAGACGAGGTATTCGGTATTGGGTTGTGTAATTGGAATGCGCGATATGGAAATTCCGGAAAGTGTATCATTTTTCCGACCTCGAGAGGCGCATGCACACATACACCACACTCGCGGCGGAAAGAGGTATTGCTCTGGGTGTGGTGGTGCGGCCGTTGCTTCAAAGCGCAATTCTTCGCGACTTTCAGCGAGCGGATTGAGGTCGTGCAAGTTTCGCTAAGGGGAAAAAATTGTTGTGATAATTATCGGACAACGAATGGGAAATATCTTTGCAATTACCTGAGCGTTAATAATAGTTTTAATTTATCAAATATCCATATATATTATATTACTAAAATGATTTACCAAGTGATTAATCAGACTCAAATTGAAAATATAAAATCCATATAGTCCCTCAAATCCACCTATATTCAATTTATACAGATAAAACGAATAACAATTTAATTTAATTGTGTATATTGGTTGCCCAAGACTCATGATAAAACCAATTTTATCTCTAAATAGAAAACAGTATTCATTCACTTGGTCACAGTTATTCAATACAATCTTATCTCTCCTAAGTAAAAACCCTCGCATTTTCTAGACACGATAAGTTTCCTTTCTCTCAAATCTGCAATGGTTTGTAGTCTGGTGTTCCTTTCTATCAGATCTGCAATGATGTGTAGTCTGGTGTTATCCTCTTGAATGCTTGATTGAAAGAATTCCTTCAGGGAACGTGACCCTTTTCCACGGCTGTTCCCCTACATAGAAATGTTTTTCTTTAGACCTGTGGTGATGTTTCCGGCGGTTTAGACCATTTCATTCCTTTCCCGTCTGCAAAATGGTTCCAGAAGTCTTGATTTTCATCTCTGAGTTTCTTGACGTGCTGACTGGTTTCCCTATTTGATCGGTAGTTTTCAAAACCACTCTCGCAGAGTTCACTAACTTCTCCTAAAGGTCATAGACTTCTCCCAGAAATTACCAGTCCTCTCGAAATAGGACACCCTTTTGCTGACCGTGTGGAAGATGTCTTGCGTTTGACGACCGACGATTGATTGTCGATAGAATCATATAATCATATAAGAGTTTATTTATTAATTATAAATTGGATCAAAGGCGCAAAGCGCCATCTGTTGCCTACATAGAACACAATGGTCTGATGAGGCTCGATAAACTAATTTTCATATGATTCATTTAGTCTGGAATGAGTGTTGATACAAACCATACAGATTTGTATCAACACTCATTCCAAACTAAATGAATCATATGAAAATTAGCTTAATTATTTTTTTAGCAATATAGCAAGGTTTATTTCTAACGAAACCTTCCTATGTTGCTCAAAATAGTTAAGCTAATTTTCGTAATGATTCCATACAGAACTTGCCTTCATTTTAATAAAACAAATTTCTAAAAGCATTAATGTGCCTAGAACAGCTTTTATTGCAATGTTATTTCTTTCATCTGGCGAATACCCGTTAAAATCTGGTCCTTGGAGCTCTTTAAAAATAGAACATGTTTCGCAACGGTTCCTTCCTCATATGGAACAACTTGTTGAAACTAGATGCATGGAGAATTGCTTTTGGCACATTGCGGACGGAGTAATATTTAGATGGGTAATTAAAGCCCGGTTTCTCTCACAAATCGTAGCTTTTTTCTAACCACGAAAAATTGATATTTTCTAGGATTGCCATTAAAGGTGAAGAAAGAAAACAGACCAATTTCATTCAACCGTCGATAAAGTTGTTAATTGGATTTAATATTAAGGATAACTGACCAATTTCGTTCAATTGTCGATGAAGTTGTTTCGCTTGAAGAAGTAAAAGTTGGGCTTCTTCAAGCGAAACAACTTTATCGACGGTTGAAGGAAATTGGTCTGTTTTCTTCGACAGTTGAACGAAATTGATCAGTTTTCTTTAATTTAATATTAAAGAAAACTGACCAATTTCCAATTTCCAATTAATTTAAACCATATATGGTTTTATTGTAAAAATGAATTAACTAGACTAAGCCTAAGGCGCTCGAGAGGCGCTAGACATTTTTCTGTCGATTAAATAAATAAAAATAAATACAGTTGAGAAATCCATTTTTGGAAATTCAGCATTCAAGCTATGAGCATGTACCGCATGGTAACATATGAATATTGAATTATATCCAGAGGTGCACAGAGGGGAAAGGTGGATATATAAATACTTTTCCCTTAATTCCATTAATTTCTTAACGTGACGTGTTATATAAATTTACGATTCCCAAAGGTGGCAGCACACGCACATAAATAACGAGCGCTGGGTGCGCGCAAAACGACACAAAACGGATGCGCAAAAGCCTGAAACGATCCCACGATACATCCAACAGCATCTCCCTCTTTCTCTCTCCACGTTTCCCTGCGCCCATGTTTTATTTATTTTTCATAATTTCTGTTTGGCCGTTGCCAGCGTAACTAGTCTAAGCAACTGAATTTAAAATGGTAATCACTTTCGCGTTTTTCCGCGCGCGGGTTTGGATTAAAGCGCGTAGTAATTTTCTTGTTTTCCTGTTTTGTTTAAATTAAACCGCCTCGGCGCGATTTTTACTATTTGTTCGAATTAACGCGCACCGCATATTAAAACAGCTAAAACACGTTCGGCACTAATCAGGCCATTTATTACGCGGTTATTAAAAGCCTGCTAATTCTTGATTCATCGACACCGTTTCCCCGGCGCGGATGGGAAATAAAGCAAAAAATTGATCAAACGGAAATGGACGGATCGCGAGATGCGAAACGCAGTTGTGTAAATGGCCGTGTTTATGCGTATTTGCGTGTAACTTTTAGCCGAGTTTAGTCGCCGCTGCCGCTTCTTTAATGATGCTGATGCCGGCGACGTTTGCATAAAATACCAACGAAATAAGCCGGGATACTATGTTGCTAATTTATGCAAATGAACAGTTTCGATCAAATAAAACGCGCTATTGGTAAATGCGCGTAAAACGTTATTTTATCTCTTAACGTTTGCGCTCGCGGAAAGCCGACTTCTATATTCGATTTGACCTTTAATCACATTTCATTTTCATTCATTCCTACTTTAGATAAGAGCCAATTCAATATAATTCTTTTTCCGGTATTCCCTAACAAAAATAACCATTTTCATTTCGCCAATTATAATAACAATTAATCTATATATAGATTAAGTTAAGATGGCAGGTTTTAGTATATTCTGCAAATTGGCAGAGTAGTGAATTCTACAAATTTGCTAATTTTTCTTTCAAAAAAATCTTCACGATGGCTCTTAATGATACTAGAAAGAACGTGGACTATTTATTTTCCCGAAAAAATATAATTTTCAAACATTTTAGTGCATTTGAATGGCTCCACGAAATTAACATGAGGCCTTATGGGAACGGTTTATTGAAGGCCCTCCAATTAACAGTTTAGGACGTGTCGGCAGTTTTGCTAAGATTATGAGATTTGTGGTAAAGTTAGAAAGACGGGCTTTTCAGCATTCTATTCGCAAAGAATAGGGCTACATTTCTGATAAAGCTCATATCCTAACCTCATTTACAGCGAACAGGAAAAAATCGCAAATTCGTGCAAAATTTTCCTCCTATTTTTAAAGGCCCACTTTGCGAGTACACTGGTCGAAAACTAATTTCTTGATGGAGTTAAAATTTTCACAGATTGTTCCCCCATTCTTAGGCTACATTTTGGTATAAAATGAAGTCATTTGGAGATTTTCGAATTTTCGGCGAAATTCCACTTTTTTCCATGCATACCCCTTACGATTTTTTCGAATTTTGCTGAAATTTTTTTTTTCCAAAAATTCTGAAAAAAATCATGAAGGCTCTTAATGATGCTAGAAAGAACGTGGACTATTTAGATTCCCGATAGAATATCATTTTTAAACATTTTTAGGCATTTGAATGGCTCCACGAAATTAACATGCGGCCTTATGGGAACGGTTTATTGAAGGCCCGTCAATTAACAGTTTCGGACGCGTCGACAGTTTTGCTAAGATTATGAGATTTGTGGTAAACTTAGAAAGACGGGCTTTTCAGCATTCTATTCCCAAAAAATAGGGCTACATTTTTGATAAACCTCATATCCTAACCTCATTTGTAACGAACAGGAAAAAATCGCAAAGTCATGCAAAATTTTGCCCCTATTTTTAAAGTCACAATTTGCGAGTACACTGGTCGAAAACTAATTTCTTGACAGAGTTAAAATTTTCACAGATTGTTCCCCCATTCTTTAGCTACATTTTGGTATAAAATGAAGTCATTTGGAGATTTTCGCGTTTTCGGCGAAATTTCACGATTTTTTCGAATTTTGCCGAAAATTTTTTTCTTTCCAAAAATTCTGAAAAAATTCACGAAGGCTCTTTATGATGCTAGAAAGAACGTGGAATATTTATTTTCCCGAAAAATTATAATTTTCAAACATTTTTGGGCATTTGAATGGCTCCACGAAATTAACATGAGGCCTTATGGGAACGGTTTATTGAAGGCCCTCCAATTAACAGTTTAGGACGCGTCGACAGTTTTGCTAAGATTATGAGATTTGTGGTAAACTTAGAAAGACGGGCTTTTCGGCATTCTATTCCTAAAGAATAGGGCTACATTTTTGATAAAACTCATATCCTAACCTCATTTGTAACGAACAGGAAAAAATCGCAAAGTCGTGCAAAATTTTTCCCCTATTTTTAAAGTTACACTTTGCGAGTACACTGGTTGAAAACTAATTTCTTGACAGAGTTAAAATTTTCACAGATTGTTCCCCCATTCTTTAGCTACATTTTGGTATAAAACGAAGTCATTTGGAGATTTTCGAATTTTCGGCGAAATTCCACTTTTTTCCATGCATACCCCTTACGATTTTTTCAAATTTTGCTGAAATTTTTTTTCTTTCCAAAAATTCTGAAAAAAATCATGAAGGCTCTTAATGATGCCAGAAAGAGCGTGGACTATTTAGTTTCCCGAAAAAATATCATTTTCAAACATTTTCGGGCATTTGAATGGCTCCGCGAAATTAACATGGGGCCTTATGGGAACGGTTTATTGAAGGCCCGTCAATTAACAGTTTCGAACGCGTCGACAGTTTTGCTAAGATTATGAGATTTGTGGTCAACTTAGAAAGACGGGGTCTTCGGCATTCTATTCCCAAAGAATAAGGCTACATTTTTAATAAAGCTCATATCCTCACCTTATTTGCAACGAACAGGAAAAAATCGCAAAGTCGTGCAAAATATTCCTCCTATTTTTAAAGGCCCACTTTGCGAGTACACTGATCGAAAACTAATTTCTTGACAGAGTTAAAATTTTTACAGATTGTTCCCCCATTCTTAAGCTACATTTTGGTATAAAATGAAGTCATTTGGAGATTTTCGCATTTTCGGCGAAATTCCACTTTTTTCCATGCATACCCCTCACGATTTTTTCGAATTTTGCTGAAAATTTTTTTCTTTCCAAAAATTCTGAAAAAAATCATGAAGGCTCTTAATGATGCTAGAAAGAATGTGAACTATTTAGTTTCCCGAAAAATTATCATTTTCAAACATTTTTAGGCATTTGAATGGCTCCACGAAATTAACATGCGGCCTTATGGGAACGGTTTATTGAAGGCCCGTCTATTAACAGTTTCGGACGCGTCGACAGTTTTGCTAAGATTATGAGATTTGTGGTAAACTTAGAAAGACAGGCTTTTCAGCATTCTATTTCCAAAGAATAGGGCTACATTTTTGATAAAGCTCATATCCTAACCTCATTTGTAACGAACAGGAAAAAATCGCAAAGTCATGCAAAATTTTGCCCCTATTTTTAAAAGCCCACTTTGCGAGTATACTGGTCGAAAACTAATTTCTTGACAGAGTTAAAATTTTCACAGATTGTTCCCCCATTCTTAAGCTACATTTTGGTATAAAATAAAATCATTTGGAGATTTTCGAATTTTCGGCGAAAATCCACTTTTTTCCATGCATACCCCTTACGATTTTTTCAAATTTTGCTAAAAATTTTTTTCTTTCAAAAAATTCTGAAAAAAATCATGAAGGCTCCTAATGATGCTAGAAGGAACGTGGACTATTAAGATTCCCAATAAATTATCATTTTCAAACATTTTTAGGCATTTGAATGGCTCCACGAAATTAACATGAGACCTAATAGGAACGGTTTATTGAATAAAAAAATCGCTTTCACTGTCACGACAATTTGGGTAAGGGAAATGTTAAGTTTAACGTGTACGTTATCACAGTCTAAACAACTTTTATAATACATATGTATATATAGAATGTAATTATTAACGTACACGTTAAACTTAACATTTCCCGTACGGAACAGCTCTGAATAAATATTTTTTATATTTATTGTAATATTTCTCGTACTGAATAAAACGCTTATTATTGTGTATTAATATTAAGTTTTTAACCTGTGTAAACTTTACTGTATGGCACCAAAAAATTATGATTATTATAATTATGAATAGCCCCGATTGTGTGCTTAAACATCATTAAATAAAAAATACACACTTTTTTCATAGGAAAAAAATTAACTATTCAAACAATTAACATTCCAAATAGATTTATTTTAATTACCAAACTTCTTTCCCGTTTTGATTGTAGCTAAATGACTCACAAAGTCCAATATTTAACGAGACGCCCGGCACAATGTTTTATGGTATAATTAACATAATTCGAGACTAATTTCAAGAATCTGGTAATCTACACCAAATAAAACAGAATGGTTTTCCGAAAATTGCTCTTCTGGGCGATTTTCGGAAACCCATTGATTGAGTCACACCGCTATCAGCGAGTCTCCGTGATTCCGTGCGAAAAGCGACGAAAAGGGAATTATCCACAATTTTTTGTTTGAATAACAAGAGAAAGAAAGCAAGAGTGTATTTATGCGAGATCATGAAAGGGCGAAAACATAGATTGTCTCAGGTGAATTGCAAGAAAGGTGGAGGGAGGGTTTCAATTACCCTCGGAACGTGCCGGCACAATAGCCCCCACCACTTCTTTTTTTTTCGTTCCACTGGGCCTTTATTTAGGGCCCTTATTATAGTTATACGACAGTTCAATTTTACAGCTCATTGTGAGGGCACGCAAATATTCCGCGGTCGGTTTCGGTTCGGGACTTTCTGTTTGTTTGCTTTTCCGTAATTATTTATTCCGATAATTATTTAAATGTGCCTGTGCGGGTGCAAAGTGTCAATCCAGGAGAGCGGGATCGAGTCAAAACAGGAGAAAATGAGGCAGAAAGATTGCGAAAAGTTTTTGAAAAATGTAAGTTAGAAAATTTTAATTAATTAGAAATTTATCGCAAATGAGTTCAATTGTGAAAAACTTTTGTTAATTAAAAAAAGTGTTTGAATGGAGAAAAACCTTTATCAATCAGAAAACTAAAATAAAATAATACGATAGAATAAAAAAAAAACTGTTAATAATTTGATCGACACATTTTCTCATCTAATATTTTTTATTTATTTTTTTTTATTTAAAAAATGGTGTTGACAATAAAAAATCCCTCAGTTATTTATGGGCCGACTATTTTTTCCATACGATTTTTTCAAATTTCGCTGAAATTTTTTTTCTTTCCAAAAATTCTGAAAAAAATCATGAAGGCTCTTCATGATGCCAGGAAGAACTTGGACTATTTAGTTTGCCGAAAAAATATCATTTTCAAACATTTTCGGGCATTTAAATGGCTCCACGAAATTAACATGGGGCCTTATGGGAACGGTTTATTGAAGGCCCGTCTATTAACAGTTTCGGACGCGTCGACAGTTTTGCTAATATTATAAAATTTGTGGTAAACATAGAAAAACGGGCTTTTCGGCATTCTATTCCTAAAGAATAGGGCTATATTTTTGATAAAGCTCATATCCTAATCTCATTTTTAACGAACAGGAAATAATCGCGAAGTCGTGCAAAATTTTTCTCCTATTTTTAAAGGCCCATTTTGCGAATATACTGATCGAAAACTAATTTCTTGACAGAGTTAAAATTTTCACAGATTGTTCCCCCATTCTTAAGCTACATTTTGGTATAAAATGAAGTCATTTGGAGATTTTTACATTTTCGACGAAATTCCACTTTTTCCCTTACGATTTTTTCGAATTTTGCTGATTTTTTTTTTCTTTCCAAAAATTCTGAAAAAAATCATGAAGGCTCTTAAAGATGCCAGGAAGAGCGTAGACTATTTAGTTTCCCGAAAAAATATCATTTTTAAACATTTTCGGGCATTTGAATGGCTCCACGAAATTAACATGGGGCCTTATGGGAACGGTTTATTGAAGGCCCGCCAATTAACAGTTTTGCACGCGTCGACAGTTTTGCTAAGATTATAAAACTTGTGGTAAACTTAGAAAGACGGGCTTTTCGGCATTCTATTCCCAAGTAATAGGGCTACATTTTTGATAAAGCTCATATCCTAATCTCATTTTTAACGAACAGGAAATAATCGCGAAGTCGTGCAAAATTTTTCTCCTATTTTTAAAGGCCCACTTTGCGAGTACACTGATCGAAAACTAATTTCTTGACAGAGTTAAAATTTTCACAGATTGTTCCCCCATTCTTAAGCTATATTTTGGTATAAAATTAAGTCATTTGGAGATTTTTGCATTTTCGACGAAATTCCACTTTTTTCCATGCATACCCCTTACGATTTTTTCGAATTTTGCTGAAATTTTTTTTCTTTCCAAAAATTCTGAAAAAAATCATAAAGGCTTTTAATGATGCTAGAAAGAATATGAACCATTTAGTTTCCCGAAAAATTATCATTTTCAAATATTTTTGGGCATTTGAATGACTCCGCGAAATTAACATGGGGCCTTATGGGAACGGTTTATTGAAGGCCCGTCTATTAACAGTTTCGGACGCGTCGACGGTTTTGCTAAGATTATAAAATTTGTGGTAAACTTAGAAAGACGGGCTTTTCGGCATTCTATTCCCAAATAATAGGGCTACATTTCTGATAAAGCTCATATCCTAACCTCATTTTTAACGAACAGGAAATAATCGCAAAGTCGTGCAAAATTTTCCTCCTATTTTTAAAGGCCTATTTTGCGAGTACACTGATCGAAAACTAATTTCTTGACAGAGTTAAAATTTTCACAGATTATTCCCCCATTCTTAAGCTACATTTTGGTATAAAATGAAGCCATTTGGAGATTTTCGCATTTTCAGCGAAATTCGACTTTTTTCCTTACGAGTATTTCAAATTTCGCTGATTTTTTTTTTCTTTCAAAAAATTCTGAAAAAAAAATCATGAAGGCATTCTTGTGTGTTTAAAATGTCCCTTGCAATAATATTAAAAATATTTTACCAAATGATAAATAAGAAAAGTATTAAATACAAAGTATTAAACCCTATTTCGAGTCAATTAAGATATTGGAAATACCGATAAATCACTAACACTCAAATTATCTGTAATTATTTCATTACTTCCAAATAATCAAACACAACATAAAAAAGAGTGTGTAATGGTGTACAGTTTTATGGCGCAATTCGCCGTTGCGCAAATTTAAAACAGCAATCTTTGTCCGCAAACAATGTATTATTAATTTGCGGCTCGATTCGAGCGGCTTTAAACTGACATTTTGTTGATTGTTAATGCAACATGCTATTTAAAAATTTCACAACAAACAGTTGTTGCGGAAAGAAAGGTACAAGTGCACAAGCGACATAAAAGTCTTTGTTGTTGTTGTAGAAAACATGTACATAGCATATTTAACAATTGAAGAAAAAAAAATATATTAATTGCAACAATTTTTATTGTTAATAAACTCTTTTTTTTTCAATTACAAAAATGTTAGATTGAGAGATTTCCCATATGACAAAGTATAAATATATCTTAGTCACAATTCTTTTTCTTGTACTTCATTGACTCATTTTACCCATGCACTTAATCCGAGGCGGAATAAAAAAAGCGCTCTTGATGAAGAAGTTTGAAGAGTTGAAAGAGCTCGCGTTGTGTAATTGCTGTTCTAGACGATGACTAAAACTCGGTGCCAACTGTGATTCAGACCATTTTAAAATGGAATTCTTTTAAAGTATAAGTCATCACATAAAAGAGGAGAAGATTTGTTTTAATAAATTGATAATTATAATTTTTTTTAATAATCCACTTGAATGTTTGATAATTTACAATAAAATGCGACAAAATTCATAAATAAAGATATTTATATATATATATATATATATATATATATAAATATCTTTATTTATATATATATATATATATATATATAAAATAAAATCAATAAAATTCGATCAATCCCTTTTTCCAACTGCAAAAAATACTTACACTGTAAGTTTTACAAACATCTATTGAAACTACTACTTCCCGAGATTACACAATAGATATTTGTTGTTGCATAGCAGTTGGAAAAAGGGATTGATCGAATTTTATTGATCATTGCCAGAAATTTTCCTTGTTTAATTTCATTGTAATTTAAATAACTGCAAATGTATGAATCATTTTTGTTTCATTTTATTTGATTTACAATAAAGTGCAACAAAGAAAAAAAAATAAGGTACTATACAAAGTGGCCAGAAAATGTCAATTTCTAGTAGACATTTTTTTATTTCTAGAAAACAAAGTAATAAAACAATGATCATTCATCATCGATAATTTCTAATATGGTATTTAATTCATTGAAAACCTAAACAATTAAAAATGCGTATATCATTAATTCATGCAGTAATGATTATTTAATGAGAAGCGCTTTAAAATTCATTTGTATAACTGTTAAGTGTTTATATTCTGATAAGAAACACTTCAAACTTTGTTTGTATAACCGATAACGTCGACTTTATAACAGAGTCGATACGCAGGTCAATATTTAAATAAACTTAGTTATACAAACAGAGTTTGAAGTGTTTTTTTTTTGTCGATATATAAACACACAATATTTAAACGAGACTTTAAAAACTAACAGTTTGCATTGTTTCGACTGTCTATTAGAATTTTATTTTGCTTAAACTTAAATGCCAAAATTGTTTTCAAATTAAATGGTAGAATTAAATTGAAAAAAAATAAAAAATAAATATAAAAGGTAAATAGTAAAAAACAATAGCTAAATTTTGTAAATTAAACGGTAGAATTAAAAAGTTAGAAAAACCTTTTCTATTTATGATATTAAAATTTGTATGTTCATATTCATAATATTGAATCTTAGACTGGCTAATTTTTAAACGACTATTATATTTTTTTGTATAGTTATCTCTTTCTACTAAACAGCAACCTTAAGCAAGGGGTGCAGTCAATTCACCTGTCCCACTCCACATGTGGGTCGCCTCCCCTAGCCATCTGACACCGCCCCGAATTAACTATCATAACCCCTAATTGGAACAGCCACCTGCGTTTCGTCCTTATATTTCCTTAATGTATCATATATATAGGGTGTCCACTTCATCATTGCGAGGGTGGTTTATATTTTTTTTAATTTATTTTACGGAATATCCATTTTATAATAAACATTTCATTTACAAGAAACAAATAAATAAAATCGAAAATCTAATTGGTGCATTGAATTCCAAAATGGTCCAATAAAAGTTTATTATTATTAAGATAATAATTTTCAACTTTACTGTTGATTTGATTTGAGGGTATTTCGTACGAGAAATGTTAAATTTAACATTGAATCTAACAATCTACGAATAATATTTAATTAGTAATTATACAAAAGCCGAGTATGAAAGAAATCAGTTAAAATCAGTTCATATTTGGCTAAGAATATAAAAATATTAAATAAACTCTTAGTTTAATATTGATGCATCGAAACTGTAATGTATATTTAAATTTGCCACATTTTATTCTACGCTAATTATATGTAATAAATGAGCGTGCGTGAAAATGTAATTAATTGCGCACGCCTCAAAACCGAAAATCAGAGTAATGAACAATGGCGATGGGGCTAAGAAGAGAACCGCGTGGAATATACAAATTATAAGCGTTTTATCATATGGTATATTGTGTATGGTGTGGTGTTTAATAAAGTGTGTTGGGGTTAACAATAAGAGTGTCATTTCCCACAAAAAAACCTCCCGAGAATACACTACAGAAACTATATTCACTAAAATAAAATGATAAGTTATACAAACAAAGTGAAAAAGTGTTTTATTTAATAAACTTTAAATGTATAACCAAAAAGCCTTAACAATCAATAAATAAATATAAAAGTAACTTTAATTTGTCAATTATGAAAACACTTTGTACACTTTTCTTCACTTATTTTATTTATTAACAGATGTACATTTCGATCACAATGTGATCATTATCAATTTTTCTACAAAATCAAAATTCAATCAATCATTGAATAAGTAAGCAATTTATTAATTGTTGCCTTTACTTTGCTATACATTTTAATTGTAATGAACATAATTAATCTAAGCTCTTCAATTTACTAAATTTTCCATTCGTGGCTAATAACAGACAAACAATCAAACAAAACGAGGTTTAATGACACATTTCAGATTTTTTTCTGATCCTAATTACGGATTCACGGATGGTCGGAGGTGCAACAAATGATGTTTGTTGTTCCCTATATTCGTATGCGACCCTGCTATTTTCGTCACAGTTTGATGGGCGCGTTATTATGTAAATTTTTACCTCGGACTTCCGGTTCAAATGGCCGTCCGGACGTCCACCTGTGCGACCTTAGCCGTGTCAAAAAAAAGTCAACACGTGAAATTTCACTTTTCACGCTAATTTGCATCCGACAATTAGTTTCAACTGAAAAAAAATCACAACACATTCAATGAATACTTTGAATAAATAGAAAATAGTATTCGTTTACTTGGTCGCAATATTTTGAAGATTACACACATAATTGATTAAATAAGCGTATTTAATTTATAAAACGAAGACATTTAAGTAAGTGAGAAAATTAGAAATGAATATAACTGTAGTTTTCAAGTGAAGGGAGTTCGGACGCAAATATGTCATATGAATGCTTCGTATTTATTTGTTCTACACTGTATCATTATGAAATGGGATTCTTTGCATTTGCATGTATTTGTTCTAAACTGAATCGTTATGAAATGGGATTCTTCGCATTTGCAAATATTTATTTATTTATTAAGCAAAAGCCATGTACAGTTTTCACAAGTATTGCATTTGTCATACAAAATTATAAACTATAAAATACATAAAGTTAAAACTAAAAGTAAAAATAATAATTATATAATAATAATAATAATAATAATAATACGCATTAAAATACAAAAAAGAAAACGTTAAAAAAAGAAAATATTAAAACAAATTCAATTTTACTAACTATGCAAAACAAGTCGAGTTTTGTTTAATAATATCACATAAAAGTTCGAGAAAGTTGAAGATTCTTTAATTATATCTCATGAACAACTTGCGATGCAATAATTTAATAAAACCAATCACGGTAATAAGTCGTCCTTAAATATAATGTGCAACTTATTTAATGAACTTTGTAATTGCGATTTATTTAATGATTCACTTTCGTCTATTGTCAGTTCATATTAATTTGTGTTTTATTTGAAATGTATTTTTCTTTACACACATGCAGTTTATTTAGTTATAATTTCCATTTTTGTTACGTTTTTCATGTTTATTATTTTATACATATTGTCCTGTAATTGCGTTATGTTGTTTCCTGTTAGGCAATAAAGTTATTATTATTCCTCAAATATTTTCGAGAAAGTTGAAGATTCTTTAATTATATCTCAAAAAAAAATTAAAAACTAGAGATGCAATAATTTCATAAACATTTTCGAAAAAGTAATATATTCACAGAAATGTTTGAGGAAATTTAAATTTGTTTAATTACATTACAAAAAAAAGGTCGAGAAAGTCGAGATTAGTTTAATAATTTCTCAAAAAAGTTTGAACATGTGAAATGTTTCTAATAATTTCACAAACCTATTAAAGAAAGTTGAAATTTGTGTAATAAATTTAAAAAAAAAATGGCAGATAAAGTTGAGATTTGTTTAATAATTCCACAAAAAAGTTTGGAACATGTGAAATGTTTCTAATAATTTCACAAAACTATTAAAGAAAGTTGAAATTTGTGTAATAAATAAAAATAAATGGTAGAGAAATTTGAGATTTGTTTAATATTCTAATAAAAAATGAGGATGTTGAGAATTATTTAATTACATCAAAAAAAGCTACTTGAGATGTATTAATTAATTTCATAAACATTATTGAGAAAGTCGAGAATTGTTTAATATATTGACAATAAAGTTTGAGAAAGTTGAGATTTATTTAACCCATTAACGCCCAGATCATTGGATATAAAATATTTTAAAGAATAAAGTTTTGAACAAAAGTCATATTTATGTTAGTTATAATAATAAAGTGAGTTTTATTTATAGTAAACCCTAATAGTTAGATTTTTTGTAGTATTTTTTTCTAGTATCTACGGGGGCACTTTACTTAACATTTCTACAGTTAATTTTCTTAATTTCTTAAAAAATCGCCGCGGGTGTTATTGTGTTAATAATTTCACCACAAGAATTTTGATGAAAATTGAGATTTGTTGATTAATTTTACAATAAATTAAGATTTGTGTAATAATTTCACAGAAATATTAGAGAAAGTTGAGATTTGTTAAATAATTTAATAAAAAAAGTTGGAAAAACGTGAGATTTTTGTAATAAATTAAAAAAAATGGTAGAGAAAGTTGAAATTTGTTTAATAATTTCACAAAAAAGTTTGAACATGTGAAATGTTTCTAATAATTTCATAAAACTATCAAAGAAAGTTGAAATTTGTGTAATAAATTTAAAAAAAATGGTAGAAAAAGTTGAGATTTGTTTAATAATTTCACAAAAAAAGTTTGAAGATGTGAAATGTTTGTAATAATTTCACAAAACTATTAAAGAAAGTTTAAATTTGTGTAATAAATTAAAAAAATTGTAGAGAAAGTTGAGATTTGTTTAACAATTCCACAAAAAAGTTTGAAGATGTGAAATGTTTGTAATAATTTCACAAAACTATTAAAGAAAGTTGAAATTTGTGTAATAAATTTTTAATAAAATGTTAGAGAAAGTTGATATTTGTATAATAATTTCACAAGAAAGTTTGTGAAATTGAAGTTTTGTTTAATATTTTTACAAAAAAAGGTTTCAGAAAGTTTCGATTTGTTTAATAATTTAATTATAGAGAAAGTTGTGGTTTGTCTAATTACAAAAATGATAGATACAGTTGAGATTTGTGTAAATTTCACAAGAAATTTGTGAATAATTTCTCATAAACATTTTGAAACAACTTGAATACAAGGAAGAGATGTTTTTATCTATATAAATAAAAAAATATATATCAATTACAGTATTTATATATTTACATTAAGCTTATCAACACCAAGTTAAAAAAAACGAGAGAGACATTAAATCACAATTCATTAACTTCTATCACAGGCGCCATCCCTTCAATTACCCGCCTTATCTGTTTACTTAGGACCAATTAAAACACACACAGAAACGACTTTCGCCATTCTTAAAACGCACCTCGTCTCAGTGATTCAATTCTTGAATCACCATTTCAAATATCTGGTTCAGTGATAAAAAAATCAATAGGCCTATTCAAACACATAAAATTGTTATCGCCGTTGCAGCGACCGCTGCGACTCAATCGAAATTACATCATCGCCGTTTCCAAACAAGCCACGTTGCCGGATTAACGATGGCCGCATTCACGATATTTTTCGCCGGTCAGCGAGTTTGTTTTCTTTCATTAATTAATGCTGTTTAATTGAACAAAAGGGATACGAAAATTAACAATCATTTCGTATGTATCGAAACAATCGATTATTGAAACCAATTGTTGTTAATTGCCTTTGTCTGGAAGCAAGGACTTTGAATTAATTAAAGAAATAATTAGAGAAAAAAATACGGTTTCATTGAAAATATTGGATTGATTGAATTTCATCAATCATTGAATAAAGAAGAGTGTCTTCCTTCTTTAAAATTAATTAATTAAAATAATTAGAATTAACTTCGAGAATTAAAAATTGTTTACAGAATAAATCTAGACATTACTAATAAAAAAAGTTTAGTGTTTTCTTTATATCAAAATTACAAATACGGTTCTATTGAAAATTTTAGTTTGATTGAATATTAAAGAAATAATTAGAGCAAAAATACGGTTCCATGAAAATATTGGATTGATTGAATTTCATCAATCATTGAGTAAGAAAGGAAGATACTAGAATTAATTTCGAGAATTAAAAATTGTTTACAGAATAAATCTTGACATTACAAATAAAAAAATGTTAAGTGTTTTCTTTATAGCAAAATTACAAAATCGAAATTTTGGTTCGATTGAATATTAAAGAAATAATTAGAGCAAAAATACGGTTTCATTTAAAATATTGAATATCATCAATCATTGATTAAGGAAGGAAGATACAAGAAGAATTGTCGAGAATTTTGACACGCCGTACCAACAGAACTCGGAAGTTCTTCTTGATCTTGATCACTGTTGTATCTTTGTATAGACCTCGAAAATCAAACATTCTTTTAAAGAACAAATCTAGACATTGCAAGCATAAATTTGAGTAAAGTAAGCAACAAATATATATATTTTTTAATCTTTAAGGTTTTGATTAAAAAAAAAAACGTGCAGAAATTTAATGCAAACATATAAAAATTGGCTTCCATAATTCATCTTTTTCTTTGCCGATTTTTTGAAAATAACATCTTTAAAGAATAAAAAAAAAACGGTTTGTCGAAAATTAAAAATTCTTTTAAAGGGTAAATCTAGATATTACAAGGAAGAAATTGGAAGAAATTTCGGTAAAATGAACACATTGATTTTTTTAAAATCGTGGAATACCCGCGGCTAAGGCGCTCGAAAGACGCGCTAGACATTTGTAGGCCATTTAATCGGCCTACAAATATCTAAATAAATTAATAATCAAAACCTAATCTTTAAGTATATTAAATAAAAATGATTAGAAAATAATTAATAAATTATTTTCACATTTAGCTCTATGACTTTTGACTTACGTTACGTAAGTACGTTAAACAAATGCGCATTAAAACATCTACTTCCTTTAAGGTTTTGATAAAAAAAAATGATTTGTAGAGAATTAAAAATTCTTTTAGAGAGTAAATCTAGACATTACAAGGAACACATTTTGGTAAAGTAATCTATTTGTTTTGTTTTTTTAATAATTACGATGTTGATTAAAAAAACAGGCTCTTCAACAATTAATCAAACTTTTTTATGATTAGAAAACTTGATATTGTATTTTAATTTTAAATGGTGAGCCAAAGCCTAAAGCAGACTAATGATTCCTTCAAAAATATTTCTCCATTGACTCACGCTACATACACACAGGAAAAAAAGCCAACAACAACATCAGGCACCCAGATTACAGACGGTGCAGCCAAAACACACGCGAAGCACGCGCTCGTCCGCCAATTACACTCTCATCCCTCGCGCTCTTTCGGGTATTCTCCTCATTTTCCACTCTTCTCTTTTTTTGTGGTCACCTATAATCAGTGGATTCCGTTGTGAAGAGTTGTGCCCCGAGGGCCGCATGCCTCAACTGTGACACATCTGCTCGGCGTTGAGGTATACGTGCATGCCTTTTACTCGGATAGAAGATGGAGACGGAGATTGGAGGTGAGGTAAGGACGAACGGAACACCGAAACGAAACGAAACGTTCGTCCCTGAAATATTCCGATTGTTCGTCGTGTGCTCATGTGGGGAAAAAAACAACGAAACGACCTTCTTCTTTGTCTTCTTGCTTAATAATTAGATTAATCTTATTTGTTTCTTCACCTTTAAATAAGCTTGAATTGTTCCTCTTCTCGTGTTTATCGTCTAAATTCTGAATAGTTTCAGCATAGAGTAAGTATTTTCAATTTGAGTCTCATTAATCACTTGGTAAAACATTTTAGTAATATTAGGGATTGTTAAGTTGCGTGTAAAACAAACCAAGTGAAACTTACTTAACAATAAAATTGTTAATAATGTTTGTTAATTGTTTTTAGTTGTTTTCAAGGAAATTAATAACTCCTTAACTAACATCGAATTCGCTTCCTTTAATAGGAACAATCTTTAGTTCTTCGCGAATTCTGTTTGGTGATGATTGAATGGTATCCGAGCGGGTGAGAAGGTATACCCCGTTAGACGTTGACGGATACTTTAACGGCGGCCATTTATAATGCGATTGCGCACATAAATAATTAGCGGGCAATAAATAAATCACAACGAGAGATGGATACACGAGATGCAGCATCGCCAAAGGTGCCCGGCGAAGTGTATTCCATTTTGCCTTCGGGGAAGCCGATATCTCGACGTGTAATCGGACACCGTCAAAAAATTATCTAATTTTTCCCCACTCTCGTCCTGGAGCCAGGCGCGACGCTTGATTCTTTATTATTTCGTGCATTAAAAAAAAAACAGTCGAAAGAACAAAAAGGGGATGCTGAGAAATAATAAAATGTAAATAACTTATTCAATACGTGAGATGTGATTTTTTTTAAGTTTCCTTCTGAAAAGTTTGAAATGATCAGAAATTAGAACTATTTATTTATTTATTATGACTATACACACCATTAAAAATTGTTTACAGGATAAATCTAGTCTTTACAAATAAAAAAAGTTAAGTGTTTTCTTTATATTAAAATTACAAAATATAGTTCCATTGAAAATTTTAGTTCGATTGAATATTAAAGAAATAATTAGAGCAAATTGAAAATATTGGATCGATTTTCCTTCTGAAAAGTTTGAAATGGTCAGAAATTAGAACAATAACCATCTGTTGCCTAATATCTAATAACCATCATCAATGAATGTGGGTTCTACAACAAAACAATTTTCGATTCAAAATTACTTTATAGGTTTGCTGAACTGAATTAAAGTGGAAGCACTTTTGAACAAATTTGAAACAAAAATTTGTTCAAAAGTGCTTCCACTTTAATTCAGTTCAGCAAAGATGAATAATTCACTAAATAAATAGGCTTCTACTTCGTTATACATTATTGAATATAAATGAAAGCACTGCCTATTACTTGAATAAAGTTGGCAAAAATATATTCCCCTCTTTTTACACATCTAAAATGGATCAAATCCAAATACAACAATTAAGGCTATTCCATATGAGAAATGTTAAGTTTACGTTATTAATTTAATTCACATTCTATACAAGATGTACAGAAAATGAGTGAAAACCTTCAGGTAACTCAATTGATTAATTAATTTTTAATAGAAAATCCAAATAAAAAAATGTTGTATGGTTCTTCATTGAGGCTCACGAGGTCTTCGGAATTTTAAATATGTGACTATAAATAAGTATTGTTTTTTAAATATTTTGTAAAAAATCAATAGCATTAACAATCAATTAGACACGTGTGTAATTCCATTGATGTAAATGATTAATAAATCGGATATTTTTACAATTTTATAACTTCATCAGAAGCATTCTTTTAATGAAAATAGATCTGGCAACGACGCACGCTCGTTTGTAAAAGAAAAGGTGTATGCAACACCTCCAGCGGATAATGTAGCAGTTATAAACAGGATGAATGCACACTTGTTTGATCCAGCGTTGCCAAATATATAGTTTTTTTAAGTGGCCCGTGAGGCTTAAGGAAGGACTTATTTTCGTTAATATTTTTATCTAAAAATTAGTCAAAGAGTCACGCTACCTAAAGCTTTTCACTCATTTTCTGTACACCTTGTATATACATATTTATAAAAAAAAAGCTGCTCAGACTGAAATGATAAAAAATAACGTATACGTTAAACGTCAAATTTGCCTTAGGAAAAATATAAATAACGTACACGTTAAACATAACATTTCCCTTACAGAATATCCCCGAATATATCTTATTTTAAATTAATTTCTCACTTAACCCGCCTTGAAGCACGTTTATTTCTTATTTAAATCAGCATATTCCGAAATACGGAATGTAATTGCGATCCTTTCCTTCATCATCATAATTTCCATCGTCTTCCTGGTGCAGATGTGTTTATGACACGAATTCTTATGCAATACCGGCGATGACCTTGCGAGGTAACTAACTGTAAACCGCACGAAAGTACGCATATTTTGACTCGGCGTGCCAACAGAACAAAACAAACAAAAAATGCGCACGAAATCTCACCTTCACCAGAAAAATCGACCTACTATCGCGTGATTCTGATTTTATTGTTGATACACGAAAGAAAATGGTGTTGGAGATGAGCCTAAAACGGGAAATATTTAAAATTTAATGTAAATTTACAAGAAAGCCTATATGATATTATAAATGATTCAATTTATATATATAACAATCTTTATTAACAATTAAATTTACAATAACTCTACTCTATTATTGTTAATATATACCAATGTTGTGTTACTGTTAAACTGATGTTACCCTTTTATTGGATGTACTGTATCTATTGGGTAATAAATAAATAAATAAATAATAACGTAACAAACATTGATTTTGTATATGACACAAAAATTAAAAAAAAAATATTAAATGGCAATCGTCTTTCTGCCTGATTCAATTTATTTGTATGAACTATTAATTCTGCTTAGTAAAAAGGATAATTCGCATCAAAGCGTATTATGATTTATATTTGATTAATAAAAAAATTAAGTTTGTTTGTATAACTGAAATTAATAATAAACACAGTCCTTATTATGTAGGATAGGCGGAAAGACTAACGGTCGATGGCCAATTGGCAGAAGAATCAATTTTTATGTTAGTTATTTATTGTATTTATTTATTATTATTACTTTGTTAAAAATAATCTGCCAATAAAGATTTATATATATATATATATATATATATATATATTATGTAGGAAGTCGTGCTAACTAATACGAAGGGCTGTTTACTTTCACTGAATGTTATATAAGTGTTTCAGTTTAAATGTTGAGCAATGTATTTTTTTTAAACATGATTTAACTTTCTGAAACATAGTTTCGTTCGAAGGATTATTTTTTTTTAAATACAAAGTGAACAATTAACCAAGGACAGAAAGACATGGAGAGAAAAATATAGAAACAGACACTAAACAAAAACTCCTTACACCTAACGGTAGAAAGGAAAAAGATTTAAAAAGAAAACAAAGTGAACAGAATAGGTGTGATAATCTTAAGGTTAACTAATGTAAGTACTAAGAAAAAACAATGAGAACTATTAAAAAAAAAGAAATCCTCTCAAAAATTCCAAGGAATTTAATAATTTCAGTTATGAAAAATTATTATTAATTTCAGCTATAAAAATAGATAAAAATTGTTTGAAAATATTACTATTTTATATGCAAAAAAAATTGTCATGTTATTACATCGGAGTTATGGACTTGGAGTTTTTATAACCCACCTTAATTTAAATGATTGATTAAATCAAATAAAAACAAATTTTAATAATAATAATAATCTTTATTAACAGATATATACAGAAAGTATACAAAATAAGTAATAAAAATTAACAAACTCAAATGTATAATTTATATCTGTTAATTGGCTATAGACCAGTGGTCTTTTAGCCTGGTTTTTCGTATTTATGTCCTACTCACGAAAGAAGTATGATGATATCCAACTGTCTTAGTCAGAAGTTATTGTCGGGTCTGTCCGTAATTTAACCGTCATTAATGTTGTGAAGAGATGTAATGAATTCATGAAGTGTTATAGTGGGGAAACAAATTTTATTTTTCTGGGAATTAATTCTGCTTACCAAAAAAATATAAATCACATTTGATTTAATAATTAAAGCTTTAATAATTAAAGCTTCTAATTCATTTGTGTATATTTAAATAACTACGATCTCAATCTTTGCGTTGCTGCAGCAAATATATTGAAAAATAAAGACAATAAAATGTATTTGGCTGAAAGACTTAAGGTCGATAGCCATTATAATAATAATAATCTTTATTCATAAAATAACACACACATAAATACAGGGTTATACATTATAGAGAATAACGTCAGAAAAGCGATAAAGAAAATGTAAAAAAAATTATAAGTTTATATTAAATGTATTGTATAATATATGTATATATAAATACCACAATAAATATGATTGTATAAAATGTATTTCCTACTACATATCATTATCATTTTTATCTATATTATTTTTTAGCAATATAAAAATTGCGATCACATTTTTATTCCAGCACAAACTATACACTAGAAACCCTAGAAAAATTATTAAATAATAATAATAATAATAATAATAATAATAATAAATATAATTTCTACGGGTACTTATAATATAGTTACTCTATGTTATATTATTTATGTTAACTAAATATTATTTTCTTCTATCTGTGCAATTAACCGCTTATGAATTTCGAAAATTTTATGAACATCCAAAATTCCATTCAAAAAATATTACTACAAAACTGACCACCTGTTGTTCCGCATTTTCACCAGCACCATTCAGCCGGGCGTTTCCACAAAACACCTGCTTATACTAACAAATATAGGCCGTAAATTTTACACCCCGAAATATTCGCCACCAATATGCAAATTGGAGAATGATTTTAGGGCCGCCATAAAAAGGCAAAAGGCCATTAAAACAGGTACGGCCACAGACCGATTATGCAAATCGCCGTCCGGGGTATTTCCGAAATTAACAACGGCGGACAAAGGTCAGGGCTGCAAGATGCTGTCTGCTCGCTGCGGGGATAATTAGGCGGGATTAAGGGGGACTGGGTCGAGATTTGAATCGAGTAAAAAGGGCCGGGGGAAATCCAGGAGGAATTAGAGTTTGTTCGAAATGGCTGCGCTTTTATATTTTACGACTTTGTTTTTCCTGAGAGGAAAATTAAATTACGAAATTTAATTTCAATTTACAATGAATTCATTATCCTGAAATCATAATTTTATTAAAAGCAATAATTTTATTAAAGCAATATCATAAATTGATTTTTATTTATTTCAATTTTAAATAAATAAAAATCAATTCATGACCAATTTTTAAATATATTTCCTTAATTTACAGTTTGTTTTTTATTGTATTTTTTCTAAAATACTTATATTGTACCTTTGTAAATTGGAGATTTGCGTAAATAAATAAAATTAATTATTTATATTAATTTCATTCAATATTATATTTCCCGAAAGAAAAACACATTATTTTTTTTTATCTCAAGTGCAATTGTAAATGTTGCGAATGCATCCTAATGCAAAGTTTAACGCTCTATAGAAATATGCACAAAAAAAATGTTTGTTACGTAATTGCGGATTTATGATCCATTGAACGCGGCCGCGCATATTTTATGGCCGGATTAGATAAGGTGCATGGAAACAATTGTAGTAGCGTTTCAGGAATAAATCCGTGCGGCTCAAAAGCTTGTCTTAATTCTCGGAACCTTGAGGCGTCACCTTTTCAATATCAGGATATAGAGATAATTTAGTTCAATCAAATAAATCAATTAAAAGGACGACAACAAAGCAATAGAATAATGTGTTGTATTTTAGAAATATTGTAAACGCGTCATCATTTAGTATAATTTTAGATCTAGAAGGTAATACTTGAAATACTTGGATCTCAAAGCTGATAAAGCAACGTTTTTTTTTTTTTTTAAATCAAGAATATTTTATAATAAATTAAAGACGACGCAAGCGCCACCTTTTGCTTAATTTCAAGTGGCATCGTCAAGTTAGAAAGTTATAGATTTCAAGTCAAAATTTGGAAACTCCCTCAAGTTCCTTCGGTTTCAACTCATAAATCTCCGATTCAAAAATGTAAAACTAGCTTTGATAAAATACAAAATAAATTCAAATCCCAAGTTTAATACAAATTTGAAAGCCTAAAATAGAAATTTAAAACAAAAATTTAGATTAGGTAGACGACGGAGAATCATTGTTTCGTCCACTAAAGGAAGGCGAACTTGTCCTGTTTATGAAAACAAGGAAAACGAAATTCACATTTAATGAAACGTTCAGCCACCAGATAGATGAATGGTGGCTGAAGAATATTTTATACAAACAAAACTAAATATGTTAAGGCCATTTGTAAACACGTGTTTCGGGATTTATCCCTCGTCAGTAGAGCTTTGCCATGAATAATTGTTCAAAAACGTACCGTTTTCTCCGTGAATGTGGTGGATACGGACGTGACAGTATGACTTCAATTAACGCCAATATAAAACATTCTTGATTCAAATTTATTTATTTAACGGAATATACCATTTTTACAACTATAAGACATACATGTAAAATGCAATAAATTTATATATATTACTAACTAATTTTAAATACAATAGTAAACACTTTGATGAAATGTTAAAAAAATAAAATTTAAATTTTTTAATCTTATTAAATCTTTTTAGAGCGTCACACTTTTCTTATAAAATTTTTAATATGTAATTATAATTGTAATTTGGAAATGGAGATTCCGTTAATAAAGTAAATTGAAATTGAAATGGAAGCGCGCTCGCAAATATATTTTTAAAGATGGTGATAATATTTCTCATTCCGTTTCAATTTTATTTTTTAATTTTGTTATGTATGTCAAAAACTTTCGTGTGAAAAATCACAATTTTTCATCGTGACACTTTCACCAGCGGGAAGAGATACACTAATCAGAATTTCAACACACGCGCCGAAAAATCCTCACTGATTTAATAAAGGACTTGGGAGCGCGACGGGGGGCGCTGATTTAATTAGCCGAGGTGTGGTAAAACGTAATTAAATTAAAAAAGGGGAAAATGTTGCGTAGATTTTAACCGGAAGATAAAACGTGTCGGCGGAAACTCAAAACTAGCTCCGGTAACCCGAGATTGATAAACGCAAACGCGTGCTCGATTGCGTGATACAATTGAATTGTTGTAATCCAAGACGGAACATTTATTTACTACAAATGAGGGTTATTCTGTAAGGAAAATTTTAAGTTTAACGTGTACGTTATTTTTATCATCACAGTCTAAGCAGCTTTTGTAATAAATATACAGGGTGCGGTAAGTCCTAACGGCAGGAATTTATCATCGTGATGTCTTACCACAAACGCGGCCTAAGGTGTTACCTTTTCAAGATTTAGAATCTATCATGGTGATGCCTCACTATAAACGCAGCCTAAGGTAAATCTAAGTAATTATGCATCTAGAATCTATCGCCGTGATGTCTTATAATAAGCGCAGCTTAAAGTGTTGACTCTTTCCAGCTATGATGCGTCTAGAATCCATCATCGTGATGTCTCACTACAAACGCAGCCTAAGGCATTGTATCTTTAAAGGAATTACGCAGCTAGAATCTATCGCCGTGATGTCTGACAATAAACGCAGCTTAGAGTGTTGATTCTTTCAATCTATGATGCATCTAAAATCTATCATCGTGGTGTCTCACTACAAACGCGACCTAAGGTATTGCTTATTTCAAGGTACGATGCATCTAGAGTGTATCATGGTTCATCAATTTGTTTATTGGGTGATTTTAATTAAAATTGATTCTTGATTAGGAAGGAATGAATAAAGTTGAACTTTCTTCCGTAATCTAAAATAATTTTGTTTAGCATTACTTAAGATCGAAACTTACAAATCGTGAAATGCGTAGGTATTGCATTTGTAGTAAATATATTAACATGCGCATTTAATAAACATCAACTCGAACGGCGTTTCCCGATTTTTCCGAATTTTCGCTCAAGTGAGCAGCCGGACTTTCAGTCCTCGGAAGAGAAACGGAACGCTAGGAAGAAGGAAGACGGCGAGAGATAGCCGCTCGGCCAGGTTGCATTACATATGTAACGGTGTATTAAAATAGGGTGCGCATTCCATCCGTGCTGCCGCAGCTAGAAAATTACGGGCGTGCAGATTTATTGTAATGGGCGTGTTGAATGTTGACTGTTTCGCTGTTGTTCGCATTGTTCTTTCACTCCCGGGGAATTTATATTGTCATCTTTTTAGGCCCTTCTAACTCCCATCCCGCTGTTTATCGTAGCGGTTCCGAACTTATGCTTCATTTCACAAATGGGTTACGCGACTTTTTTCTCGCTTTATTGACAAGCACGGCCGGCGTATTTTATATGTCCACGGTGGACTTTCCTTCTTCCTTCGTGCTGGATCAACACAGCGGAACCTCCACGGTTCGTGTTACTACAAATCGCTTCTAACTACATATCAAAAATACAGTTTTTTTATTAATAATTAAAGCCTCAACTTCGTAACTTACAATTAAATTCAAACCAATAATAAATCCATACTATTTATAAAGATAACTTCAACAATTGTAGCTTTGCATATCAAACTATTCCAATTTCACCATCATTTAAGATTTTTTTCATCGACTAAAAACAGACTGGCAAACGCGTCTAAAAATATGTTTCACCAAAAAAATTCCATTACCAATATATCTCAAAGTCTATTCCCGTAAAATCTAATTTTCTTGAAACATATTTTTAAAATTTGTAGGAGTATCTTAAAAATCTCTTTATGCAATGATTTATGACATTGAGTATCTCAAAAATCTCTTTATGCAATGTCATAAATCATTGCATAAAGAGATTTTTGAGATTCTCCTACAAATTTTAAAAATATGTTTCAAGAAATTCAGATTTTTCGGGAATATACACTGAGACATATTGGTATAATACATTATTTAACAAGATAACTTCAACAATTGTAGCTTTGCATATCATCTAACAAATCGCACTTAAACCATGAAATACTCCGAATTCCATCGTCAGGGCTATTGACTAGTGATCATTCAACTCATATCCAGGACTATTCTATACGTCACAATCTAAGCGAGTTTTCTATTAGATTTTGAAGTATAAAATAACGTCTTTCCTAATTTTTATTACTTCATAAAATAAATTTTAAACTAGCTATAACCTCGACACCCAATACGGGTAAAAGAGGATAAGATTAAGAAAGAAAGAAAGAAATTTTAAACTAAAAAATCGAATACGGATATACAAAAAAAAATGAGACAACATTACAAATGAAAACAATAAAAAAAAATCTTTTTTTTTTTCGACAATCGAAACAATTTCCCACGGATTCAACGCAACAACGACTCGTTGTTCGTTATTTAATCGAGAAAAGACGGTTACGTTGTACGCTTTTTTTTTGCAAGAGAACAATGGCGCCTTACGCAATTACAGTTTCCCAACTTATCGGCAAGACGACTGTGCATTTTCCAGCCGGTGAGAATCTTTGGAAAATATTCGCACGCTCGTGCCTCATAAATATTTATAAGTTAATTAAAAAAAGAGAGACGGAAAGAAAACGAAGGAAAAACGGCGGAGGAGCTGTTTTCAGGATGCGAGGCAACAATTAAGCGCATTATATCGATGCGGAGGATGGCTGATAATTGTGGCTATCTTTGCTCTTTTGTTTCTTTGTGGATAGTTCAGAGCAAAACTAGAATTAAAGGATTCAATTAAAAACAAATAAATAAATAATAGTAAACTCTAGGGCAGAAAGACCCCAGGTCGACAGCCCGGACAGACTAACACAATATTTGTTTTCTTATTTAAATATAAATGTATATATACCATTATGTAATGATGTTGTCTGAATATAGATGTTTATATATATATAGTAAACTCTCTAATCTTTTGAGTTTGAATAGCGGCAGCAAAGCTAACATACAGTGTGGCGCAATACGTGTTTGATTACGAATCCTGAAGATAGTAACCGTTTATTATAATGAAATCACTTGGTTTTGTTTTACTAAAATTAGTAGAGCTTTGCCTGAAGATAGTATCTGAAACAAAATGACATTACGTTAATGCCAATTGCGTATCAAATATAGTATATAACTCCATAAATATTAACTTTATCAACCCAATACACTAATAATATAAAACTAAGTCTATAATAGTCAACGTCAAGAATGACTTGCTTGATTTGATTTTTTTTTTCAAAAAATGTCATACCATGTCTTGTCATGTATACGTTCGACTAAATAATCTGTTTTGAACGGGTAAAACGAGTGTACTTATCCACGGTTTTCCAGCCATGATTTTTTCGACCCGGCGCATCCACCATAATGAAACCATTATTTCGCGCATCCACCGTGGATGGAAAAGAAATTTAAAAAAATAGTTATAATAACAAAATAAACTTTTTTATTAGCTGATATGGTTTTTAAGACATCTAGTAACAATATAAGACAAACAATTCGAATTTGAAGTGCCTCAAAGTCGGCGGTTTTGGTCTCTGAAGTTTGATCAATTTTGTGTTGAAAACAGTGGATGACAAAAAAAAAATAGTTATAATAAAAAAATAAACTTTTTCATTAGCTGATATGATTCTTAAGATACCTAGTAACAATCTAAGACGAAGAAATCGAATTTGAAGTGCCTCAAAGTTAGGGGTTTTGGTCTTTGAAGTTTGATCGATTTTGTGTTGAAACCGTGGATGACAAAAAAATAATAAAAAATAGTTATAATAAAAAATAAACTTTTTCTTTAGCTGATATGGTTCTTAAGACATCTAGTAACAATATAAGACAAACAAATCGAATTTGAAGTGCCTCAAAGTCAGTGGTTTTGGTCTTTGAAGTTTGATCGATTTTGTCTTGAAAACCGTGGATGACAAAAAAATTAAAAAAAAATAGTTATAATAAAAAAATAAACTTTTTCATTAGCTGATATGATTCTTAAGACATCTAGTAACAATCTAAGACAAAGAAATCGAATTTGAAGTGCCTTAAAGTCTGCGGTTTTGGACTTTGAAATTTAATCGATTTTGTATTGAAAACCGTGGATGACAAAAAAAATTAAAAAAATAGTTATAATTAAAAAATAAACTTTTTTATTGGTTAAGATAGTTCTTAAGACATCTAGTAACAATCTAAGACAAAGAAATCGAATTTGAAGTGCCTCAAAGTCAGCCGTTTTGGTCTTTGAAGTTTCTTCGATTTTGTGTTGAAAACAGTGGATGACAAAAAAAATTAAAAAAATAGTTATAATAACAAAATAAACTTTTTTATTAGCTGATATCGTTCTTAAGACATCTAGTAATAATCTAAGACAAAGAAATCGAATTTGAAGTGCCTTAAAGTCAGCTGTTTTGGTCTTTGAATTTTAATCGATTTTGTGTTGAAAACAGTGGATGACAAAAAAAATTAAAAAAAATAGTTATAATCAAAAAATAAACTTTTTAATTAGCTGATATGGTTCTTAAGACATCTAATAACAATCTAAGACAAAGAAATCGGATTTGAAGTGCTTCAAAGTCAGTGGTTTTGGTCTTTGAAGTTTGGTCGATTTTGTGTTGAAAACAGTGGATAACAAAAAAAAATTAAAAAAATAGTTATAATTAAAAAATAAACTTTTTATTGACTAAGATAGTTCTTAAGACATTTAGTAACAATCTAAAACAAAGAAATCAAATTTGAAGTGAGTCAAAGTCTGCGGTTTTGGTCTTTGAAATTTGATCGATTTTGTCTTGAAAACCGTGGATGACAAAAAAAAAATAAAAAATAGTTATAATAGAAAAATAAACTTTTTCATTAGCTAATATGATTCTTAAGACATCTAGTAACAATCCAAGACAAAGAAATCAAATTTAAAGTACGTCAAAGACAGCCGTTTTTGACTTTAAAATTTTATCAACTTTGTATTGAAATTTATAGATGACAGAAAGCACGAAAATAAAAATATTGTTATTCAAAGTAACTTTTAGAACTTCTACTAATAGGCTAATGTGAAGAAATGGAAATTAAAATCCGTGGATGAACAGGTGCCTGGTAAAAAAAAAAACGTGGATAACTTCACGTCCGTTCAAATTTTGAGAGGCATTTTTGGGAAATCAGAAAGAGAATTTATTCAATTCTCTGTTTTAATAATAATAGTAATAAATTTCATTTTTTGCTCCTGGATAAAAAAATATATCCTGCATTCCTTTTTGTTATATTTTCTCCATGACAAATTTCAACAACAACACGACAACCATTATCAAACCCAGTCATTTAAAACGATCACCGGGGCCGTTTCAACTACGCCATCATTATTTGTTTCGATTTATTTATTTATTTTTTGCTTTCCAGCAAAAAGGAAGGCGCGCGAAGGTCCTTTTTGCAGAATAACCGGACGGTAAATCCCTCCCCCTCACACACCCCCGTCCGGTCCGCTATTATCGTCATTATTTCTGGCCGTCCGGTATGCAAATTTAATGGCCGCATTTTCGCGATGGGATGCGATGGCTCGTGCAAAATGATAAATCTCGCCTAATCGATATTGTTATTATTATTATCACTATTATTATTATTATTATTAGCTATTCGGCGCAAGGTCGGGTTTAATTGGCAATGATTGTATTTTTATAATAGGCGTCGTTATCTTTAACAAAACATAATGGTGCAAAAAATAGTAAAAATTAATGTTGGTACAATTCAACAGCTTTATCAAACGTTATTGTTGAATTATACTGTAATCAAAATATCAATGATTATTTCGTCATGTAAAATAATAATTTATATTAGTCATAAGTAACATCGATTATTTATTTTATCTATTAATTTCTTATTGTTATTATTCTATATGAAGGTGATTTACCGTAAATAAATGAATTGAATTGAATTACGGCGATCAATGAAAAACAATTAAAATAGCCAGAAATACTAATAAATATTGTTACAATGAAATTAAACAAGGAAAATTTCTGGCAATGATCAATAAAATTCGATCAAACCCTTTCTCCAACTGCAAAAAAATACTTACACTGTAAGTTTTACAAACATCTATTGAAACAACTACTTCCCGAGCATTTACCCCGCGAGACATTAGATTACACAATAGATATTTGTTGTTGCATCGCAGCACTGCTGAGAAATTGCAACGGTTTGAGTCGAAATTATTTAATGAAAGGAAACAACAAATAATAGTTACAAATATTGTGATTATAATAAAATTCACAACTAAAATTAATAAATCATGTTTTAAGTTTTCTGTACAATTTTAATTACAACCTTTTTTACACTTGTTAAATCCCATTCAATAAAACATTATTGACCCTTCGCACGAAAATTTCAATAGAACTTCATGAAGGTGTAAAACGCCTTTTGTGATCCCGATCCGCGTTGCGAGTTTCAATTGTAAAGCGAAGGGCTGGCCCAGAATTTTAACCTCCGGGATTTTACGCGCGTAAGCCTCTTAAGGTTATTATTTCAAAGCTGTCCATCGCGACGGGGGATGTTTAATCTGAAACGGTGTGACAATGCGAAGGGAGATTCCTCTGAAACGCTGTACTTTAAACGTGCTCAATAAATTATTTACGTGTATTCATAGATTTTGAAAGAAAAAAATTCTAGAATATGCATTCTGTAATGAAGGTGAAATACTGTTATTCTTGCAATATATAAAGTGTTGAAAATTTTAAATCGATATCTCATTATATGCAATGTTTATAAAAATCTATTTTTTTTTAATTGTAATGTTACACTGAGTAGAAAAAAATTAATATTTTTATAAAATATTAATAAAGTATTTACATAAAATCATCAAGGCATTGCTCATGGAACTCACTAGTCTGATGAGGTTCGAAAAACCGAAATGGCCATCACTACGCTAGATGAATGGTGGCTGAACATTTCATTAAATAAAATGATTTAATTTATTTAGAAAAAATATAAATTTTTGTTTAAGTAGCTGAAACTTTGTTAAGTAACGAATTAAATAAAATGATTTACTTTATTAAAAAAATATAATGATTTAGCTTGATTTTTATAAAATAATTTTATTAATATTTTCTATATGTTTTAAAAATATAATGATTTTGCTCGATTTTTATAAAATAATTTTATTAATATTTTCTATATATTTTAAAAATATAATGATTTTGCTCGATTTTTATGAAATAAATTTATTAATATTTTCTATATGTTTTAAAAATATAATGATTTTGCTTGATTTTTATAAAATAATTTTATTAATATTTTCTATATGTTTTAAAAATAAAGAATCGAATCAGAATCGTTCTTTGTTTATAAACAATTTTTTTGTTTGTTTCGTTTTCTAAAAGCCATTTCGTTTGTGGAATCACAAACGAGACTGCATTTCAACCTGTCGCCGAGGTCAAGACGGTAGCACAAAGTCACTTCCTCTAATTTCCTAGCTGGTTTACAGCCGGCGAGCCGAAGAACTGTTATCAGCATTAAAAATAACAGTGGCGTACGTGATTCCTTCGCGGGATTAATTTATTCGGACGTTCGTCCGAGTGATGTAACCGTGGAGGAACAATTATTTCTTTCTGGCTTTCTTGACCGCGGAAAATCCTTCCTCGGAATGCGAGGAATCCGTCCCGGGGATTGTAATCTAACAAAGGAGCTGGCTTTCATAACGCTCGCCGACGTTTCGACTCGGTTTCTCGTCAATCATAATAATTTTCTCAAGATTTTATGAAATATTCATTATACAAACAAACAAATATATAACAGAAAGTTTGTACGGTGCAGCAAGAACAAACAATTCATGTACTGTAACAGTTTGGAGTCTCATTAAGATATTTATTTAGTCAAATTAGCTCGCAATAAGTTTTTGATATTTTTAATTTTAATGGGAGTCCAATCTGTCGAACTTGGGGAAAATAACTCAAATTGAGGGTGCAGTAGAAGGGTTGTACGGTGTGGAAAGTACAAACAATTGGTATACTGTAATAGTTTGGAGTCTTAATAAGACATCCATCTAGTCAAATTAGCTCTCAAGCGGTTTTTAATATTTTTTTTATATTTTTAAATTGGAGTCAAATCTGTCGAAGTAAGGGAAAATAACCTAAATTAAGGATACTGTGGAGGGATTGTACACTGCTGTAAGTACAAAAAATTGATATAGTGTGACAGTTTGGAGTCTTAGTAAGACATACATCTAGTCAAATTAGCTCTCAAGCAGTTTTTAATATTTTTTCGGATTTTTTTAATTGGAGTCCAATCTGTCGAACTTTGGGAAAATAAACCAAATTGAGGGTGCTGCGAGGGGGTTGTATGGTGCTGCAAGTACAAACAATTCATATAGTGTGACAGTTTGGAGTCTTAATAAGACATCCATCTAGTCAAATTAGCTCTCAAGCAGTTTTTAATATTTTTTCGGATTTTTTTAATTGGAGTCCAATCTGTCGAACTTTGGGAAAATAACCTAAATTGAGGGTGCTGTAGAGGGGTTGTACGTTGCAGTAAGTACAAACAATTGGTATACTGTAATAGTTTGGAGTCTCATTAAGACAGCCATTTAGTCAAATTAGCTCACAATAAGTTTTTAATATTTTTTTGGATTTTTTTAATTGGAGTCCAATCTGTCGAATTTGGGGAAAATAACCCAAATTTAGGGTGCTGTGGAGGGGCTGTACGGTGCAGCAAGTACAAACAATTGAAATAGTGTGACATTTTGGAGTCTTATTAAGACATCCATTTAGTCAAATTAGCTCGCAATAAGTTTTTAATATTTTTTTGGATTTTTTTAATTGGAGTCCAATCTGTCGAACTTGGGGAAAATAACCCAAGTTGAGGGTGCCCTGGAGGGGTTGTACGGTGCAGCAACTACAAACAATAAGTATAGTGTGACAGTTTGGAGTCTTATTAAGGCATTCATTTAGTCAAATTAGAACGCAATCGGTTTTTAATATTTTTTTAATTCGAGTCCAATCTGTCGAATTTAGGGAAAGTAACCCAAATTGAGGGTGCTGTGGAGGGGTTGTACGGTGCTGCAAGTACAAAAAATTGATATAGTATGATAGTTTGGAGTCTTATTAAGTCATCCATTTACTTAGATTAGCTCGGAATCGGTTTTTAACATTTTTTTTAATTGGAATCCAATCTGTCGTACTTAGGGAAAATAATCCAAATTGAGGGTGCTGTGGAAGGATTGTACGGTACATTATTTTTTTGGATTTTTTTTAATCCTCTAACTCATTTCAAGTTATAATTTTCTGTCAATTAAGCGATATAAATATTAACACGATTTCCAACTGGGCGCACAATTCGATCCTCTTTCGCGTTGATTGCGCCCCCGATCGCGAATCCCACGTGCGGGATTGTCCGTCGGCCGAGTCGTCGTCTATTTGCGTGAATCGTAATTGAAAATTGTGTAGTGCAGGAATGCCGTGTGGAAATTGTAATATGTGAAAATATGATGGGCTAGGGTGCACGCCCATCGCGCGTGAATCGCATGTAGGCTATTTGTCGCATTTGAATTTTAAATCGGGACGATTGTTTGTCGTCGCGCCAAAGCTGTGAAAGTATTCGCTCAGCCAAACACGAAATGAATTAAACGGCCAACGCGACGCTATGAGATGTATACATAATGAATGAATCTTCTGTTTGGGATTAAATAGAAATTAAAAAAAAATATATATAAGACAAAGAATGCCGATGAGAAGTTGGCCACGAATTTACAGCCATGAACCCGGCGCATCCACCATCCGACTAAACATCAAATTTTGATATTCGAGGCTATTCCGTATTGAAAATATTAAGTTTAACTTGTACGTAATTTTTGAAATTGAATAACTTTAAATTCTCAACTAGTTTCGGGATATTAGCCCATTTTCAAGAGATTTTAAAATTTCATATCCTCTTGAAAATTGACTGCTTTTATGTGAAATTAATGTTTATTTTTAATAAACTTTTCAATCATAATAAATGAAAGACAACGCAAGCGCCATCTTTGGCCTAATTTCATGTGGTATCGTCAACATTTTATTAGATAAACCTTTTGTTACAATTACAAAAATATGGTTTGCTCTACAGAATGGCTAATGGGATAAATAATCAATAAAAAGGATTTGAACTTTTTTAATGAAGGATGATTGAAAGGATATTAAGGTTAAGGAAAAATGAAATTTTTGGCATAGGTATTTCCATTCATCCACCAACGAAATTTGTATATAATAATAATTTTTGTTACGGAATCACCTTTTTACAAAAATAATACAAACAAATAATGTATATATACCAGTGTTACAATAAATCAATGTATATGCAAACAATTAAACCACAATTACGAAATAATGTAAATCGAAACAAAACAAAAATAAAACTGAGATACAACAAAATAAGGACCAGTAACAAAATGAATAAGAATTATATATATAGTCATTAATCTATGATGAGAACAAACACAACATCCATGGACCATGGACAAGAAAAAATTGAAAATAATTTATTTAAATAACTGCGATCAAGTGAATTCATTTTTTTCTATTACTGGGATAAATGTTTCTATTGAATTAAAAAAAAAAACGTATTTTATTTTTGTAATCAATACACGCAACAATTTTTTTTTTTGGAATCTATATTACTGTGGATTTGTGGATCAAGGTCTCGCCGATTGGTAGCATTTCGGGGCGCGTGGGTCACGAGGAAAGGAATTTCCTTCTCTCTCCTTCTCCATCTCGTCCGTTTCACGGTTCTTCTTCTGGTCTGGGGAGCACGAGCTCACTTTTCGCATTCCATCCGCGGTTATTAACAATCAGAATCTCCTCATCTCGGCGACCGTGCGCCACAGACGCGGAGTTTAACGACCTTTTTTGAACATTCTTTGTTTACCGAGAAGAGCACCGGCCGGCCTCCGGAGCCCACGGGGCACACGTCTGATTGTACTTCGGGTAGATCAGCCATAATTTAATAAAACGATCAATTAATGGGAAATGCGTTCAATTACAGTTAGTTTCAAACTGAAGCTGCAAGGCTTTCTACAATTAACTGTAAAAACTGAAGGAATTAATTCACTTTCCTTTAAATCCTAAAATCTAAGATATATATCTTGTAGATACGTCATAATTAAAACAAACAATAATTAATGCATTGAATTACTTGTTATCACTCCTTATTTGGAGCTTTTGATAACACCTTGCGGGTCATATTGACAAGAAGTCAACAACAATAACTCTGAGCTCAATCTTTAGCTTATACTTGTATTAAACTTTACACAATTATTACATTTTTTCACTATTAACGAAAAGGCAAATACATCTGATCAGCCCGAAGGCCGAATCAGTTCTACTTCAAAAACAATTACAAACTTAAAACTTATACACAGTGATTATAACGAGAGGACGAGACGTGTACAAAATAAGTCCTTTTGTCCTTTTGTATGAAACTATTTACACAGCCATTAGTCAGTTGAAAACATTTCTCGGATATCAAAAATCTAATTATTTCTCTTCAAAATATTTACTTTTCAATATTGTTCAAAACAAGAATTACTGATAGATAATTTTATCTGATAAATATAATAATATCGAATAATACAATGAAATTCTAAGAAATGTTTACAACATACTGTTAGTTTCAAAGTGGAGCTGCAGGATTTTCAACAATTAACTGTGAAAACTGAAGAAATTAATTCATTTTCCTGTAAACCTAAAATCTACTTCTTGTAGATCTGCCATAATAAAAAAATAACAATTAATGGGAAATGCGTTGAATTACTGTTAATTCCAAAGTGGAGCTGCAAAGTTTTCAACAATTAACTGCAAAAGCTGAACAAATTAATTCATTTTCCTGTAACTGTTACGACGTAAAATCTAAAAGTGAAATTTGAAGCAATGTATGTTTTCAATTAATATTAAGGTAATATGGAATTCCAGCAATAGCTTCCTCAATCAAAATGCCATCTAAAAGTGCTCAAAATTATTGGTTCTCCCAGAAAATTGAAGCTCTTCCACATAGATCTGAGTTACTTTTAGAATCCTTGGTATGTAGCTACATATAAGAAAGAAAGAAAAAGAAAAGCCAGTTAGGGTATTATACTCTATCCAATTGCTTATTACACAAGAAGGAAAATTTAATTGATGTCACAGAATTGGAGTGTAATAAAAAACCAAAGCGACTGCAAAAAAAAATGCTTATTACGCAACAAGGAAAATTCAATTTCAATTGATATCGCAGAAATGCAGTATAATAAAAAAACCAAAGCGACTGCAAAAAAAATTAATAAATCAGAAATCGCCAGCAAAGAAAGTTTCGAGCTTTTAGTGGAAAAAATTCTGTGGCGACTTTTATGGGTGCCTTCCACCTCTTCTCCCCCCTCTCTTTCTCTCTTTTTCCATAATTCTCATTGCCTTACCAAATAAATGAAAATTCTTTAAAAAAATATTTCTAAAATATTTCCCAATAAAAGTCACACTTTTTTTTTCTTTCTTCTACTCATTCAAAGTTGTAAATCTCACATTGTTTCTTTCTTCTTCTCAATAAAAGAAATCAAGTAACTTTTTTGCTTTCTTCACATTCAAAGTCAGATTTAGCTTTCTTCTTCTCATTCAAAGTCGTCCAAGAGAGATTTAGCTTTCTTCTCATTCAAAGTCATCCAAGTCAGATTTCGCTTTCTTCTCATTCAAAGTCATCCAAGTCAGATTTAGCTTTCTTCTTCTCATTCAAAGTCATCCAAGTAAGATTTAGCTTTCTTCTCATTCAAAGTCGTCCAAGTCAGATTTAGCTTTCTTCTTCTCATTCAAAGTCATCCAAGTCAGATTTAGCTTTCTTCTCATTCAAAGTCATCCAAGTCAGATTTAGCTTTCTTCTTCTCATTCAAAGTCATCCAAGTCAGATTTAGCTTTCTTCTTCTCATTCAAAGTCATCCAAGTCAGATTTAGCTTTCTTCTTCTCATTCAAAATCGTCCAAGTTAGATTTAGCTTTCTTCTCATTCAAAGTCATCCAAGTTAGATTTAGCTTTCTTCTCATTCAAAGTCATCCAAGTCAGATTTAGCTTTCTTCTCATTCAAAGTTATCCAAGTCAGATTTAGCTTTCTTCTCATTCAAAGTCATCCAAGTCAGATTTAGCTTTCTTCTCATTCAAAGTCATCCAAGTCAGATTTAGCTTTCTTCTCATTCAAAGTCATCCAAGTCAGATTTAGCTTTCTTCTCATTCAAAGCCATCCAAGTCAGATTTTCGATTTCTTCTCGTTCAAAGTCATCAAAATCTTCGTCATATTGCGATGTAAAGCAGCGTTGTTATTCAAAGGAAACCTCTACTTCGAGGGTACATCCTCTGCTAGGGCTTTTGTAACAGCTCGAAGATGAGAGCGAAGTGGTGTAAGAATCGAATGCGAAGACTAAAGTGTAAGCGCAGGAAAATGCGTAAAAGGTCCAAGTAGATTATTCCACGTTCAGTATAAATTATAATGGATGGAGGGTGAATGCAGTGTGTTTATTTATTTATATTTCAGAACATCGTGAAATATTTGCAACAGCAATTAATAAATAAAAGCGAAAAGTAATTCGAAAAACACTTCACAATTTCACATTTTTTGCATGTCTTTTCCTTTTCCCATTGCAATTTCTCGCATTTACTGAATTTCAATCGCTACGTACAAAAGAAAACCACTGCGAAAAAAAAAACGCCGCTTTCAGGAATTGATTTTCGCTTTTGCGTCTTCCTCGCAGCGGCATTTTCTATTTTCAATGGATTGTGACTTTCACGCGCGCCGAAGAAAACGACGCCATTTGGCCGATACAGGCAAAAGTGATAAAATTTTATTGTTAATGCTTTTGTACGGGTACATGTGCGAAACATGTTTAGCTATGAGTAATTACCGCAATCGATTTCTATTTGACTTACGCAAAACATTTCTCCGGAGAAAATGCGGAAAAAGAACGAAACAATAAAAAAGGTCTGCTTTTCTCCTTTAATGAATTTTATTTGAGGAGAGCCTGCAGGGGAAATGTATACTGATAAAAAAACCTCTCTGTATATATATATATATATATATATATATCATCTTTATTCTAGAATTTACATTAAGTATAATAATTTTATATAGTATTCTTACCAAATGGCTATCGACCATCAGTGTTTCAGCCACTCGATTATATTAACTTAATTTATTAAAATGATTATTTACTGTGTTGTTAAAAATAAAATATTCTCCAATAACTTAATCAAAATATTGATCCCATACCTCCTTCAATCACTTGACCAATTAAAAAAAACCTTATTGTGCTTTTCTTTTTGCGAAAAGGTCATCCCTCAATTTGAATGACAACGGGCCCATCAGATAAATTCCAATCGCGACCTCATCTTGATTTACAGCTTGTCTCCTGCTTGTGCATACATACATGACCGCATGCATTCGTCGGAGGACGTGACTTCTTTTATGGCTTTTATTTTATTCTATTGTTTTTTTTTTTTGCTTCTCATCCTCTTCTTCGTTTCTGCGGGGAATTCTTCATGCGTCTGTCACGCTGCCAAAACAGTATTGATCGCGATCGGAAAGGGGTCCTAACAAACAATGGGTCGAAAATATTTTTGATTCGCGCGAGATATTCCCGAGGTGTCATCGCAATCGATTCGTTTTGGTTGATGGTGATGGGTGTTTCCCGTGTACGAAAAGTGATGTTGATTATGCGATGAAAGCCGAGGTCGTTGGAACTAAAAAATGGTGGTTTCGATTGGTCATTGCCTTGGAATTATTTTTTTAGAAATATACTGAATAGAAATTACGTTTATTTGAAGAGAACTAGAAGAAGGAAGCAAAAATTTCATGACTTTAAACGAGAAGAAGAAAAAAGTTGACTTTGAGAGGAAAGAAAAAAAAATGGTGAATTTCATAACTTTGAAAGAAATTACGAAGAAAAAAAAAACCTGACTTTTATAATCGAAAAGAGGAAAGAAAAAACGTGATGTTGTTGACTTTAAACGAGAAGAAGAAAAATGGCTTTGATAACTTTGAACGAGATCAACAAAGAATTTTTTCTTTGTTGATCTCGTTCAAAAAACTTGACTTTTATGGCTTTGATCGAGATGAACAAAGAAACAAAAACTTGACTTTTATTGCTTTGATCGAGAAGAAACAAGTCGAGTTTGACTTTAAACGAGAAGAAGAACGAATAAAAAAGATGACATGTGGTTTCAACAGGATAGTGCAACATATCATACAACCCTTGAAGTAATACAATTATTGTAATGTAAGAGAGATTTTCTGGTTTATACGAGAAAACTGTGACTTTCGTAACTATAACGAGATAAATAAAGAAAAAAAAAACGTGACTTTTATGACTTTGAATGAGAGATTTCCTGGTTAACGCGGGTAAAAAGTGACTTTCATAAAAAATGGTGAATTTCATAACTTTGAAAGAAATTAAGAAGAAAAAAAACTGACTTTTATAAACGAAAAGAGGAAAGAAAAAACGTGATGTTGTTGACTTTAAACGAGAAGAAAAAAGGTGACTTTGATAACTTTGAACGAGATGAACAATGAAAAAAAAAACTTGACTTTTATGGCTTTGAACGAGATGAACAAAGAAAAAAAACTTGACTATTATGGCTTTAAACGAGATGAACTAAGAAACAAAAACTTGACTTTTATTGCTTTGATTGAGAAGAAACAAGTCGACTTTGACTATAAACCAGAAGAAGAAAGAAAGAAAAAAAAAGGTGACATGTGGTTTCAACAGGATAGTGCAACATATCATACATCACTTGAAGTAATACAATTATTGTAATGTAAGAGAGATTTTCTAGTTTATACGATAAATCTGTGACTTTCGTAACTATAACGAGATAAATAAAGAAAACAACGTGACTTTTATGACTTTGAATGAGAGTTTTCCTGGTTTACGCGGGTAAAAGGTGACTTTCATAACTTTGAACGAAACGAAGAAAGAAAAAGCGTAACTTTTATGACTTTGAACGAAAAGAGGAAAGAAAACGTGATGTTTATGAGAATTAAAAGGTAACTTGATAATTTTGAACGAGATAAAGAAAGAAAAAAACTTACTTTAATCGTAAAGAAAAAAGTCGATTTCGATAATGACTTTGAACGAGAAGAGGAAAGAAAAAATGTGACTTTTAACTAGAAGAAGAAAGAAAAAAATGGTACTGATTTCTTTGAATGAGAGGAAGAAATAAAAAAAATGATATCTGAACCACATGTGGTTTCAACAGGATGGTGCAACATGTCATACAACAGTTATTGTATGAGAGATTTCATGGTGGTGAACTCTTTCATTTCGGCAATTAGAATTAGCTTTCTAAATCATGTAATTTAACTCAATTGAACTTATTTTTGCGGACTTTATTTTGTATTCGAGGATCAAAGATAATTTAATCATACATTAATCATTATTTATTAATTAGCAAATATATATTATATATATATATATATATATATATACAGGGTGTCCCACGAGGTAGTGGACTGCCGATATCTTGAAAACGGTTAGTAGACGAAAATAAAATTTGGTGGCTTTAAATGGTTGGAAATGATGCCTTTTTCTGAATATATAGATTTCATTTCCGTCTCTCTATTTCTGTGAAAATTATATAAACTTCAGAATTTCAAATTTCCTCAACACCTCCAGTTAATTCAAAGGATTAATGAGTTGAAGAAATAAAATTCAATAATTTTCCCGCAAAATCGTGCCTTGTTCTACCAGGAATCTATTCAATTCCCCCTTTTTGAGGTAAAACAAAGAAAATGAGGATCGGCAAAGGAATAAAAAAAGCCGGCCTGATGCGTTGTGATGTCGACTCGTTATAACCTTGAGACAGAGCCACTCGGTGGGGCTCGCCGGATTACACACACACACAACTCGCCCGGAGATGTTATTGGAAAAAAGAACTCTCCTCCTCAGGTTCTGCTCCTGCCCTTGGAAAAATGCGTCCGTTCTTAATTGCGACTTTCCGACCGGATCTCGATTAAATCGAAGCGCTAATCAGGGGGGTTAGGGGGGGGCGCGCCTGAACGCCGCGGGATCCGCGCGAAAAGGGCATTTCCTGTGTTAAGTACGGCTCGGTTCTAATTAACGTTTCCACGTAATTATCATTATCGCCGTGAGTTACGCCGAGGAATGGGCTGTAACTAATGCCTCGGTGTGGTGTTGAGGAATCGGCCCGAGGAGTTTATCGGAATTCGCGTGATGCATAAAATTGCCGGGATTAACGGAGGAAGTTGGTGATTTTCACATGATTTGCAAATTATGTCTAGATCTTTGAATTCTTCAACAACAACGATAAATTATAGCCTTTTTACTAATAATGAATTAATAAGTTTTTTTCTTGTCAATTCATTTGCGAATCACCAGCTAGCTAACATAGATTTTTTTTACATCATCATACATTCTTAATAAGACAGAAAAATATCTAGTAGCTAGCCAAGATAAGATAGACTAACACCTACATCTTGGACTTCGCTCAGAAGGTAGAATTCCTAAAGACATACCCTTCTGTCTTTACAATCCTGCACAATGGACCTCATAGGTCGCGGTGCAGGAAGGCTGAACAGCCAAACGACCCCGGGCTTTAAAAAAAACCTACATGTATAGTAATTATGTATGTTATATTGTTTGGTATTATCTGGACAGTTTAAATAAAAATGTGTATTATACGACTTTGCCTTAAACGTAACCTAATTTGCCAGGCAATACTTTGTAGACCCAACTTGTTACGATGCCACTTGAAATTAGGCAATAGATGGCGCTTGCGTTATCTTTACAATTATTGTTTAGCTGTGCGAGTAAATTGAGAATAGCAAAATTTAGCTACTCTCAATTTACTCAATCAGATACTCAATTATTCGCTTTCTTCCGATCGATCATATCTCGCCGGTAATTTTCTTAATTAGCTAAATTTTGCTACTCTTGGAATTGGAAAGATAATGCAAGTGAGTAAATTCAGAGTAGCAAAATTTAGCTACTCTCAATTTACTCATACAGCTAAACAATAATTGTAAAGATAACGCAAGCGCCATCTATTGCCTAATTTCAAGTAGCATCGTAACAATTTGGGTCTACAAAGTAGACGAACGAGAATCGTTTTTTCGCCCATTAAAGAAAGTCGAACTTGTGCTGTCTATGGAAACAAGAAACGAAATTTATTTAATCCCATAAATCGTACTGTTCTGACGAGGTCCGAAAGACCGAAATGGCCATCACCAGTTATCCATACGCTAGATGAGTCGAATTTATTAACTAAATAATAATCACACGTAAACAATAATCACTTACACACCGCAACGTGAAATGAAAGTCTCGCCTCGTAATTTCCATTTGTCAGCTAATTGGATTCAATTAAACCAATGGAAGAGGAAGAATACGTGGCGTTGTCGAACGAATGCTCGAGTAAATTTCAAGGAAGGAAACTTCCTCCGACTTTCTTCGCGCGGACCGAAAAGGAAGCAATCGCTTAATTACAGATGATTTACTTTCACTGCGGTTTAACGTATCATTTTCGGGATAGCAGCCGAAATTACGGGTTTGCAGTGTGCGAAATGTTTGCTTTCTAAGTTCTGCACAACGATAAGAAAAAAAAAGTGAGATAATATAATGATCATATGCTGCGGTTGATAATTTGTGTAATTAGAGATTGTAAGATTTTTTTTTGTAATTTCGAATAAATTAAAAATAAAAAAGAAACAAGAGCATACATTTTACAATAAGAACGGAAATGATTCATTTTTATAGTAATTTAATTTAAAATAATATTATTTTTGTGGCTTAAAGACCTAAGGTCGATAGCCATTTATAAGTTTATATCAAATATTTTTTATAATATATGTATATGTAAATACCACAATAAAGATGATATATATATATTATTTTTTGATGTAAAGAAAATACTTAACTAGCATTGGTGCGACTAATGAAACTAACCGAACGGTTAAATTCAACTAATTTCTTGCATTAGTAGCAAATAACTTTAAAATACAACATAATTTAGTATCAAATTGCTTTAAAATGCAACATAATTTAATGTGTGTGAAGCTGGCCATGAATCCAACAACGAACCCGGCGCCTCCACATTGGGACTTTTCTTTTTCAAAAATATTTATTTCAAATAAATCAAGACTTATTTAATCGTATATTCATAATTATAACTAATACTAAGAATAATTAAATATAACAGAATAAAATTTGCAGTTATAAATTCGAAAATGTTCATACTTCACACACTTTAAAAAAATGGAAAATAGAGATTTTTTTTATAAACAATATTTCGCAAACGGTGCATTTTTTTCAAAATGTGATCACAAAATGTAGCAATCAAAATAAATATAGAACTTTACTTATTTTGATATTCATAATGCATGCCCGTTTATGGGTTGTCTATAAAAAAAATCATTGCTGAGCTGTATTTAAAACTCCAGAGACAATTATACATTATTTTTAAAAAACGTTTCCTACTTAATCATTCCTCATTTTAAGCGCCTCTCAGGATTATTATATTTTTTTTACATTTCACACACACATCTATAGCATTAAAAAAAATATAGATCGGTCCGTTGCGTTTGCTAATTCGATAAATGCTTACCGCAAAGCGCTTTCACTTTTCGTTAATTAAATTTTGTTTGAAGCGCTTGTGTTTGCTGTTTTTTTTTTCGTTTCGAATTCATTTGAAAAAGAGAAATTGATAGATGCTGCATGCATTCGGGTGGAATTAAGAAAATTACCGGCGAGATATGATCGATCGGAAGAAAGCGAATAATTGAGTGATTCATTATAATTGTTGGGAATTATTCGAGGCCGTTGATCTTATACACGTGATTTTTTTCTTGTTTGGTAATTTTATTATTGGAGTGTTAAATTAAAAACTTGTTAACGAATCAATGGATATAGAGGAATAGGAAATAGAGAAACTGTCTAAACTCAAACAATATCGCTAGCCCGAGATCGGAAATTCATCCATGTATCACGAGGCAAGGACAGAGGGGATGGGAACATGGAAGATAGCTACAGTAATTAGGAATAATAATATATATATATATGTATTGTATACGTAATGTGATCACAAAATGTAGCAATCACAATAAATATAGAACTTTATTTATTTTGATTGCAATCAAAATAAAAAAAATATACGTAATGTGATCACAAAATGTAACAATCAAAATAAATATAGAATTTTATTTATTTTAATTGCAATCAAAATAAAAAAATATACGTTATGTGATCACAAAATGTAGCAAACAAAATAAATATAGAACTTTACTTATTTTGATTGCAATCAAAATAAAAAAATATACGTAATGTGATCACAAAATGTAGCAATCAAAATAAATATAGAACTTTACTTATTTTGATTGCAATCAAAATAAAAAATATACGTAATGTGATCACAAAATGTAGCAATCAAAATAAATATAGAATTTTATTTATTTTGATTGCAATCAAAATAAAAAAATATACGTAATGTGATCACAAAATGTAGCAATCAAAATAAATATAGAACTTTACTTATTTTGATTGCAATCAAAATAAAAAATATACGTAATGTGATCACAAAATGTAGCAATCAAAATAAATATAGAACTTTACTTATTTTGATTGCAATCAAAATAAAAAATATACGTAATGTGATCACAAAATGTAGCAATCAAAATAAATATAGAACTTTACTTATTTTGATTGCAATCAAAATAAAAAAATATACGTAATGTGATCACAAAATGTAGCAATCAAAATAAATATAGAACTTTACTTATTTTGATTGCAATCAAAATAAAAAATATACGTAATGTGATCACAAAATGTAGCAATAAAAATAAATATAGAACTTTACTTATTTTGATTGCAATCAAAATAAAAAAATATACGTAATGTGATCACAAAATGTAGCAATCAAAATAAATATAGAACTTTACTTATTTTGATTGCAATAAAAATAAAAAATATACGTAATGTGATCACAAAATGTAGCAATCAAAATAAATATAGAACTTTACTTATTTTGATTGCAATCAAAATAAAAAATATACGCAATGTGATCACAAAATGTAGCAATCAAAATAAATATAGAACTTTACTTATTTTGATTGCAATCAAAATAAAAAATATACGCAATGTGATCACAAAATGTAGCAATCAAAATAAATATAGAACTTTACTTATTTTGATTGCAATCAAAATAAAAAATATACGCAATGTGATCACAAAATGTAGCAATCAAAATAAATATAGAACTTTACTTATTTTGATTGCAATCAAAATAAAAAATATACGCAATGTGATCACAAAATGTAGCAATCAAAATAAATATAGAACTTTACTTATTTTGATTGCAATCAAAATAAAAAATATACGCAATGTGATCACAAAATGTAGCAATCAAAATAAATATAGAACTTTACTTATTTTGATTGCAATCAAAATAAAAAATATACGCAATGTGATCACAAAATGTAGCAATCAAAATAAATATAGAACTTTATTTATTTTGATTACAATAAAAAAAAATGATTGCTACATTTTGTGATCACATTACGTATACAATACATATATATTATTATTATTATTATTATTAAAAAATAACTAATACCATTTTAATAAAAAATAATAAATGGAAATTACCTCAAGCGCCATCTATTACCACATGAAAGTAGACAATAGATGGCACTTGCGTTATCTTCCACTTATTATGATTCATATCTGGTATTTAATCATCACAACACAAGATCAATGCAACCGCCTTCATCAAGGCATTACACATGGAACACACTTGTCTGATGAGGTTAAAAAAACCATCACTAGTTATCTATACGCTAGATTAATGCTGGTTGAACATTTTATTAAATTAATAAACGTACTAATAAATTGGTCTACTATGAAAAAAAATATTATTATTACTTTCCGAACAATCCAATAACTTAAATTTATTGATTTTTTTTGATATGTAATTATATAATGACATATTTATTAATGAAGAGCAAAATCGATTGCCTGAATAAACCACTTAACGTACAACCCTGCGATCGACACTAGCAAATATTTAAAAAAAAATTGATATTACACTTTTCTTGGAAATATTTTTAATCATTTACTTCGGATTTTATTAGTTGGTGAAAAATTGTTCTTCATTATGTTAAATATCAAATTATAAAAATAAAAATTAATTAATCATCAAAAACCTACAAATAAAACACAGATTAAATTGAATGACTTTAAATTCTCAGCTAGTCTCGGAAAATTAATCAAAAATAATTCAATTTAATCAATTTTCAGCACTAATTCGAAACTAGTTTATTTATTTATTTATTTATTTATTTATTTATTTATTTCCACCCAACAGACATACAAACCACTTACAGGGATATAAACTAAAATTACATTTTATAAAAATATTTAAAAAAATGAACATAAGTTAATACTTAAACTAATAATAATAGTTCCGGAATAAAAAAAATCAGGTGCGTGATTTTAGTGTTGTTTTTTTTAATCTTAATAAATATAATACTTCTGACATAATTTCTTTCTTTCTTTCGATAACAAATTGACGGCACAGATTGCGGATCGCGATTATAAAATAATTTCCGGCGAGTAATAATCGTAACAACGGAACGCGCCCATAAAATGCGAACGAAAGTGAAAGATACGAACGCGAATAATTCGATAATGAACGGTTTAACAATGGATTTCGGAGAAAATTCATGATTGCTCATAAATAACAGCATGACTAAACTTTCGAAGACTCCTTTTATTTTTCCATTTGCCGACGTAATCTTTGCATCGATATTTTCGAGCGGAAATAAAAACGTGTTGACAAGCGAGGAAAGGAAGTAACAAAGTGGCAACATTTTTAATCAGAGATATTTAAAAAAGAATTCTTTAATTTGAGACAAATATAAAAAAAAAGGCAGAAAGATCTCAGATTGATAGCCTATAACAGACTATTAACCTCTCAGTCTGTTATGGGCTATCAATCTGAGATCTTTTGATAGCCCATAACAGACTACTAACCTCTCAGTCTGTGGGCTATCAATCTGAGATCTTTCTGCCTTTTTTTATATTTGTCTCAAATTAAAGAATTCTTTTTAAATATCTCTGATTAAAAATGTTGACACTTTGTCAGTAAATATAAATATTTCTAAAGAATTGTAATTCTGCTGTTTAAATAAAGATGTTTTTTTATATATATACAGAGAGGTTTTTTTTATCAGTATACATTAGGGGAAGTATATGCCTGCAAAAATGCGAGTCAAACTCATTGAACCGATTAATTTGTGTATGTTTAGTTGATTGTTGGGTATATGTGTGTTCAGTTGCGTGTTATAGGCAACTAAACACACATACACCAATGCGTTTAACTCGCGTATTTAGCAGGTATACATAGGAGAAATGTATACTAATAAAAAATGCTCTCTGTATACTATAAAATCAATTAAACAAATTTTTCTGATTAAAGGAATTATTAAATTAGACTTGTCCCGATGTTAAAACGGAATATTCGTTTCCGTGTCAAAGTCGTAGTCCCTTCCATGAAGTCCTAAAGTTGAGAATCGTCGATGACGATCCTTTGAGGTTCTAAAATTATATATTATTTCGTAGCGGACTCCCGTCAGTTGTTCTCAATTCTCTCTCAATGATTTTTTATTTATTTTTTTTTTATTTAGTCTTATATAACATCGTTATATGTTCCTCTCTACTTCTCAGTGTGAGGTGTGCAACAATGATAAAAAATTAAATTAAAAACCTGCCGGCTCCGCGCTTCCTCGCTTTTACAAGTTATTGTAACGCGAATATTTTCTGCAATCTGTTGTAATAAAAAAAAATTAATTAATTAAACTCACCTTATAAAATCGAGAATATAATCGGGCGACTGGAACCATCTCGACCTGAAACTAAACTAATAACGTTAAATGGGAAATGTTTTCAATGAAGGCTCCGACCATCGGTGTCGTCGTTGAAGATCTGAAACAAACTCAGAAAGAAAGGGGGGTTTAATAATGTTTACACTTAGTTCAAGAAAAAAAAAAAAAACGCGAACCTAGAGGTAATTTTTAAAAAGACTCACCGGACGTCTTGGAGTCATCTCTCGCAGAACCTACCTTCTGTAACAATAAGAAAAGGAATAAATTAAAGTTAAACAAATAAAATAAAACAATTACGACTGTTTTTTATTAATAAAATGATTACAATGAAATTAAACAAAGACAATTTTTTTGGCAATGATCAATAAAATTCTATCAATCCCTTTTTCCAACTGCAAAAAAATACTTACACTGTAAGTTTTACAAACATCTATTGAAACAACTACTTCCCGAGCAATGTCCGGCGGGGTAAATGCTCGGGAAGTAGTTGTTTATGTTTGTAAAACTTACAGTGTATATATTTTTTTGCAGTTGGAAAAAGGGATTGATCGAATTTTATTGATCATTGCCAAACAATTTTTCTTTGTTTAATTTCATTGTAATTTAAATAACTGCAAATGTGTGAATCATCTTTGTTTCATTTTATTTAATAAAATGATGTTTTTAATAAGAAAGCAAATTCATTCCAATTAATTAACACACCCATGGAAATAAAACAAAAATCTCAACTTACATTATTGAAGTCGAGAAACCGCAACCCAGAAGTTCGCGTGTTGTTCGAAGATCATCTTCAGGAGGGGAAGGCTGCCGACGACGACGATGAACACTCCCGCACTTTACGATAAGGTAACTCTGACCCTCGCGCACTTTATACTCCCGCACTTTACGATTAGAGTAGCTCTGACTCTCGCGGCACAACTGTAATGTCCACACAAACACACACACAAGCTGAAATAAAAATATTTTTTCAATTTAGTAATTGTTGAGGCTTCTACTTAATTAGATATCGATATACAGGGAGGTTTTTTTATTAGTATACATTAGGGGAAGTGTATACCTGCAAAAATGCGAGTCAAACGCATTGAACCAATTAATGTGTGTATGTTTAGTTGATTATTTGGCATATGTGTGTTCAGTTCCGTGCTATAGGCAACCAAACACACATACATCAATGCGTTTGACTTGCCTATTTTGCAGGTATACATAGGGGAAATGTATACTGATAAAAAAAGCTGTCTGTATATATTAATGAAAAACACTTTTTATACAAAGTTAAAATTTTTTTTCATTAATCGAATAATTTTTCAATTAAAATTGCTTTCTACTAAAAGCCATAGGGATAGCAGAAGAAGAAGAAAATTGCTTTGTACCAAAAGCCTTAGGGATAGCAGAAGAAGAAGAAAATTGCTTCGAGGTTTATTTTTGTAAGTGTAACAAATAAAACTCACCCAATAAAAAATTGGCCTATAACGTTTAGATAGCAGCAGCGGAGTCGTTCCCTTCGGAGATGATCTACGATGAAGTTTTCTGCAAGGACAAAACCATAAATTCAATTAAAAATATTTCTCATATTAATTTATATTAAAAAGAAAAAGTATATATATATTTACACCCCTACACCACCATTATGGTAGATGGGGATTTTAGATTATATAAATATATATATACATATATATATATATATATATTTAGCATCTTTCTATTCTATGTTATCATATAGAAAGATGCTAAATAAAGATTATTATTAGCTACTAACTGTAAAAAAAACTATTTAAATTTAAATGTTTCATCATACCTGTGGCGTCAGCTGAACAACACCAATGTAAGTTAACATTTAAAAACAAACAATGCACAAATTTCAAAACTGTATCATCACAGAGAAAAATAAGCGTGCTCCTTTCTCAATGGGATTATTAATAAATGAAGTGAAAATATAAAGAATTCACGAAGATCGTTTCACGATAAGAATCGTGGAAGTTTTTTTTATATAAGAAAAAAAATTGTGCTGCGATGCGAGATGAAGGAAGGCAAAAAAAAAACGAGGCGATAAAATGAAAAAAAAAAAAACGAGGCGATAAAATGAAAAAAAAAACGAGGCGATAAAATGAAAAAAAAAAAACGTGAGATATTTTCGAGATAACAGCGAAATAATAATGAATAAATATATATTTTAATAATGAATAAAAAAAAGGTATGAAAAAAATATTTTAATAATAATTTGGACAATGTTAGAGAAACGCAAGTTAGAGAAGAATTACTGATCACTGAGGCTTGTACTTCGTTATACATTGTGTAAGATTATAATAAATCACTTTTTTTGTATAACTGAAATTCTGTTATACAAACAAAGTTAAAAAAAAGTGTTTTATTATAATTATTTCAAATAAATAAATTCGATTATTTAATTTGGTTTATTTTCTCTTAGCAAATCATTTCAAATAAATAAATTCCATTATTTAATTTGGTTTATTTTTTTTTTAGCAAATCATTTCAAATAAATATTTTTTTTTTACTCTTTATCCTTTCTACCGATAGGTGTAAGGAGTTGAATTTTGTTTTCTATTTCTGTATTTCTCTCGCCATGTTTTTCAACCCTGGATCAAAATCTTGATATCTTTCCAGTCTATATCCTTTCAGCTTCTTCTCTAATTCTTTCTTTCCATGTTCAAAGTTCAAAACAGCTGACTTTGGCGCCTTTAATTTTTGATTTCTTTGTCTTAGATTGTTACTAGACGTCTTAAGAACCATATCAAACAATAAAAAAGTTTATTTTTCTATTTTAACTATTTTTTTAAATTTTTTTATTATCCATAGTTTTCAAGAGAAAATCAGTGAAATTTCAAAGTTAAAAACGACCGACTTTGGTGCCTTTAATTTTTTATTTATTTGTCTTAGATTGTTACTACATGTCTTAAGAACCATATCAAACAATAAAAAAGGTTATTTTTTTTATTTTAACTATTTTTTAATTTTTATTATCATCCACGGTTTTCAAGAGAAAATCGGTGAAATTTCAAAATTCAAAACGACCGACTTTGGTGCCTTTAATTTTTGATTTCTTTGTCTTAGATTGTTACTAGATGTCTTAAGAACCATATCAAACAATAAAAAAGTTTATTTTTTTATTTTAACTATTTTTTTTAATTTTTATTATCATCCACGGTTTTGAACGGAAAATCGGTGAAATTTCAAAGTTCAAAACAGCTGACTTTGGCGCCTTTAATTTTTGATTTCTTTGTCTTAGATTGTTATTAGATGTCTTAAGAACCATTTAAAATAATAAAAAAGTTATTTTTTTATTTTAACTATTTAAAAAAGAATTATTATCCACGGTTTCCAACAGAAAATCGGTGAAATTTCAAAGTTCAAATCAGCTGACTTTGGCGCTTTTAATTTTTTATTTCTTTGTCTTAGATTGTTACCAGATGTCTTGAGAACCATATCAAATAATAAAAAAGTTTATTTTTTATTTTAACTATTTTTTTAATTTTTTTATATTATCTATAGTTTTCAAGAGAAAATCAGTGAAATTTCAAAGTTCAAAACGACCGACTTTGGTGCCTTTAATTTTTTATTTCATTGTCTTAGATTGTTACTAGATATCTTTAAGAACCATATCAAACAATAAAAATGGCTTCCGCCATGGTGGGCCGAAAAACGGTGGATAACTTCACATCGGTGAATTTATTTATTTGAAATGATTTGCTAAAAAAAATAAACCAAATTAAGTAATGGAATTTATTTATTTGAAATGATTTGCTACAAAAAAATAAACCAAATTAATTAATGGAACAAATTAAGTGTATTTTTCAACATATTAATATTGTGATCATGTTTCGTCAAGTTATTAATGAGAAGAAAATGCAATATTTAGATTACATTTGAAATATTTTTTTTTTTGCTTGTTTTTATGTATTATAATTACCTTTATGTGAACAATAACTATAATTATTCACTCATTGAACAACAACGTACTATTAGAAACCATTTTACCAAATTTGGAGCAGTTAATTGCATACATAATGGAGCATTAAAAGACAATCAATAAAATTAACATTTTTTTTATTAAACCCCGATTTTTACAAGCAACATTCAACACGCGAGCGCAATAAAATAGGTTAATTAATTCCAATTTAATTTCACACACGAGTTGCATTACATTATACCCCGCTACTGCTCCTTTTCGCTAGCATCGCTCCTTGTTGAAATTTCCAATAAAATCAATCAATTCGCGACAATTGTCGTGAACTAGGTAACACGGTAAGTACGATTTAATGTCCCGCCACAACAATCGCGGCCTAAGTGATTGATCCGCTCAAGTGGGTCAGCGGATTTTATTCTTGTGGAAATTGTTAATAACAATTTATTATCGGGACGATTTACAGTCTGGTTTCGAATCGGTCCGTTTCGAAGGGAAATCGGAACATCTGTAGCGCAATTAACCAAAAACGAGATTGATTACACGTCTCGCAGATGCTGCTGCGTTAATTATGTCCGGTAAAATGATTATTGTTGGAAACATTTTGTATTTGCGATTAATTGATTGAATTTCAAGTACACATTTTGTATTTTCGATTAACTGTAATTTAGTTGATAATTAACGAATTGACTTACATCAAGTTATTTAATCACAACATAACTATCTTCATCAATTGACGAATAAAACACTAATAACCTTTCTTTTCATACTTCTTTCATGAGTAGGATATAAGTACGAAAAACCAGGCTGAAAGACCACTGGTCGATAGCCAATTAACAGATATAAATTATACATTTGAGTTTGTTAATGTTTATTACTTATTAGGGATTGTTAAGTAAGTTTCACTTGGTTTGTTTTACACGCAAAAATTATTTATTTTCGACTAGTTTCGGCACATTGCCATTATCAATTTTACTAAAATGTTTTACCAAGTGATTAATTAGACTCAAATTGAAAATATGTTTATTACTTATTTTGTATACTTTCTGTATATATCTGTTAATAAAGATTATTATTATTATTATTAACCTTTCTTCGCACTTTTAATTGAATTACGCATAACTCAATCAATCAATTTACTTTTGGCATTGCGCTGGTTTGACGTGGTCCGAAAGACCGAAACGGCCAGACAGCTAGATGAATGCTGCTTGAGCATTTTATTAAACAATAAACAACCTTCTGCGAATTTCAAGGATGATCACGGAATCAAAACAAATCGCCCCCCGTTCCGGTGTTCACAATTTCGATGAAACGAACCCGACTCATCCGAGTCCTTGGCTCTGCGTCCCGTTCGTGCTACCTCCGGTAATTACAAAGCGAAATTATGCACGGTGTAGCGTTTCGCGTGTCTGTGTGTGTGTGCACTTGTTATGTATGTGCACTTCCTCCGCGGCTATCATTAACAATTGTAATTATTTCAACTAAAAATTTTATTTACTGTGAGAAACGGTCATGCGAACGACCAACAATGAAGACGCCTCGGGGATAAGAAAATTAGTCTGAAACCCGGCTTGCCGTGCTCTTTCTATGTGTGTGTGTGTTTCTGTTGCTGGATTAGCCGGTAATTCTGGCTTTATTACGCCGGTGTTTCACAGATTGTTAGTTTATCTATTATTGTGTAATTTAATCGCGGAAGGAAAAAAAAATAAACAAACATTATTACATGATTTATTTCAAAATGGACTGATTCAATGATTAAAGTTATAAGATTGGATTCTTAACAATTAGATAAAATCAAACACGTGGTTGGTTTAAACATGTTTCACCAATTATTAAGTGAGAAATTAATTCAAGAGTTCTTATTCTTAACTTCGAGTATTATTAATTTGAATGATAAAGATTCCGAAGTAAATTTAATTTATGAGGAATAATGAATCGGAAAAGAATTAAAATGCTAAACACATTTAGTTTCCTAAAAGCATTTGAACAATTTAGATAGGCCCGACGACGATCGTCTCGTAAAAATAAAATTTAATTGATTTTAAAATTCTTTACACGTTCAAGTAGAAATTCGAGTAAACATTAAAAAAAAAAAAATAAGAACCTCCAATGAACCGATAAATTTCTCCGGTGGAAGAAATTTCACCCATAAAACCGACGGGCCCGGCCAATTACCGAAAAAAGTGAAACCGCCTCGGCGAAGATAGATGACGGATGATGGGCGTCGGTCTTTCGCCTTTTGAAGTTCGCTTTTATTTCAATTTTCGTGTAGAGAGGAATAAATAAATTTTCAGCAAAAAAAAAGAGTGCGCTTTCTAATCAAATTGTCAGAAAATTTTTGCGCAACCGATTTATGCGAAAAGCACCGATCTGGCAGTGAAAGGGGCCGATTGCGCAATGGCGGACTGACCGATCGGAAGCCGGCCTTGCGTAACGGACTCGAGTGAGGTTAATTATCGATTTCGCATAAACAGATTCATGCTAATTTCGCGAAAATTTATCGATTGAAAGTAATTTTATTTGGGGCTAATAAAAAAAAAACACAAAGATTTGCATATTCAAATTTGTGCTACGCTTATCAAACATAATTATTGTATACTTAAGCATTTTCAATTGCTGCTACGATGGCTCGGTGAAGACGTGTTTCGAAAATCATGACTCTCACCAGTATGATCTTGCTCACAATAATTATCGAGCCTCAGTATTTTCGATTGCTAGGATCGAACTAGATTAAAGCGTGTTTTGGAATTCGTCATTCTCATCTCTGTGGTCTTGTCCATAATAATGGTGGAGCCTCAAAAATTTCGATTGCTAGGATAAACTCAGTGAAGACGTGTTTCGGAATTCATTACTCTCTTGCCCACGGTGGTTGGTCGATCTTCAGCATTTTCGATTTCTAGGAAAACTAGGTTGAAGCGTGTTTCGGAATTCATCATTCTCATTTGTGTGGTCTTGTCCATAATAATGGTCGAGCCTCAAAAAAATCGATAGCCGGGATAACTCAGCAAAGACGAGTTTCGGACTCGTAACTATCGTCTATGCGGTCTTACTCACGATAATTATCAAGCCTTTTTCAATTATTAGGATAATTTGGGCGCCGCTAGAAAATTTATCAGGCCGCCCCAACTCCCCCCCCCCCACACACACTGAACTGATATTTCAGCAAGATAGCGACTCAGTACATTCAATTATTTCTTGAAAATGGCAAATATAGTCAATTTTAAAATGTTACAAATTAATATTAATTTGTAAATTAAATTCACTTGGTTTTGTTTCACTTATTTGTATTTTATTTTCTACTAGTTTCGGCTTGATGCCATTATCAAGAATGATGTACAAAATTTTGCACATCATTCTTGATATTAATCTTGAAATTAATATTTAAAAAAAAATGTTTTACCAAGTGATTAATAATAATAATAATAATAATAATAATAATAATTTTATTTATTTCCCAACATTTCCCAAAATTTATCAAACATAGAGACATTAAATAATAATAACATAATAACATAAAATAAAGTTGGCTTACATACAACGAAACAAGTGTGTAAAGTTAAGTGTGAGAGATTTTCGGTAGCTTGTGGGTTCTAAAACAGCTATATTATAGTATTTGTAATGAGAAAAAAGTGTCCGATTTTACAAATTAATATTTAGAAATTGCCCATGTTTATGAATTAATTCCTTATTTCATAATAAAAATCGAAAAATCAAAACTAGTTGAAAATAAATAATTTACCAGTAAAACAACCCGAGTGATTCAATTAAAAAAAATCTACATATTAATAAATATTTATTTTTATTCTATATAGAGTCGAGAGTTTGCTGACTTCCTGATTTTCATCACCGTAATCTTATCTACGATTACGCTTATAAGGATCATAAAGTGAACGAAAGTATGCGAAACTGCAGCGAAACTATTTCGAGCTGTATGCTACGCAGACATTTTGATTAATCTTTAAGTCACGTCCGCCATTCAGTTATAATAACCAGCGCATTATTCTAATCAAAGTTAAACAATGCGTAATCGTTATTGTGTTATCGTTTAGATATGAGGATGCCATTGCACAAAGTCAATGTTACATACTTAATTAGATAAAGTAAAGCCATTACGAATCATTAGCGTTTTATAGAAAAAGAAAATATATACGTATTTTTTAATAGTGCCAATATATTTACATTAAATATTTACACTCGTCAAGACATACCTATTATATGTAAAATATAAATTATATATATTATATATTATAAAAACTCATCTATCTTAAACGGACCGAGGTTTTTTATAAAAAAAATATTCAAAATCCTTCCCCTTATAAAACAACCCTTAAATGATAAATTATATAAATGACCTTACTGTTTTGCTTTTTTTTGCTGAAATTATATACAGAGTTTTTTTTATCAGTATACTTTAGGGGAAGTGTATACCGTCAAAAAAACGCGAGTCAAACGCATTGAACCGATTAATGTGTGTATGTTTAGTTGACTATTTAGCATATGTGTGTTCAGTTGCGTGTTATAGGCAACTAAATACACACACATTAATGCATTTGACTCGCGTATTTTGCAGGTATACATAGGAGAAATGTATACTGATAAAAAAAGCTCTTTGTATATACATTATTTAGTTAGCAATGGGTTTAACTATTATTTTTTAATATTAAATTATAGCAGAACTGTACAGGCTCTTTCTAAATTAATGTTAATATTTTCGGTAAAAATTAAGGAAGGTCATTCATATAATTTATCGTTTAAGGTTTGTTCTTGGCGGTTTAAACTATTTTCCAATTGCTAATTAAATGTATAATATCTAAGGCGGCGACGTTAATTTAGTTTTTAGGAAATTAAATCAATTATATTAAATTAAACCAAATTAATTCAATTTAAATCAAAACCGAATAAAATAAATAAATAAAATAAACGAAAATAATTGAATCAATATTATTATTATTTAATATATTTAAATAACTGTGACCAAGTGAATGAATACTCTTTTCTATTTTTAATTTACGTCGCCATAGAAATAAAAAAATCAGTCATTCTTTTGAGAAGTAAAACACAAGTTTTGAATTATAATTCGTCTCATTGATCTCCTTACATATCTTATAAATTCAAAGTTTTTGAATACAATTATTTAAAAATACTTTAGGCGAAATTACCTGCGATTATTCAACCGGCGGAAATACGCTTCGAAAAAAAAAAGAAATATGTTGTTATCCAAAACTGTGCAAAAAAAAATTAATGAAATACCGGAAATGATATCGCAAAACTGTCTCAGTTAATCGTTTCGTGTGGCGCTTACAAAAAGAATCTTATCTTGTGAACAAAAAAAAAACTGTCATTGCCTCTCTGTAACTAAAATTTCCTGTCGTAAAATGAGGAAGCAGATACCATTGTTCTTGATTTTACCTGGACGCCACTTCCTATACCCCGTCCGAAAGAGCGATTAGACGCATTTTTCTGTTGAGGATGTCAATGAAAACGCCAAGGGAATTTGTGTTATTTACAAGTTTTATATTGTTAATTTGAAGAAACATTTTTAAATACACAAAATGTTATTTAAATAAAAAAAATAGTAAGCACAACTATTTTTATTTAAATAAAAATAATCTCCTACTTATTTTATTTAAATAATTAAAGTCTCCACAATCAACAAACAACATAAAGAAGAAGATACAAAATAATTTTCGCGCAAAGGGAATTTGTGTTATTTATAAGTTTTATATTGTTAATTTGAAGAAACATTTTTTTAAATATACAAAATGTTATTTAAATAAAAAAATAGTAAGGACAACTATTTTTATATTTAAATAAAAATAATCTCTTACTTATTTTATTTAAATAATTAAAGTCTCCACAACCAACAAAAAACATAAAGAAAATACAAAATGTTTTTCGCGCATTGTTTTATTTGATATACTTCGTGTCTCACAGTCAAATATTACAGCCTCCATCCAATCAGTAAATTTCTAATTTTAGTTTTAACTTTATGTATTTTATAGTTTATAATTTTGTATGACAAATGCAATACTTGTGAAAATTGTAAATATATTTTGCTTAATAAATAAATAAATTAATATGTAATTTCTATAGAGAGTTCGTTTTTATTTAGATTTAATTAATCATGCATAAATATTTAATATAAATATATAAAAAATATTTCTAAATTCTTAAAAAAATACTTATTGTTACTTATATTATTATTCATCATTGTTCTCTAGAGCAAGTTTTGAACGTTTTCCGTAAAATATCAATTAAATTAAATAAATTAAACAAAAATGATTTGAAAATAATTAATAAATTATCTTCACATTTAGCTCTGTGACTTTTAACTTACGTTACGTAAGTACATTAAACAGATGCATAAATATTAAAACAACTACTTGTTTAATATATTTAAGTAACTGTGACCAAGTGAATGAATAATACTCTTTTCTATTTATAAATTAAATAAAATGAAACAAAGATGATTCACACATCGAATTTTATTGATCATTGCCAGAAATTTTCCTTGTTTAATTTCATTCTAAATATCAATTACCTTAAATTTATTTTGTTTTGATGGAAACTATATTGAAAATCAAAGAATTTTTTTTAAAAATACAGATAATTTTGCAGAATAGTAGTAGTATTTAAATATTTTTTTTAATTTTATAAAATATATGAAGACTATTTCTTTCATATATATATACAATCATCTTTATTGTGCTATTTACATATACATTTAATATACACTTATAAATGGCTATCGAGCTTAGGATTTTCAGCCAGCAGTCCTTGTCATATGTCTAACATACAAGACATATAACGAGGACTGCTGGCTGCTGGTTACTCGTTGATGAAAGATAAGATGAATTAATAGTGTTTTAGAAGGAATCTTATAATTTCGTTTGAGATAGAGGATATTTAGTAAATCTTGGGTGAGGGGTTTTCTAGCAAATTTTTGGGCTAAATGTGCAATTCTTTGGGATAATATAATAATATCACTTCCTTCAATAGCTATTCCTTTTTTTTAGCTTGGTTTCCATTAATTTTGAAATTATAAATTAATTTAAAAAAAGAGTATGCATGGATTTTAGTTTAATTATATTTTAAATTTCTTACTTAGTTTTAGTTTAATATTATTATATTAATTACTTCAAACAGTTTTGTTTTAACTTCGTTTTCATTAATTTTAAAATTATAAATTAATTTAAAAAAAGAGTATGCATGGATTTTAGTTTAATTATATTTTAAATTTCTTACTTAGTTTTAGTTTAATATTATTATATTAATCACTTCAAACAGTTTTGTTTTAGCTTGGTTTCCATTAATTTTAAAATTATAAATTAATTTTTGCAATTCTTTGGGATAATATAATAATATCTCTTCCTTCAATAGCACTTCCTTTTGAAGAGCCTCTGCCTTCTGAATCCTGGTTGCCTTCAAAAAAAAAATATTTATAATATTTTATTCCTTTCTTCACTTTTTTTATTTTCACTTCTAAATGTACATTTCGAGCACGGCCTGCTCTTTAATAATAATAATAATCTTTATTTATTTTCAAAATGTCATTTACATGTTACAGAATGAAAATAGTGTCAGAATAATAATATAATAAACTATTTGAATTATTTATTATTTTTCAATATCTTAAGGATATTGGGATAACACCGGTTTTTTTTCATTTATTAGTGTATTGGAAGGGAATTTCATTCATTTTCAGCATATTTCCCATTAAAACAACACAAATTTAAGGTAATTGATATTTTCTTGATAAATTATCAGTGGATAAATGGTGTTTTTTAAAACATTAAAGCGATATTTCTCCCTTTTTAATATGATATAACTCTTGACATAGATAATGTGAAAAATGGTGCTTTTTAAAACCATTAGAGAGATATTTCTTCATTTTTAATATGATAAAACTCTTGATATAGATAATGTGAAAAAATGGTGTTTTTTTTAAACATTAGAGAGATATTTCTTCCTTTTTAATATGATAAAACTCTTGACATAGATAATGTGAAAAAATGGTGTTTTTTAAAACATTAGAGAAATATTTCTTAATTTTTAATATGATAAAACTCTTGGCATAGATAATGTGAAAAAATGGTGTTTTTTAAAACATTAGAGAGATATTTCTTCATTTTTAATATGATATAACTCTTGACATAGATGATGTGAAAAAATGGTGTTTTTTTTTTAACATTAGAGAGATATTTCTCCCTTTTTAATATGATATAACTCTTGACATGGATAATATTTGGGCGGCCTCATGGCCTGTACCACCGCGACCTTATCAGATCCATTGTGGATCAACTCTTAACATACCTTAATAACTGATGATCCATACATGTTGAATCGAAATCCTCGGAGACACACGTGAATCATCCCCTTCTACCACTCATTAATTACCAATAGTTACTTGCAAAAATAAATTACGTTAATTTTTAATCTTTTAATAAATATTAAAGCAGAGTTATAAACACAACGAGCGTCTTCGGACAACTAAATTGAAATCTGCGAGCGTATTTATCGCAAAAAAAATCAACAAAAAAAAAATATCGATTCGCTCTGGCAACGCATTCTTTAGATAAGAAGATTAGTTGTACCTATCCTGGCGCACTGCCAGACATTTACCTCGTTTAATTCCATTGTAATTTAAATAACTGCAAATGTGTGAATCATCATTGTTACATTATATTTAATTTAATTGAAAACTGTTTTTTTTTTCGTACGTCGAGTCGATATTATTTTTTTTTTTTTGGAAGACGGAACATAAAAAATAATTAAATATATTATAAAAATGATTTGAAAATAATTAATAAATTATTTCCACATTTAACTCTGTGACTATAGACTTACCTACGTAAGTACGTTAAACAAATGCACATTAAAACAACTACTTCCCGGGCAAATACCCACGCCGCAAATTGAATTACATAATGTACACCTGCTCTTGCACATCAATAAAATATTGTATAATGCAACAATTTTTTTTTTGATCCGAGAAAAATTTAATGTAAAAACAACAAAAGGAACGTTACTTAATACAAGGCCATCTGCAGACACGTGTTTCGGGATCTATCCCTCGTCAGTACAGCTATGCCTTACATAATTTAAATAATAAATTAAAAATTGTTTAACCACTAAGGGCTTACAGGGCAGAGCCATAAACTTTCTTTCTTTCTTAATCTTATCCTCTTTTACCCGTATTGGGTGTCGAGGACTGATACCCTTACTTCTATAAATTAAAAAAAAATGACTAAATCAAAACGACAATCGCGGGGCAAACAATGCCCCGAAACACGTTTCCATTTGTGATCGATAAATATCCAAATCTATTCATACACGTGATTACATTAACGTCCGTGGAAAGGGAAAAATGAAGGAAGGAGATAAAGGAGCGGAAGATTTATGGGCCGGGGAAAATAGAAACGACCTCTACGGATCGGAATCGAAATGCAGAGGAGAAAAAGGAAGAAGAAAAAAAAAAGAACGGGCCGTGGTTGGTGTGTGTCTACGTGACAGGAGTCGAATATGCCACGAGAGGCCCGTGGCCGAAAAGATGGAAATTGAATTTTAAAGGAGCATCAGAACGAATAACACGAGCCATTATCATTTAAATGATAGCGATAAAAGGAATAGGAATTTCGTAAAACTATGAATCACACGCCATGGCGTTGATGTGTTTTGGGCATTTTTTGTAATTTATTTTTGTTTAGGATTTTTTTTTTTTTTTGATGGTTACAATAATAAATATTCATATATATATATTTTTATTTATTTTTGTTTAGGATTTTTTTTTTGGATGGTTACAATAATAAATATTCATATATATATATATTTATTTATTTTTGTTTAGGATTTTTTTTTGGATGGTTACAATAATAAATATTCATATATTTTAAATTCTTATGATTATTTTATTAACTAACTAACCATCTTTATTCAAATGTGTATATGTATGTACAATAATATTCAAAAATTAGAATTATATTCTGTAGATGATGATGAATCGGCTATCGACCGGATGTCTTTCAGCCTGTCTATGTCTCGTTCTTGTCGTTGTCTATCTAATCGTCATGATCGATAACGTTATTGTCAAAGTCCGCACAAATTTCTGAATTGTGACAAACACCTTCGTTTTGGACCTTGAATCTGATATGTCTGTCTTCATTCGAGGTTAATAATTGAAAGTAAAAATTATTTTAAATTAAGTTGGACATATCTTATCACAGTTCTTGTAGAATTGGGTTAATTTCATTCGTTTATAAGCAGTGAATAACTTTTAAAATAAATAATTTGCCCGGCGCCTCCGCCATGGTGGAGGAGCCGGACAAATCCGTAGCTGGAAATCCGTGGGTAACTTCACATCGGTTAATTCACATAGATTTGTTTTAGCTTCGTTTTCATTAATTTTAAAATTGCAAATTAATTTAAAAAAGATTGTGTATAGATTTTAGTTTAATTGTATTTTAGATTTTTTAGTTAGTTTTAGTTTAATATTATTATATTAATTACTTCAAACAGTTTTCTTTTAGCTTGGTTTCCATTAATTTTAAAATTATAAATTAATTTTAAAAAAAATGTGTCTATAGATTTTAGTTAGTGTTATTCCATTATATTAATTATTTCACATAGTTTTGTTTCAGCTTCGTTTTCATTAATTTTAAAATTATAAATTAATTATATTCCCAACTCATTCATATTACATAATTTTTTTATCTATATCTATTTATTATCACTTGAAGACAGGAATAAGCCGGTTGCATTTTGTTTTCACAATGAACTGTTTGGGATTGATGAATAAATATTTTGATGCGTATTATTTTTATTTTGTATTTTGTCGTAATTTGTGATTGGTAATTTGCCTCTTTTTATACATATGTTTTGTAATCTTTTTAGAGCGTCACACTTTTCTTATAAAATTTTTAATATGTAATTATAATTGTAATAATAAAGTAATTATTAACGGAATCTCCATTTCCAAATTACAATTATAATTACATATTAAAAATTTTATAAGAAAAGTGTTTTATAATAAAAATTGAAATTGAAATTTATAAAAATTGTGAATATGAATTTTAGTTAGTTGTATTCCATTATATAAATTACTTCACATTATTTTTGTTCTAGATTCATTTCCATTATTCCAGTATGAAATTCCACTTATTACGCAGTGAAATCGTATTTTTTTTTGTTTTGTTTATACAGCATTGTGTGCGAATGAAAGTGGCGTAACATGTAAATGGAGGTAAAAGGGCCCGCGCCCAGCCCTGCAGACAAAAACCACTTTCTCCGCCGCTTTTCGTTTTTCATTAAAAACAGTAATTACGCGATGTTGTTACAATCGGAGCATAAACACGAAATGGAAATTATATGAACGCATATAATTATTTATTGTAATTCGCAATCCGTCTTTAATAATGGAAACTATTTTAATTTTGGTTAATGCCCACAATTTGAATAATCAATAAAATGAAACTCCATAATTTGTAAATAAGTTTTTTGTTGGCAATAAAAGCAATCTAAACCGTGTAGGTTAAGTTATTCCGACAAATTAAAGATTTTGATTTGATAAATTATGACGTTTTATTTTGCTTTTATTCATAGTCTTATATTACGTAACTTTTTTTGTCTTTGCATTAAATTATTTCGAATCAAAAATTATTGCATTATATTGTTATGCAGTTCAATATATCGCGGGATATTTCCCCAAGAAGTAGTTTTTTCAATGGATAGTTGTTTTTTTAAAGCACTTATTATTTTTGTTATAAATAATATATTTTTACACCTCACACTGAGAAGTAGAGAGGAACATATAATGATGCCATATAAGACTAAATAAATAAATAAAATATATTTTTTTAAATTATTCAGTAAACAAAAATTTAAAAATCCCATTATTATTAATTTCTCATTGTCCATTTTTTTTGTGAGCATTGCGCTATTTAATGCTATTAAAAAAAAAATACGGCGCACCATAAATTTCGCACTTAATTAAGTAACGGTTTACCCAAGCACTTTGATCCTTGGCATAGTTTAATAAACACAAATCGCCTCGAGATTTCTGTGGCCAGTAGTCGGATCGAATTCCGCACCGTCCATAATCATTAACCCTGAAAATCGACAATCAGTGGATTCTTAATAAACGCAAAGTATCAAAAGGACTGCCGATTGCAACAGAACCGGCTAATTTCAATTAACATCGATAAACGCGAGGATTATTACCGGAATGAATGGGTTTAGACGAAACGCGCTTGCTTCGGTTGTTACACTCCCAAAAATTCTTTGACGTTAAAGAAAAAATAATAATTCAGAAATGTAATAATGCTTTCGTAATGTTACACACTCCCATAAATTCCTTTATTGATTCACGCAAAGTGAGATAAGTGTTAAATAATCACGCATTGTGAAAATCATTAAAAAAAATTCACACAATACTTAAAGCAACTTAAAAATTGTGAATTACATAGCACACTTACAATAACATTTATGTATAATAACGCCTTCAAAATGTATCCATTGAATTTGCCTATAATCCTCATAACACAGAAATATTCAACCAACTTTGTATTCATCATAATTAATTAAAGACGACGCAAGCGCCACCTTTTGCCTAATTTCAAGTGGCATCGTCAACGATTAAATGTGAAGCTTTATGTACATTATATTCAATAATAGAAAAAGTGTATTTATCCACTTGAAAGCAATAAACTTACACAATTGAATTGTTAATTACTTAATCTTTAACTGCCGCAACTTTTTAACTTACATAATGTAAGTACTTAAAAAAGCATTAATTGAAACAACTATTGCTCGGGTAAATACCCCGCCAGGCAATTAATTGCTTTTAAATTTTACTACCGATCGAAGTTACCCATGGATTTGATTGACTCCGTCATCATGGTGGAGTCGCCGGGTAAATCATATATTATTATCTTTATTTACGGAATTCAATTATAATTAGAAAACACAATTAGCTATACATATATGTTGCGGTTTAATATATACTTATTTTATTTTGTGAAGAGTGGGGAAGTAGTTCCCCAAGAACTTTTGTCTTACACGAACTAAAGACTCGCATTCTATTAGTATAACTGTCTCCCTTTCCACAAAACAGAATCTATACGTTTCATCAGCGACTAATCCCATGTTTTTCAGGTGGGACAAGTCCTGTTAGAATTCCTATTAGTAGTTGTTATGAATTAATGTGATATTTTCCAAAATACTATTGAGTAGTATTATTCACTGTCAGTTTATAATTATATTTCAGTTTGAATATCATTAACATACATTTATATATTTAGTTGTAATATTGATTTTTGTTGCATATGTTTTATAAAAAGGAGATACCGTAAATAAATATATTATTATATTATTATTATTATTAAAATTGTGTAGTTTCGAGTTGTTAGCTCATTTTATTAAGTTTGCTTCAATTTAGACGTAGATTCCATCAATTTAAAAAAAACTCGTATTTCTTTTATTATATTCCTTGAGAAATAAAATTATAAAAATAATTAAGAAACATCGCAAAAGACATCAGTCGAAATTGCAACGGCGGAGGAGGCAATTAGCACATAAAAGAACATATAAAGGAGTGTACTTTTAAATAAGATGCGTTCTTCGTGTGTTCGTGACGTAACCTTGTGTTACTTTTTGAAGAAAGTTGTTTGAACCCACTAATCTTAACGATGTCAGCCAGACACGTTTATGGCGTGTCGTTTCGACTGCGGGAGGGTTGATATGAAAACAGTTATTCATTTTTTTCTCTCTCTCGATATTAGAAATATGCCCCAAATGTTATAAAAAAAACAGAGCTGTCGCGTCTAGACGATAATGAGCGCGGGTTAATGGGTGTGCAGCGCGTGTTTGGGTTCGGGTTTAATTGTTTTTGTCTTACTTTATGAAACGAGTTTTTTTAAGAAAAACTAAACAATTGCTACATTGTTATTGTTTTTCTTTTTCTTTTATTTCGTGCTTCAGCAAACAATTTTCTTTTTTAAAAAATCATTGTTTAAACAAAATGTACACTAATAACAAAAACTGTTGATTTGAGGTTATGTATCCATCTGCTATATAATAAGAATGCATTTAATATAAATTTGATTTGGTTTAATTTATTGTAATATCCGCACCTACATTTACAAACGTTGTCGCTGAAGTACGGCGGAAACAGTTAACAGTGTACTCTTGTGGGTTGTCTAGATTAAAAAAAAATGTGGCAATTTGTTTAGGCCAGTTTATTTATTCTAATTACTTGCCATGTATATTTATTTTTTTAGAAATTAATAAAAAAAATATATTAAGAATATTACCAAGTATCAGAGCCAAGTATTTCTTTACAACGTTGTGAAAATCTCCCGTGATTGTAAACTCACTAATAATAAAAAACTGTTGATTTGAGGTTATGTTACGTGACGTTTCATTCGTGTAAATCAACACTCGATTCACGATCAAATTTCAAAGCCTGCTCTGAATCGCTTTATACTTCTGGGATTTCACAAAACGATTGTAACTGCAAAAAGAAACAAAAAAAAACAAATTGTTTAAATGAATCTACAAAACAATTGAAGAATTTTCTGAAAAAAAAAACAAATACTTTGTATGGATTCAAAAACATATGATACAATTTACAACGTTGTGAAAATCTCCCGTGATTGTAAACTCACTAATAATAAAAAAAAACTGTTGATTTGAGGTTATGTTACGTGACGTTTCATTCGTGTAAATCAACACACGATTCACGATCAAATTTCAAAGCCTGCTCTGAATCGCTTCATACTTCTGGGATTTCACAAAACGATTGCAACTGCAAAAAGAAACTACAAAACAGATTGTTTAAATGAATCTACAAAACAATTGAAACATTTTCCGAAAAAAAAAAACAAAGACTTTGCATGGATTCATAAACATATGATACAATTCAAAAAACAATGGAAACGCATTCAGAAAAACCAAAGACTGCTTGAATTTAGAAACAAATGAAACAATTCACAAAACAATGGAAACACATTCAGAAAAACCAAAGACTGCTTGAATTTAGAAACAAATGAAACAATTCACAAAATAATGGAAACACATTCAGAAAAGCCAAAGACTGCTTGAATTCAAAAACAAATGATACAATTCACAAAATAATGGAAACAAATTCAGAAAAGCCAAAGACTGCTTGAATTCAAAAACAAATGATACAATTCACAAAACAATGGAAACACATTCAGAAGAACCAAAGTCTGCTTGAATTCAAAAACAAATGATACAATTCACAAAACAATGGAAACACATTCAGAAAAACCAAAGACTGCTTGAATTCAGAAACAAATGATACAATTCATAAAACAATGGAAACACATTCAGAAAAAACCAAAGACTGCTTGAATTCAAAAACAATTCATACAATGTGATGTTTAAAACAATTGTTTTGAATCATAATAAATTAAAGACGACGCAAGCGCCACCTTTTGCCTAATTTCAAGTGAATTGTTTTGAAACAAATATTTGACGTAAAACCTACAACAAAGCATTTGATTGAATTCATGAATCTACTTATAAAACATCAACAACAATTTGATTTAAATTATCCGTTTTTTTTTTTGTTTTTGTTTAAATAAACTAAACAGATGCTTCGATGATTTCACAGAACCAATATGAACTTAGAACCAATATGAGTACTTATTTGTGAAGAAAAGTGTTTACAAGAGTTTTTCTATAGTAATATGAAAATCAATAAAACAAAAGCCGTGAAAACATCAATGAATTCACGGAATAATTGATCGTGAATACAGCAATAAAACATTTGAAATAATTTTAATCAATTCATAAAACAAAATGAAACAACAAAACAAAACAGATTTTTTTTGTTTAAATTATCTTGACAATTGATAAATTAATATTTCAGTAGAAATAAGAAGAAATCTCTTATTTTCATTCTGTTTTTAGTAGAAATCTTTTAAAATAAAAGAAAGACTGTTTGAATAAAAAAAGCTCAAATAAATATTTCAGTAGTTACAAAATGAAGAAATTTCTTCTTTTTTTTTTCATTCTCTCCTTAGTAGAATTTTCTACTTCTACTCTTTTTTATGAGCTTTATCTTTTAAAACAAAAGAAACACTTATTCATTGAGATTTTTTTATTCAGATAGCAACTGTACCTGAATAAAAAAAAGCTCAAATAATTTTCTTTTTTTTTTCATTCTCTCCTTAGTAGAATTTTCTACTTCTACACTTTTTTGTGAGCTTTATCTTTTAAAACAAAAGAAACGCTTATTTATTGAGATTTTTTATTCAGATAGCAATTGTACCTGAATAAAAAAAAACTCAAATATTTTTTTTTCATTTTCTCGTTAGTAGAATTTTCTACTTCTACTTTTTTTGTGAGCTTTATCTTTTAAAACAAAAGAAACACTTATTCATTGAGATTTTTTTATTGAAATAGCAATTGTACCTGAATAAAAAAAAAGCTCAAATAATTTTGTTTTTTTTTTTTCATTCTCTCCTTGGTAGAATTTTCTACTTCTACTCTTTTTTGTGAGCTTTATCTTTTAAAACAAAAGAAACGCTTATTTATTGAGATTTTTTATTCAGATAGCAACTGTACCTGAATAAAAAAAGGTCAAATTAATATTTCAGTAGAAATAAGAAATAAGAAGAAATCTCTTATTTTCATTCTGTTCTTAGTAGAAATCTTTTAAAATAAAAGAAAGACTGTTTGAATAAAAAAAGCTCAAATAAATATTTCAGTAGTTACAAAATGAAATTTCTTTTTTTTTATTCTCTCTATAGTAGAAATCCATACCCATTTATATTTCTTCTCTTTTTTTGTTTTATAAACTTTATCTTTTAAAATAAAACAAAGGCGAGGCCTCTGCTGAGTGCGTCCGGCGTGTCCGAAGGCGCACGCGAGTGAAAGTCTTTCTTCCCCGCGGCGAAATCCGACGAAAATTGTTCCCACGTTTTCAACACACACCGCGACGTTTATATACTCGCGCATATATGCACAAGCAAAAAGGTTAATAACACGGAGAAAGAGGTGTGCACGTATCGGCGATTGCCATCGGTAAATGTGAAAATTACGAAAGACGTTGCGAAACGAAAGCGATAGGAGCGCATCTTCGGCTCTTCTTCATCATCTCCTCGGTTGGATCTCTGGAAATGGCGCTTGCGACATTTTCAAGGATCCACGATTTATTGGAAAGCGTATTTCTTCACGGTTGTAACATTGCCGACTACTTAACACGACAATATATTCTAAAAAAAAAATTGAAAATACCCGAAATATTTAGATGTTGAGTAATATTAATGATAAAAGACTTCAATTACTTCCTTTATTCATGAAAACTAAACAATACGCCAATAGAAAATAAAAATAGTCGAAAGTATTTGGACGCAGATATTTGTGAAGTTTCTTGATATATTTTATTCCTTCTTTCACTTTTTTTTTAAATTTTTATCACTATATGTATATTTCAAGCACAACGTGCACGTTAAAATAATGATAAAAATAAAAAAAAGTGAAGAAAGGAATAAAATATTATTATATATTATATTTGGGCGCAGACTAATATTTCTAATTAAAAACTTACTTCAATCACTATTTTTCTATTTTCTAGATAACATGAAACTTCCCAAGCAATATTTGCCATCTAACAAACACGTAAACAAACAAAACAAGTCAGATAATCATAATTAATTAAAGACGACGCAAGCGCCATCTTTTGCCTAATTTCAACATGGAACACACTAGTCTGATGAGGTTCGAAAGATGGCGCTTGCGTCGTCTTTAATTAATTATGATTAATATCGGGTATATAACTCCAATACAATTTCAGTTCAGTCGCCTTCATCAAGGCATTGCACATGGAACACACTAGTCTGATGAGGTTAGAAAAACCGAAATGGCCATCACTAGTTATCCATACGCTAGATGAATGGTGACTGAACGTTTCATTAAAAGTCAGATAATATTTGGATTGAGTGAGTTACGTGAAGATGATAATAACTTTAATAAAAAACACTTAGAATCCTTTCTTCACTATTTTAAATAGTGAAGAAATCCTTTCTTCGCCATTTTAAATAGTGAAGAAAGGATTCTAAGTATTTTTTATTCAAGTCAGATAATGTATATTTCTTTTGTAATTTTGGTCCAAATAATAGCACGAAATGATTATTTTTCTATAAACTAAATAATCGATGTTCTTTCCACTGTTATTAAGAGTGATACTAAATTTTAACGATTTTTTTTGTTGTTGTTTCAGGCTGAACGTTTGGCGGACTACGGACGGTTAATAAGTGGATCGCAGCCGGCTCTGGACGGGAGAAGAAAGGACTTGGATCGGATACAGGATCTCTTCCCCCATGACCATCTGTGTCTGCACGCCAACGAGCCGAATTCCAGCTATCACGTCGTAAGTATTTTCCGAGAGATTCAAGTATGACTGTTTTTTTTTTGTTTGTTTTCTTTCAACCTGCTTGTTCCCATTGATCCGGATTCTAATAAAATTTAATCGATTCGCTTCCACAACACGCGACAAAACTAAATAAACAGTTTAAAATAAAATGTCGAAAAAAAAATATAATACACTTCTAGTTAATGAATACATTTTGCAATATCCCAGATACTTTGTATTTTTTTTTATATATATAAATTTTTATTTAGGACTAATATTTGTCATCTGTCAAACATTGAAAACATAACCTTCGTTTGGCATCTGTCAAACATTGAAAACATAACCTTCGTTTGACATCTGTCAAACATTGAAAACATAACCTTCGTTTGACATCTGTCAAACATTGAAAACATAACCTTCGTTTGACATCTGTCATATATTGAAAACATAACCTTCGTTTGACATCTGTCAAACATTAAAAACATAACCTTCGTTTGACATCTGTCAAATATTAAAAACATAACCTTCGCTTGACATCTGTCAAATATTGAAAACATAACCTTCGTTTGACATCTGTCAAACATTGAAAACATAACCTTCGTTTGACATCTGTCAAATATTGAAAACATAACCTTCGTTTGACATCTGTCAAACATTGAAAACATAACCTTCGTTTGACATCTGTCAAACATTGAAAACATAACCTTCGTTTGACATCTGTCAAACATTGAAAACATAACCTTCGTTTGACATCTGTCAAACATTGAAAACATAACCTTCGTTTGACACCTGTCAAATATTGCATCTCAACGCGATAAAATTAAATTAACACTTTCAATAATATACTGAAAAATATATATAAATTATTAAGCATATACAGGAGAGTCTCATCGAGAACTCTCATTAAAATTTCCTATTTTTCGATTGTAATAAAATTTTTACAGTTTATGGAAACATATTTGTTCCTCTCAAAAAAAAAATATTCTCAGGATTCTATCGCTTTCGATTATACCATAGTAGAAATCTATACAAATTTCTACTTTCGATTTAAACTTCAATATTTTAAATGGAACCCTATACTTTTTTATTTGAAATTTGGATTATACGTATAATTTTATTACAAAGTTAATAATTTTTATAAAATATGATATTTTTTTATTAATAATCGGATATCTCGAAAACTAACCATTATTTTTTTTAATAATTATAAAAAATATTAAGGTTTTGGTAGGGGCCAAAACCTAATCATTTTTGAGATATTTGAATATTTGTAAAAAAATATTAAGGTTTAAGTAGGGGCTATACCTAAACCTAACCATTTTTGAGATATCTGAATATTTATAAAAATATTAAGGCTTAGGTAGGGGCCAACCTAAACCTAACCATTTGTGAGATATCTGAATATTTATAAAAAATATTAAGGCTTATGTAGGGGCCATACCTAAACCTAATCATTTTTGAGATATTTGAATATTTGTAAAAAATATTAAGGTTTAGGTAGAGGCTATATCTAAACGATTTTCCTTAAATTGGTAAAAATTTTTGCTTTTTACATATTCTGAAAGAGCAAATTTTTTTTTTTTTTTTTTGAGAAATTGCAAAAAAAAAATATTTCCAATTTAATGATTAATTTTATGACGATTTTCCTTAAATTGGTAAAAGTTTGCTCTTTCAGAATATGTAAAAATCAAAAAAATACGTGAAATGGGTATTTTTTGCTTTTTACATATTCTGAAAGAGCAAAGTTTTTTTTTTGAGAAATTGCAAAAAAATAAAATATTTCCAATTTAATGATTAATTTTATGACGATTTTCCTTAAATTGGTAAAAGTTTGCTCTTTCAGAATATGTAAAAATCAAAAAAATACGTGAAATGGGTATTTTTTGCTTTTTACATATTCTGAAAGAGCAAACTTTTTTGGGGAAATTGCAAAAAAATAAAATATTTCCAATTTAATGATTAATTTTATGACGATTTTCCTTAAATTGGTAAAAGTTTTGCTCTTTCAGAATAAGTAAAAATTAAAAAAAAATACGTGAAATGGGTACTTTTATGCTTTTTACATATTCTGAAAGAGCAAACTTTTTTTTTGAGAAATTGCAAAAAAATAAAATATTTCCAATTTAATGATTAATTTTATAACGATTTTCCTTAAATTGGTAAAAGTTTGCTCTTTTAGAATATGTAAAAAGCAAAAACTACGTGAAATGGGTATTTTTTGCTTTTTACATATTCTGAAAGAGCAAACTTTTTTTTGAAAAATTGCAACAAAATCGTCGAGTTTTTGAAATATTTCCAATTTATTTGCATGACGATTTTCCTTAAATTGGTAATTAAATTTGTGCTTTAATAAAAAAAAATATTTGTCATAATTAATTCGTAATTTAATTATATTTTGTGCTTTAACAAAAAAAATATCTGTCATTAATTATTTAAATTGATTAAATCATAATTATTTAATCAATTTTCAGCATACGAAAAATTTGTTGATTCAAATTTAGAATGTTTTTGCTACGATAACTTGCAGCCATACTTTAACAGCAAATAAGTTGAAACAAGACTGCAATTTATTGTAGCAAAATCACTCTAAATCACATTTAAAAATAAAACACCGTGTATATCGGAATGCATTTTTAATTGGTGAATTAAACCGCAGGTAATTTACATTTGAAGCAAAAAAAAACTGAGAAAATCACACTTTAATAGCTTTTTAACCGCATTAAAGGCGATTAAAACTCGTTGTAGTTTTAGTGTAAATCGCCTTAATTACAAAAATTGAAATAATCATCATTTAAAGGTTTTTTTTTGTAAATGTTTTATTAATCGCATTAAAGGCTATTTTACACAGAACTGAATTCAATATATGTTATTAAAAAAATTTCTTAGATTCTGGAAAATATAGTCATGTAGACCATCAAGATATGGTTCCTCGCCCTCTGGTGAAAAAAATATTTGAATATTCTTTACATTTGATGTAGCAAAATGATTATTTAAATGTTTAAGTATTTAAATAATCATTTTGCTGCATCAAATTTAAAGAATATTCAAATTTTTTTTTTCAGTAATGAACATGAGTAAATTAAGTCATGCACAATAATAATAAAATTAATATCAACTCAGATTAAACTAAAAGTAAATCAGTTTAATATAGATTTATTATAATAATAATAAAAAATATATAAAATAATAAAGAGAAAAAAATAAAATAAAGTAAAGCTACAATAATTTAATTGCAATACTGTTTATTTAGAAAAAATATTTGAATATTCTTTAAATTTGATGCAGCAAAATGATTATTTAAATACGTAAACATTTATATTATCTATATTAAACTGATTTACTTTTAGTTTAATCTGAGTTGATATTAATTTTATTATTATTGTGCATGACTTAATTTACTCATGTTCATTACTTACTGTAATTGGGATTAACGTTTTTTGTATGGTAATTATTTTTATGTATTTTATTGTAAATGGGGTACCCCGCTAATAAATAAATAGGAAAAATGAAAATACATAAAAATTAATTGAATCTTTCTTAATTATTTTGATTTTTTTCTCCTGGCAAACGTTTGACAGAATTATAAGAGCAAAGAATAAAGTTTGTACGAATTATACCTCAATTCTCGATTTTTTTTAGAAAAATGTATGCACAAATTGTAGTACATACATTTTCTATTTCTTCTATTTACTGTTTTCTATTTCTATTTACATAAATTTTCTTTTCTCTTACAATCCACAATTCTGGGGAAGATTTTTGTTTGCTTTTACAATTCACGCAAAATGTTTCTCTTTGCTCTTACAATTCTGACAAACTTTGAATTCTAATCTTCTTTATGTTGGTTGTTGGTTGTGGAGACTTTAATTATTTAAATAAAAATACTTGTCCTTTCTCCTACTACTAAGTAGGAGAAAGGACAAGTATTTTTATTTATTATTTGAATTCTTCAACGATTCTCAAACGCACATTTCTGTTTGTATTTTTGTTTTTCCATGAAGGTGATCGAAATGGGATTTAAAAAAATAATTTTGAAACTATACATAATAAGTGTTTTACTTTATGTAAATTGCATCAATAAACAATTATTATTATCTACGATGAAGGGAAATTAAAGCTTTAGCTATTATTAACATTTTCCTTTCATATAAATAGAAAACAGTATTAATTATTTTCAAATCATTTTTATTTAATAAATTTTCCTTTCATGTTGAAATAAAACTTATTATTCCCATTCTTTTCCACGCAAACATTTCAATTCTATACTGGAAAATCGATTATCACCCGCGTTTCCATTTTCTAAAGCTGCAATTTCCATCGGGCTTTCTTCGGCGGTCCTGCGGACTAGGCCGGGGTTTTCCTTTTCCCTTCGTTTTCTTGGACTTTCACTCGAGCACACAGCTCGGTGAAAAATCAGACGAGAAAGTCCGTCGCAGAGAAAGAGAGTTATAGGCCGTTTGTTCTACTGCGTATGGAAAATTGGCACGTTCGAGCGCATTTATTATTGTTTAGAAACGGAAGATCAAGAATGAAAAAAAAAAAACGACATATTTAGGAAGAGAAACAGCGAGAGAGTTTGCTTGACTTCAGTTATTATGGTCCTTTCATATTAAAAATAAAAAACAGAAGTCTTTTCTGCTTTATTGATGTAAGAGTCATTATGCTTCAAGATTTTTTTTTATTATCAATTAAAATTTTTGAGACACTTTATATAGTTTCGCGAAGTATTTAAATCAATTTAAAAAAAAAGATATTTTTAATTGATAATAACAAAAAATCTTGAAACATAATGACTCTTACATAAATAAAGCAGAAAAGACTTCTGTTTTTTTTATTTTTAATATGAAAGGACCATAATAACTGAAGTCAAGCAAACTCTCTCGCTGTTTCTCTTCCTTAATATGTCGTATTTAAATCAATTTAAAAAAATATATTTTTTTAAATTGATTTAAATACTTCGCGAAACTATATAAAGTGTCCCAAAAGTTTTAATTGAACACTTTTCATGAATTGTACAAATTCTAAGAGCACAGAAAAAGGTGTGCCAAAAATGTAAGAGTCATTATGCTTCAAGATTTTTTTTATTATCAATTAAAACTTTTGGGACACTTTATATAGTTTCGCGAAATATTTAAATCAATTAAAAAAAAGTGTTCGAAAAGTTTTAATTGATAATAAAAAAATCTTGAAGCATAATGACTCTTACATTTTTGGTACACCTTTTTCTGTGCTCTTAGAATTTGTACAATTCAAGAAAAGTGTTCTAAAATACACTTCTGTGTAATTATTATTATTTACGATGAAGGTGTTCGAAATGGGCTATTTTTCTTATCGTATTAAGAAACAGTAACAAAAAAATAAACGTTTAGAAGTTTATCTTTTTTTTATTACACACAATTTAATGTTATATGAACCAAAAATCCACTTCTGAACAAAAACGGAAGTCAACAACATTCCCGTTTCAACAAGCACATCTACATCCATCCATTCAACCATCCTCGAGACTAATCGAACGCGAAAACGCGAGAACCCATTAAGTACCTTTCCGTCAATTAAAACATCGTTTAGACATTATCGATAATCAGAAATCCACCAAATTACGCCTAATTAGCGTTTTACCGTATTTTCGCCGGGGATATCTCCAGACACACGAAAAGGCAAGAGGCAATTAGTGCCTTTGGCCCCGCCCATTTTCAAGTCAGTCTTTTGGAGCGATTGAATGAAGGGACCGTTAGTCGAGCCACTGTCGTTCAGTAATGGAAGCTCTGGTTCAGTTTTGGGTTTGATTTCGGTGGTCGTGTTCACTGCGCTCCCCGTGATTCCGCACTGTTTCGTTTCGTCTTTCGACGTGCTTGTTGTGAATGCTACTGTTTGGTTTAATAATCAATACTCCGGGTTGATTTCGTGCGTTCTCTGGATTTGGATTTATTTCAAATGAAAAATCCTGAATTAAATGTAAGTCTTAATTTAAATTTAATGATATGTAAAATGACAAATTTAAAGACTGTTATTCCTTACTTCACAATTTATTTTTATGTTAGATGTACATTCCGAGACACAAAGTGCTCATTATCAATAACAACTTCAATTTAAAAAAATAACTCTTAGGCTCAGTTTTTTTTTTTCAATTTAATTAAAAAAAAGAAGAGAAGTCATAAATTAACCGTTTGTTATAATGAAATCACTTGGTTTTATTTTACTAATTTTTTTTTATATTTTCGACTAGTTTCGGCTAGATGCCATTTTCAAGAATGAATGAAACCAAGTGATTTCATTATAACAAACGGTTATTAAATATGTTTTACCAAGTGATAAATGAGAAGAAAGTATACAACATGTCATAAATTAAATCTAAGTGCTCTTTATAAAGAGCACGTTGTGCTTGAAATGTACATATAGTGATAAAAAAGTGAAAAAAGGAATAAAATATTATTATATCAAGAAACTTCACGTACTCACCAACAAATATCTTAAATAGGGCAGAAAGACCTCCGGTTGATAGCCCATGACAAACTACTAACCCACCAATATGTATTGTAAATATAAATATTTGTAAAGAATTATAATTTCGGTGTCTAAATAAAGATGTTTGTATATATCTTAAATATAAGTGTTAAGAATTTAATGATTTTCATTTTATAAATCATTAAATTCTTAATACTTACATTTAATCTATGTTTTCTCATTTTCTTCAAATGAAAGTGAAAAAAAAAATACTCTCAGGCCCGGTTTTTCAATTTAATTCAAGGAAAGTGAGAAATCATAAATTAAAGTGCTAAAAATTTAATGATATATAAAATCTAGTTCTAATAAAAAAAATAACTCTCAGTAACGGTTTTTCAATTCAAAAAAATTCTCATTTCCAGTTCCACTCATCGTGTAATCTTGATCTTAAACTCATTTCAAGATGGTTGTGATTGCCTCGAAAAATCAGAAATACAAAAAAAATTGTTTATAAAAAAAATGAATATTAATCAGACAAAAATTATTTTAAATAACACTAAAAAAATCATTAATTTTAATAACGGTATTTTAAGGTAGTTTTTGATTGAATTAAAAATCAGAAAATGCAAAAACTCTTGTAAAAAATATTGAATAAAAAAAACTTGTGAATGTCAATGCAAAATCTTGAAAATGAATAATCAGATTTCTGTTGGTATTAATTGAATACAGAAAACTCTTGTAAAAAATATTGAATAAAAAAAAAACGTGTAAATGTCAATGCAAAATCTTGAAAATTCATAATGAGATTTCTGTTGGTATTAATTGAATACAGAAAAAATCGGGAAAAACAAAAGCTTTTGTAAATGACACTGGATCAATCTTGAATATTAATAATCACTTTTCGAGATGGTTTTAATAATAATAATAATTTAATAATAATAATAATTTATTTCTCAACGAGCAGAGCCTAATTACAGAGAAATATATATGTATAAACATAAAAGTCAACAAGAAATAAATAAAATGAATAAACCTCGTGTAAATAATACTGAAAAATCTTGAATATTATTACTCAGATTTCAAAATGGTATTAATTGCACCAGAAAATACAAAATCGTGTAAATAAGCAAAAAAAAACGCGAGGAGATAAAAATTAGTCAACCTCTAAAAGAGGAACACGAGAAAACTTACATGTATTCTGATTATTTATGTTATATATTTTTGTATTATCTGCACAATCTGAATAACTGAGCCGTATTAAGACTATACAGATACACAGAGAGCTTTTTTTAACAGTAAACATTTCCCCTATGGGTACTGATAAAAATGTGAGTCAACCGCATTGAACCGATTTATGTATGTTGTGTTACATACAATTAACAACTCACATGTCAAACGCTAAACTTCAAATTGTGTGAAATATTCCTTTGAAAATGTATATAAATGAAGAAAAAGTCGAATTTCTCGTAGAGAAATGTTTACTTTTAAAAAAAGCTCTCTGTATATATAGAAATAACACTAAATATTTATATATAAAAGAGGATTAATTAAATCCAAGCTTAAATCGCAATTGAAAAAAACGACCTAATTTGGTTAATATTTTTTTAATTATCATATAATGTCCTCCGTTTTTAAGTTGAGCTGAATAATAGCAAGTGATTAGCTTAGTATAATTCAATTTAAAAATATAAAAAAAATACAAATAGAAAAGAGTAAGTCAAAAGTCACAGAGCTAAATGTGGAAATAATTTATTAATTATTTTCAAATCATTTTTATTTAATATAAAAAAATACATTTCACATTATCGAGTTTAAATTGCGATTTTCCATGAAGTGAGGAATTCATTCATTCATTTCATGTAAAAACAGAAATCACAATATATTTATTATATTTATACATAACCTTTATTGGCAAACGTAATACAATATTTACATATAAAATATTACAATACATGCTGTAAGAGTTTACCAATTGACTATCGACCAATGGTCTTTCCGCCTGTATTTATTATATTTATATGTAATTTCAATTAAACGTCATGATCACTAATGTCAATGTGAAATGGAGAGATGAATTCATAAATTGTCATATTTGTGGATTAGTGATTATGACGTTTAATTGACATTAAATATAAATATAATAAATACAGGCGAAAAAACCATTGGTCTATAGCCAATTGGTAAACTCTTAGAGCATGTATTGTAATATTTTATATGTAGGTGTTGTATTACGTTTAAATATAATAAATACAGGCGAAAATACAATTGATCTATAATGTCAATTGATGACATTATATTGGCAAGAACATAGACGGGGTATATGAGCGTACTACTAGTCGCAGTTTAATCCTAGAATCAATCTAGGATTCATGAATCGCGGATTCGCGAATGCTATTGGTGGATCCACGGATTGTTTTCAATATAATCCAGGATTATGTCGACTATACATTTTGACGAAATCCAAGAATTAATACTCAATTCTGGATCAATTCATGATGGGTTTTGATATTGTCAACTAAAAGGATTTTGGTTAAATTATTTTACAAATTAATACAAAAAGAAAAATGCTCTACTATTACAATATATAGATGATGTTATTTTTAAATATGATTTCTATGATGTTATTTTTGTTTAAATTTATGTTTTGTGTGTTTTGCAGAAAAGCAAATCTTTTCGAAAGAAATCTATGGGCGATCTTCACAACATGGACTTTTCCCCGACAAAAAGTTGCAGCAGGATATTCCTGGTGGAAGCGCCCTGTGCCATGACGACGCCCAACATGCCGATGGCGGCGAAACCCAGGCATCTCTTCTTGTTCTCGGATTTATTGTTAGTGGCGAAACCCAGGAGCGGTGGAACGTTCAAATTGAAGGTAAGTAGAAATATATCAAGTATCGAGAAAAATCAAAAGAAATTTAAACTAGCGACATATTGAATTGTTAAGTAATAGATCCATGTAGAATCAAAAAAAAAATATATTTTTTGTAAATTTTGACTGTCGGTGTTTCAAAAATGTCAACATTTCAGTATCCTCTTAACAACATCATAATTCAATTGTTTTAAATGGAATGATCAATATATTACTCAAAGGGCGATTGGCAAGACAATTTGCAACATAAAAGTATTATGCATCCCAATAAGTAGAGCTCAAAATCTTTCAATTATTTCAAAAATTTCTTTTCTCCTAAAATCTCTGAATTATTTCGAAATTTCTTTTCTCCTAAAATCTTTAAATTATTTCGAAATTTTTTTTCTCCCAAAATCTTTTAATTATTTAGAAATTTCTTTTCTCCCAAAATTGTTAAATTATTTCAAAATTTCTTTTCTCTCAAAATCTTTAAATTATTTCAAAATTTATTTTCTCTTAAAATCTTTGAATTATTTCGAAATTTCTTTTCTCCCATAATCTTTGAATTATTTCGAAATTTATTTTCTCTCAAAATCTTTGAATTATTTCGAAATTTATTTTCTCTCAAAATCTTTGAATTATTTCGAAATTTCTTTTCTCCCAAAATATTTGAATTATTTCGATTTTTTTTCCCAAAATCTTTGAATTATTTCGAATTTTTTTCCCAAAATCTTTGAATTATTTCGAAATTTCTTTTCTCTCAAAATCTTTAAATTATTTCAAAATTTCTTTTCTCGCCAAATTCTTTGAATTATTTCGAAATTTCTTTTCTCCCAAAATCTTTAAATTATTTCAAAATTTATTTTCTCCCAAAATCTTTAAATTATTTCAAAATTTCTTTTCTCCAAAAATCTTTGAATTATTTCGAAATTTATTTTTTCCTAAAATCTTTGAATTATTTCGAAATTTCTTTTCTCCAAAAAATCTTTAAATTATTTCGAAATTTCTTTTCTCCCAAAATCTTTAAATTATTTCAAAATTTCTTTTCTCTCAAAATCTTTGAATTATTTCGAAATTTCTTTTCTCCCAAAATCTTTAAATTATTTCGAAATTTCTTTTCTCCCAAAATCTTTAAATTATTTCGAAATTTCTTTTCTTCCAAAATCTTTAAATTATTTCGAAATTTCTTTTCTCGCAAAATTTTTGCACAATTGAGAAATTCCTCCACGGAATATGGAAAAAATTATTTCCAACGTGTCAATATTTCTAAACCCATCGTTCAAGTACTAGTAATACAACTATATAAAAAAATAAAATTCTATATGGATTTTTCATTAAACAATTAAAACAGTTTTTTTTTTACTTAAAAAGAAAAATTAAATTCTGTGTGAATCTTTTGTTCTTTTTTTTGATTAAACTATTCTGTTACAGGAAAGTGTGAGGGTTTCGGAATTGTGGCTGTCAGCGTACCCAGACTCGGACGTGGGATTCCTAATCGGCTGGCCGAATCCCGCCAAAACGTACCTCGTCATGTTCTGCACGCAGGCCGCCAGGGATTCCTGGTGGCGGGAACTGCAGCAAGCCCTGGCCGCCCAACTGCGCTTGGAACCACCTGTTACCAACATCAAGGTCGTCTACAGGGACCCCCTCACGGGAACAGAATGCGTGAGTGAAATTTGAATAAATATTTTTCTTATTCTATAAAAAAATATGTTAAATAAAAAAAAACTAGGCAGAAAGACTTCTAGTCGATAGCCATTTAACAATTAATTAATTTTTGTGTGATATATATAATCAATGTTTGTTACCTTATTTTGTAAACTTAATTGTTAATAAAGATTGTTATATATATAAAAAAAACAGCCCGGCGAAATTTATTTCAAAATAGACTTTTATTTCATCTGTTAGAAAACACTTCAAACGTTGGAAAAAATATGCATTCGTTGGAGTTTGTTTTATAAAAACTTCAAACGGGACATACACTATGTACTTCACCGGCTTCAGGGGAAATTGTATAGAAAATTATATAGATCTGACGTTACTCGCCATTTGTGGTTAGGTCACCGCAAATGGCGGGTAATGTCAGATTTATATCAATAACCACTGACCTAACCACAAATGTCGGGTAATGTCAGATCTATATCAATAACCACTGACCTAACCACAAATGGCGGGTAATGTCAGATTTATATCAATAACCACTGACCTAACCACTAATGGCGGGTAATGTCAAATCTATATCAATAGCCACTGACCTAACCACAAATGGTGGGTAATGTCAAATCTATATCAATAACCACTGACCTAACCACAAATGGCGGGTAATGTCAGATTTATATCAATAACCACTGACCTAACCACAAATGGCGGGTTATGTCAGATCTATATCAATAACCACTGACCTAACCACAAATGGCGGTTATTTGCGGTTATTGACCTAACCAGAAATTGCGGGCAATGTCAGATCTATATCATTTTCTTGACATTCGTATAGTCTGTTACATCCATTGCGTGTTTCGCCATATAATTGTGAATATTATTCATTTTTTGACAAATTTATTAGTTACCGTTCAGTACAACTTCTTTAATAGTTTAAATGCTTGTTCAAGTTGCAAATCATCGAGGTTTTAATTAAGTAAAGTAAGATACGATACGAAATACCGTAGAAAAAACAATAGGGCAAACCTTTTAAATTAAAAAAAAATGTATTGTATTTTGTTTATAAATCAATTTTCATTAATTTTTCTTTACAGTCAAAAACATTAGGAGTTGGCCCTGAAACGAGTACAGGAGACATAGCGAGGTTGGCCCTGGACGAGACCCGGGTCTCCGAATGCGGATACACGCTGTACGCGAGAGACAGGGATTCCGCGCCTTGTCCCCTCCTCGGCTGCGAAAGACCCCATTCGATACAACTGGCCAGGCTGCGGCAATCCCTGTGCGCCGAAGAAGGTTTTGATCTCACCCACTGCAACAACAACAGGCTGCCCTGCGACATAGTCTTCGAACTGAAACCCAACTGCAAACCGACACCGAGAAAGTGAGTTTTTTAAAAAAAACAATTTAATAATTGTTTAAGTAACGTAAATATTAAACAAGGAAATTGAAAGAAAACGAAAAGAATCCTTCTGACTATAAACCCAACGTCTTCCCCATTCCTAACCATAATCAAAATAAACGAAACAATTTTTTAATCGCTTATTTTAACAGTTACGACAAATTGTTTAGAATATAAGACAGAAAATGTCATTTCTTATGAATTTAAAAAAAAAACCTTACAAGGCGAGAAAAGTCACCAATAATAAATAAATCATTGTAAAAAACCCAAAAATAAAGTATTTTAAATTTTCCACTTGAGACTTCAGCGCCTCCAGTGCTCAAGTGGACAATTATAGCCGTGTTTCCCAATTTCAAATATTATCCGACCCCCCTGGTTTTGCCTGAAACCATAACTGTTGTCGCAATAAACAAACTATGGACGATTATAACTATTTCTAACTCATTTTTTGTTGTTTTCGTTCAAAAATATTATTTTGACGAAAAAATATTTCGAATAGACAAAGAAAAAAATGCTTCTTGAGTTTTTTTCTTGCATAGCTTTGATTTATAATTATAAATAATTTTAGGTTAAAAATTGGGACTTTTGGCTTGAAATTTATAATTATAATATATTCTCCTTACACCTAACGGTAGAAACTCTAACTCATTTTTTGTTGTTTTCGTTCAAAAAATATTATTCTGACAGTCACGAAAAAAATATTTCCAATAATAGACAAAGAAAAAAATGCTTTTTCAGTTTTTTTGTCTTGCATAGCTTTGATTTATAATTATAAATAATTTTAGGTTAAAATGGGGACTTTTGGCTTGAAATTTATAATTATAATGTATTCTCCTTACACCTAACGGTAGAAAGGAAAAAACGATTAAAAAAAATGTATTCATAAGAGCTGGGAAGAATCCTCAAACAAATTATGAGTGCAAATCACTTGATATGATTCGAATTATGAATCGCAAAGATATTGTTTGCAAAAGAAAAATATTTGAATTCAGATTTCATATTTAAATAAAAATACTTGTCCTTTCTCTTACTTATAAGTGGGATATATATATAATCTAAAATCCCCATCTACCATAATGGTGGTGTAGGGGTGCATCAATAATTAAAATATTGAATGGCAATATCTGGGGGTATTGTTATTCGATATTTTAATTATTTCATTATTTTTGTGATTCGAAAACGAATATTATTAATAATAGTAATATAATTATTATGACCAACAGTAAATTCCAATTATTCAAAATTAATATATTCCACAATTTATGTCACGAATTCGGATCATAAGTAACAATAATTGTAATAAATGGAAGATGACGCAAGCGACATTATTATTTATTTATTTTATTTATTTATTTAGTTATTTATTTGAACGTATAAACTATTTAAAATTTTACAAACTTATAATAATGCTAGACAAATAATTATACAATAATCACAAAAGAAACCCCGACACCAATTGGTAAAATCGATGGGACATCGATTATATATACAGAGAGCTTTTTTTATCAGTATACATTTCCCCTATGTATACCTGCAAAATACGCGAGTCAAATGCATTGATGTGTGTGTGTTTAGTTGCCTATAACACGCAACTGAACACATATGCCAAATCTAAACATACACAAATCGGTTCAATGCGTTTGACTCATGTTTTTTGTAGGTATACACTTCCCCTAATGTATACTGATAAAAAACCTCTCTGTATATATATATATATATATATATATATATATATATAAATCACAAAAGAATGAAATAATATCGCATGCATGCTATTATTAAATAATAACTGTCTTTATTATTCACGATAAAACCACATATTGAAGAAAATCATACAACACTTATAATACATTACATATATAAGAAGGTAATAATTAAAAATAAATCCTTCAATATCGAATACAGCATGCGAATCTTTTAAAATTATTGATTCGAATCCCAACCAGCTCTCGTATTTATATTTTTTTTTTCTAATTTAGTTTAGATTATATATAAAAAAAACTACTAATCGAGGAGGAGATGGTTTTTACCCCTAGAAGCACCCTGTGGTTACGCCCATGCTTCTGACATAGTAGCTAATTATTAATATAGGGGAGCAAAGCTATTGTGATTTTAAATCTGGCTTTTGAATACATTAGAAAAGTTATTATATTCATTGTTATTACGAATACAATTAGTTTCGGAGAAAACGGCTAGAGTTAATCCGCAGAGGCTTTTCCCCAAATTCAAGACCAGGTACTGCTTAGCAGGGATCCACGACTGCTTGTAGTGAATGCCTACCTGCACTTTTTTAAATCCGATTATTTATTAAAATAAAAATATTAAAATAAAATATTGCTAATTAAGGTATATTTTAATTAAAACACTTGGTTTGTTTCACTGTTTTTTATATTTTTACTTATAAAAAAACAATGAAACAAACCAAGTGTTTTAATTAAAATGTTTTTTTTTTATATTTTTACTTATAAAAAACAATGAAACAAACCAAGTGTTTTAATTAAAATATACCTTAATTAGTTCAAAAATGTTTCACCACGGGTTAAGTGAGAAGTTAATTATTAATAAAATATTGCTATAATATAATTTCACCTAATGGTGGATAAAATAAAAAAAAGTAGACTTCACTTGCTTTAATAATAATTAATAAATAACCCTAGTTAACAGTAAACTTCACTGTGAAAAAAAAAAATGTTATCATTATTACGTTTATTTGTTGTAATCCTTTTTAATATTGTCTTGTAATTAGGGAAATTCCTGCTGGACAATAGTATTATTATTAACTCGATTAAAATTTATTTATTTATTCGAACGTATAAACTTTTTACAATTTTGCAAACTTATAATAATGAAACAATATCGCATGCATGCTGAAATTATTTTTTGTATTTTCATTTGACTTCATTAACGGAATCTCCATTTCTGAATTTATTATATTTACATTTATAATTACATATTAAAAAGTTACAAGAAAAGTGTGACACGCTAAAAACATTACAAAACTGTGTTTAAAAAAGGCAAATTATCAATCACAAATTAATGCAAAATACATAATAAAAATTTGACTAAATAATATCTATTCTACTTGCTCATAAAAGTAAACTCTGTACTATGAAATATCGCTTGTTTTATATTACATTTATAGAAACAAAAACTCAAACATTTTTTATACAGCAAACAAAAAAATTAAAATAAAAAAATAAAGGATGCAAATCTTTTGGGCGATGGCTAATTGGTGAATTGTAACAGACAGACTGCACTTTATGCTGTATCTCTCTGTTCTATAGAAGTGATATTAGTTGACCTAAGGTCGAAACTAGTCGGAGTAAAAATAAAAAAATCAGTGAAACAAACCAAGTGTTTTAATCAAAGTTTATTACTGTGATATTAGTTTTTTTCATAACTTGAAGAATTGTATAAGGGGTGATCTTTGAAGTATTTATGGTTTTACAAATTTTTAATTTGTTTTTTTGTTGTTTAGGGCACATTTAAAACTCTTCAGGAAAAACAGCTGCAGGATATTCGGCGTGCCTTTGTCGAGGTTGTGCGCGAACAACACCCTCCCACCGCCGATCGCGGCGACTCTAAGAGCCCTCTTCCAAAGAGGCCCGCAAACGCAGGGCATCTTCAGGAGGTGCGCCTCGGCGAGGGCTCTGCGCGAGCTCCGAGAGAAGGTCGACATGCAAGGTAAGAACTCGAACAAATTCATTACGACCAATGGATAAAATTCCTCCTCGGAGTGATTTAAATTTAACGTTCAATTAAACTATTTTCACAATCCGGTGGGATTCGCCGCGGTGCGTTGAGACCATCATCGTCGTCGTCGGCGTGTTATCTAATTACCGCATTAATATATATTCGAGCGATAAATCAGGCCGGCCTCCGTTTTATCGGGGGGCATTTTTGCGTTCGCGATCGGCGGCATTAAAACGTTACAACTTCCGCGTGTCTTTACGTGTATGCCCGTGTGCAAGTGTCCGCGTCGTCCGATTGCTTCATTTGCATTGCAAACGTCCTTTCGAAGTATAAAATTACTCTTTTTTTAGAAAAAAAGGCATTCCGCGGATTGTCAAAATGCGGAGATAACCGTTAGGCTGGCAAAAAGCCGTTTGTATGATTCCATGCATATTTTCGTTGAGCATAACTTTCAGAAGGCTAAATTCATGTGAAACTCCTTAATCAAACTGTGAAGATTTGGATCACGAAAAGTGTGCAAAATTTAGCCACCAGATAAAATGTTGCTTATGTGAAATTATAACCCTCCATTACAGTTGTAGACCAGCCTTTTAAAAATCCTTACAACTAGAACATTGAGTTATTTGCGTAAGAGCATTTTTCAGTAGCTATTCTACTACTATCTAGCACATAAAGGCCAACGTCAATAAACATAATATTTTGAATTTCTTCTTTATTTTTCAGGAGCTGCTGTTTGTGAGGAGATCTCAAACACTCCCCCGCTACTATTAGCAGCGTTGTTGAAAGATTTCCTGAGGAGTCTCCCGGAGCCCCTGCTTTGCGGTAACGCTCAGGAATGGCTGTCCGTCGCCAGCAGTGGTAGGATAGAACACTTGAGACGGGTGTTGAACTTACTTCCCAGGGAGAACCATCTGCTTCTGGCTCATGTCATAAGTGTGCTGCACAGCATAGCGAAACGGTCGAGGTTTAACTTAATGTCGGCATCGAATTTAGGTAAGATTGTAATTTTTATTTTTTTATTGCTTATTTTTATTAATTGTATTTTTTTTTAATTAGGCGTTTGCGTCGGTCCCAGTTTACTATGGGAGCCCGGTCAAAATGCACCGATGCGGACGTTACCGACTCTGGTGGAGACCCTGATCAACCACTGCCAAATCCTGTTTGGGCCTCAAGTGGTTTCCCTTCTGGGAGAAGCGGCCAACGATAGCGAGGCTGAGGAATCTGATAGCTTGCATTGTAAGTAACTCGAATTTATACATACGAACTTATTTATTAAAACAATAAATACAAACATGCATACAAACTTCTTTATTGAGACAATTATATTGTACAATGTGATCGAGAACGTCCCTCATCTAGAGTGCTATAATTTTTTTTAATAAATAAAAATAAGAAATAACAGTCAATAAAGTATATTAAATAAAAAATGATTTGAAAATAATTAATAAATTATTTCCACATTTAGCTTTTATATTTATGTCAATAAAGTAGATTTATCAGCAACATTTCTGCCGTCTTTTCCATTTTATTTGATCGAATACCCCGTTAGGATCCATCCCCCAACGTCTTTATCTATATGTATATATTATTGATTCTATTTTTTTTTTTATTTCAGCACTGGGACTATCATTAGATTCAGTCGAACTGTCAAAGGACCAAAAATCCCTGAGCAGGGATTCCGGCCTGACGCTATCGGAAGACGACAGGGACAGCCCGGGCCTGATCTATCACAACGCCTCGTTCCACCGGTCGGACTGGACGCGGCAGGCCTCCAGGATGCGGACCCTGGAGAACACCTGGATCGAAGAGGACGAGGCGTTCTGCACGAGCAACGAGAGCCTGTGCGGGCCGCCGATACCCCCGAGGAGGCCCCCGCCCCTGAGACACCTACCCCCAGTGCACTTACCTCCGATTTACAGGCCACCCCCGCCTCCACCGCCAACATACGCCACCGCCAGGTTACTCCTCGTGACGGACGCTGAAAGCGAGAGCTACGTGTAGAATTGAATCTCTTCCAATATTTGGAATAACATTTCGCAATAATTGTAAAAATATTTTCTATCAAAATAGAAGAAAAAAAATCATTTTTGGTAATGCTTATTGTTAATTTTAATTCAAAATTATTCGATAGAAAATAATTTTAGCAATATTCGCAATACGTGTAAATATTTTTATATTTTTTTTTTCGTTTTAATTTTTTGAAAGCCATATTATTATGTAGATTTACAATTTAGTTTTAGACTGAAAAGTATTATTGTGTAAATCAGTGACAATAATTGTAAAAAATGTGAGCGTTTGTACATAAAATTATATATTTTTAATTATATATAAATATAAAAGTGTAAATAGTAAATTTTATAGTATATACATACATGTATACATTTTTTATATTTTGCAATATATTTTCTGCAAATAGAATTTACTTACATTATTTATTTCCTTGTATATATCACAAAATAATAAGGAATTGAAACGGCAAGATATTCAAAATAGACATGTCACTTATCACTATACTTAAGAGTATAAAGTGTTTTTTGGTGATAATAAAATATTACTACTTTAAAATTATATATAATCACAGGATAATCAGGAATCAAACCTGAATCAGTCTCAGAATAATCAAGAATGCGTCTTGATTGTTCTGTGATATGATAAATCATTTTTAACTATTTTCCGCTACTATCAATATACTTTACTATTTTACTTATACTTTTTACAGGTTTTAATAAATAATATAATCGTATTCCGTAGGGCAAATGGTAAGTTTAACGTGTACGTTATTTATTGATCATCATAGTCCAAGAAAATTTTGTAATACAAATAGATACATAGACTATGAATTTAATTAATAACTTATTTCTTAAACTCAACATTTCCCATACAGAATAGCCCTAATTTTCCTTACAGAATAGCCCCGAATATTTCTCGAATTATAGTATAATCGGGGCTATTCCCTATGGGACATATTACGTTTAACATTTATGTTATTTATTAAAATTTCATTCTATGAATATATATCTATTATAAAAGTTGCTTAAACTGTGATGATACAAATAACGTACATGTTAAACTTAACATTCGAGGCTATTCTGTAAGAGAAATATTGAGTTTATCGTATACGTTATTAATTTATCATCACAATTTTAAAAAAATGTAATAGAAATAGAAACATATTATGTAAATTTAATTAATAAACTTAACATTTCCCGAACAGAATGGCCTCAATTTTTCTTACAGAATAGCCCCGAGTATTTTACGAATTATAGCATAATCGCGGCTATTCACTATGAGACATATTATGTTTAACGTGCATGTTATTCATTAAATTTTCATTCTATGAATATATATCTATTATAAAAGTTGCTTAAACTGTGATGATACAAATTACGTACACGTTAAACTTAACATTCGAGGCTTTTCTGTAAGAGAAATGTTGAGTTTATCGTGTACGTTATTAATTTATCATTACAATTTAAAAAAATTGTAATAGAAATAGATACATATTATGTAAATTTAATTAATAAACTTAACATTTCCCGAACGGAATGGCTTCAATTTTCCTTACAGAATAACCCCGAATATTTTACGAATTATAGCATAATCGGGGCTATTCACTATGGGATATATTGTGTTTATCGTGCATGTTATTCATTAAATTCTCATTCTATGAATAATTATCTATTATAAAAGTTGCTTAAACTGTGATGATACAAATAACGTACACATTAAAGTAAACACTACCCTTACAAAATAGCCATAAATAGCCTTCAAATTGGAAATAATTTTTATGATCTTAAAATCAACATGCATTTTCTGTATCATAAGTTGCATACGAATTAACCCTCCATTACATAGATGTAGTATGGTATTAAATTCAATTAATTAATTTAAATAAATTGATTGATTGAGGGCTGAAAGACCCCAAGTCTATAGCCTGGACAGACTAACACAATATTTATTCTTGTTAAGTAAATATAAATGTATGTATCAACTTAAGTAATGTTGTCTGAATAAAGATGTTTGTATATATTGATTGATCAAGTTACGTGAAGATCTAATTAAATTGTTAATTAAAGCATTTCTTTTCTTCACACTATTTGTTTGTTAAAAAAATAGTATATTAATATTTTTGAAAATACTACATCTATTCCCCATTGCATAAATTAGACCATCTATGAATAAAGACATAACCTCAACAAATGATGACTAATTCAAATACTACTTCAACAGTAATCAAACAATAGTTTAATTCCATTACATGAGTCTTATCTCTTTGCAGATAACGCGTGTTATTTTAATATTTATCTAATAAACCAGCGGATTGACAGAATGGGGCACATTTTCAGTAAAAAAGAAAAGAAACCGCGGGTGACACAACAGGACAAGGCGATACTGGTGAGTGTTTTCACGATAAACACACACCGCAGTGTGGTTATTTAAAAATCAATTACTTTAGCAATTGAAGCACCAAAGGGATAAGCTGAAACAGTACCAAAGACGGATAGAAAACACTTTGGAATCCGATCGGTTGATAGCGAAGAAATTGATCAACGAAGGGAAGAAGGAGTGAGTAAATCTCTATTAATCGTTGAATCAATTAGGGAAATTTTATTGTTTCTTTCTTAATGTTATCCTCTTTTACCCGTATTGGGTATCGAGGTTTTATTTTATCCTTGATTTTAATAAATTTATAACCGATTGTTTAGACGAGCGAAATTATTGCTGCGGAAGAAGCGCTACCAAGAACAACTGCTCGATAAGACCGACAAGCAATTGGAGAATTTGGAAAAGCTGACGCACGATATAGAGTTTGCGCAAATCGAGATAACCGTCGTCGAAGGGCTCAGAGTGGGCAATGAGGCGCTGAAGAAGGTGAACGATGCGTTGAATATCGAGGATATCGAAAGGATATTGGAAGAGACTCGAGAAGGTGTTGAGAAACAACAGGTGATAAAAGTTTTTTTGTTTATAAATTTATGATACAAGCTAGGAATAATGTTGATGCTTTGATAATTTTTTATTTAAACAATTGAGCAATACCGATCCATGGGTGGGTGATTGATCCTCTTAAAACATATTCACGAGAGAATTTAAAAAAAAAAATTTGTTGGTGAGATTTAAAAAAAAAATCAATAATAAAGGGGGAGAAACAACGGATAATTAGTTTTTTTTTGTTTCTTTATAAATTTTATGATGCAAGCTAAGAGTAATGTCCATGTTTTGATAATTTTTAATTTAATCAATTGCAAATATTTCTAACCCATACACCACCATTATGGTAGATGGGGATTTTAGATTATATATATATACATAAATATTTCTAATATTTTTTAAGAGGAAATGGGGGGTTATTAATACTCATTTCGAGAGTTTCTTTATATGATACTAAGAGTATTGTCAATGCTTTAATAATTTTTTATTTAATCAATTACAAATATTTCTAATATTTCTATGAGAGTGATAAAACACTGCAATTAGACTTAATGAGAAAATCTGTTGAAATATTAGGAAATGGCACTTGTAATGAACAAAATTTTCTTAAAATAAACCTTTTCATTTATAGGAAATTGACGCTTTACTATCTGGTGTACTTACACAAGAAGATGAGGATGCGGTATTAGCCGAGCTAGACACAATTATTAGTGAAACACTGCCCGAAGTTCCTAATGAGAAACAAGAGGTGACGGAAGAAGAAGAAGAAGAAGGGGAGGAAGAGGAAAGGGTCGATTTGGAATTGCCTGAAGTGCCAGAAGGGGATATTAAAGGTAAGAAATTATTTTTAAATAGAACAATTGAAAATCATTGGGAATTTTTAGCATGCAGCGCTTGATGTTGACAACTGTCAAATTTTCATATAATATAGATTATTTTTCTGATTTAATAATTTTCTGACCATAACTGTTGTTTTGTATTATTGTCTGAATTTATTAATTAATCTTTTCAATAGTTGAAAAAGTGAAGAAGCCGAAATCCAAAGAAGAAAAAGTTGCAATCGAGGCCTAAACAATCGGTAATTATAAATATTATTTTAAAAAAGATTTATTAAAAATCTTTATATAGATGTTTGTTATGTTTATAGTAACTATTATTTATTATTGTAAATATTTATAATACCTATCTTTTATATTGTAATTAAAAATAATTTGCAATAAATAACCTTTTTTTTTGTAATGAAATAAAATTTTATATATCCTTCGATACCTCAGTAGAAATGTAATTTGTAAATGAAGAGAAAAATGAAAATAACTATTGTTTTTCTTTATTATTATTAAATTTGTTCGGTCTTTAACAGCAAAATGGAAATCAATTTCTTCGAAGCGAATGGCACTATTAAAATTAATAAAGCATATACGGTTTATTCATTCATACAGCTCGTAACAACATTCTGCTTTAATGTTCTTAATTTAAAAAAAAAAAATTCACATTATATTTTATCATAAATAAAATACACGCAAATGGCACTTGGATATAAATATACATAAACATCATATAATATACATTATCATAAATATAAATAACGTATCAAAATAACGAATCTATTATTTAAACAACCGACAACAATTAAGTACATCCATAATTCTTCTTTTTATATATATAAAAATCCTTCTTGAAGGAGACACTTTGAAAGGCACAAACATTCAGCGTTAAAAATATATTTTGTTTTTGTTTGAATTAGTTCGTAATTCAAATTAGGAATAATAAATTAAAATATTCTCGGATATGTTTGTTTTGGTAGTTTTCGGTGGGATTTAAAATCGGTTTTTTGTTCAGTGGTTTTTGATTATGTCGTTCCCGTTTTCTTGGATCGCGTACGACGACGGCAGGTGGTAGGCGATGTTCTGGCCGTCTTTCTTGAAGACCGGCTCTTGCACGTCGATGGACACCCTGATGCTGATTTGTCGCCGTTTGCCCCCTAGGCTGCACATCAGCACGTTGTTTATCGTGACCGGTAACGCTCCATCTTTTATACTGTTAATAATAAAATTTGTTTAACGATTTACTCACATTTAAAAATGAATGGAAAAGTTGAAGCAAGCGTCATCTGTTGCTTACATGAAATTAGGCAAAAGATGGCGCAATAATTATAAAATATAATCTTCTGATATTATAATAGTGTAATCGTTTCACTATTATAATGTCTGATATGGATCATAATAAATGGAAGACGATGAAAGCGCCATATTTTACCTAATCTACATGATATTATGCAATAAATGGACGACGATGCAAGCGCCATCTGTTGCCCAATCTACATGAAATTATGCAAAAGATGGCGCAATAATTATAAAATATAATCTTCTGAAATTATAATAGTGTAATCGTTTCACTATTATAATGTCTGATATGGATCATAATAAATGGAAGACGATTAAACGCCATCTTTTACCTAATCTACATGATATTATGCAATAAATGGAAGACGACGCAAGCGCCATCTGTTGCCTAATCTACATGAAATTATTCATAGGCTATATTTTGCCTAATTTCATGTAGATTAGGCAACAGATGGCGCTTGCGTCGTCTTCCATTTATTATGATCCATATCAGGTATTTAATCGTTTCACTATTATAATTTCAGAAGATTATATTTTATAATTTGAAATTAAAAAATAGTGAAACAATATTGGCAAAGTATGAAATATTATCTAAGATAATAAAATAATTTAAATTAACTTGGAATTTCCCTCCTCCCCCGCATTCTACTGCTTGAATCGACACTAGCGACGATTGTGGTTTCCGGGGCATATTAAAAGAAACGACCCCGGGTCGATAGCCATTTGACAATGACAGTTACATAACAAATTGAATTAATTCTGTAAATATTCTAAACACACATTGTAAAATGTAACGTTATTTGTCAATAAAGATGTTAAATAAATATAAAAGAAACTTTGAATGAATCTTTCTATTAGAGTTATCAATTATTCATCAATTTCATTGTACATGAAATTAAGCGAGAGATGGCGCTAGCGTCGTGTTTCATTTATTATGATTAAAACACTAATGTGATGAGTATTCGAGAAACCGAAATGGCCATCACTAATCATCCATACGGTTAGATGAATAAAAAATATTATTCAATCGATTAAAAAAAATCTTACCTGGCATATTTATTACACAAAACTCCAACAAGCTCGCCGATCCTGTCGACTTTTCCATCGTGTATACTCCCGTGCAAAGACAACACGAAATCGTTCCCCCCCGCGCAGTGGATCACAATCAACTGATCCCTCCCCGCGCTCACACTCACCCCGGTGATCGAACCAAAATCAACCCCCTCCTTCATATTCCTAAACTTGTCCTTATCCAACTTGAACAAGTACTTATCCGTGACAAGCAGCACCCTCTCGGCGCACTTGTTACACCTGTTGAACTTCGTCACGAAAGACGAAAACAGGACCTCTTTGAAGTTATGCGTGTTCTTCAAATTATTAACGCTCTCGTTGAAGAAAACAGACCCCGCGTTTTCGTGAGGCATCGACAAGTAATTGCCTTCCCACTTCCTCTCCAGGCCGAAGTGCGAGCGTTTCTTGTTGAGGACCGAGGCCGCGCAGATTTTCAGCTTCAGCTGCGGCCATTCCTTCCGCGGGATCTTCTTCAGGATCATTCCGCCGCGCCAGTAGTTGAAGATTTTGCGGAGGATCGGCACGGCGTTCTTGATTGGAAGCGGCGGCGCCGGCCAGGTGATTGTCTTCCCGTAGTCGCTCGATTGCTTCGCGTTTTTGAATTTCATCTGCAGGGTGTTTATGTAGGTGCGCGCTTTGTATTGTCTGTAATACTGCATTATGGCCAGGACTGCTTTCATTCGTTTGTATTCTTGCCGGACTTTGTAACCTAAGAAAAGAAATTGTGTATTTTCGAGTTTACGTGAAGTGATTGATCACAAAATAGAAAGACTGTTATTCCTTACTTCACTTTTTATTGTATTTTCATTTTTTTTTTTTCTTGCGAAATTTATGGTCTTGGAGTAAAAGTAAAAAGTCTCTCTTTTTTGTGACGTATTACGGGTTACCGCGACCTGATTGGTCGGTTGTGTGGGTACTGACCAATCAGGTCGCTCTCTTAAGCCATAACCTCTGACCCACTGTAGTGCCTTACATAAAGTGGCTAGAACCATTCGGACACTTCGGCTATTTAAATTATAATCTAAATTAAGTTCATTAAAGTATATGTTTTCAGAAACCGTTAAAGACTATAGTTGAAGTACATATTTTTGATTTGAATTTCCCGCTTTTTCAAGACGTATTACGAAGCTACTTATTACTTCGATAACAACGGGCGCGTTCAGGGAACTGTAGCGCTGCAGCGCTTTACTTTAACGGTGTCGCTTTATGTGTGGCGCTGCAGCGCTTTACTTAAGCGGTGTAGCTTTATGTGTGGCGCTGCAGCGCTTTACTTAAGCGGTGTCGCTTTATGTGTGGCGCTGTAGCGCTTTATACAATCATTGCTCGCGTTCAGGGAATTTTAGAGATGTAGCGCTACAGCGCAAAGCGCTTGATGTTCCCTGAACACGCTTTCGATGTTAAGGATGTTCACGAAAAGATGGCGGTTTAGTTTACAGCTGCACGGCTTGAAAAGCAATCAAGCGGAAAAAATATATGCTTTACCGCTTGATAAAGCAGTACAGCGCCACACATAAAGCGGTATCGTTCAGGGAAACCGCTTTAGTAAAGCTCTTAAGCGCTACAATTCCCTGAACGCGACCATTGAAATGAACAAAACTCACCTCTCCAAGTTTTCTGTATGCACGTAACGACATAATACATCCTCTCGTTCCTCTTATTTTCCAAAGAAAACAGCGTCTTGGGCGACCTAATGAAAATCTTCTTGTGGCCGTACTTCACGTCGTCCGAGAACCCGTTGTCGTCCATGATGGCCTGGGTGCCGTCGCGGTCCGATCCGCCGTAGAAGTTCGGCCAAGTCCTCGGGGAGATCATCTTGTACCTCTTCAGGAACCGGTCGTATCTCTGCCTGTAGGCGAAACCGGCCCTCCTCACCCTCACGTTCTCTACAAGGCCCAGATAGCTGACTTGATGTTTGACCCGTTCCATGTCGAAAACGCTCGCCGATTTCATTTCGTTGGGTTTCAGACAGCGGACGTAGTGCGGCTCTTTGCTCTGGAGGTTCTTCACCAGTTCGGACATTGAGTTTTTGAAGAGGGTTCCCGCTGTCAATGGTCGCTTTGTCACCTGAAATTAGTTATAAAAAGAATTCGAAAAATAATTAATTAATTAATTTTTTTTTCCTTTAGTTATGTATTTAAACTAATAATAATTATTTTGGGTTTTGCCTAAAATCAGAATTTGAAAATAATTAATTAGTTATGTATTTAAACTAAAGGGAAAATAATTTATTAATTAATTAATTATTTTTCGAATTGTATTTCTTTCGAGGCGATCCACTGATTGACGTATTCATTAGACTTTTTCCCATTAAACTACCATTTATTTTGGGTTTTGCTTAAAATAAAAATTTGAAAATAATTAATAATATTAATTAATTAATTATTATTAATTAATTAATATTAATTAATTAATTAATATTAATTTATTAATAATTATTCATTATTAATTTATTATTAATTAATTAATTATTATTAATTTATTAATAATTATTCATTACTAATTTATTAATAATTAATTAATTATTTTCAAATTATGATTTTAAGCAAAACCCAAAATAAATGATAGTTTAAAGGTAAAAAGTCTAATGAATACATCAATTTCGAAAGAAATACAATTCTTCTCTCGAGGAATCCATTTAAATCCACGAAACTTTTCCATTTTATAAAAAAATCATACCTCCGTAATATGCTGCTTCCCCTCCGGCCACATTCCGCTCAAATTCTTATCGGAAGACTGATACAACAGCCTCTTGAAATCCTGGAAGAGGGAGTCCTTGTTTTTGTCCAAGAACCCGTAGATGCAGTAAACGACGTCGCCGGCGTAGTGGGTGATTTTAAAGTCGACTTTGTGCCGGAGCACCTTCTCGGAAGACTTCAGTTGCCTGGAAGTGTAGTGGTTGTGCTTCTTCAGTTTTTCGTCCATCGCCTCCAGGAGCATCTCGTCGGTAACTTTGCCGACGTTCAGGCACGCCTCGTCCAGGATGGCCATGATGCCCTTGTGCGGCGCCTCCACCAGCTCGCAGATGATCTTGTTGTTGAAGAACTCGATGTTTTGCCATTCGATGCCCTCGCGTTTGTATTCCTCTTGTTCTTGTTTTAAAACCAGTTCTGTGGAGAGGATAGATTTAAATTAATAAATCTGATATTTTAGGAATTAACAAAAATCTTATTTTTGAATTCAGAAAATCCTCCTCTTTCAGAATATATAAGATTCTAAAAATTCGTCATTCGTAGTTTTCCCGGAATTTTCACTCAAAGTTGAATTTATGCTATTTTGGCTGTTTTTATTGGAGATTTAATGTTTAAAAAATCGTAAATCGAAAACCCCGCAATGGAGTTTTAATTATTTTTTATTTTTGAATTCAGAAAATCCTCCTCTTTCAGAATATGCAAGATTCTAAAAATACGTCATTCGTAGTTTTCCCGGAATTTTCACTCAAAGTTGAATTTATGCAATTTTGGCTGATTTTATTGGGGATTTAATGTTTTAAAAAATGGTAAATCGAAAACCCCGCGGTGGATTTTTAATTATTTTTTATTTTTGAATTCAGAAAATCCTCTTCTTTCAGAATATGTAAAATTCTAAAAATACGCCATTCGTAGTTTTCCCGGAATTTTCACTCAAAGTTGAATTTATGCAATTTTGGCTGTTTTTATTGGGGATTTAATGTTTTAAAAAATCATAAATCGAAAACCCCGCGGTGGATTTTCAATTATTTTTTATTTTTGAATTCAGAAAATCCTTCTCTTTCAGAATATGCAAGATTCTAAAAATACGTCATTCGTAGTATTTCCGGAATTTTTACTCAAAATTGAATTTATGCAATTTTGGCTGTTTTTATTTCGGATTTAATGTTTTAAAAAATCATAAATAGGAAACCCCGCGGTGGATTTTTAATTATTTTTTATTTTTGAATTCAGAAAATCCTCCTCTTTCAGAATATGCAAGATTCTAAAAATACGTCATTCGTAGTTTTCCCGGAATTTTCACTCAAAGTTGAATTTATGCAATTTTGGCTGTTTTTATTGAGGATTTATTGTTTTAAAAAATCGTAAATCGAAAACCCCGCAGTGGATTTTCAATTATTTTTTATTTTTGAATTCAGAAAATCCTCCTCTTTCAGAATATGTAAGATTCTAAAAATACGTCATTCGTAGTTTTCCCGGAATTTTCACTCAAAGTTGAATTTATGCTATTTTCGCTGATTTTATTGGGGATTTAATGTTTTAAAAAATCATAAATCGAAAACCCCGTAGTGGATTTTCAATTATTTTCTATTTTTGAATTCAGAAAATCCTCCTCTTTCAGAATATGCAAGATTCTAAAAATACGTCATTCCTAGTTTTTCCGGAATTTTCACTAAAAGTTGAATTTATGCAATTTTGGCTGTTTTTATTGGGGATTTAATGTCTTAAAAAATCATAAATCGAAAACCCCGCGGTGGATTTTTAATTATTTTTGATTTTTGTATTCAGAAAATCCTACTCTTTCAAAATATGTAAGATTCTAAAAATACGTCATTCGTAGTTTTCCCGGAATTTTCACTCAAAATTGAATTTATGCAATTTAGGCTGATTTTATTGGGGATTTAATGTTTTAAAAAATCATAAATCGAAAACCCCGCGGTGGATTTTCAATTATTTTTTATTTTTGAATTCAGAAAATCCTGCTCTTTCAGAATATACAAGATTCTAAAAATACGTCATTCCTAGTTTTCCCGAAATTTTCACTCAAATTTGAATGTATGCTATTTTAGCTGATTTTATTGGGGATTATTCGATTTTTAATTAAAATTAACTTACCAATAAATAACTGTTGTAGTTTTTCATTGCAATAGTTAATACAGAATTGTTCGAAGCTGTTGTTATCGAAAATTTCGAACCCGTAAATATCCAGCACGCCAATCAAAGACGAATCAAACTTCCTGACTTTTCCATGCCCGTCAACGGCAATCGCCGAATTAATCCTGTCGACAATCCACGTAAACAACCTATCATAAATCGCCTTCGCGAGCGCGTCCCTTCCATAATTAGCCTCCGTCAGCGTGTGCTCCTTCCTCATGACATCCCCGTGCGCGGCAATGACCCTCTCGCACAGAGCCTTCGTGAATTCCTCCCTTGTGACTTTCAGCAAAGACGCTATCGTTTCCGCCAATTTGCCGTCTTTGATTTTTATGTTGTCCTCGTCGTTGACGAACTCCAGGTTGCCCAGGTGTAAAATCGCGGCGATCACTCGCCACAGGGTGTCGACTTCCTCGCCGGAGAACTGCAGGGTGTTTAGGGAGGACATGGTGTTCTTGAAGTCGGTTTTGTCGTTGATGGAATCGACGCGGGCGGTTTCGCCTTGTTTGACGTAGAAGTACTGCTCCCAGTTGCGCGTCAAGTGGAGTTTGCGGAGGAGGTCGTCCGATGCTCCCAAAAGTAACTGAAAATAAATAAAAATTAAAAATGTAATAGATTGCTACTATTTAATTTTAATAAATTAATAAAATAAATAAGAAAACTCTTGCCTTTTTTTGATGGTTTAGTCGGTAAGATATTTAATAACGTATACATTAAACGTTATTAAATATCTTCACATTAAATATGATTTCGAAATAGAAATAGTTAATAGACTTTTAGTTTGATAATGAAAAGTGTAAATTGTTGAAATTATAGTCACTAAACTTTGACTTTTTTAATGGAAGTTTCTCATTGTTAAAGCGCCTTTCAAAAGAAATGTAATATTATTGTATTGTTTAGTTTTAAGTTCAGTGTTTGCATCTATTATGTATTTTTGTGTTGCATATTGTATTATTCATGTAAATGGCACGCCGTTGAAATAAATAAATAAATAAATAAAATAGAAATAGTTATTTTTAAGTTTGATACAAAAATACACATTCTTTTATTAATTTTTTATTAACGTTTTAAATATGTTTTGGAACCCATGATTTTTACAATTGAGACTTATTTATTTTAAAAAATATATCATTTAAGTTATGCAATTCGAAAATGTATCGAGAAAATACTCGAAAAAGCACTTGTGTGTAATCAATCCCAGATATTTTTAACCGGCACTGATAACAGCATATTGATAAATTAATTATTTGAGCGTAATTAATGTTTCCGATCAATAAATTGCTGATTTAATAAATAATAATATTCTTTATTAACACATGTTATAATAACTTTACTTACTTGATAAAAACAGTGGAAATTTCGTTCCCCCTGTTGCTGGTAGATAACCCTCGACTTTTCCAGCAGATATTTATTGATGTGGCCGCCGATGGGATCGCCCTTGAAGTCGAAATGGATGTCCATGTATTTGCCGAACCTGGACGAGTTGTCGTTTCTGTTGGTCTTCGCGTTACCGAAGGCTTCCAAAATTCCGTTGGACTGGATCAAAACGTTTTTCACGCGTTCAATCTCTGTACGTCCACCTTAAAAAAAAAATACAGCGTGAAAAAAATAAGAACAAAGAAGAAATAACTGCAGTCAGGTGCTTTTTGTGCTTTCTTTACGAATCAAATAAAGCGGAGGACCTAGCGGCGACCCCCGAAGAACACCGCGATAATTTTTACTGCTCTGATATTAAGCTTTGTGCGTTCAATCTATGTACGTCCTTTCTCCTTAAAAAAAATACAGCGTAAAAAAATGAACAAACAAACGAAGAAATATTTGCAGTTAGATGAATTTTGCGTCCTCAAAGAGAAGCAGGCAATAAATAAAAAAAAGTAGTGGACCTAGCGTCGCCCCCTGAGGAATACCATGCTTAATTTCTTACTGCTCTGATATCGAGCCATTTATGCTTACTGTGTTCAACCTCTGTATGTAAAAAATACAGCATGATAGAATAAATATTAAAAAAAAAAACAAAGAAATGTTTGCAGTTAGGTGATTTTTGCGCCCTCAAAAAGAAGCAAGCAATAAATCAAAAAAAGTAGTGGACCTAGCGTCGCCCCCTGAGGAACTCCGCGCTTAATTTCTTACTGCTCTGATATCGAGTCATTTATGCTTACTGTGTTCAACCTCTGTATGTAAAGAATACAGCATGATAGAATAAAATAATATAAAAAAAACGAAGAAATAATTGCAGTTAGGTGATTTTTGCGCCCTCAAAAAGAAGCAAGCAATAAATAAAAAAAAGTAGTGGACCTAGCGTCGCCCCCTGAGGAACACCTTGCTTAATTTCTTACTGCTCTGATATCGAATCATTTATGCTTACTGTGTTCAACCTCTGTATGTAAAAAATACAGCATGATAGAATAAATATTAAAAAAAAACGAAGAAATGTTTGCAGTTAGGTGATTTTTGCGCCCTCAAAAAGAAGCAGGTATAAATCAAAAAAAGTAGTGAACCTAGCGTCGCCCCCTGAGGAACACCATGCTTAATTTCTTACTGCTCTGATATCGAGTCATTTATGCTTACTGTGTTCAAAATCTGAATGTAAAGAATACAGCATGATAGAATAAAATAATATAAAAAAACGAAGAAATAATTGCTGTTAGGTGATTTTTGCGCCTTTAAAAAGTAGCAGGCAATAAATCAAAAAGCTGTGTTCAATCTCTGTACGTAAAGAATACAGCATGATAGAATAAAATAATAATAAAAAAAACGAAGAAATAATTGCAGTGATTTTTACGCCATATATGCTTGTAGAGAAGCAGGTGATAAATCATAGAAACCAGCGAACCTATCGTCGATCCCTGAGGAAGACCAAGATAGCTCTGAAATCGAGCTATTTATTCTTAATCCTCTCTACGTTCACTTTTAAAAAAAATACAGCGTGAAGGAAGAATAACAACAAGGAAGAAATAATTGATTGATACTTGTATACATGGAGGAGGGATGTGTTAGATATAAAGGAGCAATATCAACCCCTCCCCCCCCCAAAAAAAAAGAACAAAAAACTAAGAAATGTTTGCAGTTAGGTGATTTTTGCGCCCTCAAAAAGAAGCAAGCAATAAATCAAAAAAAAGTAGTGGACCTAGCGTCGCCCCCTGAGGAACACCGCGCTTAATTTCTTACTGCTCTGATATCGAGCCATTAATGCTTATTGTGTTCAATCTCTGTATGTAAAGAATACAGCATGATAGAATAAATATTTAAAAAAAAAAAAACGAAGAAATTATTGCAGTTAGGTGATTTTTACGCCATATATGCTTGTAGAGAAGCAGGTGATAAATCATAGAAACCAGCGAACCTATCGTGGACCCCCGAGGAACACCATGACTGCCCTGAAATCGAGCTATTTATTCTTAATCCTCTCTACGTTCACTTTTAAAAAAAATACAGCATGAAGGAAGAATAACAACAACGAAGAAATAATTGATTGATACTTGTATACATGGAGGAGGGATGTGTTAGGTATAAAGGAGCAATATCAACCCCTCCCCCCCCCCCAAAAAAAAAAGAACAAAAAACTAAGAAATGTTTGCAGTTAGGTGATTTTTGCGTCCTCAAAAATAAGCAAGCAATAAATAAAAAAAAAAGTAGTAGACCTAACGTCGCCCCCTGAGGAACACCGTGCTTAATTTCTTACTGCTCTGATATCGAGTCATTTATGCTTACTGTGTTCAATCTCTGTACGTAAAGAATGCAGCATGATAGAATAAAATAATAAAAAAAACGAAGAAATAATTGCAGTTAGGTGATTTTTACGCCATATATGCATGTAGAGAAGCAGGTGATAAATCATATAAACCAGCGAACCTATCGTGGACCCCCGAGGAACACCATGACTGCCCTGAAATTGAGCTATTTATTCTTAATCCTCTCTACGTTCACTTTAAAAAAAATACAGCATGAAGGAAGAATAACAACAACGAAGAAATAATTGATTGATACTTGTATACATGGAGGAGGGATGTGTTAGGTATAAAGGAGCAATATCACCCCCAGCCCCCCCCCCCAAAAAAAAATCGAGAATCTTTATAATAATTTTCACGAATTTTTCAAGTTTTAAGGATTGTTAAATTTTTCACAAAGAATACACGATATTAAAACTTCGAAATGAATCAACGAAATATTCAAACCTGCCATTCAACACTAGAATTGTCTGAGGGGTTTTAAATGTCTCATAATTTTGTAGTTTTATTTATGAAATGTTAATGAAACCAAACAAAAATATGTATTTATTGTTTGTAAATAAAAATCTTAATTTTCACGAATTTTTCAAGTTTTAAAGATTGTTATATTTTTCACAAAGAATACACGATATTAAAACTTTGAAATGAATCAACGAAATACTCAAACCTGCCATTCAACACTAGAATTGTATTATCTGAGGGGGCTAAAATGTCTGATAATTTTGTAGTTTTATTTACGAAATTTTAATGAAACCAAACAAAAATATTTATTTATTGTTTGTCAATAAAAATCTGTTTTTCAAATGATTTAATAAAAGCGAATCTCCATACATTCCCTTTCTTTGTAAATAAAAATTTTAATTTTCACGAATTTTTCAAGTTTTAAAGATTGTTAAATTTTTCACAAAGAATACACGATATTAAAACTTTGAAATGAATCAAAGAAATACTCAAACCTGCAATTCAAAACTAGAATTGTCTGAGGGGTTTTAAATGTCTGGTAATTTTGTAGTTCTATTTACGAAATGTTAATAAAACCAAACAAAAATATGTATTGTTTGTAAATAAAAATCTGTTTTTCAAATGATTTAATAAAAGCGAATCCCCATACATTCCCTTTCTTTCGAATAAAACGGAGCAAATGCAATTAATATTTAATTCAATTAGCGACAACGCGCACATCAAGTATTGAGACGTCAAGGAATTGTTAATGGGCAAAAAAGGAAGCCCGCAACAAAAAAAATAAACAGCACCGGAATGCACGTCTGCTGCGAAGCAAATATCTCCTTTGGCAGCAGACAATGAGTCGCGTTACTTAAGTCCAGGCTTACGCGTAATTAAACGAGAATGTAACAACAGAATCGCATTGTGAAAATCTCATAATCATCGCCGACTTTATTATAATTATGAGTGCTCGGATGGATAACATGTATTTAATTGAATAAAAAAAGATAGGAATAAAAGAGGCCTTTTTAAGTTGCGTTGTTTTGGTGGATAATATATATTTAATTGAATAAGAAAGAATAAAAGAGGCCTTTTTAAGTCGCGTTGTTTTTTTTTATTACTTACTTACCTTCGTTGGTGACTGCTGCGATGTATTTCATGATGATTTTAGAGGCTTCAGTTTTCCCCGAGCCGGATTCTCCTGAAATTACTATGCAAGTGTCCCGCCGTTGCTGCCTCATCACTCTGTGGGAGGCGTCTGCGATTGCGAAGATGTGCGGCGGGTTTTCAAATAATTCCCTGTCTGAAAAAAAATTTAAATAAAAAATAGAATCAATTAAAATAATAAGTGATAAGGCGGAAAGACCAACGGTCGATAGCCAATTGGCAGAAGAATTTATTTTTATGTTAGTTATTTATTGTATTCATTTATTATTATTACTTTGTTAAAAATAATCTGCCAATAAAGATTTATATATATAATAAGTGATAAAGGTTGCGGTTTGGTAGAAATAAGTTGCAATAAAGCCAAATGGAGAATTGCACATAACCTAATTTTCACCTAAGTCTCGAAAATAGTACTGGCCAATAGAGCATATTTGCTAGGGCCATTTAAACCACGCAAGAAGAAGAAGAAGCCAAATGGAATTTCTTGGCTTTTCAAGTCTAAGGATTAACAAATATTTGTGTATAGAATACATTGCATTGGAGTGTTCTTTAATGATCTGAGTTCAATTTAAAAAAATAATTAATGCAAAAAAATCACAATCAAATCATGCACAATACAGAAGAACCTTTTAAATACGCAACATCTCGATTAACAATTAATAGTTTAATTCAGGATGATTTAATTAAAATTAAAACACTTGGTTCGTTTCACTTATTTATATTTTCTCCAACTAGTTTCGACCATTGGTCATCTTCAGGGAGTTTTCCAGGTTTCAGCACTTCAAAGTAAAAAATCCTCCACGAAACACACAGAAGCGCCTTTTTGGGATGTAAACCCGGCTTGGCAATATTTCGTGTTATTTCATTTGGAGAACGAGAGATTTTCATCTTCAGTGATCAAAAAATGTTTTTTTATCATTCCGTTAATGGAATACCTCATTCAACCAATTTTATTTCGGGTTTTGATAAAAAGAGCGATTAACAATTCAGATCCTTTTCACTCGCTATTTCATTTTGTTTTTTATTTCTATGTTTTATGAAATTCAATCTCACATTGCAAACAGCTACATATATGATGATATTCATCCTTGCAGGATAGAATTTCATGTAATCTGTTTCGGTTGCAACACCTTCACGCAGTGTGTTTGATTTGCTCACAACAAAAACAACGCGCCTTTTGAACATTAGTCTGGTGTTAACTTTGTTCAGCGCCGCATGAAGCGACTTGCATCGAAATTTTATATCTGTGTGGCATAAATGGGATCCCATTACTTTCTACGACATTTTCAAAAGTATTTAATAGCGAGGTCGGTAGAACCGAATGATGTTTTTTTTTATATAAAATAATTTTAGATAGAGATAGAGCAACATTTTTATTACCAGACTTTTACAGAGTATTATAAACATTTTTTTTATATTTGTTTAATATTACAGCGCTTTTAAATAGTTGTTTGTAATGGGCTATCTACCATAGGTCTTTCTGCCCTTTTGTTTTTATTGTTTTAATGGGTTGGATTTAATAACTCAGAAAATTTGTTAATTGTTGAGGCTTCTACTTTGTTATACATTGTAATTCAATTATAATAAATGAAATACTTTTTTACTTTGTTTGTATAAATCCGAGTTACACAAACAAAGTAAAAAAGTGTTTCATTTTTTAAAATTGAACTCAGAAAATGGCTATCGGTCTTTCTGCCCAGAATTCATACATTCACAAATTTTACATTATAAAGATTGTTATAAATAAAATAAAACAAAATTTTAATTATGAACATGTGAGTGTAATAAATACAATTCCAAAAAAATTGACATCATTTGAAACATCGTTAATTGCTTGGATTTGCGATTTCAGGAATAATGATGACTCCATTCGCGGTCACATTCGAGTGACTCACGCAGACAATGTCATCGCAACTAAAGGAAAACATTACGAATCCTTAAATCTACATCGATGTTGATTCAACATCGATTTTTATTTTAATCGCACCGCTTAATCAAACACGGAGTTATCATTCTTTTGACGGGGGACTTTAATCTTTCGTTGCTCATATCTAACAATCAGTATAATCTTAATTAACATACATTTTTTGTTGAAAAATTGATTAAACAAAATAAATAAATAAAACGCGTTATTTAAACAGGTGCATCACTAGATTTAATCATCAATTTTGGATAAGCTAATCGGGGCTATTCCATACGGAAAATGTTAAGTATGTATATATATATATATATATATATATATATACATACTTAACATTTAACATTATATATATATAGCTTTCCTAGCGCCCTCCCCGTGAAAAAAACAAAAAAAATGTTTCGTACAAAAAAATATTGATTTAAAAATCTTTATCGCGTAAAATTATTTTCAAACATACAGGGTGTCCCAATTTTGCAGTATAACAAAAATATTTGTTTTTTCTTAATGGAACACCCTGTATTTATTCAACTTTTCTAATGACATTTTTCAACCTCTACATTGTTGTCCATTTAGTTTTTTTATTATGTTACAGTGTTGCCAATTTACAACTTTAAAAAATCCTCGTTTTTTGAAGGTAAGAATAACTTTTAGCAAATATCTCAGTGTGGTTAATAAGCAACGTTTTCTTAATGAGCAATTTAAATTTAGTAGTACAGGGTGTTCAGAAAAACATGCCAAACTTTGCAAATTTCAAAGCGGTATAACCCATTTTTTTTAAATGGAATGCTCGCAATTTTATGTCATTATTCGATAGGTCTTTTTCTTCTCTTCAATTTGATATCTTATGTCTAAACCCCATAGTTGTTGAGATATTCAATATTTTTCACAAAAGTATCCATTTAATTACATTTCTATGCACTCTAGTAGGCCATGCTGCGACGAAACAACTGTCAAAATATGACAGTAATATGAAAATAATTTTACGCCATCAAGATTTTCAAATCAATAACTTTTTGTACGAAACATTTTTTTGTTTTTTTTTTTCACGGGAAAGGCGCTAGGAAAGACCGACGCACTGTTGCAGGACCCTGTATATGCTGTGATGATAAAAAATAACGTGCACTTTAAAGCTAGCATTTCCTTTACAGAATAGCCCCGGATATTTATAATTCTCAAACAGCAACAAATATTTCAGATAAAAGATTTTTAGATTGAAACAAGCTATCATCTATATATATTTCGAATATACAGGGTGTTCAATTTACATAGATAATTGTGTAAACTTCCGTTTTTTTTAAAAAAGCAATTACAATATATGTAAGTGCTAGTTTGTCTGGGCTATCGAATTTTATTCTTTTATTCTTTATAAAACTAGAAATTAGATTATAAAGATTTTTTTTTCTTTTTTTGGTCTCAGATACGCGTCCATAGCTCTCTCAGCGGTTTGATAAAAGAGAAATTTATAATTATTCCAATTTCTATGTCTCGATTAATAATTTTAAACCAACGACCCGAGTTTGTTTGATGATAACGCTTTTTTTCTCGGCTTTAATCAAACGTTGCAAAATGAAAATGAATGAAACGATGCCAAGTTTAAAAATAAATAACTTTACCTTTGTATTTGTTGACATAATCGTTGCCGTAAATATTCATCGTTTTGTACGGATTGACCGAAACGCACACTTCTCCGATGTAGGTGTAGATGAGGCCATGTTTGCATCTGAAAATTACAACAAAAAAAAAACAATTAATTTCTCTAAATTAAAAATACTAAAATCAAATATCTTGAGGATGTGTGTAAGCATTTTTTTTAATGACACTAATAAAGTATTATTAATAACTGAGGCTTTATTAAAAAAAAAACTAATAAAGTATTATTATTATTATTATAGCTATTATGATAGCAAGAATGTTTTTTTTATTTTATACATCTTTATTGTAAAATTTACATTAGATGTCTGCAGATTTAAGTAACGTTTCTTTCGTTGTTTTTACGTTAAATTTTTCTCGGATCAAAATTTGTTGCATTACGCAATATTTTATTAATAATAATAATAATCTTTATTTTCAAAATGTCATTTATATGTTACAGAATGAAAATAGTGTCAGAATAATAATATAATAAACTATTTGAATTATTTACAGATGTTACTTAACTAAATATTAATCTATTTACAAAGTGTATATGATATGCAACGGCAGGTGTACATCAATGCCCGGCGTGGGTATTTGCCCGGGAAGTAGTTGTTTTAATGTGCATTTACGTTAAACAAATGCGCATTAAAACAACTACTTCCCGGGCAAATACTCACGCCAGACATTACGTAATGTCACAGAGCTAAATGTGCAAAATAATTTATTAATTAGTTTCAAATAATTTTTATTTAATATATACATTTTATTTTCTAAATGTCTATCGACTTTCGGTCTTTCAGACAGTTTTTATTTTATGTAACTAAATCAAATAATAATAATAATAATAATAAATCAACTTTATTTCAGGAAATGTTTACAAAATAATAATTCTGAGGAGCATAAATGAAATTGTGTCAGGTAGCAAGTAAACAAAATAAACATTCTCAATTCACACCAAAGAAATCGTTTATGCTATACAATTCTGAGTCCAATAAGAAATTATGTATTTCACTTTTATATTTTTAAAAATGTCTATTGTCTTTATGTTGTCTGGTAATTAAAATTAAACAAGAAAAGCAATGATCAATAAATATTAAATAAAAATGATTTGAAAATAATTAATAAATTATTTTCACATTTAGCTCTGTCAAAATAATTTATTAATTATTTTCAAATCATTTTTATTTAATATATTAAATATATTTAAATAACTGTGACCAGGTGAATGAATACTGTTTTCTATTTATGATCAATAAAATTCGATCAATCCGTTTTTCCAACTGCAAAAATTGCGTAATTTGTTTCAACAAATTTCGATGCATTTCGATTATAATAATTATTTCCAGTATAAAAATTTTGCAACTTTTTTTTTCGGCTTGAATTATATTCTCTCAACCCAAAATCGTTCTCGAAACAAACAAAAACCAACAACAGCCGAAAGCATGACCAAATTATTCAAGTGTTACACACGTTTTGTTACACTGGTAAATAATAAATCTGCCGGCATAACCGTTACATTACGATTATGACATTTACCATTTGTGAAATAACACCCGTAATTTTTTGTTATTGTAGAAAGTGAGTAAAGTGCGGTCGCGTTTTATGTATGTGCATACAATTCGGATAAAAAAAAAACGACAACAACAACGAGAAAGTAAAATGCATTACTGGCTTTTGTGATTTCCACGCGTTTTCGCGAACCGTGCAAACCGGCGAATGGCTCTCGCATACGAAATTGTTCTGTGTAATTTATTTATTTCCACGATAATATTACTTTTACTTTAATTGAATAATCATTTATGTTGAATAAAAGAATTGTGTGTGAAAATAAAAGTGATAGCATGACTTGTGGATTGATCAGAACAGTTCCCTACGTCATGAAGAGCATTCTACATGCTCATAGTGTGTTTTTATACGTCACGAAGGAACGAAGATTTTATTCTGTTCGTCACTTCCAAACTGAACTTTGTGATCATTTGCAATTTCTTGTAATAATTTTATAAATGAGTGTATGTAATAGATTGACTATATTATTACACAAATGCAGGTTTTAATGTTTGTTATATTTAATTTTATTCTATTTAGTAATATACATTTTGAAATTTATCGTCACATAATTTTAAATTGTATTACAGATAATTGTAATATTTATCTGTAAAAAAAATGTATATTGCTAAATAGACAAAATAAATACGAAGACGGAAAGACCAATAATCAGATATAAATTATATATTTTATTCTGAAACTTTCATTAGCAATTGAACCATTCGAATGACAGTAAAAGATATTTAGTGTATCTTTTAGCTTTTTTAAGATCGATCAATCTGATATTGATCAATCAATCGGTGATTAGATCGATCCACAAAGATTGTAGTGCGGTGAACTAAATATTTATTTATATTTTCACTAAATTAAATTATTTTTAGTTTCATATTATTATATTCAGTTTAAAATAATATGAAACTAAACATCGTTTCATCAACAGTGCGGTGAATAAAATACTTATTTATATTTTCACTAAATTAAATTATTTTTAATTTCATATTTTTATATTCAGTTTATAATAATATGAAACCAAACATCGTTTCATCAAGAGTGCGGTGAATAAAATATTTATTTATATATTCACTAAATTAAATTATTTTTAGTTTCATATTATTATATTCAGTTTATAATAATACGAAACTAAACATAATTTAATTTTGTGAAAATATAAATAAATATTTTATTCACCGCACTCTCGATGAAACGAAATTATATTAGGTGTTTCGATCAATCACGATCAAAAAATATTATTATTTTTATAATTCCTTTGAGAATAGTCGTAAGTGAAACACGAAATCAGGAAACTGAATATAGTAATATGAAACTAAGCAAGTATTATAATTCGAAATAACTTAATATTGTAAAATTCTTAATTAATTTACGAAGTTGCTCAATTTTTGTTTCTCGTGTTTTTTTCGATGATAAACATATTTATTTTATTACACGTACCAACTGATTGTTCGGCCTAATTAGAAATGGGAGCGCGTTCCTTTATTTTCATTTAAAGTGCACGTAAATTATTCGAGTAACAAATTGCAAATATTCGCACAACTTTAATTATTGCCGTCAGTGCAGTGTTAATTAGAATGAACGTTATTATTATCAATGAAATCCGCAGAATGTCTTCACGCAAGACAATTATTTATATAAAAAAAACAATCGTTCAATTAATAAAGAGTACAATTGCTAGTGATTTTAATTGCTCCTTAAAAAAAATAGATCGCTCTAAATGAAAGGATTGTATTGTCGGAATTTAGGGTGTGTTCCACTTTAAATGAATTAATAAAAATCAAATAAAAATAATTAATAAATTTTCCATATTTATCATTTTCACATAACTCAACAAAAACACAAGTGTAAATGTTTGAATGTGGAATTTAGTTAAATTCCTGAAATTTTCGTTTAACATGTTTTTGTTGAAACGAAAACATTATAAAAAAGAACTAAAAATTTTGACTTTAAAGTCATTTTAAGTCACTCTCATTTCCTTATTTTGACTTTAAGGTCATTTTAAGTGACTCCCATTTCGTAATTTTGACTTTAAAGTCATTTTAAGTCACTCTCATTTCCTAATTTTCCTGAAATTTTCGTTTAACATGTTTTTGTTGAAACGAAGACATTATAAAAAAGTACTACAAATTATGGTACTAAACAAATAGAACAAATAGTTATAGTCAGAGTTAATTATAGTTAGATGTTAAGAAGAAAAAGTGTTTTTTTTTTTATTGTGAAATTACGAAATAGAAGCCTCCACAATACAGAAAAATAAAATAATTACACGCGTTAAAATCCTTCCACATAATCGAACGCAATAACAACGCATTATCATGTAATTTTAAATAAAACTAAGTGTTCTTATCTGCACAGTGGGAGGAAGTTTGCGACATTATTGACGTTTTTTTTTTTGCGTTATCGACGAATCGGCGAAACCAATTTCCTGTCCTATCAACCGGATTACCGTGAAAACGCTTTGGCCAAATAAAGGAAACAAATTCGTTCTTGCAACAAAAAAAACGTGCATTTGTATGGAAGCTCGTTCTCTTTCAAGAAAACCACAAAACGAAAATGAAGCATTGTTCGGTATGAAATCGCTTGTAATTGCATTTAAACGTGTAATGTACGGATAATAATGGTCTTTATAGCTATTTGCTGTTGATTTGTAAGTGGTGGTTATTATCTGCGTTAGGCTTTAATATTCATTTTTTGTTTAATTTTTTTGTAGCTCACTTTAGAAACGAGTAATCTACGAAAAAACAACATCGCTTCAGAAATCTTAAATGAAAATTATTTATTTGTTACTCTTTTATTGGATGCATTATATATGGTGGATACAGGTCTCTGTGGTATAGTTGGTAGCGCAGTCGACTGGCAATCGGGGGACATGGGTTCAAATCACATCAGAGATGTTTCTTTTCCACGTTATGTATATGTTGGATAATAAAAAATGGTTAAATAAATAAATTAATTAGGATGAACGGATGTTACATATATTATATATTCTATGTTATCATATAGCAAGATGCTAAAAAAAGATTATTATAATATTACTTGATCACAGTTTATTTTTATTAATTTAATTCATGAATATTTCACTTTCATAAAGAGTTTTACGTCTCGATAAATTTACACTCTCATATACAGAACAATTAATAAATCGTTCGTGATTAATATCTAATTCAACAATAATCATTTCGATCCGTGATTTGAACTTGGCGTGCCGCGAAAACGAAGTCACGACTTTTACGGAGTCCGAATCGCGGCCGGAATGCACGCGGTGGAGGCGATCACAATCCGCGCAAAAGTAAAATTACACTTTTAATCCGATCAGTAGGCAGTGGGCACGATTTTACGTTTCTAACAATTAAAACTGGATTCGAATCGCGCAAAAATTCATAATTAAAATGCGAAATTTTTCTTCTCTAATGAATACGAATCAATTAGCGGCAAAACGTGGAGAAACACGAGCGATCGCTGTTTTTTTTTTCCACCGCACACATCTATATACATAAATGTATGTATGTATGACAAACATGTGGTAACATTATGTCGACGCCGTTTCCGCGTTTGTCGTATGTAAAGTGGACTTTTTCCACTTCCGGCGATGCGACATGGCGAACATCGAACCACTATTGAGTTGTGTAATTACTTTGTAATTCACGCTTGATATTCATTTTTAATTACATTTAGAAAATAATAATAACTTTAGGTCGTTCTGATTTTATAATTTTCATGCCAGAGATATTTTGAGTCACTTTAATTTCTTAATTTAGACACTAAAGTCATCTTAAGTCACTCTAATTTCCTAATTTTGACTTAAAACTGATTTTAAGTCACTATCATTTCTTAATTTTGACTTTAAAGTCATTTTGAGTCAGTATATTTTCCTAATTTTGACTTTAAAGTCATTTTAAGTGACTCTCATTTCATCATTTTGACTTTAAAGTCATTTTAAGTCACTCTCATTTCCTTATTTTGACTTTAAGGTCATTTTAAGTGACTCTCATTTCATATTTTTGACTTTAAAGTCATTTTAAGTGACTCTCATTTCGTAATTTTGACTTTAAAGTCATTCTCACTTCTTAATTTTGACTTTAAAGTCATTTTAAGTGACTCTCATTTCCTAATTTTGACTTTATAGTGATTTTAAGAGACTCTCATTTCCTAATTTTGTCATTAAAGTCATTTTAAGTCACTCTAATTTCCTAATTTTGAATTTAAAGTCATTTTAAGTCACTCCTATTTCATAATTCTGACTTTAAAGTGATTTTAAGAGACTCTCATTTCCTAATTTTTACTTTAAAGTCATTTTAAGTCACTCTCATTTCCTAATTTTGACTTTAAAGTCATTTTAGGTCACTCTAATTTTCTAATTTTGACTGTAAAGTCGTTTTAAGTCACTCTCATTTCCTAATTTTGACTTTAAAATAATATTAAGTCACTCTTATTTCATAATTTTGACTTTAAAGTCATTTTAAGTCACTCTTATTTCATAATTCTGACTTTAAAGTGATTTTAAGAGACTCTCATTTCCTAATTTTGACTTTGAAGTCATTTTAAGTCACTCTCATTTCCTAATTTTGACTTTAAAGTCATTTTAACTCACTCTCATTTCTTAATTTTGACTTTAAAGTCATTTTAAGTCACTATCATTTCATAATTTTGACTTTAAAGTCATTTTAAGTCACTCTCATTTCATAATTCTGACTTTAAAGTAATTTTAAGAGACTATCATTTCCTAATTTTGACATTAAAGTCATTTTGAGTCACCCTCATTTCCTAATTTTGACTTTAAAGTCATTTTAAGTCATTCTCATTCCATAATTTTGACTTTAAAGTCATTTTAAGTCATTATCATTTCCAAATTTTGACTTTAATGTCATTTTAAGTTACTCTCATTTTCTTATTTTCACTGTAAAGTCATTTTAAATCACTCTAATTTCCTAATTTTGACTTTAAAGTCATTTTAAGTCACTCTCATTTCCTAATTTTGACTTTAAAGTCATTTTAAGTGACACTCATTTACTAATTTTGATTTTAAAGTCATTTTAGGTCACTCTCATTTCCTAATTCTGACTTTAAAGTGATTTTAAGAGACTCTCATTTCCTAATTTTGACTTTAAAGTCATATTAAGTGACTCTCATTTCATAATTCTGACTTTAAAGTCATTTTAAGTCACTCCCATTTCTTAATTTTGACTTTAAAATCATTTTAAGTCACTCTCATTTCATAATTCTGACTTTAAAGTAATTTTAAGAGACTATCATTTCCTAATTTTGACTTTAAAGTCATTTAAAGTCACTCTCATTTCCTAATTTTGACTTTAAAGTCATTTTAAGTCACTCTCATTTCCTAATTTTGACTTTAAAGTCATTTTAAGTGACTCTCATTTCGTAATTTTGACTTTAAAGTCATTTTAAGTCACTCTCATTTCCTAATTTTGACTTTAAAGTCATTTTAAGTCACTCTCATTTCCTAATTTTGACTTTAAAGTCATTTTAAGTGACTCTAATTTCATAATTTTGACTTTAAAGTCATTTTAGGTCACTCTTATATCCTAATTTTGACTTTAAAGTCATTTTAAGTCACTTTCATATCCTAATTTTGACTTTAAAGTCGTTTTAAGTCACTCTCATTTGCTAATTTTGACTTTAAATACATTTTAAGTCACTATAATTTCCTACTTTTGACTTTAAAGTCATTTTAAGTCACGCTCATTTCCTAATTTTGACTTTAAAGTCATTTTAAGTCACTCTCATTTCCTAATTTTGACAGAAAACTTCAATAGCTTTCGATCTTATAAATGTGGTGGATCAACCCCGCGCCCTAGTTACGCCTGCGATAAAACGCGTTTGTAAAATGATGGATTTGAGTAGCATATTTAAGTATTAGTTGTGAATTGTCGGAGTGGTTATTGGCACACTTTTCCGACGAGATCGTGCTGGTTAGATATCGATTGTTGGGAAAGTGGAAAAGTGTATAAATTTAGATTGCATTACGCGCGGGTGTCATCACCGGCTCTTGCAAAATCCAGTTCCCACTGGAAATATAATGAATGGACGGGCGCGCCCGTCGCGAACCATCAAAAATTTCATCGTAAATTAGTCTTCCGTCACATTTGTAGGTTACATAAAATTACAATAATAAACAAACTTTGTTTTTTTTTAATTAATTGTTGGATGAATACAAATATTATACGAAAATTCCTTTAATCAAACGATCAATTGGTTTTTGTTGTTATTACAACATTCAATTCAACATTTTTATACAGTAAATTTAAATTGTTTATACTCCCACAGAAGGGATTTTAAGTGAAATAATTTTATTACTATCGGGGAAAACTTGGTTATTTAATTGTCCTCTAATACATATATACAGAGTGATCAACAATGATTGCAGGCAAGTTAAATTTCCCGCCGAAAAATCTGGGTAGTTTTACCGCTCCAAGTTCATGTCAAGGAAAAAATTAATAAAAATAAAGACCAACTATATTTGAAATTAGCTGCGTCGTATTTTGACATTGCGATTTTTTTTAAATCGAATGCATACCAAAATCAACTCCATGTGGCGCGGGTTGTTGGTCCTTTCTGACCTGAGCGGATAATCGCACGATTAAGCACGACACACATTTTAATATTCATTAGTTGACACTACAACAATTGTTGATGAGAGTTATATAATACTGATATTTTTTTTTAACTTATGGATAAAATTTGTAATAGTTATTCTCAAATGAATTTTCATATTTAAATATCTTTCGAGAACTAGATACAATAGCCTTAAACAAACCTTGAACTTTCTTCCCCGCGCAATTACATTACGTCTTGAAAAGGTTTCACCATTATTCCTATTCACATCACAATTCCCATAAATTCGTCAATTTATTATTATTCACTTTAAATGTAACTGGTTTACGATGAGCTAATAATAATTTATTCGAGCCGTAAATCTCCAGGTATAATAGCAATATCAGCAACGAGAGTGAAAGGTATTGTGCGCCAACAAATTCGATTGGATTTTCAAGTATGATTGTAAATTTCGTTATTGAAACGATGTGCTATAAACGCCGATTGATTGATGTGGCATTGAGTTTGTTGATAATCCATGTTTACTTTGTTTCGTTCTTCTTTATTTGTAAATGAAAATCCATATACTCCAACTTAGGAATTATTTCTGAAGACCCTTTTTTTTCACTTCAATTAACTTTTACTGATTTAAAGTGTCTTTTCAGTATTTGAATGTTTTCATACGCTTCCGTGATTATCGGGCATGGAAATATCAAACGAAAATGCTGTCGCCAGCGCATCCCCGCCCGATAACCTTTGCGCGGGAATCCGTGGTATTCCCAGGGGGGGCGAAGGGTGGAGATAACCCCATAACGTCTGTTTTTTATCACTCGGTGACTACCGTGCAGCCACTTGACAGTTTTATGCCCTCGAAAAGTATTTTTCAGTAAGCGCTATTTATAAATAAACCGCGGCTACCGTGGAATATAAATCTATTTTTGTGTATATGAAAAACTCCAATTTCATTCCGTTTCATTCAACGTCTCAATGAGTTTCCATTATGGGTTTAATGTATTAAAGAAAAATTATTAGTTTTAATAATAAACCAACGGCATTCACGAAGATTTAAAATTGTATTTTTTTTATAGGCAACACTAACGGAAATAATATTTACATAAATATAAATAGAAAAGAGTATTCACTCACTTGGTCACAGTTATTTAAATATATTAAATAAAAATGATTTGAAAATAATTAATAAATTATTTAGCTCTGTGACTTTTAATAGTTACGTTCAAAAATCTCAATGGTCGCATTCAGAAATTGATTGCACGTTTCGATCGTACGCTATTGTCAAAATCACATGTGCATTCCTATTTAAATGACAAATTTCGTACGAGCAATTTCAGGAATACGGTCCCAGAGTCCTTATCCTGAAATTGATCGCACGTTTCGATTGTACACAACTGTCAAATTCCGACCAACAATTGTACGTTTCGTAGATTTCGTGAATACGAGCCCAGTCAGTGCCAACTAAAGATACTGGCCGGAATGTCTGAGTGGGGGAATTCGAAATCTATGGACTTCGAAGTCTCCGAGATTTCAAATTCCCCCAATATACTGAAATAACTAAAAATCAATGTATTAAAAATTTAAATTATATTAACTAAAACTATCGTTCGAAATAAGGCATATAATTAAATTCGAGCAGACTGGGAATGTCTGAGTGGGGGAATTCGAAATCTCGGAGACTTCGAAGTCCATAGATTATGAATTCCCCCACTCAGACATTCCTAGTCTGCTCGAATTTAATTATATGCCTTATTTCTAACCATAGTTTATAGTTAATATAATTTAAATTTTTAATACATTGATTTTTAGTTATTTCAGTATATTTTTGTATAAAATAAATATTTATTTAATCAGAAAATAATTGTTACAATTTAACCCTCTCGCATTACCAACAGGCATGCGTATGCCTCTGGGAGGCCTCCCCAATCCGACATTACAGCCTGTATATTTAGTAGGTACTGGCCCAGTGCGTCCAATTGAACCAATTTCTGGTAGCAAGTAACATTTAAACACATCCAAGTGGCGCTAATTATTCTTATTAAGACGATTTAATGTATACTAAATAAAGCAATGAAATTACAAATAGAACACCATTACTACATGTATATACACTTAAACGCTGCACAAACCAAACAACGCATTCATCTAAATCCATAACTGGTAAAATATTTCGCAAACACAAATTCCACGTAGAACGTGGTTCGGAATCGAAGAACGCAATACACGAAGAAGGTGGCGATTACTTGTAGCGACATCTTCTAATTGTTGTTGACTTTGCATTACCCGCGACACGTCCCTGAGCGTAAACTTGTTAATTGCACAATTAGCGAATTTCAAATTTGCATAATTACATTGTATGTAGGGTAAAGCATGTTTTCTCTGTATTTTTTTTTTCGGTTTTAATAATGACTGCACTGCTTTAAATAGGCGTTTTAATCCAATAAGACGCGTATATTTTTATGCATTTATGTCTGTGTGTTTAGTACTTATTTATCTGGAGTTATCTAATCTAATCGTAAATTTAGTTTAAGTGTCCCATTAAATCAATATAATCACTTTATGTTTGAGAGGAGTTTAAAATATAAAAATTGTTATAAAAAAATAGCTAATTTTAGTTTATTAATAAAAATTAATACAGACAGGTTGAACGTCATGGCTATTTAGCAAAATCTTCCCCCTAGGCCATACTGTTTTTTTTTTATTACAACCTAATATTAATGAATGTTAGATGTGGTTTTCCCTCGACACTCAATACAGGTAAAAGAGGATAAGTTTAAGAAAGAAAGATGTGGTTTTCAATTTTTTTTTAATTTGAATAAAAAATACGAGAAAACAACGGCGTCCAATAAAAATGTCTTCAGTAAAACAATTTGTTTTTATAAAGTTATAAAACAACTCAGTAGCCTAGTACTAGTGTTCAATAGTGCGAGGACGTAGCGGAGACAAGCCTTGTAGATTCGATATATTTTGATACATTTGGCCCAACCAGGTTGATATGCATTGAAAAAGGAACATAGAGAAATTGTTTAATGAAACAATCCTCAAACACATTGTTCTAATTCCTCCACAAATTAATCCACAAACTGCGATCCTCAAACACATCGTTTTCAAAAACCTAATTTCTCAAACTTCCTTCACATATTGATCCACAAACTACATTGAAAGCAGTTCCTTTTTATTAAAATTACTAAATTTCTTAAATAAAATGAAACGAAGATGATTCACACAAAAAAGGATTGATCGAATTTTATTGATCATTGCTAGAAATTTTCCTTGTTTTATCTCATTGTAATACCAAATTTCGTACAGTTTGGATAGAAAACTCCCCGCTTTTGAAATAAGTTTTCAATATTTCTCAACGAGTTTTATTTTTTTTCAAGTATTCTCTATTTTACAATAATATTAATTACATTTTACATAGTTATTTGTATTCTAAAATTTTAGGCAGGTTTTTCTTCCCTTCTTCTTCACTACGGGATTTGCGGGGGTTGCTTCCCATCTCGGACTAATGGTATTCAGGGATTCAAGGGTTCCATTTCGTAAATGCTAATCATAAAACTACTTTTTGTCAATTCATGATTATCATTTTACCAATTGAAAATCAAAATAACAGAAACTTCAAATTTCCAACATTCAAGAGCCCGCAATTTTTATTTATTTAATCTCCAATTTTCCGGCTGCAAAAATTATACCCATCCCTTCTTTTTTTTTAAATTGGCAAATTTTCCGGCTGCAAAAATTATGCACATTCCTTCTTTTTTAAATTGGCAAATTTTCCGGCTGCAAAAATTATGCACATTCCTTCTTTTTTTAAATTGGCAAATTTTCCGGCTGCAAAAATTATGCACATCCCTTCTTTTTTTTTAAATTGGCAAATTTTCCGGCTGCAACAATTATGCACATCCCTTCTTTTTTTAAACTGGCAAATTTTCCGGCTGCAAAATTTATGCACATCCCTTCTTTTTTTAAATGGCAAATTTTCCGACTGCAAAAATTATGCACATCCCTTCCTTTTTTAAATTGGCAAATTTTCCGGCTGCAAAAATTAAGCACATCCCCTTTTAAAAAAATTGGCACTCGCAAACTAAGGCACTTTCGGTTTCGCATACGATTTATTTTCGTTTATTATGTTTCCCACATGTTAACGGGTTTTGCATGGGCGTGGGTGATTCCGCGCATGATGAGTCACCTGTACTTATTTTTTGTTGTTGTTTTCATTTTCACTTTTGCAACAATGCTCTCCGCGACTAGAACGTTCTCCCATGGAGTGTTAAAGAATCATTAAATTCGGCTTAGATCACAGTGGATTCCACCGCTTCCTCTTTTAACCCTACATTAAGGTGTTGAAAGGTGTGATGAATAAATACAATTTGAACAAAAAAAAAAACATGTACCCTTCCCTTAACGGAAATGCATGCTTGTTTGGTTTTTGAAACCCAAAACAATATTATTATAAGAACTACAAATTTTTAAATCTTAAAAATATTTAATAAAATCTTCAACCAGCATAGCGAATGGATAACTAGTGATGCCCATTTCGGTTTTTCGAACCTCTTTGGACCAGTGTGATCCATGTGCAATACTTTGATGAAGGCGATAGAACGGATCTTGTGTTGTGGCATCACGATGCCACATGAAATTGGGGAAAAGATGGCGCTTGCGTCGACTTTCATTTATTATGAATCTTAAAAATACTTTTTAATGTTTATTAAGTGCCTTAGTTTGAGAATGTCAATTTAAAAAAAAAGTGATGTGCTTAATTTTTGCAGCCTTAAAATTTTCTATTTTTTTTTTTAAAGGGATGTGCAATTTTAAAATTGTGTTTGTAGTATGTAGGTATATTATTTTAATTTTTTTGTAACCGGACTAATTTATTCTACTCTGTATATGTTACTGTATGTTTATTTTTTTTGTAACCTTTATAATTTATTTTACTCTGTATATGTTACTGTATGAAATGGCCTGCGTAAATTAATAAATAAATAATTTTTGCAACTGGGAAATTGAAGATTAAATAAATAAAAATTGCGGGCTTTAAAATGTATGGAATTTGAAGTTTCTGTTATTCTGACTTTCAATGGTAAAATGATCATTATGAGTTGGCAAAGGTAGTTTTAATTAATTAAATAAATTTATTAAATAGTATAATTTTTAATTTATTTAGCTATCGAAGGGTAATATTTTGATGCAAAAATGCATTAACAAATAGACTTCTTAAACGAGCATACTTTTGAATAATAAAAAAAATCAAGTTGGCTTTGTATATTGAAATGTTTGACAGCTGGTAATTTCAAATTGAAATAAATTAAATACATTTATTAAATAATATAATTTTCAGGATATTTAACTATCTCAGGGTAATATTTTGATACGAGAAATTACACTGACACATTAGGACAAAATTATGAATATGCTATTGTGCAAACCATCATTTGAATTTGTTGGTTATGTAAAATTATTGAAATTGTTTAAAATTGTTAGATTGTCATAGGGCAATAGTTTGATATAGGCAGAAAGACCTATGGTCGATAGCCGTTTTCTAAGGACAACGTATAACATATTATAAGAATTATATTGTTAATTTATTGTATATAAAATTGTCTCCAGAAATAAAGATGTTATTTATATATATTTTGGTACAAATAATTATTACAATGGAAAATAGACAAAATAATAAACTGTCAAATGAGAATAATTTTGAATACTAGTCCCATTAAAAAAATCAAGTTGGCTTTGTATTTTAAAATGTTTGACAGCTGGCACATTTTCGTCATGAATACATATTAATTAGTCAAATAATGGAATCCAAATGAGCGATTTAACCATACTCTTAGTCACGTCTATGTGCGGTACAATATATACTTTAATTACTGATTATACAATATAATGGAGTTTCATCAAGTAAAGGCCTCAGCCATAGAATTTTTATATTTCAATATTTAAATCTTTTTGATTCTAAGAATTTAATTGAATAATTAATAAATTCTTAAAATCAATATATATATATATATATATATAATAATATTTATTTCCTCAACAGACATAGTCTAATTACAAAGGAAATTTTGGTAAATTAATATAAGAATTTACAAATATAAACAGTAAAAACAATAGGATGAAAATACATTCCGTAATTAAGACTAATACAGAGAAATTTGTAGATAGCCCACAGTTGTAGGTAACTACACCATTTTTATTTATTAGATATAATCAACGAAAAAAAAAATACAAAGTATAGATTGAACGCGCATGATATATATATGTAAGGCTGAAAGACCTCTGGTCGATAGCCAGTGTGTGAATTTTGCTTTATTGTAACAGACAGTATTATAACATATATTAAAATGTAAACACACCTCATTGTACAAAATTTATAAATAATTTTTTTTATTATTTTTAACAAAAAAGTGTATTTTTCTAATTTTTGGTGCAATTACTAAAATTAACGTGTTTACAAGTCGTTTTTCTAACGTCAATTTTTCTTCCACCAAAATTTCTTATTGTTTCCAAGTTCTTAACGGTGTAGAAAAATTAAATAAGTCGCGAGTCCATGAAGAGATGTTAAAAACGCGCGAAAAGCTTTGTTTCATCCTTACATTTATTTATTTATTTCTATAAAAGGAATTATAAGCCAAGGTGAATTACACATCGACACAGGCAAACACAACAAAACGAAACGTCAAACAAACATCGAGAACGCGGTTTTCTTATCGGCGTTAATTATATCACAAATCCTGAATTAATTTTCTAATCAAAATAGGAAGTGCCGTGCATAGTGAGATCACGATTTCATAGCGGTACTACTTAACCCCTTTTTTTGTACTTATTTTTTTTTTAGTTCCAGTACACAAGACGGTACGTGCGAAAAATTCGAAATGAAGAAACAAAAGAAACGAACGCTACACCGATCGTGCTTGTTACGTTATTTGGGGCTCTCTTCAGGATGGACAGGTGTGTCCATTGGAGTACATACAAGGTATATATACGCGCAAGAAAGTCGACTCACCTGAGCTCCAAGTTTTGTATAACGTGCTCCAGGTCGATCTGGTCCAGCAGGACGAAATCCCCAACTCCTACTTCTTTCTGTGTGGTCATTTTTTGTGTTTTGATTTTTTTTTAAGTTTATGGGAAATTATAGCATAATTCTACGGAGACGGCCGTAGTGTGCTTGCGCCGGGCGTGCGAGGTACGTCGGTCTGCACTCCGACGTTGGTGAAAACGAACTGTCAGTGGAGTTCGACTACGGATCGGATACCGAGCCGTTGACGTGTTTGCCGGTCGGGCGGGGTCGGAGGGACCGCGAAAGACATTCCGTACCGATACAATTTTTTCGTCGGTGAAAATTCGGCGAATTTTCGAGGTTTTACTTTGAATAATCGGTTAAGATAAACGTGAAATAATAATTTCGAGAATTCTTAAAAAAAAGTCTACATTTAAAGCGCGTTTCCGAAAACGAAAATGTAAATATTGTCTGACGCGTTTATGGATGCAGTTCAGAGTTTTGAGTTCAAGGCAATGACGCCCCCGGGTCATTAGATTTTTTTTTCCTTTTTCTATCCAGCCCGACTAAATTAATTACCCGAAGCCGTGTCATTATACATTCTTTAATGGCACTATTGTAGCATTTCGAAATTGCTAATTATTCGTTTGTGAGTAATTAATTAATACTTTATTTATTTTAAATAGTGTACATTTTCTGGTATTTAAGCAATTTAAATAATATCAAATCATTTTAAATAATCTTAATACCACACTTTAATATTCCACCATGGAGGAAACAATACCAAGAGTGGCAATGACGGTTAAAAAAGCGTCACAGCAATAGTGTCGACATCTAGTACCAAAGATTCGAAGTGATCGAAATTGGTGAATATCCACGCTACTAAAGAAAAATTAAGGTTACCGAAGCCGTGTCATTATACATTCTTTAATGGCACTATTGTGGCATTTCGAAATTGTTAATTATTCGTTTTTGAGTAATTAATTAATATTTTAAATAGTGTACATTTTCTGGTATTTAAGCATTTTAAATAATATCAAATCATTTTAAATAATCTTAATACCGCACTTTAATGTTCCACCATGGAGGAAATAATACCAAGAGCGGCAATGACGGTTAAAAAAGCGTCACAGCAATAGTATCGACATCTAGTACCAAAGATTCGAAGTGATCGAAATTGGTGAATATCCACGCTACTAAAGAAAAATTAAGATCACCACAGTCTTAGAGAGAAATCTTGTGTCTTCGAAGTATGCTCTACTCCATGCCATACTTCAAAGATTGTGGTGAAATATTTCAAAGACGAGATTAGCATTTTGGACTTGCCTGGTAATTCTCAATCCCATTATGGGCGATCTGCAAAATCAATTTACAAATGATTGTCTTGTAGAAAAATTGCATTGCCGTTGGCTTCAACGTTCTCCAGCTCCCCAGCTAAACATTGATCTAAACTAGAAAGTTTGTCTCGTCTGGAAGATCACCTTTCTCCAGTCATTTTAGGTACAATTGTTATATTTTAGGCCCAATTCAATCTCTTCTATCATAGATTTTAACAAAATTCAAATTATTTAAATACAATTATGTGACGATAAATAAAAAATAAAAGCTTAGTATACACCGTATCAAAACTTAGCTTGTTTCAATATATAACAATGTAACTTCCCACTATAAATGCGGCCTTACGCGTAATTATATTTTAAAAAGCCGAATTTATTTACACAAAGACGACGATCAGGCTTCATAATTTTCAAAAAATTATGTGTTATTTTTAATAAGTAAAATTATAAAAAAAAAATGGGAGATGAGGGATCGGTCTATTTTTTTATATTAGAAAGGAAAGGGCTTTCTAAATTTATAACCTAGACTAGTTATACTTTATTAACATATGTTATAAATTTTATGCCGATACCTCATCTCCCAGCTTTTTTAAATTTAATTACGCATAAGGCCGCATTTATAGTGTGACGCTACAATGCTAGCTGCGTTACACCCTGAAAGAGGCTAACTTTTTGATGCGCGCTCTCACAAATTTCTAATTACACACAAACACGTGTGCACGTTAATATATATTATAAATTTTAAGCCGATCCCTCATCTCCCATTCCTTTTAAATCTGAGAATACTTCCAATGAATCAGAATCACTAAATTCTGATGCATCAACGAATACTACACCTGTCACAGAAGTTTCAATTTTAGGCCAATACCTCATCTCTCATCTTTTTTTAATTTAATTGCACATAAAGCCGCATTTATAGCAGGATGGTACAATGCTAGCTGTATTGTACCTTGACAGAGACTAATTTTTGATGCGTGCTCTTACGAATAACACACAAACACGTGTGTTACATCACTAAAGTATATCCAAGTTGTTTGGAGTGGATTTGAAAGGATGTGCCAGGGTAATGCTATTCCCATTAAATATATGGGAAACTGGATCGTTCTTCAGCACTAGGATAAGGCCATTAACATCATACATTCCATGTTATGCGTATGCGAGTTACCCTAGGTACGTCACGAAGGGCAGCTGTAAGAAACACAACGCGGGATTGGTCGCTAGATTATCAGGTAACAGGATCAAGTTGCTTCATACCTTGAAAGCAAGTTTTTTTAAAGGTATGATGCAACTTGAATAAAGCATCCCACTATAAATGCGCCCTAAGAACTGGACGTATGTCTTCGAATACAGGGGGACTAGTTTAGCTAATCCGACTACATGTATTATTTTAAATTTTGTAAATTAAATGCACTTGGTTTTATTTCACTTATTTGTATTTTATTTTCTACTAATTTCGGCTTGATGCCATTATCATACAATTAAGTGAAACAAAACCAAGTGAATTTAATTTACAAACTAATATTTTTAAAAAATGTTTTACCAAGTGATTAATGAGAAAAAAGTGTCCGATATACGTATTATTTTTTTCGTACGATGCATTTATTTTAAAATTATCAATAAATTATCATTATAAATTACACGCTTAATTATTTCTTTATGTTAATGTGCTGTATCTTAAATATAAAGTGCCATGAAATGTTTGTCTTCACTGATTATTATTATTTAATGCCGAAGTGTTTTCCCTTTAATCATCAGCCCCAGACCAATGTTTTTTGCCGTGTTTTCTGATATTGCAGATCCATCTGAAAGTAACGAAGTAAATTATCTCCACCAGGGAAATGACGGAAAATCCAGTGAACAATCCGAGTAGGCCGCCACAATTCGCGACGAAGTCTATGTAACCGTAAAGCTCGTCCCTTTCGCTCGCTATGTACTGCATGTCCTTGAAAAACAACACCAGCTTCGATAAGTGCGCCCTGAAAATAAAATTAAATACATGTTAAAATAATTAACATAATTGCGCAATTAATCTTCTTTTACGAAATACAGCATATCCTTATTTATAAATGCAATAAAAATAATTTCACAAATACTCGATTAATCCATTAATCATTATTGATTGTATATAGTTCTGAAATCAGAGGCTGCGACTAAACCTACCAAATAATATAAAAAATATTTTGGGAAACGATACTGCCGTTATAAATCGTTTGTTCCTTTTCTTTAAAAGAAGAAAAGTATTTGCGAGGTTTAGTCGAATCCTCTGATTTCTAAACTGCACACAATCAATAAGGATCAATCGAGTATATTGTTAACCTGTTTCTCATTGATCACTTGGTAAAACATTTCTATTAATATATAGGTATTTTAATTGAAATTCTTGAAAATGGCATTAAGCCGAAACTAGTTGAAAATAAAACAATTTATTAGTAAAACAAACCAAGTGAATTTCAATTAAAATACCTATATATTAATCGAGTATTTGTGAAATTATTTTTATTACATTTATAAATGCATCCTATACATGCATTTATATTTCATTGTATATATTTATGCATACATTAAGATGTGTATCTAAGATAATCTGTGAGCATTTTAATGCACCCTTTATCGAATTTTTATACACTGATCTGTAATATTAGTTAGTATGTTCGGTTAAATGTGTTTGTTTTAAATATTTTTATATTTAATGTGTTTACAACGCATATAAACAATGGTGTCGAAGCGTCCTAAAAACAAATTCACATCAATTCTTTTACGAAATATTACTAATAATGTATGTCATATTACATTTTAATTTAAGTAAAATAATTGCGGCTAAATCCGGAGCGCACTCAAGTAAGGAGGGGGAGTTTGGTGGTCATAAAGGTCCGAAATTTTAAGTATAACATAAAAATCACTATTAAAGTTAATGTGCGCGCTTTTTTATGCCACCTACATAAATAAGTACTTACAATATTAGAAGCCCACCCCCTATTATGGTCAATTTGCAGATAATAAACAGAAATGAAAAACCACATCATAATATTACGATGATTTCAACATAAACAAAATAATAATAATATTAATTTGTAATAATAATTAATTAATGTACTGTTAATTAATTTTTGCATTTAAAAAATAATCGAATGGTTTTGGAGATTTTTAATTATTGATTTATTTTTATTTAAATCTATTAAATGTTATTATTATTATCTTTATTTAAGGATGCGGTTTAGACGAAAGAGATAGCTATATAAATAGTGGAAATCACTAATTCGAGTTAGATTGCTGTTGTGATCAATGAACAATATTGTATTATACATTAAAGTAATCTTAAAATAAGCAGGAATTTCATGAGATGAATTATAAATTATTTAAATGTTTAGTTTGTGCAAAAAACAATTATGAAAAACAAGGAAAATTGGTGAAATTTCAAATTATATTTTTGCTAATAAAAACTTGTGCAATGAAAATTTAAAGGATTTCACTAAATTCTGCATTCAAATAACTTAGCATACATGACCTATTAATTTCATTATATCTTACAATTTTCTTTTCTAACTTGAACTAGTAAATTGACGTAATACACGAAAATTAACGATTTTTTTTTATTTAGACTCATACTTTGTACTTGGTAGATAAAAAATGTAAATAGATTATTAAGTCCAAAAGAATCTTTTTTCAAACGATTTTTTCCATTTTACTATATAGCTATCTCTTTCTATTAAACCTCAACCTTAAGGAATTCACCTATTTTAAAAATGTAAGAAAACACAATTAGCTATACATATACATATGTAACTCATGCCCATTAAATTGCTAAATAGAACACAAATAAAGGCATTAAACAACATAATATGGAATGTGATCCAAATTCTATCCATTAAAAAAAATACATATTTCAACTTACTCATTTTTTCCATCAGCAATATTCGCCGCCAAAAATCCATGCGGATCATTCAAGTCTGTCATTTGTTGCACCCAGTTCCAGTCAGACTGCGAAGTCTCTGTGTTGTATTCCAATGATGTGCAGGATTGGAGGCAATCACAATCATTTTCTTCAAAAAGAAAAAAAAAAAAACTCGAACATAGAATAACAACGTAATCAGATGTTTATTCGCAGGTAAAGTAAAAATGGACGGAAGTAGAGAGACAGGAGAGTATAGACCGCATAGTACAAACAGTAGCAGGTACCTAAGCAATAGAGGAAGGAAAAATGAAAAAGGATGGAAGGTGTGTGCTATGCGGATGTGGACAGGATACATGGGAACATTTAGGGAAGGAATGCAAGGCGGTATGTAAAGAATCGATGGAAGGGAATATTGGGGTGATGGAATGGATGTGAGAGGATGAGTAAAAGGAATAAGTTTATGATAATATCTAAGGAAATGCCAAAAAAGGTTTTTTTTATTATTATTATTTTGTAAATGCCAAAAAAGATTTTTTTTATTATTATTATTTCACCTTACCTACACCACCATTATGGTAGATGGGGATTTTAGATTATATATATATATATATATTATTTCACCTTTATTGCGTGGTGGAGGTTTTGATTCTTTCTTCTGCATTCCGGTGTCTACCAATATTTTTTTAAATATAACGCTTCCTTGGCTCAAGTTGTCTGTGTTGTTAGCCTCGCGTTCCATATCATTCAATTTGTTATCAATTTCTTGGGCTAAGAGTCTCCTCGCGGCGCCTTCCATGCATTTACGCATGGCGGGGCCACAGAGAGTTGTGCCATTCGTTCCTGAACAGACAATTTTGAAGACATATAGATAGTAGAAGATACAAACTGATTAAGTCTTTAAGCAAATAAATAGTATCATGATTAAAATTTTTTTATTTACAAATATGGATGACAGTGATCCGGACGAGATATGGTTTCAACAGGATGGCGCTACGTGTCATATGGCGACAGCAATTATGGACTTATTGAAATGAAAAATTATTCATTCGTAGTGCAATTTTGATTTAAATTAAAATATATATTTTTTAATCCATCCTAGCAACCAAGCATTGTCTCGCTTAAAAAAACACTCTTTAAAATGCTGTGTGTATTGGACTGAAATGAATTGTAAGATGTTCCTCACATATTCATCAATTTCATCCATTATTCGAGGCTATTCTGTAAAAGAATTGTTAAGTTTAACCTGTACGTTATTTTTTATCATCACAATCTAAGCAGCTTTTATAATAGGTATATATTCACAAAATGTGAATTTAATTAATACAGAATACCCCTGCTTATCTACTCTTTTACAAATTGTAAGGTGTTTCTTCATGCAGTCATTTAGTACTACTTCAAACGTTAAAGAGATTTAATATAAAAAAAAAACATGTAAAAACAGTATGCTTACTTGGCATGTGAAAATTGACGCAACCGCAATTTTTCATTGTGAAATTCGCCAAGCACTCGATCTCGCAGTTCTGCTGGGTGTAAATTTTGAAAAATTTCAATTGCCGTTCCTCGGGGAAGTAACACTGCCTCTTCAGCGGGCTGTAGTTGTTCAGGTCTTTGGACGTCGTCATCACTTCCGGTTTTATGGCCGCAACCACGGCTTGGTCCAACGGCAGCCGGAAGTACCGTTGGCTGACTCTGGGGATCTCCGCTGGATGATGGAGAAGAACCTTTTTATGGAAATTTAAATTAGAAAAATGACGCATTTATTTAAAAAAATAATAATAATACACTCAAATTTTCTTTTATCAGTATATTCTTTTTGAATAACTCGTATTTATTTATCTTTTAAAATAAATATCATTTAAAATAGTTTGAGACTTCATTTAATATAATATTCAGCCACCATCCTGACCTAATTTCAAACGAACGATTCTCGGTTGTCTACCTTGTAGGCTCGAATCGTTGACAATGTCTCATGAAATTGGTCAAAAGATGGCGCTTTTGTCGTCTTTTATATATTATTAGACTGTTGGAAATCCAACACCTAAACCCTTAAAACACATTTTTTAAGATATCCTTATTTGGGGGTAAATCTAAGAGTATGTTAGTGCCTAACTTCATGTTGTCGTATTTTTATCGCTTTCTCTCAATAAAAAGCACTTAAAAAAGCCATAGATAGATAGATGGATAATGTTTGGGCGACCTCATGGCCTGTACCACCGCGACCTTTTCAGATCTACTGTGGAGGCTTAAATAATATTATCCAGCTAGAATCGGAATCCACCCATCTGCAAAGCAAATTCAAATCAAAGTAAATTTACTGACTTTATATCCTTGAAGCGAGTCCCCGCAAATAAAATCCAAATCCCTCTCGTAGGAAACCAAAGTTATTTTCAGTCCGTTCTTAGCCCCCGAAGAAAGCGCTCGTTTGGGGTACGTATTCTGCTTGGCATTGGTTTTGTATCCACCACCCAAACTCCACTCGTTCGACGTCCTGTCATGATCTAGATAATTCTTGAAAAATTTCCTGAAACACAATTGAAAGCTTTATTACTTAAATACATCTAGTTGAATAAAAAAAAACCTTACACATTATCGTGAAACAATTCGTTTCTATTGAGCATGTTGAAGGTGTAGCAAACACCCTCGTCCGTCATAATCGGGGTGAAGATTTCGTCGCAGTCAACATTTTGACCTAACCAAGAACATTTCAGGGAGACGTTGTTGAATTTTGGTGCGATCTATAAAACAGTTAATAGGATTAACGAGAATACAAATAAAATATTATTAAATATAGATTTTTAAGAGGAAGACTATGTTTAATATAGATCAAATGTACTTTTGTAAATTAAATAAATTTAAAAAAGAATCACTCTTTAAATAATAGAGGTTTTTTCAATAATAACAAAAAATGAGGCGTAGGACCAACATACTATATATTTACACCCCGTTGTAAAAATTCCTAGCTAATCCTTGCTACACCCATTATTTTATATATCATACCTCATCAAAAAAATCCATTATATTCTCCTCAACAGTTTTCTCATTTAACTTTTTCGATCTCGGTTTGCATATTAAAGCGCTGTACGAAAATTGTAGTTTTCTGCAAAACATTTTTAATATGAATAAAAAGCAATTATCACATCTTTCAATTACTCACTCTTTTTTTTTTAGTAAGAATGAATAATAATTGTCACATTTTCAAATACTCACTCTTTTTTTTAGTAAGAATGAATAATAATTGTGACATTTTCAAATACTCACTCTTTTTTGGTGAGTGCGCCGTTTTTGAGATAAAGAGCAGTGAAGTTGAAAACGGATTGTCTGGACTTCGTTTCCGGGCAAATCGTGACCGCCGGAAAAGGAATTTGCCAAATCGGCGTTTGTTTCGTGGCGAAACTGACAATCACCGGGGATTTCTCCCACTTGTGGTACGTCTGCCAGATTAATGTGGCGCAACAGAACACTGAAGTCATTATGGTGAGTAACCACCATAGCCTGAAAATAATATAATAACTAACTAAACAGTTTAATTCATTTGAATAAAGATATACAAATAAATAAAATCATATTTTGAAATCAAAATATGAAATATTCAGCATTAAAATAATTAAATATTTTTAAAAAGCTGAATTGATCAACCTTGAAAACTTTATGAAATAGTATTTGAATTTAATAAGGTTCTGTCGTTTTAAATATACATTCGAATTTTCATGAGATAATATTTGATTCGAATAAAGTTCAGTTTTTTATTTACAATATATTCTTTAATAAACATAATTAGCAGTAGGGTTGTTGGATTATTAATAAATAAATTGACCATCTTTAACTATTTTCTCATTAATCACTTGGTTTGTGAAACAAAGCAAGTGGTTTGTTTCACAAAATATATTTTTTGAAACAAACCAAGTGATTTTTATATATACAAACATCTTTATTTGTGAAATTGAAACAGTATATACACAATACGTTAGAAAACCATTACATTACTATATTATACATAATAAATTTCACAAATTGGCAGTGATTTTTATTTAAATTAATATTTTTACATATATGAATAAATTGACTTACTTTTCTAAGCAACTCCTTTTTTGTTCGCCCAAATACCGAAAACCGTGAATACTGGTCGCGTCGCAATATTCCGTAAAATAATTACTGACCCTCTTCCTGTCCTTCTTCGAGAGCCTCAGGGACCTCCTCTTCTTCGGCTTCAATTCCTCCATTTCCATCTCCGATTCCGAAAGCGCGTCCCTCATCAACGACGCCAACCACCCGACTAACGCCAAGACTTAATTCGATCCCACAACGCGCAATCCACAATCCCCTAATTAGAAAATTACCTCACAAAACATACACAGGGGGATCACAGCCACACTTTCCAGATTAATTTCCTAATAACAACCCAATAAAAAAAATCGCTTAATCTAAACGGAGCAATTGGGCTTTCGACAAATATTTATCCCTTATTGAGTGCTCTCTTGAAAAGGATTATTTTTTTTTTGGAAGGGGTGGATGTAGGCCACATCATCGGATAATCATTTAAATAGACGGTGACACACCTGTGACTTCCCCATTCACCCCCGAGGGATTAATTTTCATTAATTACAAGAATATGGTTAGCATGTGTTTGTGCATTTGAATAAATATGCTGATATGGGGGAAAGGTGTGGTTTTTACACAACTTTCCTTTCAAAATAAAATGTGGACATAAAATCTGATTTTGATAAACGAATTTGTTTAATGAAATAAAAAAAAAAGAGACATGTGTTTTCTCTAAAGCTTTTAATTTACACGTTTGTTTTGATCATTCATTTTGCGGTAGGTAAAGGAATATTTAATGCAAATGTAATAAAGGAGGTTTTAATTATGCCATTTAATCACTTAACAGTTGTGTTTCAGTCACTCCAATTAAATGGATACAAAGGGCCTCCCGTAAATATTGGGGAAATAATAATAGAAAAAGGATTTATTCACTTGTTCACAGTCATTTAATTGGGGAAAATAAACAGGAAATATGAAAGAAATCCCTTTCGTATTTCCTGTTTATTTTCCCCAATTAAATAACTGTGAAACAGGAAATATCAAAGAAATCTCTTTGGTATTTCCTGTTTGTTCCATATTTTGTTGAAAAGGAATATTCAGTATTATATACCATTTTCTCCTAGGGTTTTAAACACTAATCCTGTGATATTATAGCACCCCACTGCCTTTCCTGTTGAAATTCCTTTAGTTTATTCCATATTTTTTGTACCCTCTTCCCATTAATGGGTAATCCCAATCTTCAAAAAGGGAAATAAGAACTAATGCTCAAAACTACAGAGGAGTGGTACTGTTGAGTGTAGTGCTGGAAGTGTACGAACGAATATTGGAACATCGTTTACGTGAAGAGATAGATGTGGATATGGAAGAATCTCAGAATGTTTTCAGAAAGGGGAGAAAGAAGTGTGCAAGATAATATATTCGCCATACAGCAAAAAAATCGAAAATTACAAACAAATACATTTTTGCAGCTTTTGTCGACCTCTTCATTAATAAAAGCCTAGAAAAGAGAAATATATATCAAAATTTAAGAGAAGCAGCAATGTGCATACAGAAACTAAAAAAAAGATGAATCGTTTAAGATTTTATATAAAAAGTAATATTAATGTAGCATTTAATTATTTAAATAAAAGTACTTGTCCTTTCTCCTACTTATTTCATTTGTATTTTTATTTAAATAATTAAAGTCTCAACAACCAACATAAAGAAGATTAGCAATTAATTATTTAAATTAAAAGCAAAAATAATATTGATTTTAAATTAAAACTTGATAATAATTACAGATTTCTTGTTTTCTTCTTTAATCGAAGAAATCTATAATTAACCTTTAAAGATTCCTTTATTTCCCTTTGAATAAAGATTTCTGTGAGTACCACTTTTGCAGATTTCTTCAATTAGTAAGTAAAGAAATCTGTAATTAGTTTCTCTATAGATTTCTTTAATTATAGGTAAGTAAAGAAATCTGCAATTAGTTTCTCTACAGATTTCTTTATTCACGAAGTTATAAAGAAAACTGTAATTTTTTGCTGCGCGAAAATTCCATTAGATGTCGCTGATTAGCGCAAAAAATTAAATTAATTAATATTTGAAATACAATTCAAAATCCTGGAATAATAGTTATTATATTAAATTAATAATTAAAGGCAAACGTAAATAAAATAAATGAATATTAAATTCACGAATATCAGTAAAAACCACCTAAATTCAAACACTTTAATAAAGTAACTGTAAACACAAACAGTTAAATGAACTAATTCCGTTCTTAATTTCGGATGTGCGGTAATTAAGTAATTGAATTAACAATTCAAATAAACGCGCTTAGCTGGCACAAACGAATCCAATCTTTATTGCCATATTTGGTAATTTGATTATGGCCGACGACGCGACATAACCAATAACAAGTCATTCAACATACACAATTAAATAAGGCTAATCTCGACGCCGTGCGATAAGTTTCCGAGTTGCTGCTGATAAATTTGGAAAATCGCGAGGAATAAATCGTGTTTTTTCTAGAATCCTGTTCGGCGAGTGGATTTTGTGGAAGCAACAGGAAGTAGTAAGCTGGGAAATTTAATACGCCCACAAAAATGTCCTACGCTTCAAGTAAGTTAAATTGTTCGTTAAAATTGTTGTTCTTGCGGGTTTTTACTAGTTTTTAGTGAGTTACGGGTGTGTTTATTTAGATTTAATAGCGGTTTTTCGCACCACACCTTTCTAACCTCAATAAAAATCCACTTGAAAAAAGGGTGTGTTTATTATTATACCGGTTCTATTTTTAGTTGAAAATGGATTTGTAATAATAAATCAAATTCCCGACTTATTTATTTAAATAATCCGTTTATTTTAATAAATCATTCGGATATTTTTATAAATGCAATTACTAATTGGTTATGACTCATCCTTCATTTCTACTTTCCTTTATTACAGAAAATATTTATGCCACCTTGCCCCGCACCCAAAGGGGGCAACCGCTGGTCTTAGGCGGTGATCCCAAGGGAAAAAACTTTTTGTACACCAACGGAAATTCTGTTATCATTAGGAATATCGAGGTAAATTGTTATTCCCTGTAATGAAAACGCAAAGGAGTAATCTATTGGGGCTTTTCTTTAATTTACAGAATCCTGCAATTGCAGACATTTATACGGAACACTCGTGCGCTGTGAATGTTGCTAAGTATTCGCCTAGCGGATTTTATATCGCTTCTGGTGGTAAGTAAAGTAATATTAATTAAATTATTGATAATAGAGGCTTCTACTTCGTTATACATTGTTTTAAGTTTTAATAAACGTTTTATTAAAACGTAATATTAATTGAAAATAGGAGCTATTTCATTCGGGAAATATTAAGTTTAGCACCATCATTATGTGGTATTAAAATAGACAATCAAGAATCCCTTTTTCTTCCACTAAAGGAAGGTGAAACTGTCCTGTTTATAAGAACAGGAAGCAAAATTCATTTAATAAATAATATGATAAATTTAATAAATTAATAATCGTTATTTTAGATCAATCAGGGAAAGTTCGTATTTGGGATACAGTCAACAAGGAGCACATCCTGAAAAATGAGTTCCACCCAATTGGAGGTCCGATCAAGGACATTGCCTGGTCGCCCGATAACCAGAGGATGGTGGTCGTCGGTGAGGGTAGGGAGCGTTTCGGGCATGTCTTCATGTCGGAAACGGGAACTTCCGTCGGGGAGATATCTGGACAGTCGAAACCGATCAATTCGTGCGACTTCAAACCCACGAGGCCGTTCAGGATAGTCACTGGCTCCGAAGACAACACCATCGGTGTTTTCGAAGGGCCACCGTTCAAATTCAAGATGACCAAACAAGTTAGTAATTTTTGTCTGTATTAAAAAAAAAAAAAAATTGGAAAATATTACCAGCGTTTCTCATGATTACTTTTAATAATATTTTTTTTATATTATAATCTACCCTACACCCATATGGGTAGAAAGGGGCATTGAATATATATATATATATATATTAAAAAAAAAAATATTAAAATCTATTATTCATTTAAAAAATATTTTTTATTTTTATAAAAGATTGAGTCGCTCATAGAGATCGATCACTTGCAAGCATTGAACGGTCGATCTTTTTTATCTTTGTCCTTATTTGTTTTGAAAATAATTTTAATATTTTTTTTCAATAGGAACACACGAGATTTGTACAAGCTGTGCGTTACTCCCCGACCGGCACACATTTCGCCTCGGCTGGCTTCGACGGTAAAGTATTCCTATACGACGGCACTTCATCCGATTTAATTGGTGAAATTGGCTCGCCGGCGCATTCCGGAGGTGTATACGGTGTGGCTTGGTCACCCGACGGTAAACAGCTCCTCAGCACCTCCGGCGATAAGAGCGCCAAACTATGGGACGTCGAAACCCGCCAACTAATCTCAGAGTTTAAACTGGGCGACACCGTAGACGACCAACAAGTTTCCTGCCTTTGGCAAAACAACTATTTATTATCAGTTTCTTTAAGCGGGTTTATCAACTACCTGGACGTTAACAATCCTGCAAAACCGCTGAGGATTATCAAGGGGCACAATAAGCCGATCACCGTTTTGGGTTTGAGCGAGGATCACGGCTCGATTTACACCGGATCTCACGACGGAATTGTAACGACGTGGAACGCTCAGAATGGCGAGAACGATAAAATCGAGGGAGTCGGGCATGGAAATCAAATTAACGGGATGAAGGCTTACAAGGATTTCGTTTACACTTGCGGTATCGACGATTCCCTTAAAAAATTCAGCACCGAATCAAACGCTTATTTAAAAGAGGACTTGAAACTAGGCTCCCAACCGCGTGGTATGGATATCTTTAAAGAATCCGGAGTGATTGTAACAGCAACTGTTAATCAAATCCACGTTATTAAAAACGACAGGAAAGTCAGTTCGATCCCCGCACCCTATGAACCCTCAAGTGTGAGCGTACATCCTAATAACCATGTAGCTGTTGGCGGTGCTATGGACAACAAGGTGCATATTTATGAATTGAAAGGGGATAACCTTAATCTGGTGAAGGAATTGGAGCAGTTGGGAGCGATTACGGATTTGGCGTATTCTCCAGATGAAAAATATTTGGTTACAAGCGATGCTCATAGGAAGGTTATTTTGTATTCGGTGCCTGAATATGAACCGGCCAATAAACAAGAGTGGGGCTTCCACAATGCTAGGGTGAACTGCGTGGCGTGGTCCCCAGATTCTCTTCTAGTAGCCAGCGGAAGTTTGGATACAAATATCATTGTTTGGTCTGTCGAGAAGCCGGCCAAACATATTATTATTAAAAGTAAGTATTTAAAACACAATTTTACCTAGAAACTTTCTGTTTAAAACATAAATAATTCACCCAAATTAAAAACCTTTATTAACTTAATATTATAATAATAGCTGTAAATCACTAGTGATTTATAATTTTTGTTAAACTTCAGGTTTATTTATGCATTTGCAGATTTGTTTATTTAATGCATTATTTTATATTGTTTAAATAAAATTCTTGTCCTTTCTCTTAATTATTTTATTTTGCTAAATAAATATTTCAGAAACTATATTTATAAATATCAATAATCTTTCTTTCTTAATCTTATCTTCTTTTAGCCGTATTGGGTAAATATCAATAATTTTTATACAAATAGTACTGAAGATCAAAACAAAGTTTCCGAAATATATATTTATTAGAATAAAATAAGTCTACAAACTGGTGTCAGGATTATGCATTATTCTTTGTTGAACTAATTATTAAATCACACAAAGGATGGCGCTACTTACTTTCATATTTTGTTTTTTGTTTAGACGCTCATGCTCAAAGTCAAATAACAAGATTGTCATGGCTGGACAACACGACTCTAGTCTCCGTCGGTCAGGACTGCAACACGAAGCTGTGGACCATCACCCCCTTCTAAACACTCTCCCAAAATTATATTTATTTATCGAAAACTAACCGTACACATATAATTATTTTGTGATGCTGTCTAAAACAACTGCATTTATCATCCGCGCATTTCTTTTCTTTCCTCTCTATAATCCACTATTACACTTTTCAAAAAGAAAAATTACTGAATTAAAATTTTCAATATTTTAGACTGGAATTTGGTGGTGTTAAATTTCCACTAGAGCTTAATCGAAAACTGAAGCATTAATTAAATGAAAAAGTTCCTAGTTAACAATAAGTTTGAGTAAGTCTTGTTCATTGTGGAGGTACTTATCGTTTGAAAATCTCTGGGGTCTTATTCACACTTTCAGCGAAGTGAAGAAGGGAACTTAATATAAATATTACTAAGCAATGGTTACGTTTAAAACAAGCCACCGGTGTTGGCATAAATTCAACTTGGATGGAGGATGATTTTGTAACTGTATTTTAAAAGTAGTGAGTTACTAACTGGTACACATCCACCATCTTACCAATTTGACAAGACTTCATTGAATCGTTCCACCCATGAATCATTTCATTGATGCTGTGAATAAGCACTCTTGATTATTTGACTGCATTTGACTTGTACGGCTGTGGTGGCACTTCAACCTAAAGATCTTTTGTGCCACTTGATAATATAAAATTGAAACTCAATCGACGTTATTTAACAAATTTGAGTAAAGTTGTAATGGTGGGTTATTTATTTTATTACGTTTTAAATTAAGAATTATTTATTTATTTATACATCATTCGATTTAGAACAACGTGAGAAAGTATTATTTTCTAAAGTTTTTAACTAAAAATGAAAATTGCTGCCAAATGCTTAAAAGTCTAATCAACTAATTCTTTTTGTTTTTCTTTTCGAGAGAAATGTGTCAATACTTATTATAGCGTATAATATATTTTTCCACTTTTCGAGTGTTCTTGCCTATGATTGGTGAATCCTTTTTTATATATGATATGTATAAAGTATCCATTTATTCTTGGGAATGTTAAACGAATTGTATTTTTGTCTTATTATAGCATGTGAGGATATACAAAAAGTGAATAAAAAACAAACAGATATTTAAAAAAATATATAGATGTATGTTATTTCCTGTAAATTATTTGATTCCCCCTAAGAAAAATATTCTTAGGGGAATTATTTTTTTATTGAAACGATGACTGCAGGACATGACTTAGGGGTTGTATGCATCAAACCATTCATTGACAATTCAATCTTTGTTCCTGCTGCGAAAATTAAGTAATTTATTTTTATATATTGTGTTGAAATAAGTAACTGTCCTTCATTTAATTTAATAATAAACGCACTAGGCTGAAGGAGTGGGTCTAGCTACTTAAAAGACAACAATCTATTTTTTTTTTTTCATTTAATAATTGTTTGCTATTAAATGTTAATTCAATAAATTATTTGACCGAATTCTCTAGGAAAGTACCATGATGGATTCATCACCATTTTTAAGCTGCAAAAACAAATGGATTTGAAAGGTAATTAACACCTTTCAAATCCATTGGTTTTTGCAGCTTAATTCCACCCCTAAATGCTGTTAACTCTTTTGTTTTTTTCATTTACAGAGTTCTACATTTTTTTATTTTACACTGTAATTGGAAGATGACAACGATAAGTTGTAACGGGTAAGGACGGTGATTCCCTGTAGTTTTTCGTAATGTTTTCCCACTGCATTTCTGATGGGCTGAAAATCGCCTTAGAACGTAAATTTCCTTTCACAGTCTCTAGATCCTGAAAACAAATTACAATTACTTGATAAATTTATGTTACTGTATGCAATGGCCTCCGTTAATTAAATAAATATATGAAAAATTCAAAATGACCTGTCAAATTCAACAACTTTGTGTGATGCAAGCTGTGTGTTTTAGGTTAGGATAAAATCATTCAATTTATGTCAGAACTGTCATTCACATGTAAAACATTCTTTTTTTCTAATGTAAAGGAAAATCAGGCGAAAATGTATTTAAGTAATTAATTTTTGTATAATAAACATTAATTAAATAACAAATACTTGAATTAATATAAAATTATTCACGATCTGCTGATTCGTGTTCTTAAATTTTGAGAAAGCTCTAAATTTATTTGACAAATTATGATTTAAACGTAATCAATTGCTAATATCTTAATGAAAATTCGCCGTCATTAAAGTATGCTTGCAATTTTACAGTAAAAGCCAAATTGAAACAAATTAAAAAATTCTGGGCCGAAAGACCTCCGGTCGATAGCCGTTTCTCTTAAGAATATATATTTGTTTTAAATTGTTTCATGTATTTTATATTGAATTAAATATGTATGTATTCTTTGGGAATAAAGATGTTTGTATATATATAAAAAATTCTGATTACACTGTTGAATGAAAAGTTATCATCATTCAACGATAAAAATGAAATAAAAAAAATATCATTGAATGACGATAAAGATAGGTTATTTAAAATTTCAGTATTTTTGCGATTGAATGCAAAATTTAAGGAGAGTGATTAGAGTCGTTCAGTTATGGTTGTGATTTTCCAAAATAACCAATATATTTTCAGAGATATTTATTGTTTCGTGGTTAGAAAATTATTTTATTCCTTCACTTCTTTTATGAAGCCTTTACCCTTTCGAGTAATTTCGACTCGTTTTCAATGAAAATCAAATTTATTAAACACACTTTCAAAATTTCATTTCATTTTCCGACTGAATTTTAAGTTGAAACTAACTGGTTCAAAAATCATAAAACACTTTTCATAATGAATGTGAATACCAAGATTGATTGATTGGTAATCAATAGATGCATCAATAACAACTTTAGAATATACCTTTAATAACTGCTTATTCCTTTCCTTTGCTTCTTGGAATGATATGTTGGCTTTATTATCAACATTCTGTTTACTGGATTCTGAATCTTTATCCTCTATTTCTCTGAAAAAAAAGTTTTTTTTTCCTTATTACTTTGTAAGTCTATAAAGCGATTGAAAGAGAATAATTAATTCATTAATTATTTTCAAATTTCTCTAAGTTGATTTATTTCTTCGCTTTCAACTAAAACTTAGTCAATGTTATATTATTCTAATCTTCTTTACAATCTTTTTTATGTTGGTTTTTGGTTGTGGAGACTTTAATTATTTAAATAAAAATAATTAATGGTTTTAATATTTAGACATTGGTAGTTCATATTGTATGAAATAAATATGAATAAATTATTAAAAATCAACGAATAAAACACAGATTAGATTGAATTTAAAGTTATTCAATCTAATCTGTGTTTTATTGGTTGATTTTTAATAATTTATTCATATTTATTTCATAAATAAAAATAGTTCTCCTTTATCCTACTTATTTTTTTATTAAACTAGATATATTTCAACTACTGAATATGGAAACATATATTTAGGCAAAAGGTGGCGCTTGCGTCGTCTTTAATTTATTATGATGGATTTCCCAAATATATTTAGTTTATTAAAAAAAATAAGTATTAGAAAAGACAAATATTTTTTTTTATTTAAATAAATATATTATCCTGTTTGTTATAATTTATTGCCAAAGTAATTTTCTCTAATACGAATAATGTAAATTTTTAGCAAAAGCAAAAATACCTTTGTGCAAGAAGTGTTTCGATTTTATTCTCCTGTTGACCAAATTTATGTAAAATCTGCTGAATTTCTTCAATTGGCATTTCTTTTAAAACGCAGTTTCTATTGAAAACGGGAAATTGAACGATTTTATCGAAATATATAATATTTGTTTGTATTGCGCGACCAAGAAACGGGTTGCCAACAACGAATGGCGGGCGGGAAATTTAAAAGAAATTAATAAAGGATTTTTAAAATCGGTTAAAATTATTATTAATTGATTGAATTGAAATTAACGTACAGTCTAAATTTCACATTTCCCTTAGAGCCTCAATTATCAAAAATATTCTGTGATTTAAAAACGGCTAATCAACTTTTAGCACAACTTGTGTTGTATATTGTATTATTCATGTAAATGGCACGCCGTTGAAATAAATAAATAAAAAATAAATAATTGTACACTCAATATATTAAGTGAACAATTGTGAGTTATGTTTAAAAATCTTCAAGATTGTAAATATTTTGTTTATTTGACTATGTGTTATATATAGTTAAACAGAAAAATGCTTATCATAAAAAATCTACTTAACAATGTATAACACATAGTCCTTATCTTTAGATATATAAGTTGCTTAGACTGAAAAATTCTGTCTATTTTTATATACATCCACTGGCTCATTTTTTTTTTATTTTTCTGTCAGAGTATAGTACTTTTTTTTAAATGAAAGTGTTTTATTTTTTGTTCTGGGCTATCGATGATATTAATATTTTCGCCTATTAATATTCCTGATAACCCATGGAAGAAAAACATGTGTTATTTCTAATAAATTGTCAATCGGTAATTTACAGCCGCTATAAAAACGCACAGTGATAAAAATGGTGATTTATAACGTTCCTGAACACAATCATTTTACGAGACATGTTTTCATACGTTCAGATGAAAATTGCGCTCCTCAATCAAATCGCCAAGACGATGAATTTTTTAAAGATGCGGAAATGCCTGAGCGAACCAAAATACCTGATCCGTTTGATCGCCGTCATTATTTGCTTGGGAATCGCGTTCTTTCAGGTATAGAAACACTAATTGTAAACAAAATGTTTTATAATAATAATCGATCGATTACTCGATGAAACTCCATAATACAATATTTGTAAATAAAACATTTTTTTCATAAAGTTTCATAAAATTTATTATATCGACACTGATACAATTAATTTTGTGAAACTTAAAAAAAACGTTTCTTTTAGAAATATTCGGGACTATTCTATAAGAGAAATGTTAAGTTTAACGTGTATGTTATTTTTTATTATCACAGTTTAAGATATATATGTTTAGAATATGAAATATAATTATTATAATATATTTATTTACGGTATCTCCTTTTTACAAAATAAAGCAAAAGTTAAACTTAACATTTTCTGTACGGAATAGCCCCTATCGTATTATGGAATTCCATCAAGTAAAATCATAAACCATCGCTTATTTAATATATATATATATAATCTAAAATCCCCATCTACCATAATGGTGGTGTAGGGGTTCGCTTATTTAATACTTTTTATAAATTGTGAAAAAAATATGTGAATTGTTTTTTTATTTATTTGTAATTAGAATTTTTGAGTCGATTATTAAATAATTAATAACAGCAACCAACCAATATTAATTGTTTAGTAATCTCGTTTTTTTTATACAAGTGTAGTCCAAAACGAAGGATTTGGGGTTGTAGTTTTTATTTATTTTCATAAAATTTTAGACATCAGAATGTTTCCGAAAAATCATGCATCCACCAATTTCAACGCACTACACGTTCAAGTTGAATCAATCCATGAAATATCCATCGATTACAGTCTGCAGGAATCCTCCTTATAAAACTGAAGTGTTTAAGGTAAGTATTATATATTATTTATTTATTTATTCTTATATAACATCGTTATAAGTTCCTCACTACTTCTCAGTGTGAGGTGATTATATATTAAATTAATCTGATATTATTAAATTAATCTTACAAGTGTTTACTTCAATATTGTTCAATCACATTTCTGGTTGGGTTAATGTAGAGTAAGTCAACATAAGGAACTATTAAAAAAATAAGTGAAGTGCGGAATTGTGTATGTATTATAATAAATAATCTTTTTGTTATATCCTTGGCTATTTTCAAATATTTGTTCACAAACTTGTAGCTTCAAAACGTTCTGCTCGTGTTTAAAAATTAAAATATCAAGTGTAGACCTTAATGTTGCTATATTATACAAATATGAGTTGTGTGAAAGTTGACTTAAATATGAGAAGCGCTTTTCTTCACTTTTTAAAATTTTTAATACTAGATGTATATTGAAAATCAATGGTCTACAAGTATTGAAAATGATCGCATTGTAATCGAAATGTATTAAAAATTAAAAAAAAAATGAAGAAAAGTGTACAAGTGTTACGTATACTTAATATTGCTGTTTATTCACAGCTCATTCGAAATGTATTAAAATTAAAAAAAAAGAAATGTGTACAAGTGTTACGAATACTTAATATTGATGTTTAATTCACAGCTCATAACTGTCACAAAATAAAAATATACGAAAAATTATTTGACAGGTGCAAGTTTAGCACTTCAAGTTTAAGGTTGAAAATATTTCACACCTGTCACATTACCAATACACCATCAACTGGGGATAATATATTATAATAAACTTTATTACCCAAAGGACAAAAAAAATATAAGGCTTGTAACCTTAGACAGGAAAAATATACAACAATGAAAAACACGATATCGTTAACAACTCAAACAATTCACGAATACAACAAAGTTGAATAATACATAAAAAATTAAATTATATAGCTTATAAACTGAAAATAAAAAAATCTTATTTTAAACGACAAAATCAAATAAAATTAAGAAGTAAACAGGAAAAATAAGAAGCACGACCTCCGGTCGATAGCCGATTCATCTACAGAATATAATTCTAATTTTTGTATATTATTGTAACTACATATACACATTTGAATAAAGATGGTTAGTTAGTTAAGAAGCACAGAAAAAGAAGAAAATATATTTCCCTCAATACCGTCAGCCCGAGATGGGAATCGACGCCCACAAATCCCGAGTGAGGATGAAGGGAAGAAAACTTGCACAAACTATTATCAATTTGCAATAATATTGAAATGTATAAGTATATGTAAATCAAGAATTAATTGTAAAAGCAATAATAAAATAAAATATTTTATGAAATAAATATGAATAAATTATTAAAAATCAACCAATAAAACACAGATTAGATTGAATAACTTTAAATTCTCGACTAGTTTCGGGTTATTAGCCCATTTTCAAGAGAATTTAAAATTTTAAATTATCTTGAAAAGTTAGTTATTCAATCTAATCTGTGTTTTATTGGTTGATTTTTAATAATTTATTCATATTTATTTCATACAATATGAACTACCAATGTCTAAATATTAAAACCATTAATTAAAATATTTTATATTTAATACGATAATTTTAATAAAAATAAGAGAAACATAACGAAATTTGTAACTTAATTTTATATTATTTAAATTGGTATTCTTTTTAAATTATATTTATATCTATAAATTGAATACATTTTCAAAGTACAACATTGAAATATAATTTAAATTAATTAAATATAAGTGGAAAAGATGGGATTTAACTCCCTCGGCTAAAAATCGAGTGACATGGGTTCAAATCCCACCGGAGATGTTTCTTTTCCACTTATATTCAATTAATTTAAATCATATCTCAAAAATGTCTTAAATTCATAATTTTATATTGTTTTATTAAATTCCGTTAGAAATATGGCTTAACGCCGAATTCATCGCCCTACTTCAGCAGCACCTGGATGAACTTCGATTTCAAAAATTACACACTGGACGAATTTTTCGAAGAAGCCACGTACACCTTCAAAGAAGTGATTCCTTTCGGAGGCTTCGCCGGATATAAAAAGAGTTAATATCTGATTATGTTTACTATACGATTAGTCTAATTTAATTAATTTTCAGACCTTGTAGTCTCTGAGTTTATAAAACTCTTGCACGGAAAATGCTTCAAGTTGTCGCCGAAAAATATTACTTCTCTGGAGTACCACAGCGGGTACATGCTGTATTTGACGAATAAGGATTTGCAGGATGGTTTCGCGAACACTGCTCCGGGATTTCATATACATATTCACGAACCGTCTGAAATGATTAATGGTAATTTATTGTTATATTAAATTTAAATATAAGATAAAAACATATTAAATTAAATAAAAATAATTTGAAAATAATTCAATAATTAATTTATTTCCCTTCAGCTACTGTGACATTATGACTTATGTTACATATTCTGATAATTCTGAATTGTTATGTAACATCGATTTTAATGTGCCCAGACTATTCTCTAGACATAAGCGAACATTTAATTATGCAACGCCACGTACTTCTCACTACATGTTTTCTCCATTATATAAAATGATACGGAATTATCATGATATCCAATGTTTTGTCGACATTTTTACACCCTGTATAAAACAATTTATGTTTGACATTAGCGAATGTGTATTCTGAATTCATTATATACCTGTACTCACACTGTACAACTATATTTAGTTTAGTTTATACATATATATTTCTCTGTAATTTGGCTCTGCTTGTTGAGAAATAAATTATTATTATTATTATATTAAATGTGTGGCTGAAATACCTTCGATTCATCTGCATAAAATAATTCTAATTTTATATATTAATATATATACATATAAACATTTCAATAAAGATGTTATTAAATGTGTGACGAATTTTAGAATTCAACACCCAAAAAGAGAGCTACATGGAATACATTTATTTAGACGTCGGTGATGAAATGACTTACACAATGAGAACCCATGAATACGGCCAAATACCAAACAAGGAAAATAATTGCACCCTGGAAGAAGATTACAGCCGATCAAAGGTGAGTTATTTCAAAGCAAATTATTATTATATTTATTTACGGAAATGTCACCATTTTATAAAATTACAATAAGTTTTACTATACGTAGTAGATAAATATTGTTATTGTTTATTTGTATGTAATAGACAAATAAACAATAACTGAGAATACTGAATAACTAATAAATTAATTAATTATTATCCCAAGTGTTGGGTTAATCGAGTAAATAATTCAAACATTAATGTATAAATAAATAAGACAGCAAGTCTTATTTAAATTAATTTAATTGTTTATTTATTTAAAAAATATGTACAATTTTACTAGACAATATTTTATTTAAACAAGTGTGTACATTTTTACTAGAAAAATAAATTGCTCCAGAAATTGAAAAATATTTGTGGTAATTTTTTAGATGTAATGTTTTTCTCTTTTTTTGTTGAACTGGACATTTTTCACCTCTTCCTCTTTTCGAAATATTTTAACCATACATTTAGGATTGTATCTTTATTTCATTTTTATTTTCTACAATTATTTGATATTGCAACTTCACAACAACTTCATCACGAATTACCTAACTTCGTGTCCTTTTCAATTATTTTTAGTGCAAGGAAGATTGTTTGCAAAAGTTAATCACTGAGGAAATTGGCTGCAGCACACCCTGGATGGAAAACGAGAATTTGCAGCGTTGCAAAAATTACGAAGACATGAAATCGATCATTGCTTCTTACAACGAATACAGGTATTTATTAGAAATTCAATCAAATAAAAAAAAATGAAATGAAACAAAGATTTCATTGTAAATTCAATCAATTCGATGGCAGAAACAGCCAAAGCCTATTTAGCAATTATATTGGTATAAACTTCAAGAGAATAACTTCATTAGTTATAAAATTCCCCAAAAGTTTCGGCAATTTTTTTATAATCACTCTGTAATTGACATAAACCTCAAGAAAATGATTTCAACACTGCATAAACTTGAAGTTATAAAATTCCCAAGATTTTTCGGCAAGAAATTTAACTTGTCTACAATCATTGTTGATCACTCTGTAATTGATAAAAATCTCAAAAGAATAACTTCAACACTGCATTCTTCAAGTTTTTTTTTTGTTTTGTTTATTTCATTCATTGAATGTTGAAATTATTCTTTTGAGGTATTTATCAATTACAGAGTGATGATCAATGATTGTAAACAAGTTAAATTTCTTGGGAATTTTATAACTTCAGGTTCATGCCGAATGCAGTGTTGGAATCATTTTCTTGAGGTTTATGTCAATTACAGAGTGATCAACAATGATTGTAGACAAGTTAAATTTCTTGCCGAAAAATCTTGGGAATTTGATAACATTTTCTTCAGCAATTCAAAATACGAACACCTGTGCCACTGTCCGCGTCCATGCAGCCTCACAATCTACATCCCTTACGTGCAGACCAGGAAAGACATCGAACCGCCGAACAGCGTGTTTTCCCTGCACTACACCTCGAATTTGGTGACCGTGATGGAGGAAGTTTCCGGCTACGACTGGAATCTCTTTTTGGCCGACCTTGGTGGATCTCTGGGGTTCCTCTTGGGATTGTCCGTTTTGGGCATAATCGGATTAATGGAGCAAATTTTGGAATTGTGCATTTCGAAGAAGAAGAAGAGGAAGTACGAAGGAAAGGAGGAGAAGAGGGTGCAGATTTATTTGAATGGGGTGAAGTTGAATGATGAATTCGGGCAGGAGTTCAAGGAAGCGGATAAATATTAGAAGCAATTTTTATTGTTTCTTACGTAATCGATTTTTACTTTCTATAACGGCTACAGGTATTTATTAGAAATCAAAAAGCAAATTACCAAGTAGGCCTTAGCTGTCTCTGCCAAAGCCTACTTAGCAATTGCACCCTTCTCTTCTTGCGTTCACTATAATACAATTTTCAGGTTTTTGTATTTATTTCCTTCGTTCCGGCAGTTTTTTCCTTTATTTTAATACTAACAGTATTTTCAATTCGATAGCTGTCTTTACTAAAGCCGACTTGCAAATTACTAAGTAGACTTCAGTTGCCCCTGCCATCGCCTACTTAGTAATTACGGCCTTCTCTACTTGCTTTTACTATTATACAACTTCCAGGCTTTCGTATTAATTTATTTCCTTCATTCCCCCATTTTATTCCTAACAGTATTTTCTGAAAGCCTAACCTGATGAAATCTCTAAATAAAAATTGTAAAAAAATAGAAACGAGGGCAATATTTATTTCATTGTAAAACAAGTTTATTCTTAATTAACCGAGAATTGTTATCATGAAAAAATATGCTATGTAATTTAGTGTTTATATAGATAACTGTATTTTAGTAAGAGATATGAATATATTAAAAATATACGAATAAAATACAACAACAATAAAAAATGATTAAATTGAATAGCCTTAAATTCTTGACTAGTGTTCGTTTAATGGTCTATTTTTTCAAGATAATTTAAAATTGTATTTTAAAATAAATTTAAGGCTACTGAATGGTTTTTTGAGTTTACGTGAAGTGTTTAATCACAAATTGAAAGACTGTTATTTAAATTGTGAAGTAAGAAATTTAAGGCTATTCAATTTAATCATTTTTTGTTGTTGTATTTTAGTCGTATATTTTTAATATATTCATATCTTTTACTAAAATACAGTTATTATACGGTACATTTTTATGATTTATTCATATCAATTATTACCATAATATGAACCATTTAATTATTATTTATTTTAATTATAATTGTAGTTTCAATAAACATTAACATCTATTTTAATTGTGTATTTTATTATTAAATTTCAATACATAAGTTGCTTATAATTATCCAAATCTCATTCATTGACTTTTTTTTAGTATTTCGAGAAAAATTTAATTAATAGAAAAAAAAAAACGAGGTTAAGTGGAAAGGTGGTGCCGTATTCAGAAGCAATAGGCAAGGCAATTGAGAGCAGCCTTGCGCCGGGTGCGCAGGCATTCCTGACTTAATAAGGTGGTGGCATAATAACCAATAATAACCGAACGTTGACGGAGACGCCGCGACGCCCGCACAATGATAGGGAACGAGACGGCCTATCCGCTTTTGTGGACGGGCGTCGCGACGCCGCTCAAGCTCGGAACAAGGTGCGCGACGCTCTTATTCACGCGCACGCTTTGCTCAGGTCGATCCAACAGAGACACAAGCTGCGAATTTGGAGTTTGTAATATTTTTGAACAGCGCTGCCACGTAAATGCAATTTTATTTTTCGAGCAATGTTAATAAAAAAAATACATTAATTAATTTGTTGCTACATTAGAGAACGTATAAAGTGCATAATTTTATATAATTTAATTTTATCATGTTCATAGTTGTGGTGTAAAGCAGCGCTGTTGTTATCTAGTCCGAGGGCACATCCTTCTGCTAGAGCTTTTGTAACAGCTCGAAGATGAGAACGAAATGGCTTAAGAAGCGTAAGCGCAGTAAATGTATGCGAGGTCCAAATAGACCATTTCACGTCCAATTCAAATTCTAGTGAACGTAGTGATTCTAAATTTCACGAAGATTTGAGTTTTTCTTTAAAATATTCGAAAGAAGATATGAAGTTTTTCTTTAAATTATTGAAAAAAAAAAAACATGCTAAAAAGGTTTTTTGAATATTTTAAAGAAAAACTCAAATCTTCTTTCGAATATTTTAATGAAAAACTCAAATCTTCGTGAAATTTAGAATCACTACGTTCACTAGAATTGGAATTGGACGTGGAATGGTCTACTTGGACCTCGCACACATTTACTGGTTTTATTGTGACAAGAATAAAAAAGTGTTCCAATGTCTGCCACAATGGAAATTCCTGTAATTTCTATAGGAACTCCAAATACGAATGCCTGCCACAATGGATATTCTAGTATTTTTTACAGGACCTCGAAATAATAATATTCTGTATAATTTATAACTTAAAAATTATAAATTAAGTATGCTTTCTTCATTATTATTTTAAAAAAATTAAGAATTAATTCAAATGCACTTTTTGTTTCTTTCCAAATAATCTTCATGTATTATTCTAAATCCACTGATCAAAATGGATAGAAAAAACTTTGCTTAAAAACAACTAAATTGTCTCCGAAATATACATTTGGTATAACAAATAAAGTGTGAAGAAAGGTTATTAGTGCTTTATTTATTAATTTAATTTGATCTTCACGTAACTCAATCAATCAAATTAAAAAAAATATATATATATTAAAGGTTACTTAATGTCGTTTTTACAAAATTAAAAACAATATTAAACGTTGTTTTTACAAAATTAAAAACAATATTAAACGTTGTTTTTACAAAATTAAAAACAATATTAAACGTTGTTTAATGTTGATGCAATTGTGAAAATTTTGTTCAGTATGAAATCTCCATTAAATCGGTTAAAATAATTCAATCGCATATTTCGCGGTTTGCTCCGTTTGATGTCATCTCTCTTAATTAATTAAGCGCGCATCGCGGGAATGTTCAAAGTTATTGATCATTTGTATGATTAGAATGATCCGATAATTACCTAACCATTGCGCCGTTTCAATTTTGGCAAATGATGATTTACGCCGAAAAGCCTGCCAAAACATTTGTAGGCCATCGGACATTCATAAGCTGGCATTAATTGAGTAAAAAAGACGGCTCAATTACTGAAATCATTACGCTTATTAAACAATGTAACTTATTTTCCACGAATTTATGATTATTTATAAATAATTTAATGATGAAAAAAAAAACGACAGATTTTTATTACTGGGAACTTATTTGTATTGTAATTGCGATTATGAAAATTAGTTCGAAGTTTGTGGTTTCAATAAGATGGTGCCGTAGCATCTATAGAAGTTATAATATGGTGGGCTGGTGGGCAACTTAGTTCTACTTAAGTTGTGATTATGAAAGTTACGTAGAGGTTAATGGTTTCAATAAGATGGTGCTGTAGCATCTATAGAAGTTATAAGATGGTTGGCAACTTAGTTCTACTTAAGTTAGATTATGCAAGTTACCTCAAGGTTTGTGGTTTCAATAAGATGGTGCTGTAGCATCAATAGAAGTTATAAGATGGTTGACAACTTAGTTCTACTTAAATTACGATTATGAAAGTTACCTCAAGGTTTGTGGATTTAATAAGATGTTGCTGAAGCATCTATAGAAGTTATAAAATGGTGGACAACTTAGTTCTACTTCAATTGCGATTATGAAAGTTACCTAGAGGTTTATGGTTTCAATAAGATGATGCTGTAGCACCTATAGAAATTATAAGATGGTTAACAAATTAGTTCTACTTAAGTTGTGATTATGAAAGTTACGTAGAGGTTTATGGTTTCAATAAGATGGTGCTGTAGCACCTATAAAAATTATAAGATGGTTTACAATTTAGTTCTACTTAAGTTAGATTATGCAAGTTACCTCGAGGTTTGTGGTTTCAATAAGACGGTGCTGTAGCATCTATAGAAGTTATAAGATGGTAGGCAACTTAGTTCTACTTAAATTGCGATTATGAAAGTTACCCCAAGGTTTATGGTTTTAATAAGATGGTGCTGTAGCACATATAGAAGTTATAAGATGTTTGGCAACTTGATTATACTTTAGTTGCGATAATGAAAGTTAGCTCGAGGTTTATTGTTTTAATAAGATGGTGAAGTAGCACCTACAGAAATTATATTATTTTAAGATGGTGATGTAGGACGATGAGGCTTAAACAGTAAAACTGTTAAAGTTTTTAGTAATTTATTTGTTAGTTTAAATTTCCACAAGTAGAGCTAGAATATTCGAAATTTTGAACTGTTTCCTGATGACTACATAGTGTTCCGAAAAGACCGTGAAGGAAAGGTGGAAATTTCGTTTGTGGATAACTTTCCAGCAGTATTTTAGAAAGAAAATGGCAACGGGAAAATACGGAATGTGCGGGAGAAAATTTTAAGTAAAAAAAATCGACGGATGAAACAATCACGCTCAATAATGCATGTAGCAAAAGTATGGGGAGTAATTAAGCATGACAATGTAGAAAGGGCAACATATCTAAATTCAGTTTTATGAAAAGAAAATATTCATTGTATGTATATGTAGCAATAAATCTTTTCTCATTATTTATTTCGCCTTGAAGCGCCAAAAAATTGCCCTTCGAACACTTAAAAAAAAGTCATAAAACGAACGTGGATGTTTGGTGTAAAACTCATTGGACGCACAGATTCGTATCGGCCCGAAATATAAATAAAATAGCATAGTTACAGAAATATCCCGCAGTGAGTAATAGCCAGGTTGCCAGGCCCAATAACCCCGGCCATCCGGAGAGAACACAAAATGTCAAACCGGACTTTAACAGAACCCTAAAAGCCGCTTCGAAAGTTTACCATTGCATAAACGTTACCGTTTTTGCGCGTAAATAGACGTAATTTTTCTATTTGCGCGCGCGTCTTAAAAATAGACGAAACGCCGAATCACCACCACCGGCGAGTTCCAAAACACTGGAATCATACCGAGGTCTATATTTGAATTCCGGTTTATTCATTTATTTTTTTTGAAAGTACGCTTTTCATTTTCTGCGCGGCATAGTTTCGCGCGCGAATCATCTTCATGACAAATTTGTGTAAATCATTTTCATGAATTTATACATTTTCGTTGAGCAAGCGTGCAGCAAAACTCATTTCGTTTTGGCAGTTCCGTTATATATTGTTTTAGAAAATCAAATGCACAATTTCTATATTAACAAGTATATACACGTTCTAATAAATAGATGATATATAATATAATTTTTATATACATATTATTACCTGCCATAAGCTTCCAGGAATCCCAGTAAAAATTCTTTCAGTAGACTTATGTTAAAACTCATTAATGCTTTTATTAGGACTCACACCGGCTTAGTGGCAGTAAGACTTTTGATGCACTTTCTCTGATGCTCGGTTGTAATAAGAAAATGTCGTCCCTTTATCCAGTGCATAACCACCGCGCACCGAAGTAAAAAAAATGACCATATGTATTTTTGCCTCTCACAATTCTTATACAAATCAATGATTCTGCGTTTCATTTGAACCAATATAATACAGACCTGCTGAATACTACTACAACATACTGCATTAATATTATTTATTTGGTATACTAATACTAGTAATATAGTATACTAACACTATTATTTACAGGGAGGGGCGGAAAAAGCTATCCGATTTCAAATCCTTTTTTCTGAGAAGAGGGAACAGGTAGAGTAAATAAATCACGCTACGATTAAAGTATGGGTGTCAAATTTTCGACAGACGGGTTCAGCATTGAAAATGAAGTCGCCTGGACGTCTCAGGACAGCAACAGGACCTGAAAACGTGGCCAATGTGAGTTTTTTTTTAAATCGGATAGGTTTTTCTGCCCCACCCTGTAGTACTACGAATACAATTTCTATTGATGACAGATCAGGAAATCTTGATGGTCGGAATAAAAAAAATATTTTCAAAGGTTCCAAGAGGATCAATGTAGCCGAGCATTAGCTTGTTGAAAAAAATCCCAAAGATATGGTAAGATATGACGTCTTACAATTTCTTCTTTCGAGCAAGCTTACTGCCTTCCATGAATCAATAGTTTTCTACCTATAAAACTAGATATAATGGAGTAAATGACAACCTCAGGTAATTATTTGTAAAATGAAATTTGAGATATTATGGAGTTAGATGCTGTTAGCATCAGATAATTCTTTGTAAAGGGAAATTTTTCTGAAAACAAAAAATAACTAGGCAGGAGAGAAACTAATTTTTGATCTTTTTCCAAACTCAACATCCTATTTATAGATGGAAGTTTAGCTTTCTACCTATAAAATTGGATATAATGGAGTAAATGACAGCCTCAGATAATTATTTGTAAAAGGAAATTTGAGATATAATGGAGTTAGATGCTGTTAGCAAGATAATTCTTTGTAAAGGGAAATTTTTCTGAAAACAAAAAAGAACTAGGCAGGAGAGAAACTAATTTTGATCTTTTTCCATACTCAACATCCTATTCATAGATAGCAGTTTAACTTTCTACCTATAAAATTGGATATAATGGAGTAAATGACAGCCTCAGATAATTATTTGTAAAAGGAAATTTTGCTGAAAAAAAAAAAAGAACCAGTCAGGAGAGAAACTTGTTTTGATCTTTTTCCATCAAAAATAATTTCAATATTTTGCTTTCTTCACCGCCGTCTTCAGAATCCATCAACAATCTCGTTCTCTGTTGAGCTCTACTTACTTCAAATTATTTTATTTACTGATTCCGCAATTTGCACGAAATAAAATCCTCCACAATCTAGAAATGTACAATTGTAAATTTAATTCAGGATGATTTATTTGAAATTAAAACACTTGGTTCCTCCCTGAAGATGACCAATGGTCGAAACTAGTCGGAGAAAATATAAATAAGTGAAACAAATCAAGTGTTTTAATTTCAAATAAATCATCCTGAATTAATTCAAAAATGTTTCACCGCGGGTTAAGTGAGAAATTAATTAAACATATTGTAAATTTAAATTCTATTTAAAAATGCATGAATATTTTTTTTTTTACTAAAAGGACCGCCGTGTAGCATTGAAAAGTTTAATAACAACAAAATCCTTGATATTTATAAAAAAAATGAATTTTGGCGCCGACTTTAAAATAAATTAGACACACGATATACCGGCGGCGAGATAACTAGAATCTATTTTGTTTTCGTCTTGCGCGAGAGCTCTTGAAAGTGGGCGCCAGGAATTTTCGAAACATATTCACAATTACAATTTGGCTATATCTAATAATAATTAAATTCACATTTAATGACGATGCCACTTGAAATTACGCAAAAGGTGGCGCTTGCGTCGTCTTTAATTTATAATAATTAAATTATTTATAAAAAAGTGTACCTTTTAGAATAAATTTAAATATTTGATTGTAGAGGCTGTTACTTCGTGAAATTCCATTTCCAACACTTTAGTAGAAAAAAAAAACACTTAGTTTTTTTTTTAAGATTTCGCTTTTCATTCGTCTGCCTGATGAAGCTACTGTGTAGCGAAACAATTGTCGCAGTGATTTATTTATTTATTCAATATACGGCAGACCATCTACAATTTACCTTAAAACTAAGAAAACAGACATTTTACTTAAATATATACATTAAGAATAATAAAAAGTTAACATTAAAAATTAAAATTATAATACACAATTAACAAATACACAAAATTATACGCTATAACAATAAAACAAATCACTGGCTTCGCAAATAGGTTTTAAAAGATGTATATTTCCCTGCAAATAAATCAAAGTTGAGCTATATTAGCGTGATCGACTAAAAAAAAGTGAAATCTTAAAAAACTAAATGTTTTTTTTTTGTACTATAGTGTTGGAATAAATTTAATAAAATCTTTGTATATAATTTTATAATAATCTTTATTGAATAATTAATTTAAAATATCCCACTGAATAAAACTTCCCTGCAAATAAATCAAAGTTGGCCATATTAGCGTGATCGACTAAAAAAAAAGTGAAATCTTAAAAAACTGTTTTTTTTTTGTACTATAGTGTTGGAATAAATTTAATAAAATCTTTGTATATAATTTTATAATAATCTTTATTGAATAATTAATTTAAAATATCCCACTGATTAAAACTTCCCTGCAAATAAATCAAAGTTGAGCTATATTAGCGTGATCGACTAAAAAAAAAGTGAAATCATAAAAAACTAAATGTTTTTTTTTGTACTATAGTGTTGGAATAAATTTAATAAAATCTTTGTATATAATTTTATAATAATCTTTATTGAATAATTAATTTAAAATATCCCACTGAATAAAATAACCATAAAATTGTATTGTATTTGGAATATTTTAAAATATGATTTTATTTTGCTTTTATATTTATGATAAAAGAACTTAAATATGTAATATTACCTCGGGTGGTACATTTTTTTATAGTAAGTAGGGAACCAAAAATGTGATAATAAATTATTACAAAGTAAATTTTAACCTATTTTTAGCTCAGGAATTAGCTATCGACTAGAGATCATTTCGCCTATCCTTGTCAAATCTATTCTTTTTTATATTAAACGTTATAAAATAATATTAAAGGATAAATCAAAAACACTTGGTTTGTTTCACTATTATAAACAAACCAAGTGTTTTTGATTTATCCTTTAATATTATTGTCAAAATGTTTCACCAGGTGATAAATGAGAAAGTTATTCAAGAAATGTTATAAAATATATATTTTTGTGGAATGCTCTGTATATTATCTTAAATTCGTAATTTAGACACAATTATTTATTTGAAAAGTTCTTTCGACCTTCCCTTAAAATTATTTAATTAATAAATTTATTGTTTGTGTATTAATGATTTATCATTGATTATAATAAATTGTTATATTTATATTAAATAAAAATGATTTGAAAATAATTAATAAATCATTTTTATTTAATATATTTAAATAACCAAGTGAATGAATACTCTTTTCTATTTAAATTGTTATATTTAATTGCTCTATAATAACATTTTTAATGAAACTTAAAAAAAAATCGTTGTTTTATTTATAAATAGTGTATTATAGATTTTCATCAAGTAAAAGCTTCAACCATCGATTATTCAAATATATTTGCAATACAATTTCAAGCGCAGTAATAATATTATAATATGCAGTAACGTCGGTCGTAAATTATATCATTTGAATTTATTTGAGCGAAGTGAAATATTAGTAATACATTTCGTGAATGTAAATCCGACAATCTATTTTCGTATTGTTTGGCGTTGAGCAGATGCTACACTCCCAAATTAATGGCACCGCTGTATAAACCGCTTTTACTCTTTAGAGGAGGCGTATTTTGGAAAATGTACTTAACGGGAAAGGCTCACATCCAAGAATATTAATTTCAGATATTTTTTTATATATAATTAATGCTTGTGGCGCTACATTCTTGATGGAACCGTAATTTAAAATTAGGTAAATTAACATACTTGTTATGTTCCATATTTTTATATCATTTGAATTTATTTGAAACATAACATAACATAACAAGTGTGTTAATTATCTTAATATTTTTTTTATAATTTTAATTGAACACTTAACTCGCCCTTCCATTTTGTTATAGCTATACATGGATCAATTAAATAAAACGATTTTTTTTTTCTATAATACATGGATCTATAATAAATTCAAAATAATGAAATGAATAAATATAAATACTCCTTATTTTATTGCAACAAATAATCGCTACTGCGCACGCCACACCGCCTTCGCACTAGTTTGGGTCCAGGGGTGAGTCGTACCCCGAAACCGATATCATCAGATGGATTGTAAATGTTGACTTCATACTTAAACGTGTATTTTTGTAAATAAAGGGTTACTTTTGTTAACCTCGACTTTATGGAATCACCGCAATAAGCATCCCATCCACGCTGTTGCGGCTTTACCTGATAATCATCCCTAGCCCAACCCTCATTAACATAAGTTTGCGCATTAGCAATGGGCCTGGATTACGGCGAAACGGAAGAGATCGTGGGAAGCGTGATCGGCCGTATTGAGCCATACCACGCATGCGCTTTAAATATACAAACGGAGATTCGAATAGGAGAGATGAACACCAGACTTCACATTATCAACATCGCGACTATTCATAATAAATTAAAGACGACGCAAGCGCCACCTTTTGCCTAATTTCAAGTGGCATCACTGGTTATCCATACGCTAGATGAATGGTGGCTGAACATTTCTTTAAATGTGAATCGCGACGATTATTGTAAATTGTAATTGATATAATTTAATATACAGTTTGAGTTAAATCAAGTAATAATTTCATATAATCAAGCATGCTTAACAGCTACTTTATTTAGTTTGTTAACTCTTAGTTTGATAATGATGCTCTATGCTTCGAAACTATAGTCACTAAAATAAAATAACAAGTTATACAAACAAAGTGAAAAAGTGTTTTATTTAATAAACTTTATTTAGTATTAACGCATCAGATGAATATATTTTGTTTTCAAATAGTATATAATTGCAATTACTTCATACAAGGTGGTTAGAAAAATTGTAACAAATAGAGTGGTTTATTGGTTTCTCATAGAAATTAACCAACGAACTTTTCTTCCCTTATCTAACTTTTTCTGTAATCCATGTAAAAAATAATAAATTGTTTATAATTTTTTAGTAAAGCTATTACAATTGATTTTACATCAATGTAATGTGTAAATAAATGGCAAACTTCTTGAAACTACAAAGTATTTAACAGCGAATCGTAATAATTTCTTCAATAATATGAAATCGGGGATTAAAATTAAATCCTCGGGCGTATGTGGGTCAGGTGATGTGGATGGCTTCCACGTTCTTAGTTTTCTTGGCTCCGCCGCCCGCCGATGAGACTAAAACGAAACGGGCTTGGCAGTGTGAAATGCAGGCGAAAACAAGAAGGCTAAATAAAAAAAAAGGCGAAGAGACGAGCAAAAGCGCATAGTTTCAAAAAGCGCGTAAAGTATTAAGTCTCCTAACCTACTTATTCCGGCTATATATGAATAGAAATAGGCTATTTTCGGTCGCAAACAACGTCTCACTTCTCACATCTCACTTAAAAGCACCAACACACCACACCGGGGAGAAGAAGGTGGCGGAGAGTAATTAGGCCCGAAAATAAATCCAATCGGATTTGAGTCATCTCAACGTAACCGAAATAGGCTTTAATTTATTCGTAATCGTTATTTTTAAATACTACAAATAAAAAAAATCAATATAATTAATAGTTATAATAAATCAAACTCTTTTTACAATTTATATAATTTGTTTTTTTTTATTTTTGATAATAGTTTTCGATCTGCCAAAATAAAATAACGGGATGTACTCGAATCGCGATTTTTTTAACTAAAACCTTTAAAGGCGGTTTAGTAGATGAGATGGCTAGATAATTATTGGCCGTTAGTAATTCAAGTTACATTGCTGTTGTGATTAATAAACAATATTGTATTATACATTAAAGTAATCTTAAAGCATGCAGGATTTTCACCAGATAAATTAAAATGCATTCTTATAATTATATTTTTTATTTAATTTATTTAAATAACTGTGACCAAGTGAATAAATCCTTTCTCTATTATTATCTTGTAGCTTATTCTACAATCCAACAGACTTTCATTGTAATGAAAATTCAGAAATCAGAAATAAAAAATCTCTCTTTTTAATTATTCACTTGATTGGTGTCACTTGTTCATGTGCTATATTCAGAAATAAACATTATGGACATCCGAAGTTTCAAATATAGACGTGCGAATAATTTTCTAATTTCCGCGCAGTTTTCCGAAAGTGTTTCGCAAGCCCGGCCCGTCACCGACAATTAACTTTGCGATTTATCGCGAAACGCTCGAACGCAATTTACAGGATCCAGCATATTTATTTTAATTCCCAGTCGAAAAAAAGAATATTATACAAACGTCAATTTGAAATGGTTACAAATCGAAATAACGCAATACATGCTTACACCGTTATATCCAGGATTTTACATAAATCTAATTTGTATTTTAAATTAACGAAACGTTACTAAATTTTATGTTGAGCGATCTTTGTTCGCAAATAATCGAAAGATCGATCAATCTGTGATCTTTCAATCGATTATTTGAAAGATCGATCAATCTGTGATCTTTCTAATAATCAATAGAAAGATTACAGATTGATCGATTTTTTTTAATAATCAATTGAAAGATCACAGATTGATCGATCTTCCTAAAAATCAATTAAAAGATCACAGATTGATCGATTATTTTAATAATCAATTGAAAGATCATAGATTTATCGATCTTTCTAATAATCAATTGAAAGATCACAGATTGATCGATTTTTCTAATAATCAATTGAAAGATCATAGATTTATCGATTTTTCTAATAATCAATTGAAAGATCACAGATTGATCGATTTTTCTAATAATAAATTGAAAGATCAGAGATTGATCGATTTTTCTAATAATCAATTGAAAGATAACAGATTGATCGATCTTTCTAATAATAAATTGAAAGATCAGAGATTGATCGATTTTTCAAATAATCAATTGAAAGATCACAGATTGATCGATCTTTCTAATAATAAATTGGAAGATCACAGATTGATCGATTTTTCTAATAATCAACTGAAAGATCACAGATTGATCGATCTTTCTAAAAATCAATTAAAAGATCACAGATTGATCGATTTTTCAAATAATCAATTGAAAGATCACAGATTGATCGATTTTTCTAATAATCAATTGAAAGATCACTGATTTATCGATCTTTCTAATAATAAATTGAAAGATCACAGATTGATCGACTTTTTTTAATAATCAATTGAAAGATCACAGATTGATCGATCTTTCTAATAATCAATTGAAAGATCACAGACTGATAGATCTTTCTAATAATAAGATCACAGATTGATCGATCTTTCTAAAAATCAATTAAAAGATCACAGATTGATCGATTTTTCTAATAATCAATTGAAATATCACAGATTGATCGATCTTTAAAATAATCGATTGAAAAATTCTAATTTAAAAGAATACATCTCTTCTTTTAAGCGATTATTTCCTCTAATTAAGAGGTTCAAATCGTTAATTAAAATACGTTTACAAAAAGAGCAATCAAAGCATTACTCTAAATAAAATAGTTAAGAGCTTACTAATTTTCTAAATCATCGCTAGCGTTGAAATTTCTCCGGCGAACAACGCCCGGTATTTCCTTTAGGTGAGTCTTGTCTAGGACTCAGGTTGGAAACATCAGCTGATGGGTTAAGTATAGTATTGTTCCATTTTTAAAATAGACATGCCATTTCGATTCGGGTGTTGTTCGCTAGCGCCGAGAGGCTCGTTTCTCCTCTTCAATTCTGCTCAGTTTTCAGTACGGTCCTGCCAAATTATACCAAACAAAAGCCAAAAATCCACACAAAAAAATTACGAGCTCTTTACGACTGGCAACTGAAATGTATATACGTCTATTTTTTTTTTTTTTTCGTAAACCGAAAAGTGCTTCCCGTTCGATCGTAGGTGGATTAAGTGTGATTTATGTTTTATAAATATATTTACATTGCGTGGAATAAGTGAGGATGTATTTTGCTCATGATTTATTTTATGAAATTTGTTTCGTAATATCGTTAATCGAGTTGTTGAAAATTTATAATCACTTTGTTTATTAAAATAAAATAATTAAATTACTTTCTTCTGAATTAACATAAATATACATTACGTTTAGTTCAGAAGAAAATAATTTAATTATTTTATTTTAATAATCATAGTGATTATAAATTTTCAACAACTCAATTAATCAAAATTATAGCGATGATGAAAAAAAAAGAATAATTAATTCAGTAACTATTTTCAAATTATTTTTTTTATGAAATAAATATGAATAAATTATTAAAACATTTTTTTAAATTTTTTTTGAAAATGGGCTAATAACCCGAAACTAGTAGAGAATTTAAAGTTATTCAATCTAATCTGTGTTTTATTAGTTGATTTTTAATAATTTATTCATATTTATTTCATACAATATAACCTACCAATGTCTAAATATTAAAACCATTAATTATATTTTCTTTTAATTTAATTAATTATACATTTGTGTTATTAATTTTACTTCAATATATACCGTTTTTCAAATTAAAAAATTCATTTTTTTACATTATTAAACTAGAAGCCTTTTTGTATTAAAAAAATCCACGTATAGAGGCAATTCAAACCAGTAGTGTATCCAGTCATTTGCTCTAGAAGGACACACCATTGAAACTCACTATGAAAAACCCCATCCTAACAATGATTTTATGAAGTTGGGAACTCTCTGAGGGGAGGGTTCTATGCATTTCGATTTTTTCTATCAATACGTGGTTGAACGATCTTAAAAAAATCGATCACTCTAAAGATCGATCAATTTGTAATTGACCAAAGACATGACATTGAAACTCCATCCCATCAACGATTTTAGGAAGTATGAACCCTATAAAGAGAGGGTGAATGGATTTAATTGCTGGATTCTATGTAGAGATGGGAAAAATCGATTTTTTTCCACCAATCTGTGATCGATCGATCTTTAAAAAAATCGATCACTCTAAAGATAGATCAATTTGTAATTGTCCAAAGACATGACATTGAAACTCCATCCCATCAACGATTTTAGGAAGTATGAATTCGATAAAGAGAGGGTGGATGGATTTAATTGCTGGAATCTATGTAGAGATGGACAAAATCGACTTTTTTTCTATCAATCTGTGATCGATCGATTTAAAAAAAATCGATCACTTGAAAAATCAACCATTCAGTGATCGATCACAGGCATGACATGACATTGAAGCTTTGAAATTCAACACGGAAAATTCCATTCCATCAAAAATTTCAGAAACTTGCGAATGAAAGAGGAGATTGTTTTAATTTCTGGATTTTATGTAGAGATTATCAAAATCGTTTTATTTTTGTCGATAAATCAAAAAAATAATCAATCATTTGAAATATTAACCATTCTGTGTTCGATCACAGAAATGACATGACAAACTTTAAAAGTCTCCATGACAATTCCCATCCCATCAACGATTTTTGGAAGCAAGAAACTCGCTAAGGGATGGTTTTAATTGTTTTTTTGTATAGATGGACCAAATCGATTTGTTTTCCTATCCCATCAACGATTTTAGGAAGCAAAAAAACTCGCCAAGGGAAGAAGGATGGTTTTAATTGTTTTTTTTTGCATAGATGGACCAAGTCGATTTGTTTTAGATCAATACGTGATCGATCACAGACATGATATGACATTAAAACTCTCATCCCATCAATAATTTTAGGAAATAGGAACTGGCTAATTCGTGGGAGATTGTTCTAATTCTTTAGTTCTATGTACAGATGGATAAAATCGATTTTTTCTTATCAATCTGTGATCGTATTTCCTTAAAAATCGGATTTAAAAGATCGATTCTTTAAGATGAATCATTGATCGATTTTTCATTACGACCTTAATGAAAAATCGATCAATCTTTAAATAAATAAAATCAATGATTTTATGAAGTAGGAACTGGCTAATGCGCGGGAGATTGTTCTAATTCTTTAGTTCTATGTACAGATGGATAAAATCGACTTTTTTCTTATCAATCTGTGATCGTATATCCTTAAAGATCGGATTTAAAAGATCGATTCTTTAAGATCAATCATTGATCGATTTTTTATTACGACCTTAATGAAAAATCGATCAATCTTTAGATAATCGATAGATCCCTTGAATGATCGATCAATATGTGATCAAATCGATCCTTAAGCATCAGATCTAAATGATGCATCCATTTAGAATGAATCAGAAGATCGATTGAGTTGGGAAAAATCGATTTTTTTTCGATGAATCTGTGATCGATCGGTCTTAATAATAATAATCCTTTATTTGCATAATAGTAACATAATAAAATATGAAAAATAAAGTAAAATAACAAATGAATTAAACAAAATGCGCATCATAAGGCGGGATTCAGTGATGGGGCAAATCCCAAACTGTTCTACCATCCAAACCTTAAATTAAATAAAATACTTATATGTGGAAAATAATTTGTACTCCTATCTACTAATTATAAATTGCAAAAAGAATAAACAGTACTATATATATCTACTTAAAAAAAAAACGATCACTCGAAAGGTCTTCAATCAGGGACCCTTAAAGATTAGATTCGATCTTTAAGGGTCCCTGATTGATCCTTAATGATTGATGCAAAAATATAGATCCTTTGAGATCCGGCTGAAAAGATTTATCTTTAAGGTCGGGTCGAGAAGAATGGTCTTTAAAGCTGCACAATTTTTTTGGATCGTTTATTTCGGCACGATCGGCTTTCTTAAATTAATTTATTAAATTTGACTCCTATGTGGAATATTTGATACAAAGGATCGAAATAAATGTGATGAGAGTTAAAAATGGACGTATTAAGGTAGAATTTTTCAGGATCAACAAACTTGCAAGAACCGTAATCATCATTTCGCATTCTTATTCGAGGCGAACAAATCGAGCTTTCTTAAATTAATTTATTAAATTTGACTCCTATGTGGAATATTCGATACAAAGGATCGAAATAAATGTGGTGAGAGTTATAAATGGACGTATTAAGGTAGGATTTTTCAGAATCAACAAACCGCAATCATCATTTCGCATTCTTATTCGAGGCGAACAAATCGAGCAGGAATCTAAAGCAATGTTGATCAGCGGTCAGATCGAGCTGAAAATGTTGAATATAAAGGTCTAATAGAAGATATCGATCCGTAAAGATCGATCAGAAGAGATTCGTCGAGATCGATCATGAAAACCTATCGAAAATAGATTGATTGACATCAATTTTGACAGATTAAAATATGAACCAATTGGAATTTATTTGATTCTGACAGATAAAAAATATCAACCAATCGGAATTGCTTTAATTCTGACAGGATAAAATATGAACCAATCAGAAATGCATCAATTGTGACAGATTGTAAAAGATCTATAAAAAGTTCCTAAAAGATTGTTCAAATCGAGTAGAAAGGATCTATGTGAAGCAATCGATCGACCAAAATATTGATCCCTAAGGATCGATTAGAAGAGATCAATCCGTAAAGATTGATCAGAAGAGATCAATTCGTATCGATCATAAAAGGTAGTTAAAAAGATTGATTCTAAAGGATCTATGAAAAGATCGTTCAAATCTATGCGTAAAGATAGATTATAAAATTTGCATGAAAAAGATCTCGTTCAGCAAGATATATCTGAACTATCTGAACAAGGAAAGATCGAGCAGCTCCACCTTTTTAAACATTTTTTTCCATCACTGTTCAAATTTTACTAATCCTTCCTGTAATAGCCGAAATACTCAAGAAATTCAAAGGTCCATTGAGTACTTCAGGGAAGTTCGAGGTGTCTACATGCCAGAAATATTTTGAATCAAGCATGTATGCTTGATTCAGATTATTTCTTAGAAATTCACACAAAGGACAGTGGAAAAGCTTTGATAGTAGAAATGCTCGTGGAATTTAAAAGTTCGTGGAGTATTGGGGGGGAAGAGTTCAAGGTGTCTACATTAACTTCATCCTTTACACCCTCCCCCCTCTCTATGGTCACGCACTTGATTCAAATGAACTTGAATGTAGCTACATGAATGAAAGAAACGTTGAAAGATTAGGAGGAGCATGAGAGGCAAGTATGATTAGAAAAACATTTTTAGATAAAAAAAAAAACATTATCAGAGAAATTTACGCACTTGATTCAAATGAACTTGAATCTAGCTACATGAATGAAAGAAACGTTGAAAGATCAGGAGGAGCATGAGAGGCAAGTATGATTAGAAAAATATTTTTAGATAAAAAATATTATCAGAGAAACTTTATAAATTATGCAATGAACCCTATATCCCAAAGATTCTCACAACTAGCCCAAAAGTTTTCCATGAATCTAATAGCCCAAAAATTACTAAACCTACTTTGTAGCAAACGAAACCCAAACATTCCTCCTAAATTTCAACATCCTAAATCCACAATATATTCATTACATCTCATCACTCATCAACGACTGACATAACACAAAGACAAGGACTTCCGGCTGAAAGACCAATGGTCGATAGCCATTTAGTTCATATTAAATCAAATATTGTATTATAGCTAATTGTTTAAAGCCTCAATAAAGATGTTATATATATGCAATGAATTTTAAAATAAAATTTTGGTTCGGAAATAAATTTATTAGAGCCTTCGAAGCGCGAGTGTCAAGGTAAATAATCACGGACTCCTTGCGTCAAGATCTTATCCGAAAACTCTAGATAAAAAAAAAAAACAGAGGAACGAACGCACGTGTTCGAGGGCCTCGATGGACGGCCGTTTTATTTCGAATCATCCAATGTTGTTGAAACTTTTGATTTCTGAATTACTCAAGGTGAGCTAGGATTTTTTGGCAAAATAATCACCAGCATGAGTAATTGAAACGGATCTCATCCACCCGACAATGGATCAAGGATCCCGAACGCGCTCATCCAAAAATACCTGAAAAAAATTCATGTCACATAATCGCGCTTCATTCTAAATTTATTTTTTCCGTTAACGGTGATTTCTAAAATGTAGTTTGTTATTGATAATGAGCACCTTGTGCCTCGGAAAGTACATCTAACAAAAAAAAAAAAATAAAAAGTGAAGTAAGGAATAACAGTATTTCTATTTTGTGATCAATCACTTCACATAAACTCGAAACTATACAGTTTCTAAAATGTATGTGTATTTTTAAATGGTTTATTTAAAAAGATTTATATATATATATATATATATATATATAAATATTGTTTATATATATAAACAATATTCACATTGTACCCTTTAGGGCGTTGGATGTAATTAATTTTTTATATTAAATGAAATTGAATAAAAAAAAAAATGATATTGATTGATAAAAAAATATTTCTTTTTTTTATTATGGAATGCATTTTAAATATTCTTGAAATAATGAATTTTTTTTTTGTAATAATACATACTGAAGTTAATAGTTGCAATTTATATATAAAAAAAAATATGTGTGAAGCTTGCATATAACATATTCCTTTTTAGAAAAGCGTAGAAAGTAGTGCATCCACGTTTAGCAAAGCTTCCTGATAAACTGAAGCACTGGGTGAACGTTCTGAAGTCTATATAGCTCCAGTTGGCCCAAAAAAGAATACAGACGATATACATATATATATTTCTAGCCTTTTGCCCTGGTCAGCCCCGACTCCCCGTTCCTAAAATGGTAGACTTGCCAAGATCTAACGGCCGCCGCCATTGGCCAAAAGTCCCGGCTAATCCCGAGCCTCGTTACATTTCAGGATCCTGTTGCAGACATTTATAAACGTGCGTCTGGATTCCCTCTCGACCAGAAGGCTTTCGAACGTAAGTGTACACAGATAGTGTGTGGTGTCTTAACATATTTTACAATACAAAAAAAATTATATATATAGAGAGGGAAAAAAGAGAAATTACTTACAAACACACAACCTACTTAACTCACACGCACTTGATTTTTCGTGCCAGAGGGAGGATTTCGGAAAGGACTGATAAAATAAAAAGTGTTTTTTTTTTTGAAGTGATTAAAAAAGTGATTACAAAACACGGTGTGTGCGTGCGGGGTTCCGGGATTGGGAGCGCGGGTGTTGTACGAGGGTTTCTTTTTTCAAAAAAATAAATCGGTTCTTCGATTCGAATGCAATTTTTTTTGAGGAAAGAAGCTGGTGCAACACCGAGTGGATAGCTTCGGGATTAACAAGTGGAAAACAAGTGTTATACTAGTTTTGAGTAGCTGAATTAAATTTTATAATTGAAATTATTAATTGAAATCAATAAAATTCATAACAGAATAATAAGCTAGTATAACATAAGTGATATGGATTAGTGAAACAAAAAAAAATCAACACAAGTGTTATACTAGTTTACTCACAATATAAGTAAAATGAAAAAAAAAAATCATAATACTTCCGTTTTAGTATTACATATGTGGAAAATATAAAAATAATATACAACATAAAAATTAACATAAAATTAATTCTTTTTATTATTATTTTTTTACTTTCCACATATGCATATGCAAATAAGAAAAATAGAAGAATATTTTTTTTTTTAAATAAATTCTTTCTTTCTTAATCTTATCCTCTTTTACCCGTATTGGGTGTCGAGGTTCTTAAAATAAATAAATTCATTTAATTTATTGAATTAAAAAAATAACTCAAAAAAATTAATCGATTCACTTGGTTGCAGCAATTTAAATAATTATTACAGCTTAGTATAACACACCCATGTGGTTACGTCATTTGTTTTCGTGACAATACGTTATACTATAGTCGATTAAATATTGCCTAATTATAACTGAATAAATCAAAATTTCTTTTTACCTATAATTAAATAAATTAAATTTCTTTATATTAATAATTAAATAAATTAAATTTCATTTTACTTATAATTGGAAAAGACAGCAGAGAGCGCCATCTGTTGCTAGATCAATGGTGGTTGAACATTTAACTAAAAACATTTTACTTGCTTATTTTCTAAAACTCTCAAAGTAAATAAAAAATGTTTTACATTTTTTTTTCAAATCAAATTATTCTCATTAATAATCTTAATAAAAAATTATGTAATTTATAACGTAAGCAGGAAATAATTACGTAAATCTGAAAACAGAAATGGTGGGATAAAACAAATATTATTATATATATAACATCTTTATTTCTGCAGGCAATTTTATATACAATAAATTAGCAATATAATTGTTATTCTATATAAGTATAATATGGTATAACAATTTTATTGTTAATTTATCCGTTAATTTATTGTCCTTAGAAAACTGCTATCGATCATCGCTTTTTCAGCCTAAATATTATTATAAAAAAGCAAACTGTTTTAATAATAATAATTATTATTATTGTTTAAATAGAAATACTCAACTTTTTATATATATTTTTTTTATTAAATAAGGTGTTGGAGCAAAAAAAATTAAAAACAATTTAAAAAAGTAATTTCTACTTTTTTTTGTGAGATTGAGGAAGAACAATTCAAGAAAGTTTTTTTTAGAACAATACAAGAAAGTAAATTACCTTTTTTTAAATCATTAAAAACATTATTAGAATTTTCTTTTTGTTTTTGTGATATTATTTTTTTTTTTATTTGAAGGAAAATAGAAGAAAGTAAATTCTATTTTTTTTAATGATGAAGAAGATTAATAGAAATTTCATTTATTTTTGTGGGATACAAAAAATATATTTTTTTTAAGAAGATTAATACAAAAAATTCTATTTTTTTTTAAACGAAGAACAACATTATTAGACATTTTTTTTGTGGGATAAACATTTTTTTTTTTTGAGAAGATCAATACAAGAAAGTAAATTCTGTTTTTTTTTTAAATGATGAAAAAAAAAATAATTTTTTTATAGGATACAAAAGGTATTTTTTTTTGGAGATGAACAAAACGAAAAAGTAAATTCATTTTTTTTTAATGTCGAAGAACATTATTAGAAAATAATTTTAATATTTTTTTATGGGATTGAGGAAGAACAATACAAGAAATATTTTTTTTTTTGAATTGAAGTGTGAATTGATTTTTTTTTTCTGTTTACTTTTTTCATTCTTAAAAATCTGTGTGAGGATTTTATAAAAAATGTAATCGAAACGAAATGAACGAACAAGATATGATTAATAATAATGACAATTGAAATTAAACGAAAGATGGCGCTTGTGCTATCTTTCCAGTTAATTAAGCAAAAGATGGCGCTTGTGCCATCTTCCCAGTTAAATAATATTAACAATATAACAAAGTAATTTATTTTCTTTTTGGAATTCAAGTTTGCATTTTTTTTTATTCTTAAAAATCTGTGTATGAATTTTATAAAAATTTAATCGAAACGAAATCGACTACTAAGATTTAATTAATAATAATGAAACTTAAAATCTGGCGAAAGATGGCGCTTGCACTATCTTTCCAATTAAGTAATATTAACAATATAAGGAAGTTTTTTTTTCTGAATTATATCTTGAATTGATTATTTCTTTTTTTTCATTCCTAAAAATCTGTGTACATTTCATGAAGATTGATGAAAATAAAATGGATGACTAAGATTTAATTAATAATAAAGACTCTTGAAATTAGGCGAAAGATGGCGCTTGCGTCATCTTTCCAATTAAATTATATTATAGTTTTTTTTTATGAAAATAAGAAAAGTAATAAAAAAATAAATACACATCTTAGTCATTTCAATATTTTTTTCTTTTGGATTAAAAAAATATGAGAATGAGAAAAGTAATAAAAAAATCACATCTTAGTAATTTCAATATTTTCTTTCTTTTAGATTAAAAAATATGAGAATGAGAAAAGTATTAAAAAAAATCACATCTTAGTAATTTCAATATTTTTTTTTCTTTTGGATTAAAAAAATATGAGAATGAGAAAAGTATTAAAAAAATCACATCTTAGTTATTTCAATATTTTTTTTTTCTTTTAGATTAAAAAAAATATGAGAATTAGAAAAGTAATGAAAAAATCACATCTTATTCATTACAATATTTTTTTTTCTTTTAGATTAAAAAAAATATGAAAATGAGAAAAGTAATAAAAAATCACATCTCAGTCATTTCAATATTTTTTTTCTTTTAGATTAAAAAATATGAGAATGAGAAAAGTATTAATAAAAACACATTTGAGTTATTTCAATATTTTTTCTTGTGGATTAAAAAAATATGAAAATGAGAAAAGTAATAATAAAAAAAATCACATCTTAGTCATTTCATTTTTTTTCTTTTAGATCAAAAAAAGATATCAAATTAATTCAGAAAAAAATAAAATAAAAATAAATAAAATTCATCGATATAGAGGCTTAAATTACAACAAAAATCAATTTCACTATATTTCGATTTAATTTATAAAAATTTATTATAAAATTAAAAAAAATGCTGGCTGAAAGAGCAATGGCCGATAGCCATTCAGTAAGAATATCATATAAAACGTATCGTATTACACTTAATGTAAATTCCACAATAAAGATGATATATAAAAAAATTGCATTTTGCAATTTTCGTAAACCGTCTTAGAAAAAAAAAAAAAAACACTGAATGCGTGCTCGTTACGCAACCGGCTTGGCCGTAAATGGTCGCGCTGGCTATTTTCGGCCGGCACTGGCATGGAGTTGTACTCCTTTACAATGGTCTCGAATTAGATACAGAATGGGAAACGTAACGGAGTAGGAAACCGCCGCAGGAAATTCCTCAAATTCCTACCTGTTCGCGTTTAAAAATAATTTTCCGGGGCGGGAAACGGAATGGGGTGCATAACCTCACACACTTGCGTGAATGAGCTAAAAAGGAAACTAACACCTGCATGAATGCACAGAAATTAACATACTTTTCTATAATTTTATTTTTGATTAATTTCTCACTTGAAGTAATTTTTTTTTTCGTGAATTGAGTTTTATTTAATTGTATTTTTGAGTAATTTTTCACGTAAAATTATATTTTTTCTTCACTTGTTTACAGATATATAATATAATGAGCACCTACAAAAAGTAGGTGCTCATTATATTAACATTTTTGATAGTTCAATTTAAATCAGTAATTTAATATTTTAGACAATTAACATTTTGTTATTTGTTTATTGTCATTGTTTTAAAATTCCTTATAATTTAATTTTTAATTTCATTAAACGATGCAAATTCTATAATTTGAAATATTACTCAATTAACTTTTTTTTATGTTTATTGCAATTTTTTAGTTTAAAAACAATAACCTTGAACAGCAATTAAATAATCAAAAACGGCGAGTTGATAACGTATTAGCAGAAGTTGCTGAATAATGCATTTCTCGTCAAGTAGAATCACGAGAAATAAATTAAACTAGATGATGCAAATAATTTGAAATTTTAGACAATTGATAATTTTGTGTGTGTTTATTGTCATAAGTTTAACATTCTTTAAAGCAACAGTTGTTTAAACAAGACGCTTTCACTTATTTAAAATTCTAATTCTTGTTTTCTTCTGATTTGTTTTGTTTAAAGCATAATTTACTTTGGACTTCACTTGTTTAAAATTCTAATTCTAGTTTTCTTCTCATTTGTTTTGTTTAAACATAATTTACTTCGGACTTCACTTGTTTAAAGTTCTAATTTTTTCTCGTATTAAAAAAAAACAGTTGTTTAAACAAAATGTACTCCTGACTTCACTTGTCTAAACAAGCATACGCGTGATTTCATTTGTTTCTACAATTTTGCTGTACACAAATTAACTCTATATTTCAATTGTTTAAACAAAATGTACTCCTGACTTCACTTGTCTAAACAAGCATACGCGTGATTTCATTTGTTTCTACAATTTTGCTGTACACAAATTGACTCTATATTTCAATTGTTTAAACAAAATGTACTCCTGACTTCACTTGTCTAAACAAGTGACTGAACGTTTCATTAAATGTGAATTTATTAATTAATTATTTTCAAATTCTTTTTATTTAATTGTTGTTAACATAAATAAATATTCGGAGTCCGCACATCCGTATTGGCCGGAGGAGGTCGGGACACGTGTTCGCCGGCCAAATCAGCCAATCGGGTGTGTTGGTATGTAAATTTAGATTTTCTAAATCCGTACCGTTCTAAAAATTGTACTATGGGGAACTGGATTTTGTACTTTTTGGCATTGTGTCCCGGTTACACAACCCGAAATTCTCGACCGGGCTCACAGAGAGCGTTCAGTCCGGCTCAGGCCTCTTTACGCTTCACTTCTTATCGGACAACAAGAACAAACAAAAAAAAAAAAAAACAACACCTGGAAATATATTTATACGTGAGTTTATTTGTGAAGGTAAATATTTTATTTTTACACAACTTGTGTTTGCTTCTCTCGACAACCCATAAGAGGAAAAGATTAAGGAAGAAATAATAATGTTTGCTTCTTTAATTCGTATTCTCGTCGATATACAAAAACTTAATTTAAAAAATAAATCAAGTTTACTCTATCTTGGCGAAAATTGCACGTGCAAGGTATTTTCAATAACTTGAGTTTTTTTTCTTTCAATTTTGATAATCCCTAATATTTTTATTTTATTATTATTATTATTGTGTTTTTGTATATTTCATTCAGTTTGCAACATTTCTCAAAGAAAACGGACATTCTTCGATTTTTATTATTATTATTGTGTTTTTTGTATATTTCATTCAGTTTGCAACATTTCTCAAAGAAAACGGACATTCTTTGATTTTTATTATTATTATTGTGTTTTTGTATATTTCATTCAGTTTGCAACATTTCTCAAGGAAAACCGTCATTCTTGGATTTTTCTAAATTAAAAAAAAATAACATTTTCATGTTGTGTTTTTAATAAACAAAATAATTCTCCGTTTGCCAAGTCCATCAAAGGAATATTACTAAATTTAGTTGGAGTTTCCAACTGCGCATTTTGCAAAACCTTTATGCCAACGTTGTTGCTACATCAGCGTGTTTTTTGAAGCAATATTTATCACTGGTAAACGTGACTGCGTTCGAGTACACGAGGTGAATTTTCATGAAATCATTTATTAATGATAAATTTAATAAATCGCGCAAAGCGCCATCTATTGTCTAATCATTTTTAGTGAAATCGTTAAAGATTTGATTCTACAAGATAAATATGTTAATGATAAATTTAATAAACCACGCAAAGCGCCATCTACTGTCTAATAATTTTAATTGAAATCGTTAAAGATTTGATTCTACAAGATAAATATGTTAATGATAAATTTAATAAACCCAAAACGCCATCTATTGTTTAATAATTTTAAGTGATTTGATTCTACAAGATAAACATGTTGCGTGGTTAAATCTACCTTGTAGAATTGCTGTTTATCTGCTAAAAAAGTGGATTTATTTATTTACTAAAATTAAGGCGATTTATGCAAATAAAATAAGCTAAATTAATCAAAATCAAATCGAAAAAAAAAAAACAATTGAAGAAATAGAAAAAAATATTTCCAGATCTTTCCATTTCTTTAACTGTTAGTTAAACTGAATCTTAGTTTCAATTAACAGCCAACTAACTGTTAGTTAAAATGGATCTCAGTTTCAACTAACAGTTAAAGAAATAAAAAAAAAACATTTCCCAATTTCGTTCAGAAATGGAAAAAAAAAATATTTCCGATCGGAATTCGAAAATGAAAAGAAATATTTCCGATCGGAATTCGGAGATTTTTTTTTCTGCTTCTTCAACTGAGATTCAGTTTAACTATCAGTTGAAGTAATAGGAAGAATGTATTTCCAGATTGCTAGATAAACTGAATCTCAGTTTCAACTAATAGTTAAAGAAATAAAAAAAAAAACATATTTCGCAATTTCGTCCAGAAATGAAAAAAAAAAAAAATGTTTCCGATCGGAATTCGAAAATGAAAAGAAATATTTCCGATTGGAATTCAGTGATTTTTTTCTTCTGCTTCTTCAACTGAGATTCAGTTTAACTATCAGTTGAAGTAATAGCAAGAATGTATTTCCTGATTGCTAGATAAACTGAATATCAGTTTATCTAGCAGTTGAAGAAATGAAAAAATATATTTCCTATTTTTTTGTTTTATTTCTTCAACTGTTAATTAAATTGAATCTCGCCTTATAATTTGTAATATTAATATTAGTTTTTTTTTACTATTGTAGAATTATCCTATGTATTATAAATAACGTTATTATTGTTATTATTATTATTTATTTATTTCTCAGTTTATACACTGGTTTCTTTTTTTTAAGAATTAACGGTATTATTACAAGTTTTAATTCTTAATTATTGTAAAAATCTTCTCACTGTAGATAGTGTTGCAAGAATTTTGTATTGTGTTGTGTTATTATTATTATTATTATTATTATTATTATTATTATTATTATTATTATTATTATTATTATTATTATCAAAATGAGTGAGAAATTAATTAAATTTAAATTTTTAATCACGCGAAACAATTTTACTTCAAATTAATGAAAGCGTTTCGTGATTTTTTTTTTAATGTTTTTATTTTTTTTATTTGCAGGAAGGCTCTAGGGCTGTTTTACGTGTCTCGATAGCCCCAAAGTTAATCAAGTCCAAACATGCCGAAACCAGTGAAACAAGAGGGTGAGGATCCCGATCCAACCCCATACTTGTTCGTCTCGTTGGAGCAGAAGCGTATCGATCAGACCAAGCCCTACGATGCCAAGAAGTCCTGCTGGGTCCCAGACGATAAGGACGGTTTCGTCCTCGGCGAGATCAGGGGCACCAAGGGTGATCTCGTCACCGTCGGTATTCCCGGAGGAGAGGTAATGATATCCACAATAAAAAAACTCAACTTTCAATAAAAATATTGTTTTTATTTTTATTGAAAGTTGAGTTTGGTTTTTGAAATAAAAAATAATAAAGGAAGGAAAATTTTATAAAAAAAAAGAAATTGCAAATCTGAAGCCTCAATTTTCGAGAGAGCTTTCTCAGGAGATTTGAATTATTTTAAGATTTTTTTCTGTCAATTTCTGAAAATCAAATTAGGCTTCCTCTAAATATGAACTGTCACATAGTTACGGCCGCAATCATCATCACTATTAAATTAGTCTTATAATATAATTGTTAATGCTAATTAACAATTCTCTCTTTCAGTTTTATTTACATCCCCTGAAATTATTCAAACAGAAAAAGCAATTAGTCCCCTCGTTTTATTTAATTCAACAAAATGTTTGTGATAACCCACGATTTTTTTTTATTCCATATGAAATTTGTTTTATTGATAAAGAAAATTTAATTTCTATATTCGAACAAAATTCAACAAGAAGTTTGTGATTCTACACGATTTTCTTTAATACATTCAATTTTTTAAAGAATTCTCAAACTAAATTTAACAAGAAGTTAGTCATAAATATTCCTCCTATATCAAAAATTGTCAGTTTTTAGTTAAGATATTTTCCAATTGAGATTTCTCTACCGAATTTGGTTCCTAACCAACTAGAAAATTTATTATATTTAATTCTTGTCCAACTCTTAACTAAATTTAACAAGAAGTTAGTGTTTCCTGAGTGAAAAATATTTCTCCTGTATCAAAAATTGTCAGTTTTTATTTAAGATATTTTCCAATTGAGATTTCTTTACCAAATTTAGTTCCTAACTAACTACAAAATTTATTATATTTAATTCTTGTCCAACTCTTTAAGTTAGTAAATTTCAATTTCCCGAGTAAAAATATTCCTCAGCAAAAATTTAGAAAAAGTCTTTCAAGTGATTCCTGAGAGGAAATTATTCTTGAACGTAAATGTATGCTTTGTTTAATTCTCATATTCTCAGATATTATTTGATTGAGATTTCTCTCCTAATATTTGGTTCTTGCACAGCTAGAAATTATATTTAACCTTACAAAATTTAAAATACATTCAGTTACTTAAAGAATTCTCAAACTAAATTCAACAAGTTAAGTTAGTAATTAACATTTTAATTCCCTGTGAAAGTTATCATTAAATTTTTTAAAGAATTCTCAAATTCAACAGGAAGTTAGTGATTATCCACGATTTTTTAATTCCATGTGAAATTTATTTTTAAAGATCATTCAATTTTTTAAAGAATTCTCAAATTCAACAAGAAGTTAGTGATTATCCACGATTTTTTTTAATTCCATGTGAAATTTATTTTTATTGATAAAAAATCGTTCAATTTCTTAAAGTATTCTCAAAACTAATAAATCTCTACGATTGCAATTACAAAATATTAAATTTGAAAATAACATTCCGTTCGTGTTAAATCCGAGTAGGAGAAGCACTTAAAGAAGGACTCGGTCTTTCAAGTGAACCCGCCGAAATTCGAAAAGGTCGAGGACATGGCCGACCTGACCTTCCTGAACGAGGCCGCCGTTTTGCACAACCTGCGACAGCGCTACTACTGCAAACTAATATACGTAAGTACCCCGAACGCAACCACTCACCCGTTTCTTTTGACCAACAGGAGAAGAACTTCAAGAAGGAACAAGTCGGTCAGGTCAATCCTCCAAAATACGAAAAATGCGAAGATATGTCCAACTTGACATATCTCAACGACGCTTCAGTTTTGCACAACTTGAAGCAGAGATATTATCATAAGTTGATCTACGTAAGTCGGAATGGACGAGGTTGTTTTTTTGTTTTTGACCGTCGACAAGTTCCTGGAATTAGACGACTTGAAAGGGGCTACCAATACTTGAAACCGTATTGGCTCTGTTCTTATATAATTAACACTTGTTTTATTTTTTTGTGTACCATTTTTACAATTTTAATTAATATTAAGTTTTTGTTTTTATGTATTCATAAGAATCTCAAACTACGACTTCTTATGAATTACCAATACACGTGACTGTATTGGCTCTTTTTCCATTTTTGTGTTACAATTGCTACCATCATATTTTTTTTTACAAATATTCATGCATACAAAAAGCTTAATCGCCAGAAAAGCAAATACTATTACAAGACGAAGTATTTGTGGTCGTTTTTTTATAATTGCTACCATATTTTATTCTAAACATCATTTTTTTCTTCTTCTACTTTATTTTATTTTTATTTATTTTATTTATTTATTTCCAAGAAGAATAAGTACAATTTCAATTTTACAATTGAATCACCAGAAAGGAAAATCGAAGAAAATCCTAAAACAAGACGAAGGATTTGTGGGTATTCACTCCTGAAGCAATCCATTAAGCACATATTTTTTATACCTAAGCAAATCTTAAAAGAAGACGAAAGATTTGTGGATATTTTACTCCTAAAGGCAAAAAAGATTAATTTTAGGAAAAAATATATATTTAAGGCAAATGGATCAATTAAAGCTAACTTTTTATATTTGAGACAAAAAAGATTAATAGAAGTTTTTTTTTTTTGATAAAAAGATTATTATTATATTTGAGACAAAAAAAGATTAATAGAAGTATTTTTTTTTGATAAAAAGATTAATTAAAACAATTTTTTATATTTGCTGCAAAAAGATCAATTAAAGGATTTTGTTTTATAGAATCAAATAACTAACCTTTATAGAATCAAATTTACCCGATTGGTATCTAATGGTGCCACACACCTACCCTGATTTTTTTATATTTGAGACATAAAAGATTTTTTTTATATTTGCGACGAAAAAGATTAATTGAAGCAAAATGTCATTTTTAATATTATTTTTTTACTCGAAAATTAATGTAGATTTTGCTTCGAATAAGACAAAGGATTTCTGAATAATTCCTGAAGCAAAATTCCTTAGAGCAAAATTTTTATATTTGCGACGAAAAAGATTAATTGAAGCAAAATGTTATTTTAAATATTATTTTTTACTCGAAAATCAATATAGATTTTGCTTCGAATAAGACAAAGGATTTCTGGATAATTCCTGAAGCAAAATTCCTTAGAGTAAAATTTATATATTTGCGACAAAAAAAGATTAATTGAAGCAAAATGTTATTTTAAATATTATTTTTTACTCGAAAATCAATGTAGATTTTGCTTCGAATAAGACAAAGGATTTCTGGATAATTCCTGAAGCAAAATTCCTTAGAACAAAATTTATATATTTGCGACAAAAAAAAGATTAATTGAAGCAAAATGTTATTTTAAATATAATTTTTTTACTCGAAAATCAATGTAGATTTTGCTTCGAATAAGACAAATTCTGGATAATTCCTGAAGCAAAATTTCTTACAGCAAAATGTATATATTTGCTACAAAAAAAAAGATTAATTGAAGCAAAATGTTATTTTAAATATAATTTTTTTACTCGAAAATCAATGTAGATTTTGCTTCGAATAAGACAAAGGATTTCTGGATAATTCCTGAAGCAAAATTCCTTAGAGCAAAATTTATATATTTGCGACAAAAAAAGATTAATTTAAGCAAAATCTGAAAACTTCTCATAAAAAACAACATGAAATTAAGCAATAGATGGCGCTTGCGCCATCTTTCCAATTATTATAAAAAAAACAAAAGGATTGCTTCATGACTTTCTCACCCACTGAACGATTCCTGTAACAAGACGAAGGATTCGTGGCTTTACCGTTCTTCGAAACTCGTTTTAACAGCCGTTTTTATTTCTGTTATCACTCGCGAAATGATTACAGACCTATTCCGGCCTTTTCTGCGTCGCCATCAACCCCTACAAGCGCTTCCCCGTGTACACCAACCGTTGCGCTAAGTTGTACCGTGGTAAGAGGCGTAATGAAGTGCCACCCCACATCTTCGCCATCTCTGACGGTGCTTACGTCAACATGTTGACCAGTAAGTTAAATATCGGAATTGATTGCTACAGGATTTGAGATTTAATTTGCGTTTATCTCTTCCACAGATCACGAGAATCAATCTATGTTGATTACGTAAGTATCTAAAAACAAAAAAGACAAAAAAATGAATTTGAGGAGGAGAAGGAAACTGAGAAGTCGAGAAGTTGGGTTTAATCTAGAGACTTAAGAGAGAAATAATCTTTATTTACAGAATATATAAATTTACATATCAACATTCAAATGCGGTTGAGTAAATTAAACGAAAATTGATGTTCTGTTTAATTCTCATTAATTCTCAATATTTTGCTTTAATTCTCATTCAAAATTTTCAGTGAGAAAATATGAAAATTTCCAATTGAATTTTCTCTACCATTAACAAATTAAAATTTCGCCTAACCTTAAATTATATTATATTTAATTCTTGTCCAACTCTTCAAGTTGGAAAACTTCAAGAAATTACTGAATGGAAAATATTTTTCAACAAAAATATTTGAACTAATTCAGGATGATTTAATTGAAATTAAAACACTTGGTTTGTTTTAAACATATAAAAATATTTGAAAAAGTCTTTCAGTTAGCAAAAATCAGGCGATTCGAGAAAATCTTTTTTCCATAAAAATATTATAGATTTAATATATACAAACATCTTTATTCCCAAAGAATACATACATATTTAATTTAATATACAATACATGAAACAATTTAAAACAAATATATATTCTTAAGAGAAACGGCTATCGACCGGAGGTTTTTCCGTCTTATAAGTTTAATTTTCCAGCAAATTGTTCATTATCAAAATAAGAAATTTTCCAATATTGTCCAACAAAAAAATATATTATATTCCTGTTTTAATATTTTTGAATCATTTTTAACTCTTTAAGTTAGAAACAATTAAGAAATTTCCTAGGGTAAAATATTCCTAATATTTGGTGCTCGCCCAACAAAAAATTATATTATATTTCTGTTATAATATTTTAAATTCCTGTTCAACTCTTTAAGTTAGAAAAAATCAAGATATTTCTGAGGGTAAAATATTCCTCAACGAAAATGTTGGAAAAAGTCTTTCTGTTTTTTAAATTTATTTAATTGGAAACACTTAATATAAATAATTCAAGTGATTCCTATATATTCTTCAACAAAAATGTATGTTTTGTTTAATTCTCACGCAAATTTCCAGTCCTAAAATACGATCATTTGAAATTTTTCTAACAATTGGTTTTTGCCCAACTAGAAATTATATTACATTTATTCTTACCCAACACTTTCATTTAAAAATTGAAGAGATTCCTTGGTGGAAAATATTCCTTCCCTAATTCTGTTTAATTCTCACACAAATTTATTATTTCTAAAATAAGAAATGTTCCAATTGAGATTTTTCTTGTAATATTTGTTTCATTTACAACAAAAAATTATAATACATTCAATTCTTGCCTAATTTTCTAACTAAAAGTGTCAGAAATTTCAAGAAATATAAAAAATGAAGTTCAGTTTAATTCCAAGAAAATTATTCATTCCCAAAAAGAAATGTTTTTCCAACTGAGATTTCACTAGTGATATTTTGTTATTATACAACTAGAAGATCAGAAATTCCCTCTCAGAAAATGTTTTGCAAATAATATTTCTGTTGTGTTCACTTCTTGTCTCAGTCCAGAAAACGAGAGATTTTCCAATGAATATTTCTCGGTCAAGAATATTCTGTTGTGTTTAAATCTTGCGCAACTTTTCAGAAAACTGCCCAGTGGAAAATATTCCTTAATCAATAATTATATTATCTTCAAACCGTATCCTATTCTTCAATGTAGAAAATGAGAGATCAAGAAGGCGATCTTTTTTTTTCGATAGCTTTCAATGACTTCAGAGAAGCAAAATTATTAAATCCTCTCGGGATTACTTTTATAAAATGAAGATAATTTTAGTGGAAATCCTAATGTTTCCAAAAGCAAAACTTTATTTTGATATTTTTTTAATTTTTGATATTATTTCCTGCAGAAAATTAATTTAATCTCAACGATTTACATTTATTATTTCTTGTTAGAAATCCAAGAGGGAATAAAAGTATTTTATCCATGGAAAATGTTCCACAGACTACTTTTCAGCTTCTTAAAAGCTTTCAGAGTATTTTGAGAAATATTTGAAGGTTCTTTAAGTTCGTTCATGTGGAAAATCTGAATTTTAGTTTTCTCCAGGTCGAACTATAATTCATCCAGTGAATAATTCTCCTTGGCGACTTTTTTTCGAGTTCCACTGAGAAAATCAAAGAATTATATTCTTTGGTGATAATTACTTCTTCCTCAGCGTTCATATGTTTAAAATCTAATTCTCCGACTGATGAAGTCTGCGAATATTATTTCCTGCAGAAAATTAATTTTATCTTCAGCTTCTCAAAGATTTACATTTATTTCACACAAGGGAAATTAGCAATCGCTCCTGAGATAAAATTTCTTTCAAACCCAACTGTAGAAATTGAGGAATCAGGAGTTCTACACCTGATTCCTCAATTTTTGTTCTTTGGCGATAATGAATTCTTTCACAGCGTTCACATGCTTAAAATTTAATTCTCCGACTCATGAAGTCTGCGAATACTATTTTATCTCCAGCTTCTCAACGACTTACAGTTATTTCTCACGAGCAAAATTAGCAATCCCTCCGGAGACGAAATTTCTTACAAACCCAGCCGTAGAAATCCCGATTCCTCCCGGAGGGAACGTTAATTTTACTCACTTCACGTCCGTACGTCTGTTTATTTTTTTTCCTAACGTGAAACCTCTTTCTGTAACACAGTGGTGAATCTGGTGCCGGAAAGACTGAAAACACGAAGAAGGTAATTGCCTACTTCGCCACCGTCGGTGCCTCATCCAAGAAGCCTTCCGCCGAGGAGCAAAAGAAGGGTACCCTCGAAGATCAGGTCGTACAAACTAACCCTGTACTTGAAGCTTTCGGTAACGCCAAGACCGTGCGTAATGACAACTCTTCCCGTTTCGTAAGTTTTGCAAACTCGACACGACTTGAATGCATTTTTACTTATGTTCAATTTTTTTCTCTTGGGGAAATGTTTAGGGTAAATTCATCCGTATCCACTTCGGTCCCACTGGTAAATTGGCCGGAGCTGATATCGAAACATGTAAGTTTTAACTTAACTTGAAATTACACTTAAATTCAATTCAATTATGAAACAATTTTTTTTTTTCAATCCATTCAAATTTAGGTTTTGCCTTTCTGAACATTATTTCAAGCTTTTAATTAACTTAAAATACAATTGAATGCAATGATGAATTTTTTTTGGTTTTAATATAAAATTTTTCAATTCATTCAAACTTCTGGTTTTGCCTTTCTACGCATTATTTTAAGTTTCGACTTAACTTAAAATACAATTTAATGCAATGATGATTTTTTTTTTGATTCATACAATTTTCAATCCATACAAATATCAGGTTTTGCCTTTCTATAGATTATTTCAAGCTTTTAATTTACTTTAAAAACAATTGAATGCAATGATGATTTTTTTTTTATTCATTTAAAATTTTTCAATTCATTCAAACTTCTGGTTCGGCCTTTCTACACATTATTTTAAGTTTCGAATTAACTTAAATATAATTGAATGCAATGATTAATTTATTTTCAATTTTTTAATCAATTCAAACAACTGGTTTTGCTTTCTACATATTATATTAGGTTGTGATTTAACTTAAAATTCAATTGAATTCAATAATAAAAGTTTTTGATTTATTTTAAACTTTTCAATTTAAAAGTGGAAATAATTTATTAATTAATTTCAAATCATTTTTATTTAATATATTTAAATAACTGTGAATGAATACTGTTTTCTATTTATACTTTTCAATTCATTCAAATTTCTAATTTTGCCTTTCTACACATTATTTGAAGTTTTTACATAACTTACAACACAATTGAAAGCAATGATGAAACGACAATAAATCTAAATCAGTTAGAAAATAATAAATATGAATGGATTATTACAAATCTGAAAATGAAATAAATAAATAAAAAAAAACACAGATAAAAATAAATATTTAAATTCTCAACTAGTTTCGTGTTAGAAAATGATTATTATTTTTTTTACTTGCAAGTACAAATATGTTTCTTTTGCAGACTTGTTGGAGAAAGCCCGTGTAATCTCCCAACAAACTTTGGAAAGATCCTACCACATCTTCTACCAGATCATGTCTGGTGCCGTACCAAACCTTAAGAGTAAGTTTTCATTTGCGATTATTTCCCACTTTCAAATCATTGAAATCATAAGTAATATTAATTAAATAACTAAAACCTTCAGGATTAGATTTATTAAAAAAAATTATTGGAGATTAAATTTCACTAAAACCTTCAGGATTAGATTTACTTAAAAAAATATTTTTTTATTGGAGATTAAATTTCACTAAAACCTTCAGGATTAGATTTACTTAAAAAAATATTTTATTGGAGATTAAATTTCACTAAAACCTTCAGGATAAGGATTACTTAAAAAAAAATGTATTGGAGATTAAATTTCAATTACTAAGAAAATAAAAATCCAATTTCGTATAAATTTTTCCAAACACCGCAACTTTGAAAGAATTAATTGTGGAGTCGCGCTGGATTTTCAAATATAATTAAAAAGCGAGATGAACTCGGTAAATGTGGTTTTAATAATTATGACTAATCTTCAATGCGCACTTTAGAGATGTGTTTGCTCTCCGACAACATCATGGACTATTACTTCGTGGCCCAAGGCAAGACCACAATTCCCAACGTAGATGACCACGAAGAATGCGCTCTCACCGATGTAAGTGGGCTCTGATTGTCACGAAAATCAGCCCACACGATCACACACACAAGCGATTTTCCTTAACTCGTTTTTCTTTGGATTGATTGGGTTTTATTTCTGTTTTTATTTTTGTTGTTGCGCTTAGTAGGAGACTGGAAATTGAGATGGTTGCTTTCAGAACGGGACACGTCTGAATGGGACTCAGGCCGTGTCGAAAAACGTTGGGTTTACTACTACAAAAGATATCCGGACGTTATTTTTGCAAATTTGGTTTAGTAGACTGAAGGGAGATAGTATTTGTTAATCCTGATTTGAGTTGGCTTGAAAGAGTTTCAAGAGATTTACAAATATTTTTTTGATTAAAAGAGTTTCAAGAGATTTACAAATATTTTTTGATTAAAAGAGTTTCAAGAGATTTACAAATATTTTTGGATTAAAAGAGTTTCAAGAGATTTACAAATATTTTTTGATTATATTTAGTTCTTGCCAAAATTTTTTTTGTTTCTAAATTTCACAGACTTAATATATTTTAATGATTACAAAATACAAAAACATTTTTTTTAATGATTTCACTCTTCATTGAAACAATTGCTTCTTCATCATGCATACGATTGGTGATTGTTAAAACAATTGCTCTTTATCATGCATATGATTGGTCATTATTGAAACAATTGCTGCTACATCTCACAGATGATTGATAATTGTGGCAGTGTACTTTTCACTGAAACAATTGCTCGTTTATTATGCTTCTTCATCGTGTAGATGATTGGTAATTGTAGTAATAAACAATTGCTTGTTTACTATGCATATGATTGGTGATTATTAAAACAATTGCTTCTTTATTATGCATACAATTGGTGATTGTTAAAACAATTGCTCTTCAGCATGCATATGATTGGTCATTATTGAAATAATTGTTTCTACATCTCACAGATGATTGGTAATTGTGGCAGTGTACTTTTCACTTAAACAATTGCTTGTTCATTAAGCATACGATTGGTGATTGTTGAAACAAATGCTTCTTCATCGTGTAGATGATTGGTAATTGTAGTAATAAACAATTGCTTGTTTACTATGCATATGATTGGTGATTATTGAAACAATTGCTTCTTTATCATGTATACAATAGTTGAAGCAATTGTCTTTTCACCTTACAGATTGGTAATTGATTCAGTGTACTTTTCATTGAAACAATTGCTTGTTTATCTTGCATACGTTTGTTGAAACAATTGTTTCAAATAATTGGTGATTGATCATTGAAACAATTGCCTCTTCCTCAAGTAAATAATTATTGATGTCAGCCAATGAACAGTAAAATCTTTAAATAATTATTTATTTCTTTTGAAAGGAATTTCAGCAATTATAAGACTGAAGTACAAAAAAGCCAATTGATTAAAATAATAATAATATTAAAATAATAATATCTTATTATTTTTTTAATTGAATTTAAAATCTCTTAAGATATTTCAAGCCAAAACATTCGTATTCATCCTCATCCCACTTAATCGTATTAACATATGTGATAAGAAACATCGTAAACAACCGATGTTACGTTTCGTGTTAATTAACAATATTTTACCCACTTATCCCAACAGAAATGTGCCTTTTGTCAAACAACATCAACGACTACTACTTTGTAGCCCAAGGAAAAACCGTTATCCCTGGAGTTGACGACGGGGAGGAGAGTGTGGTTACCGATGTAAGATTACAATGCAATTAATGCACAGCTACATCGAAAATCCACCATACTTTTTTTTGTTGTTGTTGTTGTTACTATCTTCATAGATGTTCACTAATTAACTTAATTATTCTTTTTAGTACACCTGTTTTTTTGTGTTTTGTTTTATCGTTATTTATTTTTAGCCAGCCGCAGCATAATCCTAACTTTTATTGTTGTTGTTGTTTTTTGTCTCTCGGGAGCAAGGGATGCCTTTACCAATAGAGTTTAGCGAAAGAGAAAAAGAGAACGTTTCTGTCGTAGATATGTGTATGCTCAGCAATCGTGTGTCGGATTATCCCTTTATTTGTCAAGGGACGACGAGGGTGGCTAGCATCAACGACAGCATTGAGGCTGAAGTCACTGATGTAAGCTCGCTTTTGCTAGAGGAAGAAATATTAAAAATATAAATAGGGTTGAAGTTATTTTACTGAAGCCAGGGAGCAAGCGGTTCAATGCTTGTTTATAGAAGGATAAAAAATAAATTTTGAAAACTTATAATCTTATATCCTTCTACCACATATTGGTGTAGGATTATTTTGAAAACAAAAAAAAATAATAATAAGAAGTTTTTGGATTAATTGTTCAACAATACAGATCTAAGAAACTAATTTCTTTAAAGATTTTGAAAATTAGAAAATAGTGTTGATTGTTGTAGTTTCGAGATTAATTGCTCATCAGTACAGCTTTACTTCATGAGATCTAAAAAAATATTTCTTTAAATATTTTGCAAATTAGAAAATATAATTCACTGTTGTAGTTTCAAGATTAATTGCTCAACAGTATAGCTTTACCTCATGAGAGATGAAAAATATTTCTTTAAAAAAACGAAATATTGTGCAAATTAGTGAATTGTATTCACTGTTGTAGTTTCAAGATTAATTGCTCATCAGTACAGCTTTAAATTATGAGATTTGATAAAAATATTTCTTAAAAATACATGAAATATTTTGCAAGCAAGAAAATAATATTCATTGCTGTAGTTTCAAGATTAATTGCTCATCAGTATAGCTTTACCTCATGAGATTTGATAAAAATATTTCTTAAAAAAAAAACATGAAATATTTTGCAAAACTAGAAAATAATATTCATTGCTGTAGTTTCAAGATTAATTGCTCATCAGTACAGCTATACTTCACGAGATTTGATAAAAATATTTCTTTAAAAAAAACGAAATATTTTGCAAATTAGAAAATAATATTCATTGCTGTAGTTTCAAGATTAATTGCTCATCAGTATAGCTTTACCTCATGAGATCTGATAAAAATATTTCTTAAAAATACACGAAATATTTTGCAAGCAAGAAAATTGTATTCATTCTTGTAGTTTCAAGATTAATTGCTCATCAGTACAGCTCTACCTCATGCGATCTAAAAAAATCTTAAAAAAAAATGAAATATTTTGAAAATTAGAAAATAATATTCATTGTTGTAGTTTCGACATCAATTGCTCATCAGTATAACTTTACCTCCCGATATCCAACACAGATGTTTTGTTTTAAAAAAGAAATATTTTACAAATTAGAAAATTCAAGATGCAGAATTCAGTAAAAGTCTATTGTTTGGGCATCGCTCGCTCCCTGAGCAAGCTTTCTAAAACTCATCAAGAAAAAAAAATAGATAAGAGCTAAAAGTGTAAATATGCAAAAATATCAAATCGAAAAAAAAAAATTGTATATACAAAATTATGTATATATTTCGTTTTAATAAGAATCATTACTTACAGCCACGGAAATTCGGATAAAAAAAAACATCAGATGTACATAATACTTAACGAAGTAAATCATTAGAAATTTTACATACTTAACGAAATGAATCATAAGAAATTATGAGATATTTGGGACTATTCCATGCGAGATATGTTAAATTTAACTTATACGATATTATATGATGGACAGCCTCTTCAATCGAATATTGATGGATATTCCGTAATGTTAAGTTTAACGTTTACGTTATTAATAAAATCACATTCTATGTATATATATATATATATAATCGATGTCCCCTTTTACCAATTGGTGTTGGGGTTTTCTATGTATATTATATATCTATTACAAACGCTGCTTAGATTGTGATGATAAAAATAACACACATGTTAAACTTAACTTTTACCTTAAAAAAATAGACGCGATTATACGTGTTTCATCAAGTGTTAAGTGAGAAATTTTTCAATTTCAATTTACTTTATTAACGGAATTTCCATTTCCAAATTACAATAATAATAATAATAATAATAATAATAGTTTATTTAACGGATAATTCCTCTTTATAATTACATATTAAAAATTTTATAAGAAAAGTGTGACGCTCTAAAAACATATGTAAATATGAAATTAATTCAAAAGTTATTTTTTAAAATCACAATTCAGGCAAAACATTACCCATTATAAAGCTCGCTCAGACTGTGACGATAAAGAATAGCGTTTATGTTAAATTCAACCATTCACGTTGAGAATAGCCCCTATTAATCCGACATGTAAATATTCATCTAATTTTCTTTCTAATCTCTCTTCTTTTTTTAACAGAATTTTGTTTGCTTTCTGATAATATCTATGATTACAACTTCGTGTCCCAGGGTAAAGTAACTATTCCAAACGTCGATGACGCTGAGGAATTGCAGTTAACAGATGTGAGTCAGACACAGATTAAAAAAAAAATCGAAACACACACATAAATTAAAAAAAAACTTGGAAGAATTGTTCGTTATGATTAAAGTTTAGAAATGTTTTCATTAATGTATATTCAAAGAAAAATCTTCGTTCTCTAGGAATAATTAGAATATTCTAGTTACAGCATTCAGTCATTCTCAAGAAATAATTAATTTATGCTAGTTTTGACTTTCAGTCATTTTCAAGGAATAATTAGTTTATCCTAGTTTCGAAATTCAGTCATTTTCAAAGAATAGATTATCCTAGTTTTGACATTCAGTTATTTTCAAGGAATAATTAGTTTATCCTAGTTTCGATATTCAGTCATTCTCAAGGAATAATTTTATTAAGGAATAATATAAATACAATCAAGGAATAATTAGATTCCTTGATTATTTCCTTAAAAAGAAATAATCTAATATTTCTTTAAGAATGATTAGAATAAATGCAATTAAAAAAAATCAAAAATAGAAGTGTTTCTATTAATAAATATAAAAAAATATTATTAAACAATCGATAATCCAAGAATTGTCTTTCTCTCCGTATTTTTCAATTTTAGAAATTGTCCACTTGTTGTATTTCATTGTATTTAATTATAAAAATTATTTAAAGCGATAAAAATCACCAAATCATGCTGGTTGGTAAGTGGGCTCAGTAATTCTGTACATAAAAGCTCCAGCAGTTAAAACAAAAGAGCTAGCTTTAAGCATGCGCTTATTTAATCAGCTTTATTTCACTCTAATTGGCTTTCTATACACACAAAAAAACAACACTGATTTCACACATTTTTAAAAAAATATGTATAAATATTGCTTAATGCTGAGGTTACTAAAATTTAGAACAAATTTTTTGAACAATTAATATATAAAGGATCTTTATTGCCAGTACAATATACATATAAATGTGAAAGAAATTAACAATAAGTATTATTATTTTATTTACCGACAATCGGCTATCGAAACAATTAATATTTCTCAGTATTTTTTGTTATAGAGAAAAACACACACCTTTGAAGAAAAATTGAAAGTTCTTCAAAAGTATGGGTTTTGTAAAAAAGCACACACAGCAATAAAGAGTTCTTCAAAACTGAAATAAAAACAACATTTATCAGTATTTTTGTTTCGTTAAGAAAAACATTTGCTTTAATTTACCGAAGTTTTTGAAACTTCAATAATTATTAATTACTTATTGAATTATTCAGTTATTTAAAAACACACAACAATAATAAAATTTCTTTGAATATTTGAAGAAGAAAATAGTAATTTTATTTCATATAAAATTACTATTTTCTTAATTTGATATTTAGGCAATTGTTTCTTTAGAGCGATGAACAAATTTAGATTAATTTAGATTAATCAGATAAATCTAATTTTTCTGTTCGCTTTACAGAAACTATTGCCTTAATAGAAAATAAAATTATTATTTTCTTCTTAAAAAATTCAATGAAGTTATAATATTAAACAATTAAGAGTTTCATACAAAAACTACGCACACTATGTGAAATATGATTTTTTTTAATTCGATATAATTGATGAAAATTTCTTCAATCCGAAATTTAAAATTCGATATAATTAATGAAAATTCATATTATTTTCTTCAATCCAAAAAATTTGCTACGTTTTAACAACTACAGCATTTCACTTCACACGCTTCACAAACATTCGATTCATTCAGAAACTACACAAAGAAATAATTCTGGAAAGGACCATCCTGAAAAAAAAAAAATGCTGCTTTAAACAATTCAAACGGAAAAGTGAAAAAATGGTTTAAACAAATTAAAAAAATGGTTTTATTTGTTTAAATTCTTTTTCCCTCTCTTTTCTTTAATTAAACGTTTTTCTTGTTTAAAAAAGAAAGGTTTAAAAAAGTAAAATGAACGGTTTTCTCTTTTCTTTAATTAAACGTTTTTCTTGTTTAAAAAAGAAAGGTTTAAAAAAGTAAAATGAAAGGTTTTACTCGTGAAAAAAAAAATTAAACAAGTAAAAAGAAGTAAAAAGAGCGGGTTGTTTAAATTCTCTCTCTCTATTTTCTTTACTTAAATCTTTTTGTTTGTTTTAAAAAAAAGATTTAAATAAATAACATGTACGGTTTTATTTGTATAAACTCTTTCTCTTTCACTGTTCTTTTCTTTATTTATTTTTTTTTTACTTGTTTAAAAAAGAAAGGTTTAAACGAGTAAAATCGACGGTTTTATTTGTTGAAAAAAAAAAAAAATAATGCTTTGAACAAGTAAAAAGAAGTAAAAAGAGCGGTTTTCCTCTATCTATTTTCTTTACTTAATTATTTTTTCATTTGTTTAAAAAGAAAGGTTTACATAAATAAAATGTACGGTTTTATTTGTATAAACTCTTTCTCCCACTTTTCTTTTCTTTACTTTTTTTTTTACTTTTTTAAAAAAGAAAGGTTTAAACGACTAAAATGAACGGTTTTATTTGTATAAACTCTTTCTCTCTCTGTTTTCTATTCATTGCTTAAATATTTTTACTTGTTTAAAAAAGAAAGGTTTAAACAAATAAAATGAACGGTTTTATTTGCGTAAACTCTTTCTCTCTCTCTGTTTTCTATTCATTGCTTAAATATTTTTACTTGTTTAAAAAAGGAAGGTTTAAACGACTAAAATGGACGGTTTCATTTGTATAAACTCTTTCTCTCTCTGTTTTCTATTCAATGCTTAAATATTTTTACGTTATTAAAAAAGGAAGGTTTAAACGAGTAAAATCAACGGTTTTATTTGTTTAAATTCTTTCTCTCTCTCCGTTTTCTATTCATTGCTTAAATATTTTTACTTGTTTAAAAATGAAAGTTTTAAACAAATAAAATGGATGGTTTCATTTGTATAAACTCTTTCTCTCTTTACTATATTTTCTTTACTTAAAATGTAATTCGAATCAGAGCATTTTAGGATGATCCTTTCCACTTCACCCAACTCCCGGCCGGTTCACTAATTTTTCTGTCTTCCCTAATGTAGCAAGCCTTCGATGTACTTGGTTTCACCCAAGAAGAGAAGGATGACATCTACAAGATCACCGCCGCTGTTATGCACATGGGTTGCATGAAGTTCAAGCAGAGGGGTCGCGAAGAACAGGCCGAAGCTGACGGTACTGAGGTGAGAACTTCGAAATTATTAATCATTTATATAATTTTCTTATATCTAAAGTCACTTTTCTAAAAAAAAATCTATTTCATACTTTACTTCACTTGTATATATATATATTTATATAATCGATGCCCCCTTTTACCAATTGGTGTCGGGGTTTACTTCACTTGTTTATTTGATTAACTATAAGAACTGTAATAAATGAAACACTTTTTTACTTTTTTTGTATAACTCGGATCTGAGTTATACAAACAAAGTAAAAAAGTGTTTCATTTATTACAATTGAATTACAATATATAACAAAGTAGAAGCCTCAACAATTAACAAGTTAACTATAAGAACGTTTCGAGTATTATGTACTCTTTTTTTTCAACAGTTTCTCTAGAATTGAATAAGTAATTGAATGTATTAAGTTTCTTGAAATTTGTCTTAACGAGCGATTTTCTTCTCTTGTTTGCAGGAAGGTGACAAGGTCGCCAAGCTCTTGGGTATCGACACCCAGGGTCTCTACACCGCCCTCGTCAAGCCCAGGATCAAGGTCGGTAACGAGTTCGTCACCCAAGGTCGTAATGTCAACCAGGTATCATACTCCGTCGGTGCCATGTCCAAGGCCATGTTCGACAGGCTGTTCAAGTTCTTGGTCAAGAAGTGTAACGACACCCTCGACACCAAGCAAAAGAGGCAGCACTTCATCGGTGTACTGGATATTGCCGGTTTCGAAATTTTCGACGTAAGTTTTCAAACAACATAGAAATGAGAAACGTCGAAAGGATTTGTTGATCAAATGAAGATTTCCTGAATTCAAAAAAGTAGGCTTAAGTATAATAAATTAAAGACGACGCAAGTGCCACCTTTTGCCTAATTTCAAGTTATCCATACGCTAGATGAATGGTGACTGAACGTTTCATTAAATAGGCTTAAGTAAATAGTACTTGCATCTAAATTTGAATTATCTGAATTCAAAAATTATGCATTAATTAAAAAGTATTTGAATCTAAAGTTGGATTTTCTGATTCAAAAAAGTACACTTAACTAAAATTTGCTTGAGTCTGAAGTAGGATTTATTTAATTAAAACTAAAAAGTACTTGAATTTAAATTTGAATTTTCTGAAGTCAAAAAGTTTGCGTTATTTGAAAAGATACTTGAATCTAAAGTTGGATTTCCTGATTCAAAAAAGTATACTTAACTAAAATTTGCTTGAATCTGAAGTAGGATTTATTTAATTAAAACTACAAAAGTACTTGAATTTAAATTTGAATTTCCTGAAGTTAAAAAGGATGCGTTATTTAAAAAGTACTTGAATCTAAAGTTTAATTTCTTGATTCAAAAAAAGTACACTCAACTAAAATTTGCTTGAATCTGAAGTAGGATTTATTTAATTAAAACTAAAAAGTACTTGAATTTAAATTTTGATTCTCTAAATTTAATAAGTATACTTAAATAATAACGAATGAATATTTAAATTTTGAAAAAGTATGCTTAAGTTAAAAATACTTCAATTTAAATTTGGATTTCTTGGAATCCAAAAGATGCGATTAAGATTTGTTTTAACAAGATTATTATTTCTGGAATATCAAAAATAATATTTCCAAAAAAAACCGTATAAAAAAAAATGGCAATATTTCCAAAGCGATTACGATTTTTTTAGCAAGATTGTTATTTCTGGAATATCAAAAATAATATTTCCAAAAAAAAATCGTATCAAAAAAATTGCAATATTTCCAAAGCAATTAAGATTTTTTTAACAAGATTATTATTTCTGGAATATCATAAATAATATTTAAAAAAAAAATCGTATCAAAAAAGTCGCAATATTTCCAAAGCGATTATGATTTTTTTTAACAAGATTATTATTTCTGGAATATCAAAAATAATTTTTCAAAAAAAAAAATCGTAACAAAAAATTGCAATATTTCCAAAGCGATTAAGATTTTTTTAACAAGATTATTATTTCTGGAATATCAAAAATAATATTTCAAAAAAAAAATCGTAACAAAAAATTGCAATATTTCCAAAGCGATTACGATTTTTTTAACAAGATTATTATTTCTGGAATATCAAAAATAATATTTCAAAAAAAAATCGTAACAAAAAATTGCAATATTTCCAAAGCGATTAAGATTTTTTTTAACAAGATTATTATTTCTGGAATATCAAAAATAATATTTCAAAAAAAAAATCGTAACAAAAAATTGCAATATTTCCAATGCGATTAAGATTTTTTTTAACAAGATTATTATTTCTGGAATATCAGAAATAATATTTAAAAAAATTAAATCGTATCAAAAAATCGCAATATTTCCAACGCGATTAAGATTTTTTTAAAGAAGATTATTATTTCTGGAATATCAAAAATAATATTTCAAAAAAATATCGTATAATTTATCATCTGGAATGTTACGATTTTTTTAGCAAGATTATTTTTGATATTCCAGAAAGGAGTTGGATGCAATAGCAATAAGGATAAAATATTCATGTTGAAGATTTTATCCAATATAAAAAAATATCTTTTCATAACAATTCTCAGGAAAATAATTTTGAAAAATAAATTGCATTAATAGCACATAACCCAAATGAATGGCGGTTGAAATAAATTTGATATAAATGAGACAATCAGTATTTTATGCAAAAACTTCACACAATCGAAATGTTTATTAAAAGAAATAAAATTTCGAAAGAAAGAAGCATTGTCTTTAGAAATTTTACTTAACTCACCACCAACATCTATGTAATTGTTGCATTTTTTCTGAATACTCAAACTATTTCTGGAAATTTGGATGAATTCAGGAAATTATTCATTTCGAATCAAAATCCCGAGGATAGAGGAAAAGCTCTCGATAAGCTTTTCGATAAAGATTTTAAGAAAAAAGGAATTAATTTAAAGAGAGGGTATCCATAGCTGCTGCAGCCAACGGCGAGAGCTTCTAAAGATATTTTCTTAATAGGCACATCCAGGGATTACTAATTCTAAGCAGCAGAAAAGCAAAAATTGTTCATGTTTCCTTTACAGGGCTTCGCTTAGCTAAAAACATAGTAGAATTAGTATTGCTCTAAAACTAATACAAAAAAAAAGGAAATATAAAGCAAAAAATTAGTATTGCTTTTGTTAAGTTAATTGAAATTAAATCTATTTATTAATTATAATAATAATTATAATTATATATAACTTATTTAATTTCCGTAACAGTATAACGGCTTTGAGCAGCTTTGCATTAACTTCACAAACGAAAAGCTCCAGCAGTTCTTCAACCATCACATGTTCGTGCTGGAGCAGGAGGAGTACGCCAAGGAGGGCATCGTCTGGGCCTTCATCGATTTCGGCATGGACTTGCTGGCTTGCATTGATCTAATTGAAAAGGTGCTTATTAACAAACGGTCACAACCTAAGAATTTAATAACTGCATTCAACGAGTTAGTTGAGTAAGGTTTTTTTGATTTCTTCACTTGAAACAATATTAGTCAGAATTTTTTTATTGAACCAGTAATATTGTAATAAAAAAATACTATTGGTCAAATTAGATTTTGCTAACTTAAACCAATAATTTCAAACGAAGGAAATGTTATTGGTCAAATTAAGATTTTTTATTTACAACAATAACTTTTTCACATTGAGTCAGAATATTTCTCACGAAGCAATAATATTGTAATCAAAAATTCTATTGATCAAATTAGATTTTGCTAGCTTAAATCAATAATTTGTAGCAAGGAAGTGTTATTACTCAAATTAATTTATTCTGATTGAAACCAATAATTATTAACAAGGAAATGTTTTTGGTGAATATTTTTTATATTACTTTGCTCAGAATTTTACACCAAAAATCCTCACCAAAGCAATATGAAAATAAAAAAAAGTCACCTATAACATTTCTTTGCTTGATAATATATATATATAATCTAAAATCCCCATCTACCATAATGGTGGTGTAGGGGTGCTTGATAATAAAAAAAACTTACCAATAGAATTTCCTTGCAACGTTATAAATTATTGGTTATTTATTTATTAGTAAAATTAAAACAGTTATTAGTTTGTTGGGTTATTTTGACTTAAAGCAAAAAAAAAAAAAAATGTATAAAAACTACTAATTTTGCAGAACACCTCCTGGATGATCTAAAATTACTAACACAGCAAAAAATTGTATGCTTCGTGGAAGTAACCGTGTTTTTATATATATAAATATAGGAAGCATTTTAAAGTAAATCGTTAAACTGATCAAGCAAGCGTGATTATGTTTTTTTTTAATATAATGATACTTTCTTTAGTACAACGGTTTCGAGCAACTTTGCATTAACTTTACCAACGAAAAGTTGCAACAATTCTTTAACCACCACATGTTCGTACTCGAGCAAGAAGAGTACGCCAGGGAAGGTATCCAATGGACCTTCATCGATTTCGGCATGGACTTGCTCGCCTGTATTGAGTTGATTGAGAAGGTAGAGTCCGACGAGTCCGAGCAAATCGAAACCAATCGAATCGAGACTGTTTTTCTAATTTTTAGCGCGCGCTTTATTTTGTTGAAAAACTGTGGACGTCCTCTCTTCCTGTACATGTGTAGTCTTAGTTTTTTTACGTGTCTCTCTCTATGTGTATGTCGAAACAAACTACCAGCACTACGGATCGTGTTGGAGGCAGTGCATCCCAATTTATACGTTTGGAGTAAACTGCAGTAATCCCATTTGTGTCTTCTGTCTATTCTATGTGTTTGTTTTTTGTGTTCACCCCCTACGTAGTTTAATGGTTTCGAGCAGCTTTGCATCAACTTTACGAATGAAAAGTTGCAACAATTCTTTAACCACCACATGTTCGTACTCGAACAAGAAGAGTACCAGCGCGAAGGTATCGAATGGGCCTTCATCGATTTTGGCATGGATTTGTTAGCTTGTATTGAACTTATTGAGAAGGTAATTGGAGAAACGGAACAATTGTTGCCTTCGAAATATATATAAGTTTTTTTTTCTGTACGCTTCCCCAAAATTAATTGACAATACTTTTCGTTTGGGTTGCTTTATTAACAAATCATAAAAAACAACAAAAAACGACTTTATTTGTGTTTTTTTTAAAAGCTTAACAAAAATGTTGCTCAAAATTTTCCTCGATTACAAAAATATGGAAATGCTTCAAAATCAATTCAATTATGCTATTGATTACAAAAAAAACGCTTTACAAAAAGAAATATACTAAAAAAAAAAACGCTTTATAAAAAGAAATATACCAAAAAAAAAACGCTTTGCAAATAGAAATATACGAAAAAAAGCGCTTTACAAAAATAAATATACAAAAAAAAACGTTTACAAAAAGAAATATACTAAAAAAAAAACGCTTTATAAAAAGAAATATACAAAAAAAAACGCTTTTCAAATAGAAATATACGAAAAAAAATCGCTTTATAAAAAGAAATTTACAAAAAAAAAAAACGCTTTACAAAAAGAAATATACGAAAAAAACAAAAACGCTTTAAGCAATAATAAATATGCTTCTATAATTTACTCGTTCTACATGTTCTGCTTATGAAACGCTTTCGCTTGATCAGCCTTAAATGTCGCTTCTCAATGTAAACTTTTATTTTATCTCGTGCTATATTTCTATTCTATGTATCTTTCCTCTCTTCAGATAGACGCATTAATTCCACTCAAATTAATTCATTAACTTAGAACCAACAAAACAAAATGGATCTAAGTAGATCTCAGTTGTTGGACAATAAATTTTGTTGGAAGTAACTTAACTTAAAATTGGGATCAATAATATTTAAACTCGTGGACGCGTTTTCTAAAATCTTAGAAAATGTCTCCAAATGTATGGAACTATTTTTGGAGACTCAGTTTAAAAAATATGAATTTATTGAAATATTAATTAATTCAACTTAGCACAAAGAATTGGGCAAATCTTAGACCACTAATATTTGCTCAATTCTTTGTTACGACCACTAAGATTTGCTCAATTCTTTGTTACTTAAAATTGGGAACAAAAATTTCTTAAAATATGGAAGCGTTTCTTAAAATCTTAGACAACGTCTCCAAATATATGAAACTTTTTTGGGAATTCAACTTCAAGAAGGGTTTTTCTTGAAATTTAAAAGATCTTAGTGGTTAGACAAGAAAGGTTGTTGGAAGTTACTTAAAATTGGAAACAAAAATTTCTTAATTGACGGAAGCGTTTTCTAAAATCTTAGAAAACGAATCCGAATTTATGAAACGTTCTTGAAAATTCAACTTGAAAGAAAGTTTCTGAAATTTAGAAGAAGCTTAGAAAATATTCATTTATTAAAATATTAATTAGTACAACTTAGGACCACGAAGAAATGTATCTAAGAAAATCTTAGTGGTTAGACAAGAAAGCTTTTTGGATGTTACTTAAAATTGGAATTAAAAATTTCTTAAAATTTGGAAGCGTTTTTTAAAATCTTAGAAAATTTGTTGGGAGTTACTTTAAGTTGGGAAAAAAAAATTCTTAAAATTTGGAAGCCTTTTCTAAAATCTTGGAAAATTTATTGGAAGTTACTTAAAATTAGGATCAATTTTTTTGTTAACATTTGGAAGCGGTTTCTAAGATCTTGGAAAATGTCTCCGAATGTATGAAACGTTTTTGGAAATTCAACTTCAAAGAAGTTTTTGAAATTTACAAGAAGCTTAGAAAGTATTCATTTATTAAAATATTAATTAAATCAACTTAAGACCACCAAGAAATGTATCTAAGCAAATCTTAGTGGTTAGAAAAGAAAGCTTTTTGGATGTTACTTTAAATTGGAAACAACAATTTCTTAAAATTTGGAAGCGTTTTCTAAGATCTTAGAAATCGTCTCCGAATGTATGAAACGTTCTTGAAAATTCAACTTCAAAGAAAGTTTCTGAAATCTAGAAGAAGCTTAGAAAATATTCATTTACTAAAATATTAATTAAATCAACTGAGAACCACGAAGGAATGCATCTGAGCAAATCTTAGTGGTTAAGCAAGAAAGCTTATTGGAAGTTACTTAAAATTGGGAACAAAAATTTCTTAACATAAGAAAGCAATTTCTAAAATCTTAGAAAACGTTCCAGAATCTGTGAAATATTTTTGGGAATTCAATTTCAAGAAAAGTTTCTTATATTTAGAAGAAGCAAAGAAAATAAATATTATTCCAACGAAATATTTAAATAAATTTTAGAAAGAATGTTAAATATTACAAAATTTGTTTGAATTCAAAACGCGATTCAAATTTTATGAAACATCTCGACTTATAAAAAAGAGAAAAAGTTCGACTTCAAGCAAGCTTTTTTTTTAATTCTGCCCCTCTATTGGAGGTAGCAAAAAATTTAAGTAGTAAATAGTTACTCAATCTGAATTGTTGGATAAAATCCAACAATTCCAGATTAACAAGTGGAGACGTTTTCTAAAAAATTCAATAAATTTTAGAAAGTCATTCAAATTGTATAATTTTTTTAGGAAGTTCCAATTATATTAAATATTTTTTGGAAGTTCAAATTTTATTAATTTTTTTTTTTTGAAATTCCAAATTTATTAAATATTTTTATGTAAGCTCCAATTAATATTTTTTAGAATCTCCAATTGTATTAATTATTTTTCTGGAAACTCCAATTAATATTTTTCTGGAATATCCAATTGTATTCAATATTTTTCTCGAAGCCCAAATTGTATTAAATATTTTTCTTAAAGCTCCAATTAATATTTTTCTGGAATATCCAATTGTATTCACTATTTTTTTCGAAACTCAAATTGTATTAAATATTTTTCTGTAAGCTCCAATTAATATTTTTCTGGAATATCCAATTGTATTCAATATTTTTCTGGAAGTTCCAATTATATTTAATATTTTCCAGGAAGCTCCAATTATATTCAATATTTTTCTGGAAGCTCCAATTAATATTTTTCTGGAATATCCAGTTGTATTCAATATTTTTCTGGAGGCTCCAATTAATATTTTTCTGGAAGCTCCAATTAATATTTTTCTGGAAGCTCCAATTAATATTTTTCTGGAATATCCAATTTTAATCAATATTTTTCTGGAAGCTCCAATTATATTTAATATTTTTCTGGATGCTCCAATTATATTCAATATTTTTCTGGAAACTCCAATTAATATTTTTCTGGAATATCCAATTGTATTCAATATTTTTGTGGAAGCTCCAATTATATTTAATATTTTTCTGGAAGCTCCAATTATATTCAATATTTTTCTGGAATATCCAATTGTATTCAATATTTTTCTGGAATATCCAATTGTATTCAATATTTTTGTGGAAGCTGCAATTATATTTAATTTTTTTTTTTGGTAGTTCCAATTGTATTAAACATTTTTATGAAATTCCAATTTCAGTAAAGTCTCTTTCCAAAACATGAAATTATTTGCTGTCTATCTGAACGGAGGGCTACTGTTTATCCACTTCCGCAGATATTGAAACGAACGCCTCTTACACTCAGCTTAACTCCCAACGATTAACCTCTTTTCTAGTACAACGACTTCAATCAACTGTGCATAAACTTCGCGAACGAACGCCTCCAGCAGTTTTTCAATCACCACATGTTCATACTGGAACAGGAGGAGTACGAGAGGGAGGGTATCACTTGGGACTTTATCGATTTCGGCATGGACTTGCAGCCGACAATAGATCTTATCGAGAAGGTCGTTCGCAACCTTCAGAAAAAACAACGATTTTAGAGTTTTCAACAGCTGCAAAAATTTGATACACTTTTAGATATGCTTACTCAAAGGAATTTGCACAAAGAATTTTAGATATCTCACGAAAATTGCAATATTTAATGTTTTGGATGATTTTGTCCTAATTATTTTCTCATTATTTTTTTTTTCAATATAATTCACAACATTAATACAAAAAAAATATATATCGAGAAGTTTGATAGCAGCACAAACCGAATCACTTTTTTTTTCACCAAATCAACACTTCGTTGTTTTTAGTGCATTTTCTAAAAAAATGATAACAGCACAAATCCACCTTTCAATTCCATCACTCGTTATTTTTCTTTATCAAATCAAATTTTGATAATCTCGTTTTTTTATAGTTTTTGCAATTATTATTATGCACAGTTTTTGAAGCACCAAGGTATGGTAATCACTAAACCCGTAACGTGTTTTCACCCCCCACGAAAGCTCTTCGACGTTTCCACGGAATCTAACGTTTAATCGTTCCAACAGCCCATGGGTATCTTGTCCATCCTTGAAGAAGAATCTATGTTCCCCAAGGCCACTGATAAGACCTTTGAGGAGAAATTGAACAACAACCACTTGGGCAAGTCTCCCAACTTCTTGAAGCCCAAACCACCAAAGCCCGGTTGCCAGGCCGCCCACTTCGCCATTGGCCATTATGCCGGCAACGTAAGTTTTTTGCGCTTTCAACAAAAGATGTGCGGGGAAGTAAACTTGTGTGTTTTCGGGGGAATTAGGTACCTTACAACATCACCGGCTGGTTGGAAAAGAACAAGGATCCCTTGAACGACACCGTCGTCGACTTGTACAAGAAGGGTACCAACAAGCTCTTGCAAGAAATCTTCGCTGATCATCCTGGACAATCTGGTGGCGCTGATGCCGGTGGCGGCAAAGGTAAAACACTTCTTAATAGAACACTTCAATGAAAACAATCTTTACTTTATGCAAGAATGAATTTAAATATTTTATACTTTTATATAAAAAAAAATCAAGTTACTGAAATAAAAAGTTGAAATACTTTAAATGTTTACACACTACATTTTAATATATATTATATAAAAAAAATAAAAATGAAATATTTCATTTAAATACAATTTAATCAAACAAAAAAATCTGTCATAAAGGAATATTTCAAAAAATGAAAAAATAATCTGTCATAAAGGAATATTTCAAAAAATAAAAATGGAAATATTTCAATATAATCAAAAAAATCTAGCATAAAGGAATATTTCAAAAAATGAAAATGGAAATATTTCAATGTTATAAAAAAAATTCTTGCTTAAAGGAATATTTCAAAAATATAAAGATAGAAAATTTTAATTCAGTAGAACTTGATCAAAAAAATAATCTTGCATGAAGGATTTCAATTTGTTTATTTTGTAAAATTTAATTGAAGTTCAGATAATAATCGTTTATTTATGCAAACTTAGGAGCAAAGAGAACGAAAGGTTCTGCTTTCCAAACCGTATCCAGTTTGTACAAGGTTCGTTCTTCTGCCAGTTAATAGCAAATTGATTGCCGGCAGCTAACCTGATCCAAAAAAAAAACTTCCTTCCATTTGTACATGCATTCCCTCCATTCTCCAAAGATGATAATTGGAAATTCTTCTCTTCTTCCAAAATGTTTGCATTTTATTGCAAATATATTCTTAATTCCCTCAATCACTCCAAATGTGTAAACCCCCAATTAATACCCAAACAAAAACCAACGCCTTCCTCCATCACAAGACATCCTTCCAAAGCATCCACGAACAAACTCGAAAGAGATTTAAAGAAAAAAACGCGCTGTAGTAGATTTGTACATGTAGCAGTAATGTTGGGCTCGCTTTTTCTCTAAACATTGTGCTTTCTTTGTTATGCCAAACAGGTGGACGTGGTAAGAAGGGTGGTGGCTTCGCTACCGTATCTTCTTCCTACAAGGTTTGTTCCCCAAAAAAAACAATAGAAACCAAAAGAATTTGAAAGTCATTAAAACCAAAATTAAACCCGAGGAGCACAACTACACGAAGTAGCGTTCCGGAGTTGTGTTTTTTGTATTTCACACACACCCCCTAAACCCCCTAATTATCATTTTATTATTAATTAGGACTGCACGGAAAAGTGACGCGCGGGCAGTTCTTGAATCATGATTTTTTTTTTTTGGACTGTTGAAAAATTATACACGAACAGTTCTTGAATATAATTGATGTTTTAATTTTTTTTTGTTAATATTAATCAAAATTATTTTTAAATAGGAATGAAAAATTATACGTGAAAAGTTCCTAATTTAAATCATTTCAGAAAAAAATTAAGTTTCCCCTTTATATAAAAAAAAATCACCATCATGAAAAGCTCTAGAAAACGTAAAATTATAATCAAATAGTTTTCCGGAGTTACATACAATTAAATAAAATTAATTTTTCATTATATTCTGAATTCACTTTCCTTTCGTATGTATACGAGGATAGTAAAAAAAAGCTATACAGTAGAGAACTTGTATGGCCGACTAACCACGCTAAAACAACCGGCTTTACCAGACGCTAACTAACCTTATTAAATCTACGTTGTTTTGTTTTCGTTTTCTCTCATCATTTTCACTCCGAGACTAATCAATTTTCTAATGGCTATAGGAACAATTGAACAACTTGATGACCACCTTGAGGTCCACCCAACCCCATTTCGTACGTTGCATCATCCCCAACGAATTGAAACAACCTGGTAAGTTTTGAGCACTCGAGCAAATTCTCGCTGGGTACTTAACGTTTTTTTTTGCATCCTCCAGGTGTCATCGACTCCCACTTGGTAATGCACCAGCTCACCTGTAACGGTGTACTTGAAGGTATCCGTATTTGCCGTAAAGGTTTCCCCAACAGGATGGTCTACCCTGACTTCAAGCTCCGGTAATTGAAAAAAATATGTATATTAATTAAAGTAATTTTAAAATAGTTTAGGGATTTCGAAAATTTTTATATTATACAAAAGAAATGTTTGGAATTACTTTGGAATTTAATTATTTTTTTTATATCAAAGTAGCTTTAAACATATCTCTGAATTCAAGTAATTCTATGAATGAAAGAAATTTAGAAATTATACAAAAGAAAATGTTTAAAATTATTTTGGGAATTACTTTATATTTTTTATATCAAAATAACTTTAAACATATCTGGAGATTCAGGCATTTCTATGAAGACAAAAAAGTAGAAATTGTACAAAAGATATATTTAGAATTATTTTGGGAATTAGTTTTTATATATATATCAAAGTAACTTTAAACATATCTGGAAATTCAGGTAATTCTATGAAGACAAAAAATAGAAATTGTGCAAAAGAAATATTTAGAATTATTTTGGGAATTAGTTTATTTTTTTATATAAAAGTAACTTTAAACCCGTTTCGAAATTCCTTGAAAGAAAATTTTCAAAAAAGTTTAAATATTTAGAAACTACAAAGGAAATGTTCAGAATTGTTGTGGATTTTTTTTTAAATTTTTTTTTGGATTTATTCACTTTATATTCAAAACCGAATTCTTTAAATTAATTCAAAACCGGAATCCTTTTAATTTGTCTTTTTTTTTGGGGGGGGGGGAGATGGCTGGGGTGGTAGATTTATTCATTTTATATTCAAAACCGAATTCTTTAAATTTTGTATTTTGTCTTCTATAAAAGAAACTTTACAAAGGAAATAATATATTTAGAAATTTTTATACTAAAAGAAATATTTAGAATTATTTTGGAAATTATTTTTTTTTTATATGGAAGTAACTTACATTTTAGAAATATTTTAAATACTTAGAAATTTTAGTAGAGAAACGTTTAGAATTAGTCAGGAATTTAATTTATTTTTTTATATCAAAACAACTTAAAACATAGCTGGAATTCGATGGAAGTAACTTTTAGAAACATTTTAAATATTTCAAAATTTTGCAAAAGAAAAAAAAATAGAATTGCTTTGACAATTAATTTATTTTTTCTTACATGAAAGTCTATCTGAATTTATATAATTCATGGTAGAAATTTTACAAAAGAAGCATTTAGAATTACTTCGAGAATTATTTGCTTTTTTATATTCAAATCATTTTTTCTTTTCTTAAAATTTTGGTAATTTTTTTCATAAAAAAATTACTAAAAAAATTCTAGAATTACTTTGAAACTTAATCAACTTTTTCTTATATCATAAAAAAAATATTAAAAAATTCTAGAATTACTTTTTCTTATATCATAAAAAAAAATACTAAAAAATTCTAGAATTATTTTGAAAATTAATTCACTGTTTCTTATACCATAAAAAATTTACTAAAAAAATTTTAGAATTATTTTGAAAATTAATTCATTTTTTCTTATATCATAAAAAATTTAATAAAAAAATTCTAGCATTACTTTGAAAATTAATTCACTTTTTCTTATATCATAAAAAAAATACTAAACAAAATTCTAAAATTACTTTGAAAATTAATTCACTTTTTCTTATATCATAAAAAAATTAATACTAAAAAAATTCTAGAATTAATTTGAAAATTAATTCACTTTTTCTTATATCATAAAAAAATTACTAAAAAATCTAGAATTATTTTGAAAATTAATTCACTTTTTCTTATGTCATAAAAAATACTAAAAAAATTCTAGAATTACTTTGAAAATTAATTCACTTTTTCTTATATCATAAAAAAATACTAAAAAATTCTAGAATTACTTTGAAAATTAATTCACCTTTTCTTATATCATAAAAAAATACTAAAAAATTCTAGAATTATTTTGAAAATTAATTCACTTTTTCTTATATAAAATTATGTCTTTAAATTTAGGTATTTCCATGATAGAAAATTTTAGAATTATAAATTTTTATTTCTTATTTTCAATTAGAAATATTCTCTGGAAATGGAATGGACTTGATTTTCCATTTCTTTAGAAACACTCAACGATTTGAAAATTTTTCAATCAACATCTTGGGAATTTTAATCAATGATCTTTAAAGCACTTAGAATTTTCAATTCGTTCATTCTTTTTTTTTTTTCATGTATTCAATTCTTTTCTTTTTTTCTCAACATTATTTTTTAATATATTTAATTCCTTTTTTCTTAAAATTAATATTTTCTCTTCATGGATTAAATTCTTCTTTTCTCGAAATTAATATTTTCTCTTTATAGATTAAATTTCTCTTTTCTCGAAATTAATATTTTCTCTTCATGGATTAAATTCCTCTTTTCTCGAAATTAGCATTTTCTTTTCATAGATTAAATTCCTCTTTTTTCAAAATTAATATTTTCTCTTCATGGATTAAATTTCTCTTTTCTCGAAATTAATATTTTCTCTTCATAGATTAAATTCTTCTTTTCTCGAAATTAATATTTTCTTTTCATAGATTAAATTCTTCTTTTCTCGAAATTAATATTTTCTCTTCATAAATTAAATTCTTCTTTTCTCGAAATTAATATTTTCTCTTTATAGATTAAATTCTTCTTTTCTCGAAATTAGCATTTTCTCTTCATTGATTAAATTCCAATTTTCTCGAAATTAATATTTTCTCTTCATAGATTAAATTTCTCTTTTCTCGAAATTAATATTTTCTCTTCATGGATTAAATTCCTCTTTTCTCGAAATTAGCATTTTCTCTTCATTGATTAAATTCCACTTTTCTCGAAATTAACATTTTCTCTTCATAGATTAAACTTTTCTTTTCTCGAAATTAATATTTTCTCTTTATAGATTAAATTCCTCTTTTCTCAACAACTGCATTGTTTATCTTCATAGATTGAATTCCTCTTTTTCAAAATTATTATTTTTATTATTTTTTTCATATTTTCAATTCTTCTTATCTCAACATTTATATCGTTTCCTTTAAATATTTAATTCCTACTTTATTCAGACAGCAGAATTACAATTCTTTATAAATATTTATATTTACAATACATGTTAGTGGGTTAGTCTGTCATGGGCTATTGACCGGAGGTCTTTCTGCCCTCTTTAATTCCTTTTTTCTTAAAAAAAATCAAAATTACAATCTTTTTATTTTACATTTAATTAAACGTTCAGCCACCATTCATCTATATTTTATTTTATATTATTCTCCAAATTAATAATTTTCACTTCATATCATTACTTCCTCTATTCTTGAAAATACATTTTCTTTTCATATCTCAAAAATTATTTTCTCAAAAAAAAAAATAAGATGCTACTAAAATTTGAAACCTCATCATTTCAATTTGGAGCAAATATATATAAAAAACAGTGAAACAAACCAAATGTTTTAATTACACACCACAATCATTTTAATTTCTGATTTTTTTTTTGCAACTTCAATCAAACCCCAATTTTGTTTTCTTCATTAATCTCAAACTTAACGAAATTTTCTTGCAAATAGTTACATGATCTTAGCCCCGGCTACAATGACTAAAGAAAAAGACCCGAAAGAGGCGGCTAGGAAGTGTTTGGAGGAAGTAGGTTTAGATCCCGAGAGTTATCGCGTTGGACACACAAAGGCAAGAGTCAAAAACCATCACAACACGATGAGAAAAAAAAAACAAACTCAGAAAACACACTTTTTAAATGTTGGAATGAGTTTCCCTTTAGAATTTAGAGCAAGTGTGTCGACCAGTTGTGATTTGTGGAATGACCCCACGTATTTAGATCAAGTGATCCTTTCGTACAAAAATGTTGTGACTTTGATTGCCCCCCTCTATGTAATTTTGATTGTCCTTTATATTTATAGATTTGATTTTGATTGCCCGATATTTTGATTCTGAATGCCCTCCCTATGTATAAATTGACACTTTAATCTTGATTACAACCCCCCTTTTTTTATATATAGATTTGAAACTTTGATCACTCCCATATATATCGAGCGTATAACAAAAATCAAATCAAGTTGGCGTTGGAAGTCTCGAGTCATGTCTGTACTAAGATCACACGCGTGATCTGTCAACATGACAACTAGTACGAATGCGCGTGTGATTTTAGTTCAGATATGACTTTAGATTTCCAATGCCTACTTCGTCGTCGATTTTTGTTATACTCTCTATATAAATATACATACATAGATTTGAAACTGTTCTATTTAATCCCTTACGTTAGAAAGTGTTTAATGAAACAAAGAAATTTTTTTTTTAATTAATTTACTTAAAATTCAAAACTTATTTCTTTTTAAAATTTATTTACTTCAAATTAAAAAAAATCTTTAAATTTCAAATCCTTTAAAGAAATTTAATAAATGAACCCATTCTTTTGATTAAATAAAAATTACAAAAAAATCTTTAAATTTCAAATCATTTAAAGAAATTTAATAAATGAACCCATCCTTTTGATTAAAGTAAATTTAAAAAAAAATCTTTAAATTTCAAATCCTTTAAAGAAATTTAAAAATTGAACTCATCGAAGAAAACAAGTTGTTTCATTAGACACGTTCTAGAATTTTTTATTAGATGTAGCTCCTTGTAGACCCCCTTTTGTTTGACCACACACCCCTTTGTTGTATAGTTACAAAATCTTGAACCCCGCCGCCGTTGCCAAAGAATCCGACGAAAAGAAATGTGCCCAGCACATTTTGGACAACACCGGTCTTGACCCCGAGAACTACCGCTTGGGTCATACCAAGGCACGTTACAAAAACTTCAGTTGATTTCGAGACAGTTTTTTCGCCTTACAAAACGACAAACATATGATAAAACATATGAAAAACGCAAAAATACCGTTCTTAAATTTAAGCTGAGGTCTTGAATTTAAGCACATGAGGTCATATAATACTTATGACTATGGTTTTGTTTATTTTATGCAGAAGTCATTTAATACTTATGACTGTTATTGTTTTGTTTATTTTATCCAGAAGTCATTCAATACTTATGACTGTTTTTTTTTAATTATTTTATTTTTTATTTATAACCACAAGTCATATAGAACTTATGACTGGTTTTATTTTATACAATTCCAACCACTTATAAGTCATGTAATACTTATGACTATTTTGATTCTTTCAACTCCAAAAACAATTTTATTTACGCTCTACCAAAAATACGGTTGAAGCGCCCTTCCCCGAAATTAAACACACCTAACATAGCTCTTAAGTCCAACTGAAGTCGTTACGAATACTTTAACGACCCGTTGTTTTTTTTTTTAACCGACTTTATTAATCTTTGTTTCTTTTTCATTTTTTTTATTGCGTGAACACAATAAACAGATACAAAATTCTGGCTGCGAGTCAAATTAAGGAAGGCATGGCTCCAGAAAAAATTGCACAAATTATTTTGGAACACATTCAGCTAGATCCTGAACAGTACCGCATGGGTAAAACCAAGGTATACCCACGGATGGCTTCGATTTCGAATAATCGGCTTTCTACGATATAAAAAAAAACGGCTTAATATTACCTCCAATGCCCAGCTAACAAATTATCCTTACAGTGTTTGTTTTATTTTTTTTTTTTTTGTAATGCGCACAAATTGCTTCATACCTTCCCGATTTTTTGTAGAAGTTGCATGCGATGTGTAAGTATCCTAAGGATGAAGGATTTTTTCAAAAAAAAAAAAAAAATAAAAAAATAAATATATATAGAAGAACTTAAACCGTAATGCTAATTAAACAGGTTTTAATAAAATATTTTTTTATTAAGAGATAATTACAGAAAAATATATAAAATAAGTGGCAGAAATGCTACTGGCCGATAGCCATTTATCAAAATAAAAATTTACTGCTTATTGTATTATTTTAAACTATAATAAAGATATTTACTACTACTATAGAATATAAATAATAAATATTACAAAATCAAACAATTAATTTATATTTATTAATTGGCTAATGACGAGCGATATTTCTGTCTGCAAAACATTTTTATTTTTATAAAAATTATCAAATTGCTACAATTTTGAGCTCCAAATTTTTGACAGCACTTTAGCTTTGTTCAAATTTACAAAATGTTGAATTTCCTGGTGATTTAAAAAAAAAACTTGAAAATATACGAAACTAATTCAATTTTGTGCACCAAATTCTGGCAGCACTTTAGATTTATTCAATTTTATTGAGCGTTAAGTGTTGAATTTCCTCGATATAAAAAAATCTCAAAAATACATGAATTTAATAATAGGAAAATGATTAATTAATTATTTTCAAATTCTTTTATTTAATATATGAAATTGATTCAAAATTGATAAAATGTTGAGCTCTAAATTTCTGGCAGCACATTAGCTTTGCATAAATTTACAAAGTGTTAAACTTCCTGGTAATAAAAAAATATCGAAAATACAAGAAATTAATTCAATTTTGAGAACCGGCAATTAAAATTTGTTCAACTTTAGAAGTTGTTGAATTCCCTGATAATAAAAAATATCTTGAAATTTTTAAATAATTTTGAGCATTTAATTTCCGGCAACACTTTAAATTCTGTAAACTTTCCCGTAATAAAAAAATATATATGAAATTGATACAAACAATTTCTGGCGGAACTTTAACTTTACTCAAATTTTTAAACAGTTGAATTTCATCAAAAGAAAAAAAAGTTGAAAGGAAAGTGTGAAATTAGTACAATTTTGAGCACCAAATTTGGTTGGGTTTCAAAAGACATTGAATTTGCGATCAATTCATAAAAAATCTCAAATTAATAAAATTTTAAGCATCACTTTTTTATTTGCTTTCACAAGCAAGTGAATTTAAGCAATTTGATTTCTATTTTATTCTTGTCTTAAGGTTTTTCGAATATTTTTTAGAAAAAAACTCAAATCTTCATGAAATTTTAAATCACGCTCCATTCACTAGAATTTAAATTGAACGTGGAATAGTCAATATCATTTATTTTAATTTGTATGTTATATATTTTTACAGAGGAGATTTTCGTTGATAAATGAATAAATATACAAAATTCGTGTAGTTATAATATTTTTTGCCTCACTTGGCTTTTAAATGCGTTGAATTTTATGAAGTACAAACCTTAATGCCAGTTCAAAATTCTTAAAAAAATCATTTAATTTTAGGCAACATTTTTGCTTTGGCTTTTCAAGCCATTATAATTTCCATCAACAATCCTTTTTAAAGAAAATTTTATTTAAATTAATTTTGATAATTATTTTAAGAGAAGCTTCAATTTTCTATTTCACAAGAAATTAAAAAAATATATATCAAATTAATATAATTTTGAGCAACATGGACATTTCTATCGATCAGATAATCTGAAGATTTCCTCGAATAAGTAAATTTTGATGCCATTGAATTTCATATTAATCAGAGAATCTTAAGATTTCCTCTAATTCAAACAATTTCCAGCACCAATTCAACGGGCATTGAATTTCTTATTTCTTAAGAGAATTCCTCAATTAATTTCGAGCAACAATTTGGGTTTTCAGAAGCAATTGCATTTTTTCCGATAAATTAAAGAACCTTCAGGGAATTCATAAAATACAATTTTAAGCATCAATTTTAGTTAACTTCAAAAGCCATTGAATTTTCCATCAGCCAGAAGAGTTTGCTTTCATAAGCCATTGAATCTTCTATTAATCAGAAAATCTTAAGAATTCCTTAAATGAGCAAAATTTTTAGCACCAATTTTGCTTACTTTCGTAAGCTTTTGCATTTTCTATCAATCAAGGAATTTTCTCAAATTAATGCAATTTTAAGCAATTTCTAGCAAACTTTTCAAATCTTGTGCCACAAGAAAATTGTAAACCAAATGACTAAAAAAATCTCGAATTAAAATGGAAATTCAGTGCTCCATTTCTGAAAATTTCGAAGCCACGAAAAAATGCTCAAATTAAAATAGAAATTAAGGGTTACAAAAAAATACAATTAGTTTCAAATAAATCAAGAGATTTTTTTGCAAAACTTAAGGAGTGCAATCATATTAATCTAATATAATATTTTTTACTTTTAAAATGAGGAGTATTTTAATATAATTTTTGTGCTTTCTAGTGGTTACGTTTATAAGTTCTTCTATTTTTTTTTTTTTTGAATGATCTGGCAAAGTTAAATGCATCCTAGGTGAATCAGAAAAGGCAGGCTGACTAATTCGGTATTTGTATAAAAAATGAACAGGTATTCTTCCGCGCTGGTGTCTTGGGTCAGATGGAAGAACTCCGTGACGACCGTCTTGGCAAGATCGTCACCTGGATGCAATCCTGGGTCAGAGGTTACCTCTCCAGGAAAGACTTCAAGAAATTGCAGGAGCAACGCTTGGCCCTCCAAGTGTGCCAGAGGAACTTGCGCAAGTACCTCAAGCTCCGCACCTGGCCATGGTACAAACTCTGGCAAAAGGTCAAGCCCCTCCTCAACGTCACCCGCGTCGAGGATGAGATCGCCGTAAGTAGCCCGAAAAAGCCGCACCTGCGGTCCAAATCAGAAAAAATCTTAAATCCGAAAATAGCCCACCTGATCTAAATCGAAATTTTTTATTAATAACTCCACCTGTCATCGATGTTTCATCCGCGAAAAGATCCGCCCATCATCATCGACGAGCGCTTCCAAAATTACGCACCTTGATTCAGCTTCCGAAAATCGCGCTCCAGTCTTGAACTAGCGCGCCCGTAACGCGGACCGCATTACTTTAATATTCCGAAATATAAAAAATATACTGCACACCCTACACAACCCGAAACGAAACTTGAACGATTTCTTTTTTTTTTAATTCAACACGCAAACCGATCGACTCGAATAAAATCCGAATTTACGATAAACTTCTGAACAATCCGGGCTTCAATAATTCTGAATAATTCGGAATTCAATAATTCTATACAATCCGGAATTCAACAATTCTGAATAATCTGGAATTCAGCAATTCTAAACTATTCGGGCTTCAATAATTCTTAACAATCCGGAATTCAGCAATTCTAAACAGTTCAGGCTTTAATAATTCTGAATAATCGAGAATTCAACAATTCTGAATAATCCGAAATTCAGCAATTCTAAACCATTCGGGCTTCAATAATTCCGAACAACCCGGGCTACAATTCACTACTGAAAACTTCAGAATTCATTAAATCTGCACAATCCGGGCTTCGCTAATTCCGCACAATCCGAGCTTTAACTATTCTCCACAATCCGGGCTTTAAAAAATCTGAACGAATTCGCGGTTTAGTATCTAAAGATTTTTCTGGAACTTCCGGCCTAATTCAAAATGGTGGACATAATCGACTTGAACGTAATCGACCCAAATGAAACGTTGCAGAAACTCGAAGAGAAGGCCGCCAAGGCGACCGAAGCTCTCGAGCGCGAGACCAAGGCCAAGAAGGAATTGGAAGGACTCTACGCCAAGTTGCTCGCCGAGAAGGCCGACCTCTTGTCTTCCTTAGAAGGCGAGAAGGGATCTCTCTCCGAAATCCAAGAGAGGGCCAACAAACTCGCCGCCCAGAAGAGCGATCTTGAATCCCAACTCCAGGTAAGGATTTCGATTTGGATACCTAAAAAAACGAAATAATTTAATTATTAAGTGGAATATTCAACTATATGAATATTTCACTTCATATGAATTGAAAGAATGTTTTTATGAAATGGAAAAATCATTTTAGGAAGTGGAATATTCAACTATATGAATATTTCACTTCATATGAATTGAAAGAAATTTTATATGAAGTGGAAAAAACATTTTATGAAGTGGAATATTCAACTATATGAATATTTCACTTCATATGAATTGGAAGAAATGTTTTATGAAGTGGAATATTCATAAAAAAATACCTAATTACTAGAAATATAATTTTTCAATAAGCTAAATGCTGATTAAAAAAATCATGCTAGTGATTAAATAATCACGACAAATTAAAAAGAAAAAAAAATGAGAGAAAAAAAAAACAAACTTGTTTGGTTGCCTTTACAAATAATATTTTTTTATAATAAAAATTAATTAATAAAATAATATTTTTTTATAATAAAAATTAATTAATAAAATAATATATTTTTAAAAGAATTGCATTTTCAATCAATCAGAGAATATAAAAAAAAATCCGCAAATTAATAAAATTTTAATCCACAAATTTTGTTTGCCTTTATAAGCCATTGGATTTCAAATCAATCAACTAATCTTAAAAGTCCATTAAATTAATAAAATTTCGAATATTATTCTTTTCATGCCTTGTAAAAGCGGCTGAATTCATAATTTTCATGATAATTTTAAGAAAGCTAACTTCTTTCAGTAAGCATTTTGAATAATTCAAATTTGTATTTTAAGAAAACGAATTCTTTTGAATCCGCTTTCAAAATAATTCTTATTAGCATTTTTAAGAAAATTATTTTATTTCAAATAAAAATTATTCTGAATCTACAAGAAAATAATTTTTTAATCAGCATTTAAAATAATTGTAATTAGCATTTTTAAGAAAATTATTTTTTTTAAATAGAAATTATTCTGAATCTACAAGAAGAAGATTTTTTTAATTAGCATTTAAAATAATTCTAATTAGTATTTTTAAGAAAATTATTTTTTTTTTCTTTCAAATAGAAATTATTCTGAATCTACAAGAAAATGATTTTTTTAATCAGCATTTAAAATAATTCTAATTTGTATTTTTAAGAAAATTTTTTTTTTCTTTCAAATAGAAATTATTCTGAATATACAAGAAAATGATTTTTTTAATCAGCATTTAAAATAATTCTAATTTGTATTTTTAAGAAAATTATTTTTTTTTCTTTCAAATAGAAATTATTCTGAATCTACAAGAAAATATATTTTTTAATCAGCATTTAAAATAATTCTATTTGTATTTTTAAGAAAATTATTTTTTTAAATAGTAATTATTCTGAATCTGCATGAAAATGATTTTTTTTAATCAGCATTTAAAATAATTTTATTTAACATTTTTAAGAAAATTAATTTCTTCAAATAAAAACTAAAATTTAATCTGAATCCACAAGAAAATGAAAATTAAATAAATAAAAAAATACTGCAACATTATTTTTTATACACGAAACCGTAATAAAATTACCTTGAAAGCTCAATTTTTCTAATTGAAGTTGAGTTTTTCTTTTTAATTGCTTGAAATGAATCTTCGAAGCTGAATTTATACAGGATTTAAATAAATTCACCTTCAAAGCCTGAAACATCATTTGAACCAATTACAAAAAAAAAATGCTCAACCTCAATAAAATCACACCTTCAAAGCTGCGATTTTCCTTTCGAAATCCGGCCGCAATAAAACGAAATTTACGACCCCTGAATGGATGTTAATCAGAAGGAGCTGCCAAGTATCAATTTAACACGGCAATAAATTTCCGAAACATTTTCCAACGCACCACGAAAATAAATATTTAATATCAGCACCCGAAAATATATGCGTGCGGATGCGTGCGTGTTTCAGGAATTTCTGTATTAATATTAAAAAAAAAGTGGGTGAGAAGCGTCACGAATTTGATTCACGACGTGAATTTAAACTTAAGTCTAATCTTAGATTGCGTATTAAGTATGTTAATTGGATGGATTCCAAAGAGATTTTTTTTTTCGTAGATTAATGATATTGATATGCAGGGGAATACAAGTAATGATTTTGTGTGTAAAAATAAATTTTGTGAGGACGATTATGTTTCTCTTTTAATTAATACAAAAACAAAACGAATTAAATTAAAGATATAAAATATTTTGTTTTAATTATAAATATAATTTTATATATATATATATATATATTAAATATATATATATATATATATATATATATATATATATATATTAAACTCAATTATGTAAAATTCAAACTTGATATTTTGATGTTTATTAGTTCAGACTTGATTTTTTCATTACCTAACTTTTTTTTTATTTTGTTTTTAATTATTCTTTGTTTTTAATTTTCCTCCTTGATTTATTTGTTTTTATTTTCTTAAAGGAAACTCAAGACCGTCTCAGCCAGGAAGAAGACAACCGCAACCAACTCTTCCAACAGAAGAAGAAACTCGAGCAAGAAATCTCCGGCTTCAAGAAGGACATCGAAGACCTCGAGCTGAACCTCCAGAAGTCCGAACAGGACAAGGCCACCAAGGACCACCAAATCAGGAACTTGAACGACGAGATCGCCCACCAGGATGAACTCATCAACAAGCTCAACAAGGAGAAGAAAATGTCCGGCGAGAACAACCAGAAGGTCTCCGAGGAGCTCCAGGCCGCCGAAGACAAGGTCAACCACTTGAACAAAGTCAAGGCCAAGTTGGAACAGACCTTAGACGAACTGGAAGACTCCCTCGAACGCGAGAAGAAACTCCGCGGTGACGTCGAGAAGTCCAAGAGGAAGGTCGAGGGCGACCTCAAGTTGACCCAAGAAGCCGTCGCTGACTTGGAACGCAACAAGAAGGAACTCGAACAGACCATCCAGCGCAAGGACAAGGAGATCTCCTCCCTCACCGCCAAGCTCGAGGATGAACAATCCGTTGTTGGCAAGCTCCAGAAGCAGATCAAGGAGCTCCAGGCCCGCATCGAGGAACTCGAAGAGGAAGTCGAGGCTGAGCGTCAAGCTCGCGCCAAGGCTGAGAAGCAGCGCGCCGACTTGTCCCGCGAATTGGAAGAGTTGGGCGAGCGCTTGGAGGAAGCCGGCGGTGCCACTTCTGCCCAAATCGAGCTCAACAAGAAGCGCGAAGCCGAGCTCGCTAAGCTTCGCAGGGATCTGGAAGAGTCCAACATCCAGCATGAAGGCACTCTTGCCAACCTCCGCAAGAAGCACAACGATGCTGTTTCTGAAATGGGTGAACAAATTGACCAGCTCAACAAGTTGAAGGCTAAGTAAGTTTATTTTATTAAAAACAAATTATCATAACACAAAAAAATTAAGACTAATTAAAAAAAAAAGTATATCTTATCTTCTTTTACCCGTATTGGGTGTCGAGGTTTAAAAAAATATATGAAAACATTAAATACAAATAATTTCAAAATAATTAATTTTCCACATTTATTATTTTGAAATCATTTTTATTTAATTGAATACAATTTTCAAAATAACAATTTAGAATTTAACTTCAATTTTAATATGCTTGAATGAATATAGGGCGGAAAGGGACCGTGCGAGTATTTACGTTGAATTGCAGCAGACCAGAAGCGCTGTCGACGCTGTGGGTCGCGAAAAGGTACTTGTGTACTGTGGCCCTTAAGTGTCTGCCATCCCTCACCACCGACCATGACTCTGTTTTTGTGTTTGTCCTTGTTGTACACCTCGAATGTCTTGTGTTTTGCAGGGCTGAAAAGGAAAAGTCCCAATACTTCGGCGAATTGAATGACATGCGCGCTTCCGTCGACCACTTGGCTAACGAAAAGGTAGATGATGACTCGATGGGTCATTGAACACGCTTAGGCTTCTACAAAAATGCTTCATGCTAATTTCGAAGAAAAATATTTCATATTCTTACTGTTTATAAAATATTTTATGATATCGAGAAATATCGCTTTTGCAGCTCTTTATTTTTTTTTTGTGATATTACAAAAAATCCTTATTTCTGTTTCTTTATTTATTATTTTACATTGGTTGTCCAACCTTTTTATTTTTTTAACGACGCTCATTAAAGTTGAGTTTGTTTGCTTTTTCATTGCGATACCAAATGTTTTTCCGCGAAGCAATTGCTTTTTGATTTACTTTTTGATTATTATTTAATTTAAATATTTTTCATATTATTTTTTTTTTATTTGTGATTTTCAATGGATATTTCCTAAATGCCTAAGCTTTATTTATTTCGTAATTTAAATTATAGCACAGCTTTCACTACAAGGTTTAGTTTTTGTCAACACTTACCTTAAATGACTTCGAGCACTTTTTTGTTGTTGAACTAATTTGTCTTTCCAGCCCGCTAACTTTTTTTGTCGTGAAGCAGCTGAATTATCGTTGATTCAAAAATATTGATTGTTTGAATTTGTTGGAATAGGCTGCCTGCGAAAAGATCTCCAAACAACTCCAGCAACAACTCAACGACGTGCAATCCAAACTTGACGAGACCAACCGCACCCTCAACGACTTCGACGCCGCCAAGAAGAAGCTCTCCATCGAGAACTCCGACCTCCTCCGCCAATTGGAAGAAGCCGAATCCCAAGTGTCCCAGCTCAGCAAGATCAAGGTATCCCTCACCACCCAACTCGAAGACACCAAGAGGTTGGCCGATGAGGAAGCCCGCGAACGCGCCACCCTTCTCGGCAAGTTCCGCAACTTGGAACACGACTTGGACAACATCCGCGAACAAGTCGAAGAGGAAGCCGAGGCCAAGGCTGACATCCAACGCCAGCTCAGCAAGGCCAACGCCGAGTCCCAATTGTGGCGCTCCAAGTACGAATCCGAGGGAGTCGCCCGCTCCGAAGAGCTCGAGGAAGCTAAGAGGAAGTTGCAAGCCCGCTTGGCTGAGGCCGAAGAGACCATCGAGTCCCTCAACCAGAAGGTTGTAGCTCTCGAGAAGACCAAGCAGCGCCTTGCCACCGAAGTCGAGGATCTGCAATTGGAAGTCGACCGCGCCACCGCCATCGCCAACGCCGCCGAGAAGAAACAGAAGGCCTTCGACAAGATCATCGGAGAATGGAAGCTCAAGGTTGATGACCTCGCTTCCGAATTGGACGCCAGCCAGAAGGAATGCCGCAACTACTCCACTGAGCTCTTCAGGTTGAAGGGTGCTTACGAGGAAGGACAGGAGCAATTGGAAGCCGTCCGCAGGGAGAACAAGAACTTGGCTGATGAAGTCAAGGATCTTTTGGACCAAATTGGCGAGGGTGGCCGCAACATCCACGAAATCGAGAAGGCCAGGAAGCGCTTGGAGGCCGAGAAGGACGAGCTCCAGGCCGCTCTTGAGGAAGCCGAAGCCGCTTTGGAACAGGAAGAGAACAAGGTGCTCCGCAGCCAGTTGGAGCTTTCCCAGGTCCGCCAGGAAATCGACAGGCGCATCCAAGAGAAGGAAGAGGAATTCGAAAACACCAGGAAGAACCACCAGCGCGCTCTCGACTCCATGCAAGCCTCCCTCGAGGCTGAGGCCAAGGGTAAGGCTGAGGCCCTCCGCATGAAGAAGAAGTTGGAGGCTGACATCAATGAGCTTGAAATCGCTTTGGACCACGCCAACAAGGTAAGCATTCTTGATATTAATTCCAATTAAATGGAATTATTAAATGAAAGGAGGGTTAATGATATGTTGTTTTTTTAATATAGGCTAACGCTGAGGCCCAAAAGACCATCAAGCGCTACCAACAACAACTCAAGGACACCCAACAAGCCCTTGAGGAAGAACAAAGAGCCCGCGATGAAGCCCGCGAAGCCCTCGGCATCTCTGAACGCCGCGCCAACGCCCTCCAGAACGAACTGGAAGAATCCCGCACCCTCTTGGAACAAGCCGACCGTGCCCGTCGCCAAGCCGAACAAGAGCTCACCGACGCTCACGAACAGCTCAACGACCTCTCCGCCCAGAACTCCTCCATCTCCGCCGCCAAGAGGAAACTCGAGGCCGAACTCCAGACCCTCCACTCAGATCTTGACGAGCTCTTGAACGAAGCCAAGAACTCCGAGGAGAAGGCCAAGAAGGCCATGGTCGACGCTGCCCGTCTCGCCGACGAGCTCCGCGCCGAACAGGACCACGCCCAGACCCAGGAGAAACTCCGCAAGGCCCTCGAGACCCAAATCAAGGACCTCCAAGTCCGCCTGGACGAGGCCGAGGCCAACGCCCTCAAGGGAGGCAAGAAGGCTATCGCCAAGTTGGAACAGCGCGTCAGGGAGTTGGAGAACGAGTTGGACGGTGAACAGAGGAGGCACGCCGATGCCCAGAAGAACTTGAGGAAATCCGAGCGCCGCATCAAGGAGTTGAGCTTCCAGGCCGAAGAGGACAGGAAGAACCACGAGCGCATGCAGGACCTCGTCGACAAACTCCAACAGAAGATCAAGACTTACAAGAGGCAGATTGAGGAGGCCGAAGAAATCGCCGCCCTCAACTTGGCCAAATTCCGCAAGGCCCAACAAGAATTAGAAGAAGCCGAAGAGAGGGCAGACCTCGCCGAACAGGCTATTTCCAAGTTCCGCGCGAAGGGACGTGCCGGTTCCCAAGCCAGGGGTGCCAGCCCAGCGGTAAGTAATCAAAAAACAATCTACTTTTAACACACTTTGATCTTTACTTCTCTGTTCCATAAACATGCTCTCAATTAAATATTTAAATAAAACAAAAAAACAGTAAAATTAGCACAAGTATACAAACGTCAAGATTGTTTACTTTTTTAACAACACAACTTACATGATCCACTCATTGTTTATAAATCATGCTACTAAAATTGAATCAACATAAAAAATAACAAACAAACTTCAAGGATATTTAATAAAAAAAACATCATGTTTATGAAACAACATCTAATCTAAATTTTTACAAGGCACTGAAGTCATCACATCACACACGCAATAAGCAACTGAAACATTTTTTTTGTTTTTGTTAATCTCAATATAACTACTCTTTTTTTTTGTAAATATGCATTGTTCTATTTTTTCTTGTAGCGCAAGGGACAATTGGCGCTAGAGTAACAGCTTTTCCAGTAAGTGAGGGTTGGTTTTCATCCCCCCCTCTTGTGCTGTCAATATATTAACCCCTCTCCATTTTCATTTTGATTTTTTTTATCATCACTCACAATTTAATCTGTTGAATTTTATTTAAGCCCTGCGTAAATCGAGAATTAAATTTCCATTCTGGAAAAAAAATAATGGATTTTTATTTGTAATGTTATGTGAAATAACAACAAATCCATCTAATGGCAGATGCGAATTGTTTACAAGTTGATTATTCATATTTTATTTTATTTCTCGATTTATTTAATTTATTAATATTTTTTTGTATTAAATAAAATTAATTTTATTTGTATTTTCAGCCAAGATCACGCCCACACATGGACGGCATGACCTTCCCACCCAGGTTCGATCTTGCCCCCGAAATGGACATGTAAATTAAACAACTAGCGCTGTGTTTTTCATTTTTTAATTTTTAATTTTTAACGAACATTTTGCAAACAAAAATGAGAACGCGTTGATATTTCTTTTTATTTCAAAAAAAAAAAAAAACACTCGCATACATTCATTTTGATAATTATTTTCCTTCTTTCTGTTCACAATTTATAATTGTAATTACTTATAATTTTAAGAATTACTCCACAACATTTACCAACGAAAATAAAGTACGGAGAACACTAACAGAGGGAGAGTTTTCGGGTTAACAAAAGAGACACGTACCCACCATCTTAATTAAATAAAACAGCCCTTGGCTTTAGCTCTGCTAGTTCTCACGATATTGTTTAACATTCGGAATTATGTTCAAGAACGAAATAATGCCAGTTTCTATCTTATAGGTTATGTTATTAGAATATGTGTGACAATGTATGGCTTAAGGTTCCAAATAAAATAAACAAGTTATATCGTTACTATAAATAATTTTAATTTAATTTAATTGCGCGTTCTTTAACATCCATTTACACACACAAACACAACATGTATTTATTTATTGTTAAATATTTATTGTAAAAATAAATAAACTTATAAAAAATACAACACAATTTATTTTTATTAAATTATACTTCCTTTTAAATTATTTAATATATATAATCGATGTCCCCTTTTACCAATTGGTGTCGGGATTAATTATTTAATTTATTTTACTATTCAAAAATTACATCATCCCGGATTCCTTTATTTACCTAATTATTCAAATAATATTTCAAATATTTCGATTACAAACCCTTTCCTTAAAATTTGCCGTTAATCTCAACATCACTCGAAACCCTGACATCTCTCACAAATTCATTCATCCCTTATCAACAATTCATCACATACAATTTTATTGTAAGAAATTGTGCTATCCCATATTATTGCATTGACTTGTTGAAAAAGTGGACTTCCTAGTGTTGCAAGGTAGGGTAACATTAGGATGTCGTTCAAAGTAGTCCAATGTAGCACCAGCTATTGGGCATTGACTTGTTGAAAAATTGGACTTCCTAATGTTACCCTACCTTGCAACACTAGGAAGTCCAATTTTTTCAACAAGTCAATGCCCAATAGCTGGAGCTACGTTGGACTACTTCGAACGACATCAAATCAAATTGTGAGAGGAGGATATTTATATTTCGAAGGAATGATTAGGTTTCATTGGATACGAACGTTTGAGAGGAGTTTTGTTTTTATAAATCAGTTATTATAAAAATATTTTAACACACTCGTATAATTACAGCACCCGGTGCGTAAATCTTTACTTTCCACACTAGTTGTACAATACGCTAAAAGATATTTAAAGTAAATTAAAAAAAAAAATAATTAATGGTTTTAATATTTAGTTTATATTGTATGAAATAAATATGAATAAATTATTAAAAATCAACCAATAAAACACAGATTAGATTGAATAACTTTAAATTCTCGACTAATTTCGGGTTATTAGCCCATTTTCAAGAGAATTTAGAATTCGTTTTATTAAAATTTCTATGGATATTTAAATTCTCTTGAAAATGGGCTAATAACCCGAAACTAGTCGAGAATTTAAAGTTATTCAATCTAATCTGTGTTTTATGGTTGATTTTTAATAATTTATTCATATTTATTTCATAAAATAAATAAATTTAACAAATAAATTGTTTTTTTTTTCTTCATAAAAGCAAACATTACCTCCATTAATACCTTTTTAATTCGATGGCACTCTTGGTTGCTCTTTGGTCTTCTTTCTTTAAATGTATGTATTAGTTTTTATTTATTTTTCATCATTTGAAGATGGATCTGGGTTCTTCTTTAGCCAACTGCTTAAACTGCCCGATCACTAAACCCATCTGCGTGGTGATTCTGAGGTCGACGTTGAATTGTTCGCAGGTTTTCTTAAAAACAGGATACAGATATTTCAATTTTCCGTGGTCTACGGTGGGGAACAAGTGGTGCAAACAGTGGTCGCCGAAACTGGTCAGCACCAGGAACTGCGACCAGTTTATGTCGCTTCTTTCCATCACGGCGTCGATTTCGTGAAGGCCCCAATCCAACTCAATCTTTTGCCTACAAAAAATGGAAGAATTAAGTAAAATAAATGTATTAAAAAGAGATAAAGGTTGAATGGAGTTGAATGGATTTGTGGCATCGATTTCGTAAAGGTCATAATTCAACTCAATCTTTTGACTCCAAAAAAATTGAAGGATTAAGTGATATAAATGTATTAAAAAGAGACACGGAATTGATTTGAGAGGGTTTTGTAACAAAGCAGTAATAAGGGAAGCGAGAATTATTTATTAACCATTTTGGAAACATATTATATTTCTTAATTGAAGCAAATTAAGGCATATTCCAGTCCAGAATACTACTGTCTTTCTTTGAAAGAAAAAAAAAACTGCATAGTTTTACAATCTTAATAAAAAATCTAGAGAGGGTTTTATGGCGTCGATTTCATGAAGGCCATAATCCAACCCAATCTTTTGACTACATAAAAAAATGAAGTGAATTAAGTTAAATAAATGCATTAAAAAGAGACAAGGGATTGATTTGAGAAGTTTTTTTAACAAAGCAGAAATGAGGGAAGCGAGAATTATTTATTAAGCATTTTGGAAACCTATTTCTTAATTGAAGCTAATTAAGGCATATTCCAGTCCAGAATACTATTGTCTTTCTTTGAAAGAAAAAAAACTGCATCGTTATACAATCTTAATAAAATATCTAGAAAGGGTTTTGTGGCGTCGATTTCGTAAAGGCCATAATCCAACTCAATCTTTTGACTACAAAAAAAATGAAGTGAATTAAGTGAAATAAATATATTAAAAAGAGACAAGGGATTGATTTGAGAAATGAGGGAAGCGAGGATTATTTATTAAGCATTTTGGAAACATATTTCTTAATTAAAACAAATTAAGGCATATTCTTATAGTACTAATTCCAGAATACTATTGTCTTTCTTTGAAAGAAAAAAAAAATCATCGTTATACAATCTTAATAAAAAATCTATTCTTTGATTAGCCTCATCAAAGAATAGATTTTTTATTAAGATTGTATAACGATGCAGTTTTTTTATCTATTTTTTGATTAGCCTCATCAAAGAATAGATTTTATTATTAAGATTGTATAACGATGCAGTTTTATTATCTATTTTTTGATTAGCCTCATCAAAGAATAGATATTTTATTAAGATTGTATAACGATGCAGTTTTTTTTTTTTTCGATAAAACTTCAACGATACATGAAGTAAACTCTTAAAAATTGTAAAAAAAAAATATATTATGGTTTGAACAATTATTCCATCAAGGCATTCATCAATCCGACTCGATTTTTTCCCTACCGAAAAAATAATTATTTGTTGTTGTTGATTGCAAAAATGTGTGAGGGGACTCAAAGAAAGCTAAATTAGGTTTTGACGGGTTAAGTAAACTAAATGAATTAAAAAGAAACAAGGGATTGATTTGGGAGGATTTTGTATCAACGCAGAAATGAGGGTACAGATTATTTTTTTAATAACTTTAAAGAGTATCAATTTTCGTTGGTGACGGTATAATTGGTGAATGCGCCGGGATGAAAGTTGTGGTTTGGACAATTATTCCAGCAAGGCATTCACTAATAAGACTCGATTTTTTCCCTACCGAAAAAATAATTATTTGTTGTTGTTGATTGCAAAAATGTGTGAGGGGACTCAAAGAAAGCTAAATTAGGTTTTGACGGGTTAAGTAAACTAAATGAATTAAAAAGAAACAAGAGATTGATTTAGGAGGATTTTGTATCAACGCAAAAAAGGGGATATAGATTATTTTTTAAACAACTTTAAAGAGTATCAATTTTCGTTGGTGACGGGATAATTGGTTAATGCGCCGGGACGAAAGTTGTGAAAATGTATAAGGTCTGCTTTTTTGGAATATATCAGGATTACAACTATTTCTAGTAAATAAATACATCCTAAATTTAGTCATATTAATAAAACAGACTTTATACATTTAAAAAAAAAGATAATTTCAATAATTTTCTTTTCTTTTTCGTCGATTGTTAAGGCAAAGACTTTATACATTTTTTTATAAATAATTGAGTCAAATTTGAATGATTTCCTTTTCTTGATTTTCTTTTCTTTTTCGTCGATTGTTAAGGCAAAGACTTTATACATTTTTTTTTTTTAAATAATTGAGTCAAATTTGAATGATTTCCTTTTCTTGATTTTATTTTCTTTTTCGTCGATTGTTAAGGCAAAGACTTTATACATTTTTTAAAAATAATTGAGCCAAATTTGAATGATTTCCTTTTCTTGATTTTATTTTCTTTTTCGTCGATTGTTAAGGCAAAGACTTTATACATTTTTTTTTAAATAATTGAGCCAAATTTGAATGATTTCCTTTTCTTGATTTTCTTTTCTTTTTCGTCGATTGTTAAGGCAAAGACTTCATACATTTTTTTAAAAATAATTGAGTCAAATTTGAATAATTTCCTTTTCTTGATTTTCTTTTCTCTTTCGTCGATTGTTAAGGCAAAGACTTTATACATTTTTTTTTTAAATAATTGAGTCAAATTTGAATGATTTCCTTTTCTTGATTTTCTTTTCTTTTTCGTCGATTGTTAAGGCAAAGACTTTATACATTTTTTTTTAAATGATTGAGTCAAATTTGAATGATTTCCTTTTCTTGATTTCCTTTTCTTTTTCGTTGATTGTTAAGGCTTTCGCTTGGCTATACATTTTGAGTTTATTAAATAAAACACTTTTTCACTTTGCTTATATAACATGTTGCTCTATGCTTCAAAACTATAGTCATTAAAATAAAATAAGAAGTTATACAAACAAAGTTAAAAAATGTTCAATTTAATAAATTTGTATGAAGTTATATATTAAATTAAGGGCTCCAAATGATTTTAGAGGCTGCTAGGAAGGAAATCAATTTTGCCTACCATTATTATTTATGAAAAAAAAAATGGAGTAGCTATAGGGAAAATTCTATGCTTGAGGCTGTTACGTGATGAAACTCCATAATAACTGTAAAACCCTGTGTTTTACTTGCATAATCATTTAAAGGTGAAATGATTTTAATAGTTTGAAAATTACACTTGATTTGTTTCACTATTTTTTTTTATTTCCTCCGACTAGTTTCGACCCACATCATTCTCAAGGAGGAAATAAAACAATTAGTGAAATAAATGAAGTGTATTTTTCAAACTATTAATATTGTGATCATGTTTCATCAAGTGATTAATGAGAACCAAATGAAAGATTTGGTGCAATGATTATTTAATCGTGTAAATTAATTATTTTCAAATCTTCCGTTTATTTAAATTAAAGAAAAAAAAATATTTATTTAAGAGGCTGTTAAAATTTTTTTTAAAATCATCAAATCTTCTGTTTATTTAAATTAAAAAAAATAGATTCTATTTATTTAAGAGGCTGTAAAAATATAAATAAATTAAGATTCTATTTATTTAAGAGGCTGTAAAAATATAAATAAATCAATTTTCATCAGTAAGTTTTAAAATTGTAAAAAAAAAATAAAATGTTTTACAAAGTAATTATCCACTCAACTGAATTATAAAAATTAACATTGTATAAACACTAAGATAACGGTGAATGCAAATGTAATTTAGGTGGATTTAGGTAATTTTTTCCTCGGTGTATAAACGGTACTTCATTATACAATCACTGAATAAATATCTACATAACTGAAATCGAATATTTTTTAAGTTTACAATACTCATACATATAATTTAAATTGTATATACACACATATTCAGGCTTTATGAATAATAATTAAAAAAATAATAATATGATTTAAATATTTGTAATACATGAAGGTTAATACTAATATCTGTATGGGCTATCATTTGAGGTATTTCTGCCCCTAATTTAATTGAATATATATATATATATATATATATGTAAATATTTTTATTCAGACAGTTACATTTGTAAATTAAATAAAAAGAATTTGAAAATAATTAATTAATAAATAAATTATTTTCCCTTTAGCTCATTTATTAATTAATTATTTTCAAATTCTTTTTATTTAATTTATTTAAATAACTGTGACCAAGTGAATAAATCCTTTTTCTATTAGTTACATTTGTATAAACAATTGGGGCTATTCTATAAGGGAAATTTTAAGTTTAACGTGTATGTTATTTTTTTTTCATAACAGTCTAAGCAGGTTTTTTTTTATTAGATATATATGCATAGAATGTGAATTTATTTAATAACGCAAACCTTAAACTTTAAATTTTCTGTACGGAATAGCCTCGATTGAGTGTATACACTGAAATGAAGGTGAGCGAGTTGAAGTCTTTCCATCCTAATTTAATTTATTTAATTAATTTGTATTCAGACTATACACATAATTTCAACAATATAAATAATTACAATACATGAAGGTGTTAGTCTGTCTGGGCTATAGACCAGAGGTATTTCTGCCCTGTCATGAATTTTAATGAAGTTAAAGAAAAATATATGCTAGCTAGCTGAACTGTCCTGATGATTTCAATTTCAATTTACTTTATTAACGGAATCTCCATTTCCAAATTATAATTACATATTAAAAATTTTATAAGAAAAGTGTGACGCTCTAAAAACATTACAAAACATATGTATAAAAAAAGGCAAATTACCAATCAAAAATTACGACAAAATACTAAATAAAAATAATGCGCATCAAAATATTTATTTATCAATCCCAAACAGTTCATTGTGAGTGATTAGCGCAAATGAATGGTGATTGCAAGATGTTTGTATTTTAATTATATTTATCATTATTAGTATTATTCTATAAGTATAAAAAGGAAACATCCATAATAGACTTATATAATTGTAGCAGAATTTTCTGGAATAAATCTTAAATAAAAAAAAATATTTAACTAGTCAGGAAGCTACGGATTTCGGTTTTATATGCAAACATACCTTGGTGCATCTCCATCGTGAAATATATCCGGGTGGTGATGAGCGGCGTTCAAACCGATCAGCAGGAACAAAAAGCTGCAGGAGAACATAATTATGTTGAACAGCAGAAACACTCTGAGTGACGACTCGGGCGAAATCACCAACATCAAAACGAGCACAACCAAAGGCAGGAAATACGTCTTTTGAAAACTGCTACCTTTGTTCAAAATCATCTGGATTATACTGAAACAGAAAAGCATGGTTTTTACTGTGTTTTCATTAATCTATCTAAGCATTTATTTAAATAAAAATACTTCTACTTATTTTTTATTTCAACCAACATAAAGAAGATCTATCTAAGCATGTCTAAAAGGGTCTTATAACTAAGAGAAGGATACTTTTAAACTGTGTTTCTATTAATTAAATCTAAGGGAAGTCCGAAGTGGTTCACGTAAAACGAGACAAAAGTGGAAACAATCAACCTGATTGGGACAATAAACAATGTTGTACAAATTTATATAAATAAATATATAAACATAAAGAATATTAAGAAAATTGTCATATACTTCATTTTTCAGTGACAAAAGATCAAAAACATCGACGTTGCCCATCTCTACAAATAATATGTAAATAAATTGTTATAAAATCATAAATAAAGATATTTATATAAATAAAACAAAATTGTCAACTTTGTGGATAGGATTACAAGCAATTTTCTCAAAGCACGTATTTATCTAAGTGTCTTTAAACCAATGTTTGCATTATCCAATTGTTTAAACAAGAATATAATTACTTACTCTTGAATGAGGCTTCCGTGGAGGGTCAAAAAATAAACGATCGGGAAGTAAACCCAAGAAAGGTGTTTCCAGAAAAAGTGCTTCTTGGCGGGCAAATATTGAAACCAGGGTTCGAGAAACTCCGCTTCTATATCGTATACTGTGTTGGTGAATAAATGATGGCTCAAAGCGTGCGTCACTCTCCAAGATCTGAATAAAGAAAACAAAATCAATTAAATGAAAAAGAATTTGAAAATAATTAATTTTATTTAGTTTATGTAAATAACTGTGATGAATAAAACCAATTGAAATTTCCATTGATACAATCTCTTTAAGAATAATATTTGCAATATTTTATGTTTGAAATCAAAACATTTCTATTGCTAATACGAAACCAATTGAAATTTCCATTGATACAATCCCTTTAAGAATAATATTTGCAATATTTTATGTTTGAAATTAAAACATTTCTATTACTAAAACGAAACTAATTGAAATTTCCATTGATACAATCCCTTTAAGAATAATATTTGCAATATTTTATGTTTGAAATTAAAACATTTCTATTACTAAAACGAAACCAATTGAAATTTCCATTGATACAATCCCTTTAAGAATAATATTTGCAATATTTTTGTTTGAAATTAAAACATTTCTATTACTAAAACGAAACCAATTGAAATTTCCATTGATACAATCTCTTTAAGAATAATATTTGCAATATTTTATGTTTGAAATTAAAACATTCCTATTACTAAAACGAAACCAATTGAAATTTCCATTGATACAATCCCTTTAAGAATAATATTTGCAATATTTTTGTTTGAAATTAAAACATTTCTATTACTAAAACGAAACCAATTGAAATTTCCATTGATACAATCTCTTTAAGAATAATATTTGCAATATTTTATGTTTGAAATTAAAACATTTCTATTACTAAAACGAAACCAATTGAAATTTCCATTGATACAATCCCTTTAAGAATAATATTTGCAATATTTTTGTTTGAAATTAAAACATTTCTATTACTAAAACGAAACCAATTGAAATTTCCATTGATACAATCTCTTTAAGAATAATATTTGCAATATTTTATGTTTGAAATTAAAACATTCCTATTACTAAAACGAAACCAATTGAAATTTCCATTGATACAATCCCTTTAAGAATAATATTTGCAATATTTTTGTTTGAAATTAAAACATTTCTATTACTAAAACGAAACCAATTGAAATTTCCATTGATACAATCTCTTTAAGAATAATATTTGCAATATTTTATGTTTGAAATTAAAACATTTCTATTACTAAAACGAAACCAATTGAAATTTCCATTGATACAATCCCTTTAAGAATAATATTTGTAATATTTTTGTTTGAAATTAAAACATTTCTATTACTAAAACGAAACCAATTGAAATTTCCATTGATACAATCTCTTTAAGAATAATATTTGCAATATTTTATGTTTGAAATTAAAACATTCCTATTACTAAAACGAAACCAATTGAAATTTCCATTGATACAATCCCTTTAAGAATAATATTTGCAATATTTTATGTTTGAAATTAAAACATTTCTATTACTAAAACGAAACTAATTGAAGTTTCCATTGATACAATCCCTTTAAGAATAATATTTGCAATATTTTATGTTTGAAATTAAAACATTTCTATTGCTAAAACGAAACCAATTGAAATTTCCATTGATACAATCCCTTTAAGAATAATATTTGCGATATTTTATGTTTGAAATCAAAACACTTGGTATTGTTTTACAAATTTAATTTTAGTTTAATTTTGTCTATAAGACATAGATATTTCTTGATAATGGCTTATAAACAAACAGAACAAATAAAATTAAATTTATGGAATAATACCAAGTGATTGGATTTCAAACATAACATATTTCAAAATGTTTCACGAGTTTTTTTTTAAAATCAAAATATTTGATAATATTTGCTTAAAGGCAGGATTTATTTCCTATTTTTTTTTTAAAAAATAATAGTTGAAGTTTTTTTCATAATAAAATAAGTATAAAATCCATATTTTTAGTTTATTTTATTAATAATCTGTTAAAGTGTGTAAACAAAAAAAAAAACGGAAGCGTTTTAGCAGGATCCCGGCCTTAAAAATTGCAAAAGTTATACAAATTGTTCATCATCTTAAGTTAAGTGAACGATTATTAAACATTTGCAAAGCTAGGCCATCATTTGACGTGAGTTTCGGAATTAATACCTCGTCTATACAGCATTGCGTTAAGAGATTAAATGTTTCACCACGAGTAAAGTGAGCAATTAAACATTTGCAATGCTAGGTTATCTATTGACGTGAGTTTCGGAATTAATACCTCGTCTATACAACATTGCGTTAAGAGATTAAATGTTTCACCACAAGTTAAGTGAGCAATTAAACATTTGCAATGCTAGGTCATCTATTGGCGTGAGTTTCGGAATTAATACCTCGTCTGTACAGCATTGTGTTAAGAGATTAAACGTTTCACCACGAGTTATGTGAGCAATTAAACATTTGCAATGCTAGGTCATCTGTTGGCGTCTGTACAACATTGTTTTAAGAGTATTCAATATTCTTTTCTTTTCTACGATATAATAATATACAATAAAATAATCACCTTGATGAGAACAAAGAAAAATCGAAATAGTACATCCTGAAGTTATCCCTCTGGTGGAAAAAATTGTGCGCCGCCGTCATAGAAAGCGACAAAAACAATCCGGCGATTACGGCAGCGGTGACGCTGTTGAAATACGCTGCAGTCGCTGCCATAACGATGTATCCAATAAACAAGGAATCCGTGTAAATTTTGGTCAAATGCACCGGTTCATTTGGGATTTTATCGTAAATTTCTCGCACGTTTCTTTTGAGAGTCCTGTAAAAGCCGTCGTCGTGAAAAACAAACGGCGAATTCCTCGGACTTTTCGCTTTTCTAATATAATATTTTGATAATAATTTCTCGGGCACCGTTGAGATGTGATGGCATTCGAAAGCTTCCGTTATATCAGTTCCCTTGAAAATAAAATAATTTGTAAATTATTAAATTAAAAAAATAATGCCTGAAAGTAGTGTGAAACGAAACAGAAGAACAGAGGAAGACCGAAAAAAACAAAACATGGGAAGATAATATACAGAACATAACCGGAACAAATCAAAAAAGTGGCAAAGAACATGGCAAGGGATAGAAAGAAATGGAAATAATTTATCGACAATATTAAGTGAAGATTTTAACTACAATCTCAACACCCGAAAGGATAAAACATGAGATGTAAATGATTATATAAAAAATAAATTAAACAGGGAAAAGTGTTCTGAGTTATTATTAATATTAATTAATTTAATATAATTAATTATTTTCCGGCCTGTATATTTAGTAGGCACTGTCTAAGCACGAAATCAATATACATTGAAACAAATACTTTACTAGCAAATACTCATTGAATTACTCAATGGACATTTTTGTTGTTGAAAATTTTTGAAATTCGAAAGAAATTACCTTTGTGAGTTTCAGCCAGTCTTGCCCACCTGGATGGCTTTCGATGAATTCCGAGAAATCGTAGAGATCGTCGTGTATCCTCCACAAATTTTCGGCGCCATCGCCGTCTTTTTTGCTCTGGAGAAACATTTCAGGAGTGTGTAAAGGATGACCTCTTTTCGATGGATAACTAGCGAAACCCAGACTAGATTCCGGCTGGACCTGACTGAAGCCTTCCAGAAGCCGCCACGCATGTTTTCCAATTATATCCTAAAAATAAAAAAGAAAAATAAAACACAAAGAAAACTTTTTTTTTGATATTAATTAATTATTGATATTGATAATACAAAAAAAACGTGTTGGCAGTGAATAGGTTAATTAATAACAATGTGTTGATGATATTATAATTTGTCTTAAATTTCCGAAAAATGGGACATCCTTTACATTGCTAGAAGGTATGTTACTTCTAGCAATGTAAATATGATATTATAATTTGTCTTAAATTTCCGAAAAATAGGACATCCTTTACATTGCTAGAAGGTATGCTCCTTCTAGCAATGTAAAGGATGTCCTATTTCTCGGAAATTTAAGACAAATCATAATAACATCAACGTATTACACTAAAAAAAGTACCTTAAGAATCTTTTTTACTGCAAGCAGATATATTTTCAAATAAACACGTTTTCTTAATATCTCTAAATTAGCAAAATTTTAACGTATAACTCGAAAACAATTGAAGATAGACACATTTTAAAGACACTAAAATTAACCCATGGAAACATATATTGGTATTTCCCTATCTTTAATATTAATGGTACTTTACTTGAAGAAACCATCGAAAATAGGACACCCTGTAGAAAAGTATTGATTTATTAATAAAATAAAACCTCGACACCCAATACGGGTAAAAGAGGATAAAATTAAGAAAGAAAGAATAAAATAAACAAAAATATCTCAATTTTCCACGCCAACGAAAATTAACATGAGATACAATTTTTACAATGTAAATCCCAATGATCACACTTAAATAAAACTCACTGTAAATAATTAAGCAACGCAGATGAAATAATAAAAAAAATAATTATGATGATCACACTTAAATAAAACTCACTGTAAATAATTAAGCAAAGCAGATGAAATAAAAAAAAATAAGTGACTTTATAGTGACACTAATGTCACTATAAAGTCACTTATTTTTTATGTTTATGAAATAATTATTAATTGTAGTCATATTATTATTCATTAATATTTGTTTATTAATGCACGCTTGCATATTTTTATTAGCTTTAAATAACCTTCCGAATTAATTGTCTGGCCCCGGTTTCGTAACAGCATGCAAAAATTATGTGTTGTTTTTTTTTTAATTATTAACGAAATGCCAATAAATCTATTCGACTTTTAGAATTAAAATACCTTACCCGGAAATGCATTTCTTTTTTTCTGTTAATTTTTGCGACGAACGAAACAATACAAACAATTGTTTGCAAATGACAAAAATACTGTATTCAGGTCAATTTTATTCAATGGGTTTAATATATAAGAAATTGTTTCCAATTTATTTTATTGATAAAGAAAAACCGCCGTTGCACGTAAAAACCTAACTTTTGTACTCGTAATTAAAAAAAAAAAGCGTAATCAAAAAATAATTGTTATTTCGGTAATTACTCACCATGATATTCGTGTTTGCATCCGCAGGTGTCACACTTTAATGGATTTGTTTTTCAAAAAGAAAACAATTTATTTCAGTGTTGATGTTAAAGTCGAGCCTAAAAATATAAAATATAATACAGTTTTATGAAGAAGATGTAATTTTTTTCATTAAAAAGAAATACGTAAAACCAATTCTGAGAAATAATAATTTGTGTGCCAAGGTCGCGAAATAAAATTTTAATTATCCTAGAGGGGAAAAAAAATCGCGAGCGAAACTTTTGTTATACAAGAGGGAAAAAAGGTCGCGAAATAAAACTTTATTTATCCAAGAAGAAAAAAAAAATGTCGCAAAATAAAGTTTTAGTTATGGAAGAGGGAAAAAGAGGTCGCAAAATAAAACTTTATTTATCCAAGAAGAAAAAAAAAAAGGTCGCGAAATAAAACTTTATTAATCCAAGAAGAAAAAAAAAGGTCGCGAAATAAAGTTTTAGTTATCGAAAAGGGAAAAAGAGGTCGCGAATTATTTGTTAAAAAAAAGAATGTAGAGGCTTTTATTTGTTGAAAAAAGAATGTAGAGGCTTTTATTTGTTGAAAAAAGAATGTAGAGGCTTTTATTTCTTGAAAAAAAGAATGTAGAGGCCTTTATTTGTTGAAAAAAAAGAATGTAAAGGCTTTTATTTGTTGAAAAAAAGAATGTAAAGGCTTTTATTTGTTGAAAAAAGAATGTAGAGGCTTTTATTTCTTGAAAAAAAGAATGTAGAGGCCTTTATTTGTTGAAAAAAAGAATGTAAAGGCTTTTATTTGTTGAAAAAAAGAATGTAAAGGCTTTTATTTGTTGAAAAAAGAATGTGGAGGCTTTTATTTCTTGACAAAAGAATGTAGAGGCCTTTATTTGTTGAAAAAAAAGAATGTAAAGGCTTTTATTTGTTGAAAAAAAGAATGTATTGGCTTTTATTTCTTGAAAAAAGAATGTAGAGGCTTTTATTTGTTAAAAAAAGAATGTAGAGGCTTTTATTTGTTGAAAAAAGAATGTAGAGGCTTTTATTTCTTGACAAAAGAATGTAGAGGCCTTTATTTGTTGAAAAAAAAGAATGTAAAGGCTTTTATTTGTTGAAAAAAAGAATGTAAAGGCTTTTATTTGTTGAAAAAAAGAATGTAAAGGCTTTTATTTGTTGGAAAAGAGAATGTAGAGGCATTTATTTCTTGAAAAAACGAATGTAGAGGCTTTTATTTGTTGAAACTCCATACTTGTTTCGCCAAAAACAAAACACAATTGTGTATAGTTTCAAAAACTTAGTTTTGTATGATTGTTGGCACAATTTTCCGCTTTGTGGATGGAATTTAATCGATTTTCTTCGTCATCGAAACAAAAATTTGCAACTTATATCGAGACAAAAATGTATTATTTAGAAATAAAATTAAAATAATATTGAACTTTTAAACGATCCGTACCTGAGCAGACGGATTGATCCAACGTATTGAAAGCGTTTGTTTAGAAACGCTTACTCGACTTAAAAAAAAAAAGAAAAAAATCAATAAATTAACTAAATATCTATGTAAATTACAGGACAAACAATAATACGTACTTGTGTAAATGTTTCTAAAATAGCTATAGTTTATCATATTATTTACATAGATATTTGTAGTATCAAAACAAAAAGTCGTTAGCGATGACTTTTTTCATGTATCATTAATGAGCAAGATAATTTATTTATTTAACGGATTCACCTTTTTATACAATAACATAAAATGTAAATACAGAAAAATATAAAATTATATGGCGGAAAGACCAACGGTCGATAGCCAATTGGCAGAAGAATATATTTTTATGTTAGTTATTTATTGTATTTATTTATTATTATTGCTTATAAAATTATACTTAAAATTAAACAAAACATTGTACATAATCGATGGAGATAAGATTTAAGTAGCAAATATCACAAATATTAACAACGCATGATTATCAACTAAGCATATATTAACAACACTCTGAGATATTTATTTTAACGCATTTAACGAAAATGCGATATAACAAGTGATTTGAAAGAGGTAAAAGAATTATAGAAAAAGTCAAACTTACAAGATAAATTAAGTGTATTAATACTTCTCATAATTATATCGATGGGAGAATTGAAACCATAATTGCTGCGATGAAAATTAGGCCGAAAACAAGGATGCGTTACGAAATTATGGGGAGAAAAATTGAAATTAAATTGCGCTAATAAAGTTGCAGAATTAATATTCCCATTAAGAAATTTGTGACAAAAACATAATCCAGCTATTTTACATTTTCCATTTACAGAGATTAAATTTAACTCAATATTGAATTTCTCTCTTTTCTCCGAAACTATACTCGTTGCAATCTACTATAGGGTTTGATTTTTGTGAAAAAACCTAACCCTAAAATGATATTAGAAGGGGGTGACTCCTTGTAATATCATTTTAGGGTTACAAAAAATGCTACTTTAAGAAGAACGGTTGTGTGCTAAATGTCATTCTTCTAAAATGTTCCGTACAGATACTAAAATGAAATCACTTAAAATAAAACACTTAATGATTTTCAACTATTTTAGTTGAAAATCATTAAGTGTTTTATTTTAAGTAATCATGGATTTTCAAAAATTAAGTGCCTCCACTATCTACGATACTAAAATAAAATAACAGTTTATACAAAAAAAGTTAAAAAGTGTTTTATTTAATAAACTGAAGTGAAAGCCTTAACAATCAATACATTATTTTTGTTTACTTACGTTTATAATTGTTTACACTTTTACAACCACATAAACAAACAATCAATCATTTACCTTAAACATTGACTTTTTTTATATATATATATTTCTGTTCCGAACTATGCATGACCACGAGTGAATCAGCAATAACCTACGACGACGAAATCATTTGAAAACACATCCTAACCGCCGCTGTTTTATTAGTTTTTTTTTAATATTCGTAACCTGGAAAGTTCCATTGACGAAGGCATTAAAATTGGTTTTCGACCATTGAATGACTTTTATGTTGGTTATCAAGGTTGGTTCGTTTCGCGTAATATGGCGGTGAGAATGAGAGAGAAGAGAATGAAAAAGCACGGCAGCACAATATAAAAACCGGAAATGTTTGTAGTAATAATAATAATTAATTTAATTTATTACCCGATTGATAAATATATATTTTCTTTGATCGATTTTTCGGGTTTTCATAAGCGCTTGCGTGTGAGTTATTAAACACGAATTTATTATTAATGTTATATTTTGTATAATAGTTTTGGATAGACTATAATTCAAATTAATATGATTTGACCATCGGTTTATTAGATCGTATTTAATAAGCACCTTATATAATTTAATTCTCAAGATCTTTTTTTATTTATTAATAATTTTTTAAACCGTTGGCGCAAAACCTATTTTTTTACTTTCCAATTTTTGTTGTTTGTATTCCCACCGAACAAAATGTTCACAAATAACGTTGCATCAACATTAGAAACAACATTAAACGTTAATGTAACATTGGTGCAACATATTATTATGTCCGTTTTGCTCAGTGGGTTACTAAACCAATTTCAATAACTAATTGAAAAAAAAGTGAAAAATGGAATATAACTGTCGTCTACTTTGTAGACCCAAAAATTAGGCAAAAGGTGGCGCTTGTATCGTCTTTAATTTATTATGAATATAACTGTGTTTTCAATTAGTGACATAATCCTTCAAGTAACTCAAGATTTTCAAAATTGGAACTTAATTTTTGAAAATCTACCATGAAATGAACGCCTTCAAGTTTGGGGAATATTTTTTGAATATTATTTTTTGAATATATTTTGAATTCAAGGAGAATTTTCCGATCACGGGTAATCCGTGAAAATAAAAAAAACGTCGATCGGTTCGAGTTGAGTATTCCAGGCATGCCTTCGTTGTTTTTCGATATTACGTATGTTTTAATTAACGTAAATTAATTATTATTATTTTTACTCCCATTTAGAAAGATATTCCCATTTTGTTTGTTGCCCCAATCAAGGCTGATTGTTTCCCCTTTTGTCTCTTCGGACTTTTCTTTAACTATTTACATTTATTAAAACTAACAACGTATTTAGTTTTAATTAATGTAAATTAATTATTATAATTTTTACTCCCATCCAGAAAGATATTCCCATTTTGTTTGTTGCCCCAAACAAGGTTGATTGTTTCCATTTTTTTGCGGACTTTCCTTTTACCAATAAGTTCTTATATATTATTTATTTATTTATTTATTTATTTATTATATATATAAATAATTCCTGTTTTGCGAAACATTTTATTTTTGTTAGCGCAATAATTCAATTTTAAGAATGGAAATATATGCAACTTGTTTGAGCTACATGTATCGAAGAAAACATACGTTACAAACCGTAAATTGTGACAATAAAGAAAAGTTCCGAATAATTTTCAAATAGTAAAATATATTTTGGCGTCTAATTTGAACAACAAATTTAATTATTGTTTATATAGATAATACAAAAACACAATATTTTTACCTGAACAAATATTTTTGTTTGTATAAAATCCAATAATAAATAATAAAATAAATAATATATTAAATAAAAATGATTTGAAAATAATTAATAAATTATTTTCAAATCAAATAATATATTAAATAAAAATGATTTGAAAATAATTTATTAATTATTTTCAAATAATTTTTATTTAATATATTTAAATAACTGTGACCAAGTGAATGAATAATACTCTTTTCTATTTAAAATAAATAATGGTTGGATTAACTGTAAATCATAAACACTTTTATTTTATTATTTTTCATATTTACTCACTGAAATAAATCTATTCATTTATTTACTTACGATTCTTTGTTTGTGCACGCACACTGGAAACATAATAATAGAATGGATTAAATGAGCTGCTTCATTTTTAATAAGGTTATATTATCGCTACTCTGCGATAAGAGAAACGTTACAGCATCTATCTGTTTATTTATAAACAGTAAATCATTAATGGTTAATGCAATATAATTATAATTGAAAAATAAATGTTTGTTGATTATTAAAGCTTTTAGCCTGTTATACATTTTGAGTTTATTAAAATAAAACGGTTAATGCAAGAGAATAATAATTGAAAAAGAAATTATACAAAATAAATGTTTGTTGATTATTAAAGCTTTTAGCCTGTTATACATTTTGAGTTTATTAAATAAAAACGGTTAATGCAATAGAATAATAATTGAAAAAAGAAATTATAAAAAATAAATGTTTGTTGATTATTAAAGCTTTTAGCTTGTTAGACATTTTGAGATTATTAAATAAAAAACGGTTAATGCAATAGAATAATAATTGAAAAAGAAGTTATAAAAAATAAATGTTTGTTGATTATTAAAGCTTTCAGCCTGTTATACATTTTGAGTTTATTAAATAAAAACGGTTAATGCAAAAGAACAATAATTGAAAAAGAAATTATAAAAAAATAAATATTTGTTGATTATTAAAGCTTTTAGCCTGTTATACATTTTGAGTTTATTAAATAAAAACAGCTAATGCAATAGAATACTAATTGAAAAAAGAAATTATTAAAAATAAATGTTTGTTGATTATTAAAGCTTTTAGCCTGTTATACATTTTGAGTTTATTAAATAAAAACGGTTAACGCAAAAGAATAATAATTGAAAAAGAAATTCTAAAAAAATTAATGTTTGTTGATTATTAAAGCTTTTAGCCTGTTATATACATTTCGAGTTTATTAAATAAAAAAGGTTAATGCAATAAAATTATAATTGAAAAAGAAATTATAAAAATAAATGTTTGTTAAGGCTTTCAGTACATTTTGAGTTTATTAAATAAAATACTTTTTTAGCTTTGTTTATATTTAAATAGAAAACGTGGAAATAATTTATTAATTATTTTCAAATCTGTTGGAGTCGGAAATTAGACGGACCGCATTTGTTTAAAACTTTAATAATCGCTAACAACAATTTCACACAACGTAACCGTAATCTTCTAATCTTCCTCTATGATTTTTTCAACCTGAATATAGCTGCCCTAAAATCTCATAAGTCTAGCCAACATAAAATACATTTCCTTTCCGCGGCGTTAGAGGGCGCGCGCCTAAAAATCATTTAATATATGTGCCAGGGATGGTCGGATAATATATGAAATTGGGAAACACGACAATAGTTGTCCACTTGAGCACTGGAGGCGCTGAAGTCTCAAAATTTAAAATACTTTATTTTTGGGTTTTTACAATGATTTATTTATTATTGGTGACTTTTGTCGCCCTATAAGGTTTATTTCTTAAACATTTATACTTTTAATTAAACATTAAAGGTGTTCTAAATAAGGATCAGTTTGCCATATTTCAATTTGATTGATGTAAATCAAATGAATTGTTTTTGACAGTTTGTTTTTTGTAAGAAAATTCTTCACTTTTCTTATAAAATTACAACTGGTAAGTTATTATTTTTAGTTTAAAATACGTTTGCTTATTAATTTCTATGAATTGTATATTTTTGAAAGAATATACATAACTTAAAGTATGAACCAATCGAGTAATAATTAATTATTAATAAATATGATTTATTTCCCACATTCTCAAAATATGTTTTCGGTTTAGAAATATTCATTTTTTATTATATAGTTTATGCTTTTTACAATATTTTCCATCACAAAAAAAATGTATTTAACGTAGACATTATTGAAGTAATATTTACATCCATATTTTTCTAGATTCTTTAAGGAAAGGAGTTCATAAAATTATCCAGCTGAGAGATATCAATTAATTCAAATTATAACTGTTGTTAATATATTTTAATTAATATATGAATGTAATAACAGGTTAAATGATATTTTTATAAGTTTAATATATTTTACTTAAAAATATTGTTGTTTTTTATGTATTTTTTCAGATAATTTGGAATTTCTTATTTGCATGATCTACTGATATTTTTTTTCTGTAAAATATCACATTTATAAAAAAACTTTTATATAAATAATTTGAAGTAAAATAGTGAACAAAAAATTATAAATAGAAAAATGTTCAAAAGTCCCGCCATTAGTTATATTATAGTGCGTATATGAACCTAACCTCAAAAACCTTATAAAGGTTTGAAACTTGGGAAATAGTTGTCCACTTGAGCACTGGATGGCGTTGCGCGCGTTTCCCGCTAAATACATGGATCTGGCACTCTTATACTTTATCTCTATGATATGTGCTTATATGATTAGAAAAATTGTTAATGACTAAAATTTGGTCATATTAAAATAAAACAGACTTTATATGTGACACATATAATCAATTGCCAACCTCTAAAAAAATCGGCGATTAAAATCCCCTGCTTCAGAATCAGAAGCCGGATTCTAGTTTACTCGATCATGTAGATATCGACTCAAAACGAAGATAGAGCGATTCCAAATTGTGGTTGATAGAGAGAGAGATCCGATTCGCTGTAACAATATCGTTTCTTAACAGGATTACAATGGCTAGCAGTAAACACACCCTGTTTAGTCATTTAAAAAATATATAAACCTAATTATGTTTTATGTTAATGTTTACAATTAACATAAAATATAATTCGGTTTATATATTTTTTATGTTAATTGTAAACATTAACATAAAACATAATAATTCGCAGTAAAATATCGTTTAATAATATTATTAAAAGACGTCTTTCAGCCACCTTTATCATGATACATGGAGCACACTGGTCTGATTGGGTCCGAAAGACCGAAATGGCCATCACCTGTTATCCAAACCAGATAAATTGTGGTTGAATAATTTAAATGAAATTATTTAAAAAAATATTCTTGATTGAAACAGATTTTTTTAATATTTCTGTAAATTGTAAACAAAATATATATTTTGAGTGATTTTATTGAAATGTTTACATTTAATTTTAATTAGAATGACTTTCTTCGACAACAACCGCGCTATCGCAATTCAAACACGCGCAGTATTCATGAATTTTATTACGCAAATTCATATTTTCCTTTTCCAAAAACCTCAGATCTTCCTTGATCTTATACCTGCTGGCTTCGACCTGGCCCACGCGATTACAAAAAATCTCCAGCTCCGGCCTGTACCCTTCAATTTCCCTCCAATCGATACTCTCCAGCGGCGCGAGTTTACTCTTAAAATCATACAAGGGAAAAGTCATCGTTTTCTCCTGCAGCGTCTCGTACTTCCTGCAAATCGCGGTGAGCTTCAAGATTTTCTCCCCTTTCTTCTCAATCTCCTCCAAATAGCGCACGGTGGAATTGCAGTTGAGGGTGAGCTGCGTTAGGTTGTTTTCATCCAAATGTTTCTCTTGGTCGAAAATCGCTTTGAACGTCTTGAAACGCTGCTCGTAGTAAGCGCGCTCGTCCACTAGTTCATTCACCTTCCTAGCTTGCGAAATTTGGAAATCATCGAAAGTCCGCTTCATGTTCTTAATGTAATCCATTAGCTTCCTGATTTTCATCCATAACATCCTTATGATTTTCTGCATGTAGTCGTCCTGCTTGTACAAAGCGTTAACCTCGTTTTTCCTAGCAGCGCTATCCGCTATGCTCTCTTTCAACAACTCCAGGGATTCCCTGTAAACCCGCGTGTATTTCTCCTCTAATTCCTCTATGAATTTACTGCAGACATCCGTTAGTTTCGAAACCTCGACATCCTGCCTCGACAAGTATTCACCCCGGATTAATTTCTCGCTTTCCTTCTTCTGGTTCTCCAGCATGAAAAGCATTGTTTTTAAATACTCCTCGTTCTCTTTTGTAATCCCCAAAAAGTCCATCCTTTCAAAAGTCGCCGCTGTGTATAAATTCTGTATAACATCCTTGCTCAAATTCCTTAAATCCTGGATTTGATCGTAGCAGAGGGTTATCAAATTATCGATGTTGTCGATGTGGGTGCGGTAGTTACGCATGTACTGGTCCTCGGCTTGATCGAGCTCGTCCATCAGGAGGGATATGGTGAAGTCCTTGGCGTCGATGACGCGCTCGTAGGTGTGCCAGGCGTACTCCAGCTCGCCGCGCATCCTCGGCAAGGCGATGTCCAGCAGCATTTTCTTCCAGCTCTTCTCGTGTCTGCGTAGCGTGATTTGCCCATAGCGGATCTCGCGGCCGATGTGCTCGCGTTTCAATTGGTTCGCCTTTTCTAGGGCCGCGGCTTTCTTTTCCGCCTTGGTCAGCCTTACTTTCGGCATTATTTTTGAAAAAAATTGAAATTAAGAAGGAAATAAATTTTACACGACTTACGTTAGGTCGGTAGAGTAGTTTTAGTTGAGTTTATCGTAATGGGAAATTGAGGAAGAGAATAGAAGCTGACAGTAGAATGATAGATAAGGTTTAATTTTGTTTGACGCGATGGTTTGGCATATTTTTCTGTTTTTTTTTTTTTTCAATCAAATTCGACAGTTATAATAATTTACATTACAAGTCGTGAAAATGAAATTTTACGTTCGAGTGAGATAATAATACAATTTAATTGTCCAACAGGAGTTATCCTAATTATAAGACAATATTATATTTAAAAAAAACTGTTTAATTGTAATCATACAACAAAATATTTATAATAATTTACTGTGTATTTTCATTTCAAGGTACACTCGGATAGATTTGTAGCTAATCCATTGTAAAGATGTTGTCAATGTGGAATTGTATGTTTGAAAACAAAAGAATGTGGATTTACTTGTTTTCTTTCACTTGCAGACCTGGAGGCAAGGATTGCTTCAACTTCTCGGCCTTCTCCTTATCGAAGATGACTAAGGTGTACAAGAACCTAGAGCAACGGACCTTGAATTTGGTGTTGCTCTTCTTAGGGTTGTTCTTGATCTTTACAGATTTAGCGTTTTTCCTCCTGGCCCTCAGCATTCCTTCAAATAAATGGGTTTTGAGTTCACGTGAAGTGTTATTATTGAGGAATTCCTTCAAATAAATGGGTTTTGAGTTCACGTGAAGTGTTATTATTGAGGAATTCCTTCAAATAAATGGGTTTTGAGTTCACGTGAAGTGTTATTATTGAGGAATTCCTTGATTCCTTTAATTTCATGCGGCATTCTGAAGACGAAATTGCCTTCTCCGAAAATTTGACGTTAAAAGGAATTAAGAAGGATTACAACAAATAAACGTGATACTTGAAACATACAATCATAACATCGGAACGAGACTGTAAAAGCATTTCAGAACGCTAGAGGTCTGTGATTACGTCCTATTTAAAACTTATTTCAATTCGGCTGTTAATTGTCTGATGATAAGACAACCTGGAAAACCCATACAGATCTATGACATTCCTTATGTTTTTAGAGAAGATGCAGAAAAGGCTTGTCCGCCTTCAAATGTGAACGGTTTTAGGCGTACTGGCAATTATTTCTGTAATAAAAATATCTTTTGCGAAGACGACTGTTTGGGATCTACAAGAACAGCAGACTCAATCTCAAATCCTCGACATTAGATGAAGAAATCCTAGCATCATGTTCCTCAGCAGCAACGGAAAAAAAATTGAGAAAAGCGCATGCCATTTTCATGTATCAAAACAGGTGATGGCATGAAGCCTGGAAAATTCAGAATGATAACGAACACACCAGAGAAAAAAATGATGTTTAAGCATAACAGAGATGTAAGACAAGAAATACAGTTACAAAACAAGAAAGTTGTAATAAGGAAGCTACGATACATGAAAGTTCATCATCCGAGGACGAAGACATACATGACAAAACACTCTGCAAAGATAGGAGTTCCGATTCGGAGTTTGGAAGCGATGGACATGACTGTAAAAACTGAGGATAAGGATTGTAATAAATGAGATTATATATTAGTTATGTTGAAAGTGGAAGATAAAAAATTACTTGAGAGCAAAACAGCGCAAATTATAAACGTCCCAAACCTCCTTTTAGAAGCAGGAAGAATTTTCTGAAGAATCCAAATATCTAATAAAATTTAATCAATCATCAAAAGTCCGCTTTATATTCGTAATGTTATCCATTAGCTTCCTGATTTTAGTCCATAATAACCTTATTATAAACGCAAATTATAAACGTCCCAAACCTCTCTCATAGAAGGAGGAAGAATTTTCTGAAGAATCCAAATATCTAATAATATTTATGGCTATTTAGAGCTTCTACTTATCGAAACCTCCTACTTGGGACTAAAGTTTCTGCGAAAGAGTGCAAATTATAAACGTCCCAAACGTTACTCAAAAGTAGGAGTATGATTTATAATGTATACTAGCTACATCTAGCGGCCACAAAGAGAATCGTTTATATAATTTATTTTATTCATAAGCTCATTTCGAATGTACTTTTTTGTTAATGTTTTTGAACCATGACCACGCGGTTAAAATAAAAACGTCGACACAGACACACGTATTAATTAATCTTTTGATTCTAATGAAAATTCTGTCTCCTTCTAAGGAAAACATTGTTTCTTATGAAAATTCTGTCTCCTTCTAAGAGCTTTAGAGCTTCTGCATAATGAAACCTCCTGTAATTATCAATATCCATATCACTACAGGAGGTTTCATTATGCAGAAGCTCTAAAGCTCTTAGGAGACAGAATTTTTATAAGAATCAAATTTTTTCCATTAAAAAAAAGATAACTTTGAATTGGCATTTATTTATGGAATATCCTGTATATATTTTTTTATAAAAAATGATGCACATTTGAAAATACTAATCGACATATTCGAGCGTTATTTCGTAAGTAATCGCCAGCATTTTAAATGAATTCGTTCCTTTCATTATGAACACACTGTATAATATAGTTAAAAATTTAATTCTTAATTATTTTCAAATTCTTTTTATTTAATAAATAACTGCGATCAATTGAATAAACCCTCCTTTTCTCCTTCTTTTTTGTTAATTCTAGCTATTGAAAGTGTTATCACGTCAACAATTGAACATCTAATCTTTGAATTGGCATTTATTTATGGAATATCCTGTATATTTTTTTATATAGAAAATGATGCACATTTGAAAATACTAATCGACATATTCGAGCGTTTATTCGAAAGTAATCGCCAGCATTTTAAATGAATTCGTTCCTTTCATTGTGAATGCACTGTATAATATTAAAAATTTAATTCTTAATAATTTTCAAATTTTTTTTATTTAATTTATTTAAATAACTGTGATAAAGTGAATAAATCCCCCTTTTTCATTTTTTTTTTGTTGTTGTTAATTCTAGCTATTGAAAGTTTTATCACGTCAAAAATTGAACATCTAATGCTTCCAACAATTCGTATGATAAAATTATTTTCAAATTCTTTTTGATTTATATTAACATCTTTAAATTATGTAAGGCATAGCTGTACTGACGAGGGATAGATCCCGAAACACATGTCTGCAGATGGCCTTGTATTAAGTAACGTTCCTTTTGTTGTTTTTGCATAAAATTTTTCTCGGATTAAAATTTGTTGCATTATGTAATATTTTATTGATATGCAGCAGCAGGTGTACATTATGTAATTCAATGTCCGGCGTGGGTATTTGCCCGGGAAGTAGTTGTTTTGATGTGCATTTGTTTAACGTACTTACGTAGGTAAGTCAATAGACACAGAGCTAAATGTGGAAATAATTTATTAATTATTTTCAAATCATTTTTATTTAATTTATTTAAATAAATGTGATCAAGTGAATAAACCCCTTTTTTTTCTCCATTTTTTTTTTTTGTTAATTCTAGCTATTGAAAGTTTTATCGCGTCAACAATTGAACATCTAATGCTTCCAACAATTCGTATGATAATTTGCAATCGTGTACTTGTACAACTCTGACCTTGTTCGGTGAATCCTTCTTTCAACAACAACGTTTTCCATGTCATCGCAAATTCTTTATTCGTAACTGGAAATCATTTGAGTTTCAATTATCAAGTCACGGCGGCGTTACTTGTGTCGGCGTTGGATTTGCATTTAAAATGCAATCAAGTTTGTCGTCCGTATATTAATCACTATCGGCGGATTTATCTTTATTTGTTTAACAATAACAAAACACGTCAGACATGTTAAGTTTCGTCAATATATATATTTTTTATGTGTATAACAATAATTTATAGTATATTTAGTATAGGAAATGTTATCTTCTATATGTTGGTTGTGGAGACTTTAATTATTTAAATCAAAATAGTTTTCATCTTCAGTTGTGAAAATAGAAATATAGTTTCCGAAATATATTTAGTTTAATAAAAAATAAGTAGGAGAAAGGACAACTATTTTTATTTAAATATGCACATTTTTTTTCAATAATTAGAAGCGGGGCAATTTCGTATGCAAACTGTTGAATTTTGTTATCACTCTTTGAGAGATAAGGATGAGGATTTCGAAATATTAAATTATGCTTTTGTATTAAATACAAACTTCAATTACTTATATTTTTCAAACTACTAATTAAACAAAAAAACTAGAAAGTACGAGCCCCTTTCTCTTTACACATCGTCATAGTTAAAAAATAATAGGCAAGCCGATGGGAATCGAATTCTATCGACACTGCATCATATTTTACATAACCATATTTTAAAGTAACCCCGACACCAACTGGTAAAAGGAGACATCAATTATATATATATATATATATATATATATATATATATATTTTAAAGTGATTGAAGAAGATTATTGTTATACTATGCGTTGAGACTTAGGAATTATTATTACTCAATTTTTTGTCACCCTGATTAAAAAAATCTAAATCCTTCCTCATATCCTCCACATATACCAATGACATAAACACTACGTAAGGCTTATTTATTATATGTTAAGGAATGCCCAAGAAAAAAAAACAAAGAAAAATAGTTTTGAAAAGCAGCTACTCGCAGTGACAACTAGTTAATTCTTGAAAAAATATCTTTCGATTTTGCAATGTTATTGTGGGGATCAAAAATAATTTATAATAATATGTTTTTATGTGTAATATAGCTAAATTATTTCTCTATTTAATGCTTTAAACCGCAACTTTCTATCCCATCTGATAATTAAAATATCTTGATCGAATCAAATCCCTACACGCCAGTGTCAATCGGACCGCTCTCGCTTTATCCGTTCCCATAAGACTCTATGTAAATAATTTCAACCCTAAATTACATGGATTTGAATGGTGTAAATTGAGTTTTTATTAGGAAATAAATGGTCTAAGCTTTTTCTGTTATAGTAAAGTATCTTTGGGAATTTTTTCAGATTTTTCTGACAAAATTAATTTTTCACATATTTTTCAAGGAAAAATCTCAAATTTCACGGAAAATCCGAAAATCTCCAAACAACTTCATAATATACCAAAATGTTCAGAATAAACAGGGGAATAAGCTGTGTTATTATTACACCCAGGAAGTAAACAGATTTTGAACAGCAGGTACTCGAAGTGACAACTAGTAAATTCTTGAAAAAATATCTTTCGATTTTGCGATGTTTTTGTGGGGATCAAAAATAATTTATAATAATATGTTTTTATGTGTAATATAGCTAAATTATTTCTCTATCTAATGCTTTAAACCGCAACTTTCTATCCCATCTGATAATTAAAATATCTTGAACGAATCAAATCCCTACACGCCGTGTCAATCGGACCGCTCTTGCTTTATCCGTTCCCATAAGACTCCATGTAAATAATTTCAACCCTAAATTACATGGATTTAAATGGAGTAAATTGAGTTTTCAATAGGAAATAAATGGTCTGAGCTTTTTCTATTATAGTAAAGTATCTTTGGGAATTTTTTCAGATTTTTCTGACAAAATTAATTTTTCGCATATTTTTGAAGGAAAAATCTCAAATTTCACGGAAAATCCGAAAATCTCCAAACAACTTCATAATATACCAAAATGTTCAGAATAAACAGGGGAATAAGCTGTGTTATTATTACACCCAGGAAATAAACAGATTTTGAACAGCAGCTACTCGAAGTGACAACTAGTAAATTCTTGAAAAAATATCTTTCGATTTTGCGATGTTTTTGTGGGAATCAAAAATAATTTATAATAATGTGTTTTTATGTGTAATATAGCTAAATTATTTCTCTATCTAATGCTTTAAACCGCAACTTTCTATCCCATCTACTAATTAAAATATCTTGAACGAATCAAATCCCTACACGCCAGTGTCAATTGGACCGCTCTCGTTTTATCCGTTCCCATAAGACTCCATGTAAATAATTTCAACCCTAAATTACATGGATTTAAATGGAGTAAATTGAGTTTTCAATAGGAAATGAATGGTCTAAGCTTTTTCTAGTATAGTAAAGTATCTTTGGGAATTTTTTCAGATTTTTCTGACAAAATTAATTTTTCGCATATTTTTGAAGGAAAAATCTCAAATTTAAATACAATACACATCACATATTAAAATAACATTTAAACATAATCATTTATATAAAAAAAATATACCAATTTAACAGTTCAATATGTTTCACAAAATGATAAATGAGAAAGTCATTCAAGAAATCTTACATCAATTTTGGGATCCTTTTTTTAAAAAAACTTAATTAATATTAATTAAAGTTAGACGCGCAATTTGTTTAAATTTGTTTCTCGGGCATAAAATTACCATACAATGAGGGGAAAATTGTGGATTTAATTGGCAAAGAAGCCCACAAAAAGAACAAACCAGCGCTTCAGTTTGGAAATCGCGAAACATGACGAAATCCTATTGTTCCTTTCAATTAGACCATACTAGTCACTTTACTTTGAATGTGTCACATTTAAATATAGAATGATTACATTATTTCATTCAAATTTGAGCATCTAGATATATTTACACAATCACGTTTTTTTTAATGATTAAAGGAACAGAATTGTAAAGCACAGAAAGTTCATTTTCACTGCAAGAAAAGACAGCTGATACTGTTTTCTTCATGCAGGGAAGGTTTATGAGTTCAGATTCTGTAAATAAATATAAAATTTGGGGGCAGAAAGACCCCAGGTCGATGTTTTCTTATTTAAATATAAATGTATAATATTCCGCCCTTGTAGTGTTCATTTCCTTCAATTTATTGACTGATCACAATTGATCCAAATTTTATATATATACAAACATCTTTATTCAGACAACATAAAGATGTTTGTTTATATATAAATTTTGGATCAATTGTGATCAGTCAATAAATTGAAGGAAATGAACACTACAAGGGAGGAAATTTCAATGGAAACACGAGTGTAATAGTTTTTTTTTTTCTAAAGATTAATGGAATTGAGGGCTTACTGGAAACGCATACGTAGTGAATAGTTGATGAAATTCCCGGTAGTTTAAGAGCGGAATGTGATTAATTACTGCAAGGGCAGAAATTTCACTGGAAATGAATGTGTGAAGATCTATTTGAAAGATCGATGGAATTCCAAGTTGTTTAGGAACAGAATGAGTGTAAAGCACAAAAGGTCTATTTTCACAATTTCACTGCAGGAAAAGAATGGTACTTTTCACAAATGGGAAATGTAAACGTTTCAAGTACACATTCTGTAAATTAATATAAAATTTGGATTAGTTTTGAAACGGAAATACGTATTGATACACTTTCAATACGTATTTCCGTTTCACAACTAATGCTATGTTTATATTTTATATTTATTTACAGAATTTATACTCTTGAACCCCCTCCCCTGGCTACGACTAAATTTCCCATGTGTGAAAAGTACCATTAAGTAAGTTCAAGGAAATGAGTACTACAAGGGCGGAAATTTCACTGGAAACACGGGTGTAATACATTTTCAGTACGTATTTCCGTTTCACAAATAATCTTAAATTTATATTTATTTGCGGAATTTGTATTCTTGAATCCCCTCCTCTGGTTACGTCTATATTTCCCATGTGTGAAAAGTACCATGAAGTAAGTTTAAGGAAATGAGTACTACAAGGGCGGAAATTTCACTGGAAAAATTATTACAGTTTATCTAAAGATTAATGGAATTTCAGGTAGTTTAAGAAAGGAATTTGTATAATTACTGCAAGAGAAGAAATTTCACTGGAATTAAAAGTGTGAGGATCTATTTGAAAGATCCATGAAATTCCAGGTTATTTAAGAACGAAGTGTGTGTAAAAAATAAACGGTCCATTTTCAAAATTTTACTGAGCCATTCAGTGGTAATTTTCATGCATGGAAAACGTAGGCTTAACCAGGGGGTTTAAAAAATATTTTTTACAATTTCACTGCAAGAAAAAACAAAACAAAAAAAAACAACTTAGGCTTAACCACGGGGTTTAAGAATTCATTTTCACAATTTCACTGCAAGAGAAAACAAAACAAAAAAACAACTTAGGCTTAACCACGGGGTTTAAGAATTCATTTTCACAATTTCACTGCAAGAAAAAAAAAACAGTGTAATAGAAAACGTAGGCGCAGCTATGGGGGTTTAAGAAATCAAATTCTAAATAAATATAAAAATTCCCAAATTGATGAATTTTTAAATTTATTTATTACAGAATTTGAAATCCATGATTGTGTCTACGACTATTACGATTGCATAACATCTTCGCTAATATTAGAACGGTAGATTATAATTAGGGCACGGTCCACAAAAATTCCTAATTGCAACGCCGACTTTCATTGCCGAATTCGCACAATCGAAATATTTCAATGAATATTCAACGCCAAGGAAAGTGAAACACGAGTATTGTTCTTTCTTGAGTGTTTTATTTATTAATGAAGAAAGCAGCCTTTATAAATAAATCGTGTGTTTATTCGAGTTGTTTGCAATTAAATGCACTTTACCTTTTACAAAAGTCCATGGAATATTATTGGGGATTGCACGGCTGCGATTATTAATCGTTTGTTGCAAATAATTGTTGCGATACGGATTAAGCAATTTTGTACGAATTAATTAAATTAACTAATGTTTCTGCCTGCTTGTATGGATGCAGGTGTTGTGCATATGTGTATCGGCCTTCATTTCAAAGCGGATTTATTAAAAGTTCTTAATTTAGTGTAAACACTCTCTAAATTAAGGTAAGTTTAAGTTTTCTTATTTTTAAATACTGGTATAAATTTACTTTTCTATTTTCTCGTTTTCATCAAGTGATTAATGAGAATCAGATTAAAGATTTATGATTGTAAATATTAAATATACTCCTACACCACCATTATGGTAGATGGGCATTTTATATTCTATATATTTAATATTTATATATATTAAATGTAAAAATTCTATGTACAACTTCAGAAATAAAGATGTATATATAATTTGGTATGAAATTAGTAGGCTAAAACTGCAGATGGAATTCACAGTGACTCATCTCGGCGCACCGGTTCTTGAATGAAACGGCACAGGTGGGATGCACGTTTACTCACAGACGCCGCTCAACCCGCCGATTCCGATTCCTTTGATCACCTGCGGAAAAGGAACACCCCCGGTGCGTCAAAGGGTGTCCCCGTTTCGGCGGAAAACCGATTACAATTCCGAATCAGACGCACGCACACCAACATCCTCACATCCACATGTGCACTTGTTGTCTATATACAATACGTTTCACACCGTCTACTTTCACTAGCGCACCAGCAGCTCACCACCATACCAACGCGAGCAGTGTGCTCCAAGCAACCGCAACCGACGAAGGTCGTACCTCACTTGGCACACCTTGCTATTTGGTGAATACCTTCTCAAAGCGTTTCGTTCATCTCCCGCAGAACTTTTTTTTAAAAAAAACAAAACACCCAAGTTTTTATCGAGTTTTACATACCAAAAGAAGTTACATTACTACCAAGAAGTATTAAAAAGAAAAAAAAAAGTGTTACGCAGTGAAGTTATGTTAAAGTGATTTTAATTCTAATTTAAAAAAAAAATCATGTCTTTTTTGTGGTGCCTCCTATTTTTCTCCCTCGCTTGTGTTAAAGCCATGGATAACCTGAGGGAGGCCTTCAGGTGGAAGCAGTTGGATTTCGAGTATCCAACGGAGGCGGCCAGGATGGAGGCCGTCTCCAAGGGGGAGTTCATCCCGGAGAATAATCTGCCTCTGGGATTGGAGGTTTATGGAAATCGGGTGTTTATTACGGTGCCTCGGTGGAAATCTGGCGTGGCCGCATCATTGACCTACATTCAGTTATCAGGTATGTTATTGAAGGTGGTTAAGAGATCAAGAACAATCCAATTGAAGCAATTACGCGTATTGCGAATAAACAAGAATTTTAATTATACGCGTTGCATAAAGAATTTTCCCAATAAGAAATATCGTTTAATTCTACACGTGATTATCTTCATTTTTATTTTACAACTATCTTATTAACTTGTTAACTGTCGAGGCTTCTACTTTATTATACATTGTAATTCAATTTTAATAAACGAAACACTTTAATACGAGTTATACAAACAAAGTAAAAAAGTATTAAATTTATATATATATAAATCTTTATTAGCAGATTATTTTTAACAAAGTAATAATAATAAATAAATACAATAAATAACTAACATAAAAATAAATTCTTCTGCCAATTGGATATCGACCCTTGGTCTTTCCGCCTGTTTAATTTATTAACATTGAATTATCTTATTGTATAATTAATGGTTTTAATCCAATCAAATAAACTGCAGTCACAAAAATAAAAAATAGTGTGTTATACAAACAAAGTTAAAGTGTTGTATTTGATTGAATTAACATGTATAACGAAGTAGAAGCCTCCACAGTTCATAATTTAATGGTTTTAATATTTAGACATTGGTAGTTCATATTGTATGATTTTTAATAATTTATTCATATTTATTTCATATCTTATTGCATGTTAAATTTTAAACAAAATGAATCCGCACTGTTTAATTTCTATAATTAGAAAATTTATTTAATTTGTTTTACTTCTACTAACAAGAAACATATATTAAATAATTTGATTTTTGAAACAACACCTGATTCGAAAAGTAAACGATTTTTGAAACATCTTACACTTTAAAGATAAATAATTATACACATTTAATTTTTTAGAACACGATTGTTATTCTTTTCGGCTTTGAACTAAGAAGAAGAAAAAAAAAATACATTTCTGTTTGAATTCACTCAATTGAAGACGACAATAATTCTTATAAAACACACGAATTCTTCTTCTTATTAGTATGGTTGCCATTACTTAGTTCAAAGCCAGTTTATTTTAATTAGTGTTGGACAAAATCGAATAATATTAGTAATCGAGTATTACTAAATATGTTATTTTTAGTATTTAAAACGAAAAAGTGATTTCAAATTTATGTTTATTAATAAATGAAAAGTTATTCTTGATATTTTTATAATAAGTAACATTCATAAAAATATAATGCACTTAATTTAACAGTAATAAAAGATCGACTTTGCCCATCACTAATTTTAATTATTTATCTTTAAAATAAACGATGTTTCAAAAATAAAATAATTGAATAGAATTTCAGTTATTTTTTTTTTTCTTATTAGAGGTAAAACATTTTCTAACAAGCTGGATTTTCTAACTAGTTGAAACCAAATAATTTATCAGTAAAACAAACCAAGTGAATTCAATATAAAAAAAACAATATATTAATAAAAATGCTTTACCAAGTGATCAATAAGAAACAAATTAATCATAACTTATTTGACTAGTTATAATTTATACCTCACGTTTGAAAATCAATTGCCTGCATTTCGAAAATTGGAAATAAAAAAAAAACCTTGCTGTTGTTAATAATAAATAATATTAAAAATCAAATCGCAAATCCTATAAGGAAATTGTCATTTTTATAAAACAAAATATAAATAAATAAATAAATAAGAAGTGAAAATTACACAACCCAAATGAACCACATCCCACAAGGATGCATGCAGGGATTTCGCAAGCAGAAACATGAGTCGAAATTGGAGACAAATAGGGGGAACAAAAAATATGGCTTATCCAATTCAAAAATAAGCTACGGCCTGCCATTAAAGAAGCATAATTAGATTTTATTAAATCGCTGATAAATTTTCTTAAGTGAATGTAACATCGAAACACAAGAGATATCCAACATGATATTAAAATAATACGCACCCATTTTTTTCTATTGTTTTAAAAAATAACAAAAATTAAAAAACTAATATTAAAAAAAACATCTTATTCGTTGCTGGAATAAACTACTAGAATAACTTAATTAAATGTGAGTTTCGTGAAGATTTGAAAGAACATCTGTACATCTGTTAATAAATAAATAAGTGAAGAAAAGTGTACAAAGTGTTTTCATATTACTACAATAACTTGCCTGCAAACATATAAAATAAAATTAAAACATAAAATTATTTAAACTAAAGTATAACGAGAAGTTTATTCGAAATACAAAATAATCATAATTATAATACATATATACAGAGAGGTTTTTTATCAGTATACATTAGGGGAAGTGTATATTTGCAAAAACGCGAGTCAAACACATTGAATCTATTAATGTGTGTATGTTTAGTTGACTATTTGGCATATGTGTGTTTAGTTTCATATTATAGGCAACTAAACACACATACATTAATGCATTTGACTCGCGTATTTTGCAGGCATACATAGGGGAAATGTATACTGATAAAAAAGCTCTCTGTATAAAACATTTACGAATATGTACAGCGGTTCCATCCATCTTTCTTCACCCCGAGTTCCTGGATTAATTCCCGCTCGGATTAATGATATTAGGGGATGGTCTGTTGGATTATTTAATGATGTGTCATATATTTCCACTAAAAATATACATTAAAAGAAAAAAAAATCACATTTATTTCACGCTATCTCCATCAATATGAAACACTTATGTTAAAAAATAATTTTCCAATTTCAGAATAGATTTTTATAAAATCAATCGGGGCCATTCCATACGGGAAATGTAAAGTTTAACGTGTATGTTATTAAATAATAAATAATAAATTTGACTCTGATGACTAAAACTAACGTACACGTTAAACTTTACATTTTATAAATAGAGCTAAATGTGGAAATAATTTATTAATTATTTTCAAATCATTTTTATTTAATACATTTAACATTTTATTTACAAAATAACCCCGAATACCTGTTGGAGATCAATTCTAATAGAAGAAACGGGGTTATAAACAGTGAACAGAAAAAAAAAACCGGAATATATTTGTATGTACTAGTTGTAAATTTCATTCATTATTACTGGTTAAAGTTGTGACATTCGATGTTTAATTCTAAAACAAACAAAAAAACACACGATGGTGGCCAGAAAATGAGTAAGAAGCAGCTTTAGAAATCGCGATTCGTTAATTAATTTTAAGTAGAATTTCTAATTAAAAAAATGTTGAATATTTCTTCATTACGCTTCGCGAGGTCATTGAAATTTTAAATATGTCACTAGAAATCAGCATTGCTTAATTTTTGTGAATAACTAAATAAAATTAGTTTCAATAATTAATTAAATTATTGGTAAATAAAATTAATTTTAACAATTAATTCAACAATTGCTAAATATATATATATATATATATATTTCGGGTTTTTATAACTTTTCAAATTAAACACTTGGCCGAAATTAGTTGGATAAATAAAGAAATACAGTGAAACAAATCCAAGTGTTTTAAAAATTAGTTAAAATGTTTCACCAAGTGATAAATTAGAACCAAAATGAAATTATATGTTTCGGGATTTAATCCTCGTCAGTACAGCTTTAACGTTGTTGAAATAAATTAATTAAACCTACTGTCAAAAAAGTCACTGAATTCCTCTTTATTCATTTAAATAACTCTGACCAAGTGAATGAATACTCGTTATCAAACTTTTTCGTTTAAGGTAATTTTTCACATTCGGGGAAAAGACGTTTGTTTAATCAACACACTAATCATATCTGATAGATAGTATACAAATAAAAAATAAATACGAAATCTCGGTGTCATTTGCGTCATTACTTGATAGAGAATCTAGTTTTGCGGATATTTGTCTTAATTAATATTTAATCTCTAACCATTTCCTTTACATGGACTAATTCAACAATTCATCACGGAGGCGATATGTTTTTTATCCGGTGTAGTTTTAACCAAGCCCTGTTTTTTTATAAATATTAAAAGATATAATAATTATAGGTTTTTTTCTAGTCGATAAAAATAATCTTAAAGCCTACAAAAAGCACATTTATATATACAGAAATCTTTATTAATAAACAATACATTAATTATACATATTACAATAATATGAACTACTAATGTTTGAATATTAGAAATATTACTAATTCATTTTTATTAATTAAGTAGTTTCACCTTAAGTCATTAGAAAAGTTTTCGATTAAATTATTAGAGTTAATTTAGAATTTAAGGTAATAAGTAAAATATTTTTGTAAACTGTTTTTGTAAAAAGGGGTTTTCCCGTAAATACATAAATAAATAAAAACAAAAATAAATTGATCCCTAACCATTAGAAATAACTAAACAGGTAAACATATGCATAATTACAATTTAAAATTGTGTGTTAGTCTGTCATAGGCTATCGACCAGAGGTATTTCTACCCTTGCACATTTATTTTATTAAATTAATACTTCCTGTAATCAGAAATATTAACTTTATAAAGGGTTTGAAGTCGAGATTTCAGGAAGTTTTCTTCTACGTTTTTGTTTAAAGTTGATAAATCTTATCCTACGACCGAAAAATATTTTTTTGTCATGGATATTTTATTTAATTTATGCTTAAGAGGTAAGTTTAAGAGAATAACTTACAACTTACCTCTTAAAATTCAAATTCGAATCGGTTCTCCATTTGCAACTCGGATGTATAAAAAAAAAATAAATGCAAACGCATAACTACCTTCACGGTCTCATTGTATAATTAGCATATACATTTACAATAATAACCGTAAATTAGTGTGAGAAAAAGGAAGCGACGACTCTGCGTTTTGTGTCGTTTACGGTTGTACAATTTCGGCGGGCGCTTCCTGCGCGCTTTTTGTCCTTCTTCGTTGACACGAAAGAGCGAAAAGCAGAAAAAAAACAACAACCGTGGGAAATGACGAAATGAAACGTTGTCCGGATTAATTAGGGGAAAAACAATGGGATCGTGCCAAGGAATTGGAATTGGCTTCTTCAAATCCTTGAAAATAGACAAACAAACAATGGAAATAAAGAAAATAAGACGCAACTTTTTTTACATAAGAAATTAAATGCTATTTTTTACAATTGTAATAAATGAAACACTTCATTGAATTACAATGTATAACAAAGTAGAAGCCTCAACAATTAACAAGCTATTTTTTCTACAAAAAAAAAACAACAACAATAGACTTAGTAGTAAAATTACTTTAATATTTATCCTAGAACCATAGCCAACTTTTATTTATCTTATGAGTGCCATACTGGATTTTCATATTTTTTTAAAAGCTTAAATTAGATTTAGAAAAATCTATTGAGTATGAATTTCCATTACAAATTAAATCTCTGCAATGTTTCATTTCATATTCCTCTCTTATATAAAATAAGCCAAGGAATTACCTAACGTTCTGAAATCGTCCCAGATATGTGAGCTGCTAAACCGCCATAGGAGGTTAAAAAAAAAATAGAAAACATTGCCCAAATTACGAATTCTGATCGCTCGGGCGGCCGACTGCACGGCCGAAGAGAAAGTGTTATTTAGCGGCGGTGACATTATGACATAATAATGGAGGCTCCTCGGGGGAAGCTCCACTTATGATAAATACACCGTTTGAGTACATCATCGCGTTTATTTATTAACGGAAAACATTGAGAAATATATTTGCACAGTGAAAATTAAATTTTTAGCCAAAAAAGGTTCAAGATTTAAATTAAATATTTTTACTCCTATCCCGAAAAATATTGTCATTGAAAAATTCATAACTTTATTTATTTTTGTGAAATCTTCATGAAACTACGTGGGGATATTAATTGAAGTATGCTCTTTCATAATACATAAAAAACAAAAAATACCCCCTCGACAGTTTTTGAGATATTTTCATTTGAAAGAAAAATAGACGAATTTTAGTGAAATTAATTGCATTTTTCAAATTGAAAAATTTATAACTTTAATTATTTTTGTGGAATCTTCATGAAACCACGTGGGGATATTAATTGAAGTATGCTCTTTCATAATATATAAAAAACTAAAAATACCCTCTCCACAGTTTTTGAGATATTTTCAATGAAAGCCAAAATGGACGAATTTTAATGAATTTATCTGCATTTTTCAAATTGAAAAATTCATAACTTTAATTATTTTTATGGAATCTTCATGAAACTACGTGGGGATATTAATTGAAGTATGTCCTTTCATAATATATAAAAAACAAAAAATACCCCCTCCACGGTTTTTGAGATATTTTCATTTGAAAGAAAAATGGACGAATTTTAGTGAAATTAATTGCATTTTTCAAATTGAAAAATTCATAACTTTAATTATTTTTGTGGAATCTTCATGAAACTACTTGGCGATATTAATTGAAGTATGCTCTTTCATAATACGTAAAAAACAAAAAATACCCCCTCCACGGTTTTGAGATATTTTCATTTCAATGCAAAATGGATGATTTTTAATGAATTTATCTGCATTTTTCAAATTGAAAAATTCATAACTTTAATTATTTTTGTGGAATCTTCATGAAACTACGTGGGGATATTAATTGAAGTATGCTCTTTCATAATATATCAAAAACAAAAAATACCCCCTCCACAGTTTTTGAGATATTTTCATTTGAAAGCAAAATAGACGATTTTTAATGAATTTATCTGCATTTTTCAAATTGAAAAATTCATAACTTTAATTATTTTTGTGGAATCTTCATGAAACTACGTGGGGATATTAATTGAAGTATGCTCTTTCATAATATATCAAAAACAAAAAATACTCCGCCCCCACGGTTTTTGAGCTATTTTCATTTCAAAGCAAAATGGACGATTTTTAATGAATTTATCTGCATTTTTCAAATTGAAAAATTCATAACTTTAATTATTTTTGTGGAATCTTCATGAAACTACGTGGGGATATTAATTGAAGTATGCTCTTTCATAATACATAAAAAACAAAAAATACTCCCTCCACGATTTTGAGATATTTTCATTTCAAAGCAAAATGGACGATTTTTAATGAATTTATCTGCATTTTTTCAAATTGAAAAATTCATAACTTTAATTATTTTCGTGGAATCTTCATGAAACTACGTGGGGATATTAACTGAAGTATGCTCTTTCATAGTACATAAAAAAAACCCTTCACAGTTTTTGAGATATTTTCAATGAAACCGAATTAGTTTCAAAAGTTTTTCCAAGCACAGCTTGGTTATTGGACGGTAGCTTCATGCGTCACAAACATCGCTGTATTTTTTCTAATGCATGTAATTAGGCACTGCTTCCATTCCTAGGGGAAGAACTACGATGTTTAATGCATGTAATTAAGCCCTGCTTCCATTCCTGGGAGAAGGATTAGGATTTTTAATCAATTTAATTATGCCTTTATTCCATTCTTGGGGAAAGGATTATGATTTGTAGAGGAAGTAAAAAATTTGGATCGTGGATCAATTTAACAAAATAAATTAAAAAAAATGGCGAAATATACAATGAAGCATTTCTTATACTGCATAAGAAATTAATAACAATTCTGTAATGTATTTTTTTTTAAATTATGCGTTTTCATTATTGTTAGCAACAATATTACATAAACCCAACTAATAATCAATTAACCAATATCAATTATTATCCATTTATATTTCAATTACTTAACGTCCCCATTCGTGCCTCCGTATCAACTCTTCGAATCAAGGTGAATGCGCACAATGGAAACACCTTTTAATGAAATGATTAATGGGAAAAACAATATGTCACGTTTTTTTTATTAATATTATTTTTTGTTTTGGCTTGGGAAGTTCTGGGTCGTCATTAATTATTCCGAAAAGTAAACGTTTCCACCCGAAAGTCACCTCAACCCAAATAACACGCGTCCCAATTCAATAGAATCGTATCGATCTGACCTCTATCAGCAGCGGAAAGAAATGGTTTGAATAAAGTGAGAGGGCCGGAGTGTTTACGAGCCGCAAAGACGGTCGGTATAAATTGGGATGATGAGTAAATTCGAGGCGATTTACATGTGGGCTCAATTAAGTGCGTGATGGGATGATTTATTTTTGTTTCGGTCGTAATAATTATGCGATTGTATTTTTGGCCAATTAAATGTTAATTAACATGGCAGAAATATTTTTATTATTGAAGAAGCTAATTCTGGATATATATTTTTTTTTCAGTATGAGCGAAGAACTAAAATTATTCTTCACTAGTGAAACGCTAATTTTCAGAGGCAATAAACTTTTTTCTGGGAGTATTCTACAGGTACTAAATTTGAATGAATCTATCTGGCTCTACTGACCGCTGTCTACAATATCTTTTGCCTCCAAATTTCCTTCATCTTGGCCACCCTTTTCCAGCTTCTGATCCTGAGTAATTCCTTGGTATCCTTGTCAGTCTCGTCCTACCATCTTGTTTAGATTAATTTAGTTTATTAATAGAACCTCCTTTTTTACAAAATTATTACAAATAGTATTACAAATTAAAGATACAAGAAAAAACGTAAAGTTAGGTCTCACTAATTGTATTCTTCGGTTGGGAAGCTGTTTTGGCAGCCTTTCTTCTTTCATTCTCACAACATGTCCAGCCCATTGTATTCTTTGAATTTTGACATGCTCTGACAATTTTGGTTCCTTGTAATAGTTGTATAGTTCCTGGTCCCGTATTCCTGATATTGTTCGAACGTTTCGGTCGTATAGAAATGTGTCATTTAGATAGGAATTTACATATGAACTTGACAGTTGTATACGACCGATTTCAGGAATAAGGCCCTTGGTTGTATCTTGCTCTCCATACATTACGTTCATGTATTGGGCCTAAAATCCTTAGAATCTTCCCTTCTATTGTTTGCCAGCGAGTTATCGTCCCATATTTTTGAATCTATAAAAAATTAATTGCGATTCAAACTTTAAAGTTTAATAATATTATTTGAAGTCAAATAAACTAAACGAAACCAATAAAAACGAGCAATCCCCATCCCATGTGTAATCCACAAATGTGCAGCGAAAATAAACGTCCGTGAACTGCCTATTTACGAAAAATGTAAACAATCGCAAAAAAATCCTCGGTTCGTTATTTGTGAAATATCAGAGCGTAACAAAAACACTCTCTTACACTCGTGAAATATTATTCAATTGAAAAACCCACTCGATTCGAATCCATTCATGCATACATTATGGGGAATTCGTTGAAGGTCGCACGAATTCCGATCTTTCAGTTCTTTTGAAACAATTCGTCAACTTGCAATTAATCGATGGCGATTTGTTTCCTCACGATGAATTACAAATAGAGGGTATTATTAATATTTGAATCGTGTACAATTGAGAACGGGGAATTCAATGTAACGTCAGAATATTTAAAGTGTTAACAGCAATAAATAAATATTGATCACTGGGGATTTTAATGAAATTATCTGTATTTTTCAAATTGAAAAATTCATAACTTTAATTATTTTTGCGAAATCTTCATGAAACTACGTGTTGATATTAACTGAAGTATTCTCTTTCATAATACATAAAAAACAGAAAATACCCCCTCCACAGTTTTTGAGATATTTTCAATGAAAGCAAAAATGGAAGAAATTTAACGAAATTATCTGCATTTTTTCAAATTGAAAAATTCATAACTTTAATTAATTATATGGAATCTTCATAAAACTACATGAGGATATTAATTGAAGTATGCTCTTTCATAATACATAAAAAACAAAAAATACCCCCTCCACAGTTTTTGAGATATTTTCAATTAAAGCCAAAATGGACGAATTTTATTTAAATTGAATGCATTTTTCAAATTGAAAAATTTATAACTTTAATTATTTTTGTGGAATCTTCATGAAACTACGTGGGGATATTAATTGAACTATGCTCTTTCATAATACATAAAAAAAAACAGAAAATACCCCATCCACAGTTTTTGAGATATTTTCAATGAAAGCCAAAATGGACGAATTTTAATGAAATTATCTGCATTTTACAAACTGAAAAATTCATAACTTTAAATATTTTTGTGGAATCTTCATGAAACTACGTGGGGATATTAACTGAAGTATGCTCTTTCATAATACATTAAAAACAGAAAATACCCCCTCCACGGTTTTTGAGATATTTTCATTTCAAAGCAAAATGGACGATTTTTAATGAATTTATCTGTATTTTTCAAATTGAAAAATTCATAACTTTAATTGTTTTTGTGGAATCTTCATGAAACCACATGGAGATATTAATTGAAGTATGCTCTTTCATAATACATAAAAAGCAGAAAATACCCCCTCCACCATTTTTGAGATATTTTCAATTGAATGCTAGATTCGTCCAAATTTAATTTCATTTTCTGCTTTTCTGAAACTTTAATTTGTTAAAACTAAAAATCATGTCATTTTCTACATTTTTGAGTTCCAAAAAAATAATTGTAACTATCTTCTCCCTTTTTTGATTTCAGATCAATCCGAATCACCGAAACTCCGTCCGTACCCAAACTGGGAAGCGCACAAACTCCCTCAAAGTCCAGGAAGCGACCCACCGGAAATCGTCTCGCCGTTCCGAATCAGGGCGGATCAATGCGGGCGCCTCTGGGTCATCGATACCGGAGTGGCCGACCTTTTGGGAGATGTGAGAGTCTACAGACCGGCGACTCTGCTCATCTACGACCTTCACAACGACGCCCTTCTGCGTCGCTTCGAAATCCCGAAGGACCAGATGAAAGACAACTCGTTTTTGGCGAACATTGCCGTAGAAGATGATGATTGTCGGGATGCTTACGCCTACTTGGGAGATTTGGGAGAGGCTGGTTTGATTGTGTATTCTTGGAAGAAGGATGATTCGTGGAGGATAACGCATCATTATTTTAATATTGATCCAATGGCTGGGGAGTTCAATGTTTCTGGGGTGAGAAAATTGATTTTTATTGTAAAATCTACATTAGGTGTATTACACTACATTTTATATAATATTCTTACTAAATGGCTTAAGACCGTCTTTCAGCCAGGAGTCCATGTTTTTATGTCTCGTCTGCCATTCCCAGCAATCTTCCGATATTTTTTCCTTTCGGGAAGTGGGCTGGATATCCTTAAACTAGGTTTTCTTACCTCCCGATTCAATAATGAAAAGTATAAATGGATTGTAAATATACTTTTTTATCATCAGGTTACGTTCCAATGGGAAGACGCCCTTTTCGGCTTAGCTTTAAGCTCGAAAGGCTTCGACGGCTACAGCACCCTCTACTTCCACCCAATGGCCAGCACCAACGAATTCGAAGTTAGCACGAAATACCTACGAGACCCAGAGCTCGCCAAGAAGAACTTCCACGAATTCAAAATCCTGGGCAGCCGCGGTCCGAACGCCCAGAGCGGTGCTTCCTTCCTCGACAAAACCACCGGCGTCCTCTTCTACTCCCTCCTCAACCTCAACGCCATAGCCTGCTGGAAAACAACAAACCCCTCCTACACCATGCAGAGCCAGGGTAGAGTCTACATGAGCAACGTAACAATGGTTTTCCCCAACGACGTCAAAGTCGACGCGAAGGGAAACCTTTGGGTCTTATCGGATAAACTTCCCACATTCATGTACTCCCGCTTGGACGAAAAAGACATTAACTTCAGGATATTAACTGAATCGGTAGCGGATGCTATTAGAGGGACAGCCTGCGACGCCAAGCTGCTGTTAGCGCCGAAAATCAAGAGCGCAAACGAAACATCGAAAGTTCCCACTCAGCAAGGCTCCGGAGCAGGATTGTTCACACCGATTTATTACTTAACGTTAATTTGTTTGATGTTATCGCGTGCTTAATTTAATAATAAGGTTATAACTGATATCCTGTATTATACTAATGATTGTACTTAGTGAGGTTTCGAGCTAATAATTACCACTGATGATTCAGAGTTTGTTCACAGGGAGCAATCGTTTGTTACGTGTGTTCTATTTTTATATGTAATAAGGATTCTTTATCATAAAAAAATGCCATTTATTTTCTTTTGTATTTAAAAATTTATAGAAGTGATTTATAGTCAAGTAGTTTATAATTTTAGTATTCCTAAAACGTAATGGTAATAACAACTCGAAAAGAATTTATCCGTTTGTGAACCAGCGAGTGGAATGCGAGCGTGATGTGTGTTCGAGACAGAATAATTACTAAAACCTTGTAATTAATCTATCTCGAATATTAACAAAACGTCGAAGACAAGCAAAGATAATAATTTATTTAGAGCAAATTTTGATCATTATTGCACAAATTTTCAAGTGCATAATTAAGCAAAAGATGGCGCTTGCGCCGTTTTCCATTTATTATGATGCATAAATATACTTGAAGTTGTGCACGAATTATAATTCATTTGTCATTTAATTCCAACATAATACTACTGTATACATCGATATCCATACATTCATTCTTTAATCACAAGATTTGTTCGTTTATTCTTTACTAAGTTTCGACATACTCCTTTAAATAACAACACTTGTTTTTTTGTATCACTAAATTTAGTGTTGTTTTTAAACGAATATTACTTAAACATTAATATTTAATTAAACTTGTAAATTAATGCCATTATCAAGAAATGTTAATAATGGCATTAAGCTAAAACTAGTTGAAGTTTAATTCAATTTTCTCTTCATTCAACGCTTAAAGAAAATCAGTTACATTTTTTCTTATTTGTAGGAATTCATTTTACAATTATCAAGTGCTGAATGGTTCTATTCTATTTATATTTTTTCAATTTTCTCTTCAATCAACGCTTAAACAAAATCAATTACATTTTTTTCTTATTTCTAGGAATTAATTTTACAATAATCAAGTGCTGAATGGTTCTATTCTATTTATATTTTTATGTTGTTATTTATATATAAAAAAAGAAATAGATATCTTGTATGTATATTTATGTAATATTATTTATTTATGTTAAGTTGCAGTGAAAATAAGAGTTTATTAAATCGATAATGCCATTAATAAAAAAAGAAAATGTTTCATCGATTTAGAAATCGATTTATTTTTTTGTTTCTTTATAATATTTATCAATCGTTAAAAGTGTGATTACTTTTATATATTTTGTATATACGCTAAGTGTAAAATATGTAATAAAGCAAAAAGTATTATTTGAATGAAGTCATTTTTTTCTTTTGCAATTTTACCCTTGTTTTTCGTTGGTAAATTAATTAAAAGCAGTTTTATTTAGTTTTAAAATCTATAAATTTGAAAGTTTATATATTATTTTTGGCCATCAAAGAAACTTTTCGCGTAAAAATACGATTTCTTCAGGAAAGAACCATCGTATGATGTTTGTAAAATTTACAGAAAACTGTAATATTATTATTCATTGTGATATTATAATTCAGAATTATTTAAATCGAGACTACTTGCGGTATGGATGTACAATTCTTGAGGGCTAAAACAACTTCTGATTAAGCAACATTGTCATCTATCAAAAGAAAAGCTCAGCTATGATGTATGTAATCGTTAAGTGAAATTTACAGAAAACTGTAATATTACTGATTTACTTCAATGTTAGTTCTCAATTCAGGATTATTTAACCAGGACTATTCCGTATAAGAAATGTTATGTTATTAATAACTTTACATTCTATGAATATACATTAATTACAAAAGCTGCTTAGACTGTGATGATAAAAAATAGCGTAAACGTTAAATTCCACACGGAATAGCCTTGAATACTATGTGTTTTAATTCGATTAGATCATTTTTTAACTTAAGCAATTGGATTCGCTATTAATGTGCATGTAATTTGTTAAAAACAAATACAGAATTGTTAAATGCAAATACAGAAAACTGTAACATTATTTATTTATATATTCAGTTACAGTAATAAAATTCTTATACATTTATATTGTTACGGAAAGTTACAAACTAATTTTCTTAAATTAAAGAAAATCAGTTCGTAACTTTCCGTAACAATTCGATTTGAATAGCTACTACTGTGCATTTAATCAGTTAATAACAAATACAGAAAACTGTAATATTAACTATTTATTTAGTTACAAAATAAACATGTTTATATATTTATTATGTTGTAATTTAAGAAAATCATCTTTCAACTGTATTTAACAATTCAACTGAATACATGCATAATAATAGATGTTTGTTATGCATAAGTATTTCAAAATTAAGAAATACAGGAAACTGTAATATTAATTATTTATTTAGTTGCAAGAATAATTTTTGTAATGCAAGGCTATTCTGTAAGCAAAATGTTAAATTTAATGTTTACATTGTTTGTTTTTTCTATCACAGTTTAAGCAGTATTTGTAATAGTTACATTTACATAGAATGTGATTATAATTAATAACGTACACGTTAAAGTTAACATTACCGGTACAGAGTAGCCCCAATTATGTTGTAATGTAACCAAAGCAGTATTAAACCAAACTTAATAATCCTTTTAAGTACAACAGCTACTTTTGCATGCATATACTTATTGACAAATGCAGATAACTGTAATGTTAAATATTTATTTAGTTGCAATATTAAAATTAAATATTCATTATATTTTAATTTAAATAAGCAGTTTTTAACTTTCTAGTTAACAATTCTATTAGAAGAGCCTTTCATTATTCATGCTTTTAATTAATATTACAGTTTTCTCTATTTGTCATTAGACACAAATGGAGAAAACTGTAATATTAATTTTTGTTTAGTTTTAAAATTGATATTCGCGGCTATTCCGTAAGAAAAATATGAAGTTTAACGTTTATGTTATTCACATTCTATGTAATATATATCTGTTACAAAAGCTGCTTAAGCTGTGATGATAAAAAATAACAAATAAGTTAACTTAACTTTTACCTTACAGAATAGCCCCGATTCTTTTATATTTTATTATATTTTAATTTAAATAAATTTTTAACTATCGTTAACAACAATGTAATGCTTGTAATTGGTTAAAAATAAATACAGAAAACTGTAAAATTGTTTATTTATATATTAGCAAATTTAAATTACTATAAATTAATTATTTTTTAGATTAAAAACATAGGTTTTTAACCATATTTAATTATTCAACCGAATACAATACAACAATTCCTCCTAAATTATTTTCAACAACAGTTAAATCAACAATCATTATCTATGATTCAGTTAACTTCACCCCATTAAATCTCAATTTCTTTTAGTTTCCACACCAACCACCAGAGTGTTGAATTTCTCCAAGGTCAACAAACTATGCGGTCACCCCTAAATAGCGATGACGTTTCTTTCGGATTGCGTCATATTTTTTTCCTGCATGTGTGTTTGGATCGTGAGTGCGTGCATTTCGAAAGGACGATGATGACATACCCGTAACCGAAATAAATAAATAAAAGGTAGGAGAATCTTCTTTGCGAACGAAACTGCGCTATGAAAGTCGACGCGATGAAAAGCCGCGGAAAAATCGGCGAAATAGAGAGTCCAGATGCTGCCGAAAGGGCGTACAGGTTATGTGAGTGGAAAATCGCGACTAGTGCACTGATTCTATCGCTTTGTGTTATTACTGGGAAAGTTTATTTAAATAACAGTAAGTAATCGATAAGATACGTTATTATGTTTAAGGTTAAATACATGGATTTATATTATTTGGGGCTTGTTGGCAATCGCTTATCGATGTGAGGTTTGTAAGTTAATTTAATTCAAATATGCGTGTGTAGCAGAATATGTATCGAATACATTTCAATGCTTGCAGTTTTAATCTAAAATGAACAGCAAAGCAGGAATTTGTATTAAATAAAATAAAATCCCTATGTATTCTTGATTGCGTTAAAACCTGATATACTTATAACGATTGCAAGTAAATTTAGTTTTTGGTCGTAAAGCAAACAAGCAGGATTAAATAGATTCAAGTAAATTTATATTTACAAACCTCACAGAAGATGACTTACAAGTATTCTGATTAATTTTTATTTATAATTATTTTATTTTATTTTCCAGGACAGTTAATTCACGACACACTAGTGCGGTCTGATTTGATCACAATCGAGTCGATAACGGAAGATGGGACGGTTATGATGAGACATGTTTGGAAGGAGACAGTGAAGTACAGTAATTTGTGGCTGCCGGTGCTTTGCGGAATTTTCGCAACATATTTTACATGGATTATGGTTTATTTGGATTCCAACGTGCCCGGAGTTCAGCCACCGAGCCCTTTATCACCCAGTAAATATAAGTAAGTATATGTGGAATGGTAAGTTATGTGGAAAAAAATGGTATTTTGGGGGGTAATTAATAAAATTTGCCAAATAATCTAACCCCGCAAGCCATAAACTTCAATATTATACTCTCTTAATTGTTAAAAAAAAACAATATAGATTCTCCCATGAAAATTGAACAAACTACCAAATAATCTAACCCTTTAGCTAAAAACTTAATGATTATGAGCGACTCAAGAAAAAAAAAAAAATGGGGATTATTGACAAAATTTATCAAATAATCTAATCCCCCAGTTGTAAACTTGAAACTTTTATTCCCTTAACTGTTAAAAAACCATTATATTCTGCCATGAATATAGAGGAAAGATCTTTTCATTATCTTTACTTTATCCAACTTTCATGGCTTTTTAACAGTTATGGGAGTAAAAGTTTCAAGATTTTTTTTGTACATGAAAAATTAAAAAAAAAGAAAATATTTGGAAAGATATCACAAAGCGCCATCTTTTGTTTAATTTATATGTGGTGTCATCGACAATTTTGATCTACAGATGAGAAAATCATTCTTGAAAGTGTAGCAATAATAAATGAACTTTAAAGAACCAGAGCCTACTAAAAGAGAAGCCAAAACTTTGGAGTGGGAAATTTGAAATCTCAGAGCCTACTTGGAAGCTCGAGTTCAGCCTGTATATTTAGTAGGCTGTAAAAAAAATCCAATTTCAATTATTAGATACAGTAATATCCCTGTCTTCAGTGGTTTTAAAGCAGTTTAAAGTCCTCCCCACTCAAATATTCCAGACAATATTCCGATTATTTAGTAGGCTAATAAAAAAACAAAAGTAGTAACTCAAATAGAATAATTAGATACAGAAATATTCCTTTTTTTATTGGCTTTAAAACAATTTAAAGTCCTCCTAATTCCAATTTTCTGACCTGTATATTCAGTAGGCTCTGGAAACACAAACTTAATTTGATTAATTAGATACAGTATTATTCCTTATTTCTCTGGTTTTAAAACGGCATGAAGTCCTGTTAAATAACCACATAATTTTTTCTTAGTTGAAGATTCTTTTTTTAAATTTATTTAATTGGAAACACTTAATATAAATTTAAAACTACACTTAAGGATTACAAATATAACTTTAACATAAAATTATATTCTATTAAAAAGCAAAACGTATACAAATATCTTTATTCAGACAATTTTTTTTAATTTATATTATTTTTGTTTTTATTTTGTATATATATATATTTTGGGCCTATTTATTTTTAATGAAAATATATCTATTTAGTTCAATTTTATGGCATAATTTATTTGTTTAATGTCACTGAGATTACCGTTTTTGATATTTCAAAAAAATGTATTATTCTGTTTATATGTGATTTACAGCCATGCTATTTATCTAAACATTTTTAATATTGTTATTATTCTGTATAAAGGTGATTTACTGTAAATAAATGAATTGAATTGAAAACATGTTTTTTTTTTTATCTATTTAATTAAAATTTTTGTTTTGTTTTAGGAAACAGTCTGGACACTCCTTTCACCTGAATTACATATTCAGTATTGTGATCGGGGTGATGATTTCCTCGTATATGTATTTTAGAGGAGTGCAAATACAGTATTAAGTTTTATTAATGCTAAGCTAATGTTAATAGCGCCGTTAAAAATAACATTTTATTTATTAAAAATAATTACCATTGACTGCATTTATAACACTTATTGTAAATTACAGATTATTTCTGTATAGGATCATACTTGCAAAATAAATATTTAGTATATAAAAACAATGTTTGCGTTTTATTTACGGCCATTTCTTTTCTGTGTGCTGGTGATGAATAATTTTATTAGTCTCTTGAGTTTTTTTAATACCTTGAATCCCCATCCAGGTGTTTGATTTGCTTCCTTAGAAAAAAAAATGGTTTGAAAAAAGGACTCCTTGCGTTAAGCTACAGCTGTATGTTGTAAAAATTCTTCCAAATAAATTTCAGGATGCTTAATTAATTTGTCACATATCCTGTGGTGAAACATTTTTTAATTAAACTTTACGAATTTAAAGATGCAAAATTAAATCTATTAACCTGAACATAGCTCCCCTAAAATCTCATTAGTCTAGCCAACATAAAATACATTTCCTTTCCGTAGCGTTAGATGGCGCTGGCAGGCGGGTAATTCAAAAATAGCGTCTACATAACTATCAAAAATTTGTTTTTGCGGAAAATTAAAAAAAATCGTTTCTTCGCATGATTTGAGGTTAAATTTTCTGTTATATTTCTAGCTGGCTGTGGATTTAGGAAATGTCAAATAATTTATTTAAAATGCCATTTCTATTTTCAAACTCATTTTTTGCTGTTGTGGTTTGTTTTTAATTTTTGTGAGAATATGCGTCATTATTATTTGAATGAAGTTACTGTAGTATTTATTTAAAATATATATACAAACATCTTTATTCAGACAGCAGAATTAAAATTCTTTACAAATATTTATATTTATAATACATATTGATGGGTTAATAGTCTGTCGTGGGCTATCGACCGGAGGTCTTTCTGCCTATTCAAAATATTTACTTAAAATAGAAGGGACAATATTCATAATAAATTAAAGACGTCGCAAGCGCCACCTTTTGCCTAATTTCAAGTGGCATCGTCAACGATTTGGGTCTACAAAGTAGACTACCGAGAATCATTGTTTCGTCCATTAAAGAAAGGCGAACTTGTCCTGTTTAAGCAAACAAGGAAAACGAAACGATAGAAGGGACAAGTTGAAAAAATCAAATTTGAACCACTTAAAGGTTTTTATTTAATAATTTTAATTTTTTTGGAACAATCTGTAAAAATGTTAAGGTTTTAATTATTGGAAAATAAAATATGATCCATTGCTTAACTTCAATATAAACTTCACGTACATAACCTAAACATTTTTTAAACAGTTGAAATTTGAAAATTAGATTTTAACAAAATTCAAATTATTTCAGAAAGCGTAATGTTTAGGCATCAATTAAAACGATAGTTATTTTGAACGTGGGATCTAAAACAAAAAAAAAATAACATACAGGGTATTGAAGAAAAAAAAAGAAACATGTACTTCTTGTGTAATATAATATTAGACTTAATTTAGAATTTAAGGTAATAAGTAAAATATTTTTGTAAAAAGGGGTTTTCCCGTAAATAAATAAATAAATAAAAAATAAATAAATAAATAAAAAACACAACTTGGAATATTTTAATAATAATAATAATAAATCTTTATTGCCCAGCAGGAAATATACATCCCAATTACAAGACTATATACATAAATCCATAGCCGTGTGTGTATAATATTTGAGACACTATAATATGGAGAAGTTTTAGAAAAATACACCAAATTTTTAAAATGTTTATTTCTGGGGTATATAGAAGCCTATAAGGACTACAGGCTCTTATATACTCCAGAAATAAAATTTAAAAAAAAATGGTCTAATGTGGCCACAATACTCCGTTTTGTATAGCTTGAATAATCATGTATTAATAAATTAATAAACATAATTCAGTAGAATAGAAACAGATAACTTACAATATTTTCACATTTCGACCATTTTTTTTTTCTACAAAAAAAAACTTTAAATAAATCACAAAGACCTTTTGGGAAATTAAATTGATTCATCGAGATTGTCAATATGGTGCAATTTTCGCCACCACTTAAATTTTTACGAATTTCTCAATGTTGCGCAATGTCGTCGACTTTCTTCGGAGCGTTTTTTCGCGGGCGCGTTCAGTTAATAAAAAAGCGCGCGCAGTGAAACGTGTTCAGGTAGTTTACAAAAGAAAGCAATGCAGTTGTTTTTAATTAAAAATAAACTAAAAACAAGAAATGTTTTTAATTTTTAAAATAAACTAAAAATAAGAAATGTTTTTAATTGAGCGATTTTTAATTTAATTTTGAAAACATTTCACAGTAATAAATTATGAATGAAAAAAAAAAAAAAAAAATACAGATTATCGCATTTCAAATATGAAAAATAATAAGTGGGCGTATTTAATTTTGAAAACATTTCACAATAATAAATTATGAATGAAAATACAGATTATCGCATTTCAAACATGAATAATAATAAGTGGGCGTAGACATTTTTCGAAACTAACAACAATAATTGTTGACAATTTTTTTTAGAGTGCGGTGAATAGAAACAGATAGCTTACGATATTTTCACATTTCGACCAATTTCTTTTTTTCTACAAAAAAAAAAAACTTAAAAAAATCACAAAGACCTATTGGTTATTTAATTTCCATAAAATTAAACGGATATTTTCTGGAAATTAAATAACCAATGTGTTTTTGTGATTGTTTTAAGTTTTTGTTGTTAGTTAAAAAAAGCTTAAAAAAATCACAAAGACTCATTTTTTATTTAATTTTCAGAAAATTAAACGGATATTTTCTGGAAATTAAATAACCAATGGGTCTTTGTGATTTTTTTAAGTGTTTTGTTGTTAGTTAAAAAAAAAGCTTAAAAAAATCACAAAGATTATTTTTTTTTCAGAAAATTAAACGGATATTTTCTGGAAATTAAATAACCAATAGGTCTTTGTGATTTTTTTAAGTTTTTTGTTGTTAGTTAAAAAAAGCTTAAAAAAATCACAAAGATTCATTGGTTATTTAATTTCCAGAAAATTAAACGGATATTTTCTGGAAATTAAATAACCAATATGTCTTTGTGATTTTTTTAAGTTTTTTGTTGTTAGTTAAAAGAAAAGCTTAAAAAAATCACAAAATTCATTTTTTCTGAAAATTAAACGGATATTTTCTGGAAATTAAATAACCAATGGGTCTTTGCGATTTTTTTAAGTTTTTTTGTTGTTAATTCAAAAAAAAGCTTAAAAAAAAACACAAAGATTCATTTTTTTCAGAAAATTAAACGGATATTTTCTGGAAATTAAATAACCAATAGGTCTTTGTGATTTTTTTAAGTATTTTGTTGTTAGTTAAAAAATCCTTAAAAAATCACAAAGATTCATTGGTTATTTAATTTCCAGAAAATTAAACGGATATTTTCTGAAAATTAAATAACCAATGGGTCTTTGTGATTTTTTTAAGTATTTTGTTGTTAGTTAAAAAAAAGCTTAAAAAACCACAAAGATTCATTTTTTTCAGAAAATTAAACAGATATTTTCTGGAAATTAAATAACCAATGGGTCTTTGTGATTTTTTTAAGTTTTTTTGTTGTTAGTTAAAAAAAAAGCTTAAAAAAATCACAAAGACTCATTGGTTATTTAATTTCCAGAAAATTAAACGGATATTTTATTGAAATTAAATAACCAATGGGTCTTTGTGATTTTTTTAAGTTTGTTGTTGTTAGTTAAAAAAAAGCTTAAAAAAATCACAAAGACTCATGGTTATTTAATTTCCACAAAATTAAACGGATATTTTCTGGAAATGATTTTTTTAAAGTTTTTTTTAACTAACTTTTAATGGTCGTTATTCGTGGTCCATCCTGTAAATATATAACAATCGTTATTAACAATTAAGTTTACAATTATGACTGCCTATTTTATATATTTTTATGTATATATCGGTTAATAAATATTATTAATAATAATATCATGATTAAATCCCATGATTAAAAAAAGTGTATTATTTTCTCAGAAAATGGAGCACGTTGCGGTGTACGAGCCCGCTTTTAGGAATCTAATAGCCGGAGAAGTGCAGACGGTTCTTCTGGATAAATCAGAAAAACCCGAAGGTAAGTGTTTTTATTCAGACTTTTCAACAGTGTGGCGAAAATATTACAGTCCTCCCTGAAGATGACCAATGGTCGAAACTAGTCAGAAAAAATATAAATAAGTGAAACAAACCAAGTGTTTAATTTCAATTAAATCAACCTGAATTAATTCAAAAATAAATAGAAAACAATATTCATTAATTTATTTAATATAATTCAAAAATGTTTCACCACGGGTTAAGTGAGAAATTAATTAAACATATTGGATTCAAATAGTTGATAATCTTCTTTATGCTGGTTGTTGGTTGTGGAGGCTTTAATTATTTAAATAATAATGGGACAACTATTTTTATTCAAATATTTGAGTTTTTTTAATCTGCACAGTTACCACGCCAGTCAAAGATGACTACAAAATCAACGACACAAAAACGTTATCCTGTTCCTTCTGCAAAGTGAAATTCGATAGCGTTGCCGATCAAAGGGATCACTACAAACTTGATTGGCACCGTTATAATTTGAAGAGGCATTTGATGAGCAAGGATGTTATTAGCGAGGAGGAGTTTAACGCAAAATATGGTGAGTTATGAAAAAATAAAATGTACTTTTTAATGATTATTAAAAATAATACAATACACCAATCAGATTTTCGATTTTATTTATTCGTTTTATTATGAAGATTTTCGATTCTACGTTTAAAAATAATCATTTTTTTATATAAGATTTAATAGGTCAATTTTTCATATTTTAAAAGTTATAAACAAATGAATGTTGAAATCGATAGATGTTTAGAGCCTGATATTTCAATAATGAAAAATAAAACAAACATTCTGTCAACGCAATACAAATGCAAAAATACTTAATAATAAAATAAATACTCTTTTTTTCTCTTAAAACAAATTTCTATATACAAGGTGAAGCAATATGCAAAATGATTTTTTTCTCTTTTTACTTAAATGGGACACCCTATATTTTTTATGCTATTTTAATAGAAAATTGACCGCTTCTCATGTTTTATATAACATATTAAATAGCTACCGTTTACCGTTTTTGAGATATTTAGTCTCAAATACAAATTTGGTATAGAATTGTTAACCAAAGTAGTCCGCGCCAGAACAACTAATTTATTTAGTTGTGAAAGTTACGCTTAATATTATCATTAGTAAGTAAAGTACATTTTACGTTATATTTTGTAACACTGGTGCAGTTAAACATACTTCTTCAATAAATGATTAATTTAATTGTTAAAAACTAACAACAACTATATTTTTCGGTTATTATTCGAAAAATATTTAAAATATTCCTATATGCTTGTTAAATTAATTTATTTAAACAATTTATGTTGACTGAAAAAACGAAAATAGATACTAAGTGAAATAATAAAATATTTATATCATTATATTTTGTTAACATTTTTATGTATTTATTTCACGCATTCACATCTTTTTTTAATTCAATAGCATTTTTACAATTTTTTTCTTAAAAAAATGTGTCCCAATAACCATTATAACTCGCCAAATAATCGTCGAGCAACTATTTTCTTTATATTTTGCATGCGCCTTTAAATATCGATTGTCATTTGAATATACTTTTAGGTTAGGGAGTAAGTATGTTATTAAATGTCAGAAAACGATTATGAATTGCATTTGTTTTAATTATAGCCTACTTAAATTATAGATTATAAGCGAAACTTATAATTTTGTACTTTGAATTGAAATTGTTAAAAAACGGTAACAGATAGGGGTATAGTTTATTATACAAAAATGAAAGAACAACCAATTTTCTATCGAAATAGTGTAAAAAATATAGGGTGTTCCATTTAAGTGAAAAAAGAAAAAATCATTTTGCGTATTGTTTCACCCTGTACACAACATTTGCTTTATGGTAACAAACGATTATTCCTAATATTATTAAGCATTTTTTTCAATTGAATTGCGTGAACAGAAAGTTTACATCGTTTTTCAATTTTTAAAAATAAGGCTCTGAAGATCCCCATGTTCAGACGTTTTTTCTTCACTTCTATTTCTTATAGATGACGTTTCAAGTATATCCGGTTCGGACACAGAATCAGAAAAGGAAGACGGAATCGAGGAAATGGTGCGGGCTGAAGGGAAACTATTCCTGAAATCAACCACCGGCAAAGTATTCTCCATCTACAGATGCCTGCTGGCCTCGAAAAAAGTCGAAATCGACCCGAACTCGATAACCAAACAGCTAAACCAAATCCACACCTCGCAAAAATGGACCGTGTTCATGTTGGGCGGCGGCCATTTCGCCGGCGCCGTTTTCGACAAGGACACCCCGATCCTGCACAAGACTTTCCATTGCTACACAGTCAGAGCCGGGCAAGGCGGATCGCAATCTTCGAGGGACAACAAAGGGACGAGTTCTAGTGTTAAGAGCGCCGGGGCTTCGCTGAGGAGGTACAACGAGCAAGCCTTCGGGCAGCACATTGGGGATATTGTGGAGAAGTGGAAGGAGGATATAGAGAAGAGTTCTTTGATTTTTTTGAGGGCGCCGGGGGCTTTTAATAAGTCGATTCTGTTCGGCGGGAGAACACCGTTGTTGCGAAAAGGCGACGCGAGGTTGAGGTATATTCCGTTTTCGACCAGGAGGGCGACGTTTTCTGAAGTGAAGAGGGTGCATGCAGAATTGTCTAAACTCAATATTTATAGTAAGTATATTAACAAAAAAAAAAAAAAAAAAAAAAAGACAAGTGAAATACACCTAAATACTACAACTAATCGTTACTAAATACTTTTTACTTACAGTGTAAGTATTTTTTTTGCAGTTGGAAAAAGGGATTGGACGAATTTTATTGATCATTTTCTTTCTTTAATTTCATTGTAAAAACGTTTCCTATGTTTCCAGTGTGCTTGTTAACTTTCAATATTTTTTTTTAATTAAAATAAAAATTAAAAAATCAATATATCCATTCATGTTAATATCCATAGAAATTTTAATAAAACAAATTTTAAATTCTCTTGAAAATGGGCTAATAACTCGAAACAAGTCGAGAATTTAAAGTTATTCAATCTAATCTGTGTTTTATTCGTTGATTTTTAATAATTTATTCATATTTATTTCATAACATATGGACTTTTGTATTTGAGGTGATACTAATGGAATAAACGGACAAACTGAATAAACACACACACACACACCTTTTATTTTTAACAACTTACTTTTTAAAGTACGGTACATTTCTAAATAATATTTTAATTACGCCAACTTCCAACATTTTAAATATATTTGTCAATAATAATAATAATATTTATTGTGTACAAAATTACAAAATTATACTCTACACTACATACATGGTAATACGTATATATATGTCCATATTTAAAAAAAATCGCAGAAAGTGCCATCTTTTGCCTAATTTAAAAATGATATATAATTTAAAATTTAATTATTTTTTTAATTAAATTTTGATTTAAAATCGCAGAAAGTGCTATTCTTTTGCCTAATTTAGAAATGATATATAATTTAAATTTTAATTATTTTTTTAATAAATTTTAATTTAAAATCGCAGAAAGTGCTATTCTTTTGCCTAATTTAGAAATGATATATAATTTAAAATTTAATAAATTTTAATTTAAAATCGCCGAAAGTGCTACTCTTTTGCCTAATTTAGAAATGATATATAATTTAAAATTTAATTAATTTTTTAATTAAATTTTAATTTAAAATCGCAGAAAGTGCTATTCTTTTGCCTAATTTAGAAATGATACATAATTTAAAATTTAATTATTTTTTTTATTAAATTTAATTTAAAATCGCAGAAAGTGCTATTCTTTTGCCTAATTTAGAAATGATATATAATTTAAATTTTAATTATTTTTTTTTTAAATAAATTTTAATTTAAAATCGCAGAAATTGCTATTATTTTGCCTAATTTAGAAATGATATATAATTTAAAATTTAATTATTTTTTTAAATAAATTTTAATTTAAAATCGCAGAAAGTGCTATTCTTTTGCCTAATTTAGAAATGATATATAATTTAAAATTCAATTATTTTTTTAATAAATTTTAATTTAAAATCGCAGAAAGTGCTATTCTTTTGCCTAATTTAGAAATGATATATCATTTAAATTTTAATTATTTTTTTTTAAAATAAATTTTAATTTAAAATCGCAGAAATTGCTATTATTTTGCCTAATTTAGAAATGATATATAATTTAAAATTTAATTATTTTTTTAAATAAATTTTAATTTAAAATCGCAGAAAGTGCTATTCTTTTGCCTAATTTAGAAATGATATATAATTTAAAATTTAATTATTTTTTTAATAAATTTTAATTTAAAATCGCAGAAAGTGCTATTCTTTTGCCTAATTTAGAAATGATATATCATTTAAATTTTAATTATTTTTTTTTAAAATAAATTTTAATTTAAAATCGCAGAAATTGCTATTATTTTGCCTAATTTAGAAATGATATATAATTTAAAATTTAATTATTTTTTTAAATAAATTTTAATTTAAAATCGCAGAAAGTGCTATTCTTTTGCCTAATTTAGAAATGATATATAATTTAAAATTTAATTATTTTTTTAATAAATTTTAATTTAAAATCGCAGAAAGTGCTATTCTTTTGCCTAATTTAGAAATTATATATAATTTACCTTACTAGTAAATTTTTAAGATCCGAAAAGCGTTTTTTTTTTTCTTAGATGATATTGAAACAGTCTTAACTAAATACGCTGAAACAACCAAGAGAACGAAAACCCGCAATCCTTCAATCAATCGAGCTAAATCTAGGGAATTAGTCGAGCGTCCGCTACCCGACAGCATCCAAGAATCCTCTGGAAACGAGAGCGCCGCAGAGGAGCACACCTTCAAACAAGTCGAAATCAACTTCAAAGAATCCCTGCAGGCTTTCGACGAAACGGAAAACAAACCGACCCAGAAAAAGAAAAACAAAACCACGAAAACGAAAGCGCAGAAAAGGCAGGAGCAAGAAAAAGCGAAACGGGACGAATTGATCGGCGTGGTTAAAACCGGGGATTTGGAAAAGCTGAAGAACGCCTTGAAGACTTCTGACGGGGGTGTTAATGAGGTGATTGACGAAGAGGGGAATACGTTTTTGCATTTGTCCGCTTTTTACGAGAAAGATTCGTTGGTTGAGTTTTTATTGGAAAACGGCGGGGATGTTTGCGCGAAAAACAAGAAGCAGCAGACGCCGTACACCTGCACGAAAAACCAGGATATTCGGGAGGTTTTCAAAAGTTACGCCAACGCTAATCCGGAAAAGTTTAACTACAACAAAGCGCACATTCCCGTCGTTACTTTGACGGCGGAGGAGGCCGAGCTCTGCGCGGAGAAGAAGCGCCTGGCGAGGAAGGCCAAGCGCGATAAGGAAAAGGAGAAGCGCAAGTTGAAGGAAGCGGAGAGGAAGGAGCAGCAGGAGATGGAGCGATTCGCGTCTCTTTCAGATAGAGAAAAGGTTTGTTAATTTTATTATTATTATTATAAATTCATAAATGAGATACATTTAGTCTGGCAAGGAGAGCGAGATTTCTGAAGTGAAAAGGGTGGATGCAGAATTAGCTAAAGTTAATATTCGTGGTAAGCAGAAAAAGGGGCTGTTCGCGCTTACCGTGGTAAGCAGAAAAGTGAGCTGTTAGACGCGAACAGCCCCTTTTCCTGCTTACCACAAATATTATATTTTCAGATGGAGAGAAAAGGTTTATAATTTTTATCATCATTATAAATTCACATCATAAAAATATTACAATAAAATTAAACAAGGAAAATGACTTGCAGTGATCAATAAAATTTGATCATTTGCTTTTTTTTCTAACTGCAGTTAGAAAAAAGGCATTCCCCTTTTTCCAACTGCAAAAATTACGGATCAATAAAATTTGATCATTCTCTTTTTTTTCTAACTGCAGCTGGAAAAAAAGGCATTCCAACTGCAAAAATTACTGATCAATAAAAATTGATCATTCTCTTTTTTTTTTAACTGCAGCTGGAAAAAAAGGCATTCCCCTTTTTCCAACTGCAAAAATTACTAATCAATAAAAATTGATAATTTTCTTTCTTTTCTAACTGCAGCTGAAAAAAAAGGCATTCCCCTTTTTCCAATTGCAAAAATTACTGATCAATAAAATTTGATCATTCTTTTTTTTCTAACTGCAGATGGAAGAAGGCAATCTCTTTTTTCCAAATGCAAAAATTACTTACAGTTAGAAAAAAAAAGAGAATGATCAAATTTTATTCATCACTGCAAGTAATTTTCCTTGTTTAATCACTGTTAGAAAAAAAAAAAACAGAATGATCAATTTTTTTTGATCATTGCCAGTAATTTTTCTTGATTAATTTTATTGTAATTTAAATAACTGCAAAAATGTGAATCATCTCTGTTTTAAGATAAAAAAAAATCCGGGTATTTCCCCGGGAAGTAGTTGTTTTTAATGTGCATTTGTTTAACGTACTTACGTAAGTCAAAAGTCACAGAGCTAAATGTGTAAATAATTATTTTCAAATCATTTTTATTTAATGTAAAAAATCACTTTTTTACAGAGAGCCTTAGCAGCCGAAAGAAGGATCTTGAGTCAATCCGGGACTGTAACATCTAGATGTTTTCTATGCGGGCAAGATATTTCCGGGAAGGTACCGTTTGAATATTTAGGAAATCGGTTTTGTACTATTGATTGCTTGAAAGCGCACAGGATTAAAAACATGCAGATTCTTACGAAATAAATCAAAAGAATGTATTTTCAAATTGTTCACATTTATCAAATCCTTTAGCATTAACTCCTTAATTTATAAAAAAATAACGTTTTTTTTTTATTTCTATTGTTGGATTATGAAATCCTTTACCATTAATTACTTAAATTATAAAAAAATAAGTTTTTTTTTTAATTTTTATTGTTGGATTATGAAATCCTTTACCATTAATTACTTAGATTATAAAAAATAAGTTATTTTTTCATTTCTATTGTTGAATTATGAAATCCTTTACCATTAATTACTTAGATTATAAAAAATAAGTTATTTTTTCATTTCTATTGTTGGATTATGAAATCCTTTACCAATAATTACTTAAATTATAAAAAATATATTTTTTTTTTAATTTCTGTTGTTGGATTATGAAATCCTTTACCAATAATTACTTGAATTATAAAAAATAAGTTTTTTTTTCATTTCTATTGTTTGATTATGAAATTCTTTACCATCAATTACTTAAATTCTTAAAAATAACAATATTTTCATTTCTATTATTGCAAAATGAAATTTGGGAAGCTTTTTCTTATGGAACGTTTTTTTAATTTAATAATTACTCGATTTTTTTTTTCGCTGGGACACTTTTTGTGGTTCCTTGAAATTATATGACTGAATTTTAATGCAAGGAAGGATTGCTCCGTTTTGTGGATGTTAATTTTATTGGCGAGAAGTGCTGAAAATTAATTAATTCTTGATATAATGAAACAATATATAACGAAGTGGAAGCTTATAAAAATATAATTATAAACCATGAGCAGCAATTTAAATATCTCTGTAAAAATTAAAATTGATAATATTTCGGAAATGTGAAATTATTATAAAATGTAAGCAAAATGGCGAAAAATTACCATAAAATATTGATGATGATGATGGCATTGGCGCTTTCACTTATTTTTTTTTTATTTGGAAAAAGGAAATTTATTAGCAAAATTTAAATATTTACAAAAGATTTTTTTTTAAATTACAATGAAATTAAACAAGGAACATTTCTAGCAATGATCCTTGTTTAATTTCATTATAATTTAAATAACTGCAAATGTGTGAATCATCTTTGTTTCATTTTATTTAAAGATAAATAGAAAACAGTATTCATTCACTTGGTCACAGTTATTTAAACGCAGATGGCCTTGTATTAAGTAACGTTCCTTTTGTTGTTTTTACATTAAATTTTGCTCGGATCAAAATTTGTTGCATTATACAATATTTTATTGATGTGCAACAGCAGGTGTACATTATGTAATTCAATGTGGGGAGTGGGTATTTGCCCGGGAAGTAGTTGTTTTAATGTGCATTTGTTTAACGTACTTACGTAACGTAAGTCAATAGTCACAGAGCTAAATGTGGAAATAGTTTATTAATTATTTTCAAATCATTTTTATTCAAATGTGTATGTATGTACAATAATATCTAAAATTAAAATTATATTCTGTAGATGATGAATCATTATTATTTAATTTATTTAAAGATTTTTTTTATTGGGCTAATTATTTACACAAATAATTGATTGCAATTAATTGATACAAATATATCACTTAAGTCCATATTATTGGGCTAATATATTTACACAGATAATTGATTACAATTAATTGATTTTTGATTTTTTGACGATTTCAATTAATCGATACAATAATAATAATCTTTATTAATAGATAAATACAGCAAAAAAATACTAAATAAATATTAAAATATTACAATATCAAAGTAATATTTTATATCTGTTGTAATTATTTATTGTTAAACTATGTACATAATATTTTAAAACATGAGCTACTGATGTTTACATGTTTCTTCATTACTTGCCTCTTAACAATACTGCTTTGCCAAAGTTTGCACTTGTTTCAAGATGTCCTCGCTTCCCATGTTGCTTAGGGATACACTACTTTCCTTTCTTTTGCATATATAGCCCAAAGTCTAGGCTGAACCCCTGAGCACTCTCTCACCAAAATTGGTATATTAAATAAAAATGATTTGAAAATAATTAATAAATTATTTTCACATTTAGCTGTGTGACTTATGACTTACGTTACGTAAGTACGTTAATTCAATGTCCGGCGTGGGTATTTGCCCGGGAAGTAGTTGTTTTAATGTGCATTTGTTTAACGTACTTACGTAACGTAAGTCAAAAGTCACACAGCTAAATGTGAAAATAATTAATTAATTATTTTCAAATCATTTTTATTTAATATATTTAAATGGCTGTGACCAAGTGAATGAATAATACTCTTTTCTATTTATGGAAAATTGGTGTAGGCCGATTTCAGTTCTACATAATATTTGTCGAGGAAATCCCTGACTCCCTTGCTAGTTTCTCCCGTTTGGCAAAGCTCCCTTAATACACCACCAAATTGAGCCCTTGCCATTTTTATAGAAAAGTTGTGTTCCCAATTCAGTCGGGTCTTGACAGCGCTTGCATTTGCACTCGAAGAATTTGCTTTCCTTCAAGAAGGTTCTGCGTAAATTTTCGATAAAACTGACTTTACTGAAGGAAGTCACAAATGTAATCTGTTAATTGACTATCGACCAATTGTCTTTCCGATTTAATTGATACAAATATTTCGCGTAATTCCATATTCGGGGATATTCCGTAAAGGAAATATTAAGTTTAACGTGTACGTAATTTTTTATCATCACAGTCTAAGTAGGCTTTTTATTAGATATATATGCATATAATGTGAATTTATTCAATAACGCAAACATATGTTTAATTAATTTCTCACTTAACCCGTGGTGAAACATTTTTATATCAATCTGGATAATTAATTAAAATTAAAACACTTGGTTTGAAACAAACCAAGTGTTTTAATTTTAATTAATTATCCAGATTGATAACGCAAACGTTGAACTTTACATTTTCCGGCGGGGTATTCGCCCGGGGAGTAGTTGTTTTAATGTGCAAACTGTCACAGAGTAAAAGTGGAAATACTTTATTAATTATTTTTAAATAATTTTTTTTCTATTTACATTTTCTGTGCGGAATATATTTACACAAATAATTAATTCTTGAATTTTTGAAGAGTTAAATTAATTGATACAAACAAATCACATAATTCTATTTTTAAATAAATATCATTGTAAAAGAATTTCCTTTTTTTGTAAATTCCATATTCGGGGCTATTCCGTAAAGGAAATGTTAAGTTTAACGTGTACGTAATTTTTTATCATCACAGTTTAAGTAGGCTTTTTACTAGATATATATGCATAGAATGTGAATTTATTTAATAACGCAAACTGTAAACTTTCCATTTTGAGGCGGAGTATTTGCCCGGGAAGTAGTTGTTTCAATGTGCAAACTGTCACAGAGTAAAAGTGGAAATAGTTTATTAATTATTTTTAAATAATTTTTTTTATTTACATTTTCTGTACGGAATATATTTACACTAATAATTAATTCTTGAATTTTTGAAGAGTTAAATTAATTGATACAAACATATCACATAATTCTATTTTTAAATAAATATGACTGTAAAAGAATTTCCTTTTTTTTGTAAAGGAAGTTATTATTATTAAAATTTAGCATCGACAAGCTCATCAATATTCATCTTTAACTGCATCAAAGCATTTTTCGCGGTGATTCCAATTTGTCCTTCGGTCGATTCAACCGGTTCCAAGCATAAAATCTGCACCGCTTCATCCAAAATCTCAATCGCTTTCTCCAGTTTCGCGCGTAATCCCTTTTTATCGATCAAATTGTTTCTGTAGTAATTCCTCGCTAATAATATAGTCGGGGCGTGCAACTCGTACAAAACCATCCCTCTAATCCTATTAAAACCAGGCTCGATTATATCCAAATTCGCAAGAACATCCCTGCATAACTCGACCTTTCTTTCCAGCAATAAATCGGGAAGATTCTCGAGCTCGTAGCCCTCGATTTTACCGTACATTTGCGCTAAGGATAATCTCAAAATGCTATGGTAAGCATTGCGCGGGTGCAATACACTTCTGTATTTCCTGAAGAGCGTTTCGCGGGCTTCAATCGCCTCACTCGCTTCCTGAACGCCACAATCGACGTTATCAATATCGGCTTGTATTGTTTGGTACACCCTCAAAACCGCCCTGGCGTTGGTTTTGAACTCGCAATGCGTGCACTTCCAAACAGCGTCGAAATCTAGCGGATCGCTTGATAGAATCACGCCGTTGTCGCATTTCGAGCACTTCAGCGTGCCCATGTGCGTTCCCAATTCAGTTGGATCTTGGCAGCGCTTGCATTTGCACTCAAAGAATTTGCTTTCCTTCAAGAAGGTTCTGCGTACTAAAGTTGGGGAAAGCGAGTAGGTGTAGCTGGAAAATAATTCGTCTCCTTGTTTGACGGCAACTGCCGCCCTTACTGAAACGCTGAAGGGTTTTTCGGAATCGTTTTGGATGGTGTGGTTGATGTTGGAAACGCAGTTGTGCGAGAGGATGGCCAGTTTCGGGTAGAGGCATCTGATTGAGTATCCGCCGTTTAGTGGGTGGGCTTCGAACGCGTTGACTTCGAGGATTCCGCAGACCGTGTGGATCAGCTCTTCTGAGAAGCGGTCGAGTTTGCATGGACCTCTGAGGTATTCGACGACGTTCACTTGGTTGAAGTTCCATGCTGGTAGGGTCTTGCGTACGTCGTTGTGGGCTTCCATTATCTTCACTTCTTCTTCCCAACGCTTGTTGTCTTTTTCTGATGCTATAAGTACTCTGCAAGGAAATTAAAGTGAATATACACTTAAATCCGAAAAATTCACTTAAATACAATATTCTTAACACTTTATACTTCAACTCTGTGTTACCGAAGTGGACAAAATATTGAAATGGAAAGTTCTACTCCATTCATCAAATTCTTCAGACATTGCTCCGCGTGGCTATTTGTTTCGATCAATGGCATGTAATCTGGCTAACCAGCACTTCGGGTCGTATGAAGAAACAAGAAATTAGATCGAATCGTGGATCGCTTCAAAAGATGATCAGTTTTTTCAAAGATTCGTACGCTGCCCGAAAGATGGGAAAAATTAGTAGGCAGCGATGGACAATACTTTGAAGTGTGCAATCAGTTTTTTCCAACCCTGTGTTACCGAAGTGGTCAAAATATTGAAATGGAAAGTTCTACTTCATTCACCAAATTCTTCAGACATTGCTCCGTGCGGCTATTTGTTTCGATCAATGGAATATAATCTGGCTAACCAGCACTTCGTGTCGTATGAAGAAATAAGAAATTAGATCGAATCGTGGATCGCTTCAAAAGATGATCAATTTTTTCAAAGATTCGTACGCTGCCCGAAAGATGGGAAACATTAGTAGGCAGCGATGGACAATACTTTGAAGTATGCAACCAGTTTTTTTTTTCACAAAGCAACACCCGAAACACAATGGGATTATATGCAGAGAGATTTTTTTATCAGTATACAGTATTTGCAAAATACGCGAGTCAAATGCATTAATGTATGTGTGTTTAGTTGCCTATAACACGCAACTGAACACATATGCCAAATAGGCAACTAAATATACACACATTAATCGGTTCAATGCGTTCGAGTCGCGTTTTTTACAGGTATACACTTCCCCACTAATAAAATAACCTCTCTGTATATACAACACACCCCCGAAAGGGTAATAAGTAGATAATATATACAATATCGTCGGTAAATAAACGGCGGAAGCAAAGTTGCACGCCTAATAAATCCATTTAAAAACTTTGCGGCGAAAGCGTTTACTTTTCGATACACTTCAACCATTTTAATCAATTTAAATAATATCCAGTTAAATAAACAATGACAAAATTGGCTCGCATCACATTTTATACTACACAAAATTATTTGGCACATATGCTTGTTTCACAACAGCAATAACCTTATACTAGGTCATGAAGTGTTTTTAGGTTTAGCTTTAGAAATTAATATCAAAATATATACTAAAATCCCCATCTACCATAATGGTGGTGTATATCAAAATAAATAATCCATAATTTTATGAAAATTAATCATATAATTGGAAAAATAGAAGTAGAAAGTATCAATTATCCAATTTATAAATCGAACAGTCAGCAATTTAAATCTCTTTATTTCGCCCACTAAAAGAAATTCGAACTTGTGCTATTTATGAAACGAAATCCATTCAATAAAATGTTCAATCTCCAGTTTTCTAAACACTAGATGGATGGTTGTTGAATATTTCATTATGAAAATTACCTTAAAGGTGTGATGCATTCGAATTGCAAGCAAACCTGCGATGGATCCTCGACAGCTTGAAACTTGACGCCGGCTTTTGAAAACACCGCGCATTCTGCCTCTTTGTGGCACACCGAGGCTTCACACACAGCGTCGCAGACTGGCCAACCACAGGTCGAACACAAATAGCTGCAATCCACCGGAAGGAAACATCCTAAGCACATAGGTGGGTGATCTAAAAATGATTGTTGAATATTATTTACCTTTAATCCTTGAATCGATCTACGATTGATCAAACCCAGATTGGTTGATCCACGGATTGTTTTCAATATAATTCAGGAATATTTTATACATTTCACACTCTATTCATTTATTATATATTATGTTTATTTTAAGTTACTTCTGTATTACAATATAAACACTGTTATTCCTTACTTCAAGTGAAGGAAATAATAGAAAATATACACTTAAATCCGAAACATTCACTTAAATACAATTGATACAATTGATTATTCCTTACTTCAAGTGAAGTAAGGAATAACAGTGTTTATATTGTGATTAAATACTCCACATAACTCAAGAAAACATTTAGTTACTTCTGTATATTATGTACAAAGGAGATTTCCGTTGTATAATAAATAAATAAATTTTAACATGATCCGAGCATTAATGTTCAATTCAAGATTAATCCTTGAATATAATTACGGGTATAAGTAATTTTTAACTCTTGAATTAATTTCTCACTTAACATTTGGTGAAACATATTTAAACAATTAGGTAAAATTAAGCACGTGGTTTGTTTCACAATAAATAAATAATATTTTATTCTAACTAGTTTCGATTTTTACTATCATTTTGAAAGAATTGTAAAATTTAAAATAAATAATATTTTATTCTGACTAGTTTCGATTTTTACATCATTTTCGAAGAATTGTAAAATTTAAAATAAATAATATTTTATTCTGACTAGTTTCGATTTTTACATCATTTTCAAAGAATTGTAAAATTTAAAATAAATAATATTTTATTCTGACTAGTTTCGATTTTTACATCATTTTCAAAAAATTGTAAAATTTAAAATAAATAAAATTTTATTCTGACTAATTTCAATTTTTACATCATTTTCAAAGAATAGTAAAATTTAAAATAAATAATATTTTATTCTGACCAATTTCGATTTTTACATCATTTTCAAAGAATAGTAAAATTTAAAATAAATAATATTTTATTCTGACTAATTTCGATTTTTATATCATTTTCAAAGAATAGTAAAATTTAAAATAAATAAAATTTTATTCTGACTAATTTCGATTTTTACATCATTTTCAAAGAATAGTAAAATTTAAAATAAATAATATTTTAGTCTGACTAGTTTAGATTTTTACATTTTATTATTCTTTAAAAATTATGTAAAAATCAAAAAATTATTTATTTTAAATTTATTGTGAAACAAACCACGTGATTAATTTTACCTAATTGTAGTAATTTTTAAACACAAATCTGTGATTAAATAATAGCTATATAACAAAACATAAATTCAACAACACATAAATTCTCTATTAATTGCGATAACTCTTTCTGTTTCAATCACTTAAATTACCTGGTTTCGGTCCGTAAGCAAATGGCGTTTCGATAAAAATCACCTCGCCCGGCTTCAAATCCTTGCTGGCCACCGCATACCGTCCCACGTCGTCGTTTTTCTTCACGTCGAAACACACTCCCGCTGACATAACTCGAAATTATCACTTCCGAGGGGGTAAATAAACTACCGTGCGAAAAATCCGACCGGCCAGTGATGTATATATTGCTGCCCACGACTTCTAGAAGCGTCCAAGCTATTTTTACCAGACGCCGATGGAAATAAACTCGGACGCAAACAACCCGACGCTGATCAAAAATTTAGTTTTTAATTAAACCGGAATGAATTTGTACAATAAAAAAAAAACAGTTCGAGTCGGGAATTAAGGGCGGACGTTTTTGATTGATTGGATGATTTATTAAATATTCATACAGCGAGCTTCAGCAGATATAAAAAGCGCGATTGATTAAATATTTTCAACTCAAACCGTTGCAAATCGTAGTACTGCTATGCAACAATGATTGAATGATTTATTAAATATTGATACAGCGAGCTTCAGCAGACATAAAAAGCGCGATTGATTCAATATTTTCGACTCAAACCGTTGCAAATTGTAGTACTGCTATGCAACAAACAAATATCTATTGTGTAATCTAATTTCCGGCGGCGTATATGCTCGGGAAGTAGTTGTTTCAATAGATGTTTATTTATTTCTAAGAAGAATACGTACAGAACATTCATGGGTGAGTCATTTGGTTGCGATGGTTATTAAACAAAATATTTCAAGTAATTTACTGTAATTTACACTGTAAAACTTACAGTGTAAGTAATTTTCGCAGTCGGAAAAAGGGATTGATCGAATTTTATTGATCATTCCCAGAAATTTTCACTATAATTTAAGTAGCTGCAAATGTGTGAATCATCTTTGTTTCATTTTATTTGATTAATTTAAGAAGCCACGGCATAAAATTACGTTTGCAGTGTTAATAATTATAAAATCATTACTGTAAAAAAACCAACCTGGTTAAATCACACCACAGAATAATTCCAAATAAGCGTTAAAACATTACAATATTTTCAATTTGATTGGAATTTTGATATTTTTCATACTGGAATCGATTGTTGAGATCAAGCTCCACATAAAGGACTATTATTTTCTATCTAGACTGAATCGATTAAGGTTGGGATGAATTTAGCCATTTAATTTTCTAACCAGACTGGAATCGACTGAGGTTGGAATGAATTTAGCCATTTAATTTTGTAACCAGGCTGAAATTGATCGCTGAGATCAAGATTATTATTTTACATCGAGACAGAAATCGATTAAAGTTGGAATGAATTTAGCCATTTAATTTTCTAACTAAACTGGAATCGACTGAGGTTGGAACGAATTAAGCCATTTAATTTTCTAACCAAGCTGGAATCGATCGCTGAGATCAAGATTATTATTTTACATCCAGACTGGAATCGATTAAGGTTGGAATGAATTTAGCCATTTAATTTTCTAACCAAACTGGAATCGACTGAGGTTGGAATGAATTTAGCCATTTAATTTTGTAACCAGGCTGAAATTGATCGTTGAGATCAAGATTATTATTTTACATCGAGACAGGAATCGATTAAGGTTGGAATGAATTTAGCCATTTAATTTTCTAACTAAACTGGAATCGATCGTTGAGATCAAGATTATTATTTTACATCCAGACTGGAATCGATTAAGGTTGGAATGAATTTAGCCATTTAATTTTCTAACCAAACTGGAATCGACTGAGGTTGGAATGAATTTAGCCATTTAATTTTGTAACCAGGCTGAAATTGATCGTTGAGATCAAGATTATTATTTTACATCGAGACAGGAATCGATTAAGGTTGGAATGAATTTAGCCATTTAATTTTCTAACTAAACTGGAATCGATCGTTGAGATCAAGATTATTATTTTACATCCAGACTGGAATCGATTAAGGTTGGAATGAATTTAGCCATTTAATTTTCTAACCAAACTGGAATCGACTGAGGTTGGAATGAATTTAGCCATTTAATTTTGTAACCAGGCTGAAATTGATCGTTGAGATCAAGATTATTATTTTACATCGAGACAGGAATCGATTAAGGTTGGAATGAATTTAGCCATTTAATTTTCTAACTAAACTGGAATCGATCGTTGAGATCAAGATTACTATTTTACATCCAGACTGGAATCGATTAAGGTTGGAATGAATTTAGCCATTTAATTTTCTAACCAAACTGGAATCGACTGAGGTTGGAATGAATTTAGCCATTTAATTTTGTAACCAGGCTGAAATTGATCGTTGAGATCAAGGTTACTATTTTCTATCCAGACTGGGATCGATTAAATTTGGAATGAATTTAGCCACTTAATTTTCTGACCAAGCTGGAATCGACCGTTGAGATCAAGATTAATTATTTTCTATCCAGACTGGGATCGATTAAATTTGGAATGAATTTAGCCATTTAATTTTCTAACCAGCCTGAAATCGATCATTGAGATCAAGATTATTATTTTACATCCAGACTGGGATCGATTAAATTTGGAATGAATTTAGCCACTTAATTTTCTGACCAAGCTAGAATTGATCGTTGAAATCAAGATTAATTATTTTCTATCCAGACTGGGATCGATTACATTTGGAATGAATTTAGCCATTTAATTTTCCAACCAGGCTGGAATCGATCGTTGAGATCAAGATTATTATTTTATATCCAGACTGGAATCGACTTAGATTGGAATGAATTTAGCCATTTAATTTTCTAACCAGACTGAAATCGATCGTTGACATCAAGATTCTTATTTTACATCCAGACTGGAATCGATTGAACTTGGAATGAATTTAGCCATTTAATTATCCATTCAGGCTGAAATAGTTTGATGATATCAAGATTCACAAAAAGGATTATCGAAATAGTAATGATGACATAAAAGTTCAGTTACACAGCAATTTCTTAATTAGTAGGCATATAATTTCTTTCTGTAAATTGCTTATATATATATAAAATTAAATTAATAATAAAAAAATATATCGAATAAAATTATTTATTCATAATAAATTAAAGACGACGCAAGCGCCACCTTTTGCCTAATATCACGTGGCATCTTTCCACCCAACTAATATTATTAATCCCTTTTTTACTTTGCAAAAAAAAAGTATTGTGATCGAAAATATTTTCAAATCAATAATTTTAACGAATATACAAGTTTTGAAGTCCGTCGATTTTTTTTTAAATGACAAAATTTTTGAAACTATTAAACTTCTTCTGCTTCACCCGCTACAAAAACGAAACGCTCTACGAAAATCCCTGCACTTACTACACCCGAGCTTTGTTGCTATTTTTAGTGTATGCAACGTTGGTTATTCTAAGAGATTTTAACTCGACATTAAGAAAATCAAACGGATTAGCAGTTTTTGTTTATTACATCATTCATTACGGATGGATTATTGTTACGGCAACAGCGCCTGTTTTAATAAATTTATCTGAAGCCGGCTTAAAGAAATTCATTAAGGGGATTAAGAAATTTGAAAACGAATTCAGCATAAATTCGAAGAAACATTTTAAACCGATTATTATATCGAATGTGCTTAAATTAATTTTACTACAATTATCCTTAATAAGTAACATAAATTTAATCAATCATATTGTAACTAACGTCATTGCTTTAATTACATTCACAACAACTACTCTATGGATGGAAAGCATCCTAACGCTAAACACCTGCTTTAAAAAATTAAACAACTTTTTAAAAACCGCGCGTTTCAGCAACTGCCTTGTAATTTCCGACTTTGGAAACGCGACGAAATTCCAAGCAATAAAACCCCGATTTTCCGAAAAAATCAACTTAAATAAATGCGCGTTTCTGTACAACGAACTCTGCAGGCTCAGCAAGTTGATTAATGCGATTTTCGAAACGATCATCCTGCTTTTCATCGCGATGGTTTTTCTGGAAATCATCTACGATGTTTTCACGATCTGCCACATGATCCAGAAATGGGCGGATGTTGATCTGGATTACATCTCGCGGGCGATCGTCGCTGTGATGACGTTTTTGGAAATCATTTTGCCGTGCATCACGCTGAAGGAAGAGGCCGAAAATTTCGCCTACAGTTTGAATAAGTTCGATTTGTACGAGCGGAATTTTAATAAGGATAAAATGATGGTAAGAAATATTCTAAAATAAATTAAAAAAAAAATAAATAAATGATTGTGATTAAGTGAATATTAGTTATTGAGGCTTTGATACAATTTACTTATAACACAATATTTAATTTAATTGGAACTAAATGGCTGTCGACTATTAGTCTTTCAGCCGGAAGTCCTTGTCTTTATGTGATCTCATTTTATTTCAATTTATTTCAGGTAAACAATTTAACACTTCAAACGTATCACCTGAAAGTCCATTTGACAGCTTGCGATACATTTCCTTTGGATGGAACTTTAGTGTATTCGGTAATTATTTATATAATTCGACTAAAATTTGTTTTTTTTTTTCATTTTATTTCGATACATAATATGTAGGAAAAGTATGTAGACAAAAACGTTACCATTGCAAAATTATGCTTCTGCGCAATTACTTTTTGTGTTAATATATCAGTGTTCAATTTTAATAAATGAAACACTTTTGACTTTGAATCAAATGAAAATAATTAATTTACACAATTGAATAATTAAATCATTGGCAGAAATTGGCTTAAATGATTGTAATGTTGTAAATATTGTGATGAAATTTAATTTAAGATTTTCTATAAATATAATTAATTAATTTCTTTTTAGCTAGTTGTTCCTTCAAATATTTTGAATTAATTTCTCACTTAACCCATGGTGAAACATATTTAATTAATAGACTTTGATTAAAACACTTTGTGTTTCACTATTTTTTTATTTTTACTCCTACCTAAGGTCGAAACTAGTCGGAGTAAAAATAAAAAAAATAGTGAAACAAACCAAGTGTTTTAATCAAAGTCTATTAGTTGTTCCTTCTCCTTCTTATTTTTTTTAATAAACTAGATATATTTCGGAAAATCCTTTTGCACTGGAGTACCGTTTTGCGTAGCATCTGGATTAACTGGATGTCGAGCAGGTTGTGGCTGTTAATTCGGAAATGATGTTTCCATTTTTAATTTAGAAAACTTCAACTATATTGTTTCCGAAATATATCCAGTTTAATAAAAAAATAAGTAGGAGAAAGAACAACAATTTTTATTTAAATAATAAATAAGTAATCAGTATTTAATTTGTTTCAGTTTTTTGGAGCCATAACAACCTATTTGGTGATCCTCCTGCAATTCGACACGTAAATCACTCGACTCAAAACATGCTTTTTATTCCTAACTGTAACACTCATTTTTTTTCAATTTTTGTCATTCACAACATATTATTTTCCAAACTGTGTCACTTAAACCATTTTTTTTAAATTGTATTACTCAAAACATTTTTTTTAAACTGTATAACTCAAAAAAACTATTTCCTTTTTCAAACTGTGTCACTCAAACCGTTTTTTTAAAACTGTATAACTCAAAACTATTTCCTTTTTCAAACTGTCACTCAAACCATTTTTTTTAAATTGTATTACTCAAAACATTTTTTTTTAAACTGTATAACTCAAAAAAACTATTTCCTTTTTCAAACTGTGTCACTCAAACCGTTTTTTTTTTCTCAAACTGTGTCACTCAAACAATTTTTTTTTCAAATTATGTTACTCAAAACATTTTTTTTTAACTGTATAAAACTCAAAACTATTTCTTTTTTTTTAAACTGTATAAACCGGAAGCCGACACAATGTTATTTTTCTTCCTTTCATCAATAAAATTTACTAATTGATCGAGATGTTCATTTCGTTTCACTTTTACTTTCGATTATTAGTTTTTAATCGCAATAAAATCTACATTGGTTCCACTACAGGGAACTCTACCATTTCACCGTTGCAGGCCACTTTCGTAGCTCTGCTTTGCTTTGCCTACGCGCGCTATTCCTTTCCAGATAATTAAGACATCTAGGAAATGGAATATTTCGAATTAAATGAGCGTGGAGCCATAGAGACGAGAAATGTGTGGAATCGAGCAATTGGGAAATTAAAATTTTTGAATTTATTGAGTGTACAGCTACAGAAACGAGAAATGTATGGAATTGGGAAATTAAAATTTTTGAATTTATTGAGTGTAGAGCTACAGAAACGAGAAATGTGTGGAATTTTTTTACTCCTATCCCGAAAGATATTCTCATTTTGTTTGCTGTCCCAATCAGGTTGATTGTTTCCACTTTTGTCTCTTTTTACCTGAACCACTTCGGAATTAAGCATATATGAATTGTAATTTTTTGAATTCAACACTTTCTCGTCTTTATCCTGACATCTTGAATTTCGTAAATACGACGATAACAGAGTGAAAAGGGTTAAAAGGAAACGCTTGATTCTTTGATTAATTAATTAAATTAATAAAGTCTTAAGATATATTCCTTTTCCCTTAGCTTTTCTGCAAACCATCATACATTTTAAATCGAACAATTAAATGGAATTATTAAAGCTAAAATCAACAACACAATTGATTTACAAAAGCATCAATTAGCAACATCATTGAATTACAAAAGCTTCAATTAGTAACATCATCGAATTACGAAAGCTTAAATCAACAACAGAACAGAATTACAAAAGCTCCAATTAGCAACATCATTGAATTACGAATGCTTAAATCAACAAACACAATTGATTTACAAAAGCTTCAATTAGCAACATCATTGAATTACGAAAGCTTAAATCAACAACAGAACAGAATTACAAAAGCTCCAATTAGCAACATCATTGAATTACGAATGCTTAAATCAACAAACAAAATTGATTTACAAAAGCTCCAATTAGCAACATCATTGAATTACGAAAGCTTAAATCAAAAAGACAAGAGAATTACAAAAGCTTCAATTAGCAACATAATTGAATTACGTAAGCTTAAATCAAAAACACAACAGAATTAAAAAAGCTTAAATTAGCAACATCATTGTATTACGAAAGCTTAAATCAAAAACACAAGATAATTACAAAAGCTTCAATTAGCAACATAATTGAATTACGTAAGCTTAAATCAAAAACACAAGAGAATTACAAAAGCTCCAATTAGCAACATCTTTGAATTACAAAAGCTTAAATCAAAAACACAAGAGAATTACAAAAGCTCCAATTAGCAACTTCTTTGAATTACGAAAGCTTAAATAAAAAATACAACAGAATTAAAAAATCTCCAATTAGCAACATCATTGAATTACGAAAGCTTAAATCAATAACCCAATTGAATTACAAAATCTTCAATTAGTAACATCATCGAATTACAAAAATTTTAACCAAGAACACCATCAAATCACAAAAGCTTAAATCTATAACACCTTGTAATAAAAAAAACATTAAATCGCAATTATTTGCGTTTAATTTAAATACAACCGCAAACTCATCGTATTTCGACGATATCCCAATTCCAGTGAAACGCACTTTTCCCCGTTTTTCCTCCAACGTGAAATAATTTAACGCGGTACATTTCGCATCGATTTTTGAGCCAGCACTGAGCGTAAATCAGCGAGAGAGAGAGAGAAATTCGAATGGTGGACACGCCTCGGCTCGCTTCCTGCATTGCATCGCTTTCACACCTGAAAATGGTCAAATTTTAAAGCGAAAACAAAAAATACGCTTTCATATTTTCGTCCTTCCAGACTCACGCGCGTGATGCGACCAGGATTTGCCGAGTGAGTGCTAAGTGGACGGTGTTGCGAATTGTTTCGACACGAATGTTAATATTTGGAAAATTAAGAATGAGAAGATAGTAAATTAATGATGGAAATATTGTTGAAACTTTTTTATATAAGATATATACATGTGTATACCGGGTGTTGACGCGAATTACGAAAGCTTAAATCAACAACTCAATCGAATTACAAAAGCTTCAATTAGCAACATCATTGAATTACGAAAACTTAAATCAACAACCAAATTGATTTACAAAAGCTTCAATTAGCAACAACACCGAATTACGAAAGCTTAAATCAACAATCCAATTGATTTACAAAAGCTTCAATTAGCAACATCATTGAATTACGAAAGCTTAAATCAATAACAAAATCGAATTACAAAAGCTTCAATTAGCAACATCATTGAATTACGAAAGCTTAAATCAACAACCCAATCGAATTACAAAAGCTTCAATTAGCAACATCACCGAATTACGAAAGCTTAAATCAACAACCAAATTGATTTACAAAAGCTTCAATTAGCAACATCACCGAATTACGAAAGCTTAAATCAACAACCAAATTGATTTACAAAAGCTTCAATTAGCAACAACACCGAATTACGAAAGCTTAAATCAACAATCCAATTGATTTTCAAAAGCTTCAATTAGCAATATCATTGAATTACGAAAGCTTAAATCAATAACCCAATAGAATTACAAAAGCTTCAATTAGCAACATCATCGAATTTCGGAAACTTAAATCAATAACACAATTTTATATAAGATATATACATGTATTTGGCGCGATCAAGAATACATAGGGATTCTTTCAATTGTTTTTTTTTTCTGAAATGAACAGAGAAACAGGAAGGGATTTGAATAAAATTGTTTTTATGTAAAATCCCTACGTAATATCTTGCCTTGTTAAATTAAATGTTTGTTTAAATATTTTTGTGTATTTTATTTTTTCAGACCATTTCCTTTTTCCGGATTGGCAACTAAAAAGCAATCTTCGTCACTTTTTGCTCCATGGCAGCGAGCGACAGATATTATTGTCGCAAATTATGCTTTCCCTTTCGTGGAGAGGAAAGTAAGTGATAAAGCATCAGTATTTGCTGAGATTTTCTAGTTCCGTCATGTGCTATTTTGCAAATTGGTCTAATTCCACCGGTGATTTATGAATTTTACTTAAAAAAAATCAATAATATTTAGGAAGTCCATAATGTTTTACTCTTTTTTTGTATGGGCTGGCGAAATAGCTAAAATACTAGGAGATTCAGTCATTGAGAATAGTTATAATATAAATTATGTAAGGCGGAGCTGTACTGACGAGGCATAGATCCCGAAAAACGTGTCTGCAGATATACATATATTAAGTAAAGTTGTTTTTTGTTTTTTTTACATTGATTTTTTTCTCGAATCATAAATTTGTTGCATTACGCAATATTTTATTGATATGCAACGTAAGTGTACATTATGTAATTCAATGTCCGGCGGGGTATTTGCCCGAGAAGTAGTTGTGCATTTGTTTAAAGTACTTACGTAACGTAAGTCAAAAGTCACAGAGCTAAATGTGGAAATAATTTATTAAATTATAAATTATATTATTAATAAATTGTCTAATTTATTAATTATTTTCAAACCATTTTTATTTAATTTAGAGAATTCCGTTAAGAAATGTTTTTATTTCTTAGCAGAAAACTGTTTGGCATGTTTAAAAAACAATCTATTCAATTTATTTCAGTTAAATAATTTAACATTTCAAATCTTTTTTTTTTCTATTGGTTTTCATTTTCAATCCAGTCCAGTGTCGATATCGTGAATTTTTATATATATAACATCTTTATTTCTGCAGACAATTTTATATACAATAAATTAACAATATAATTCTTATAATATGTTATACGTTGTCCTTAGAAAACGGCTATCGACCATCGGTCTTTCTGCCACGAATTTTTATTTAAATCGTATTAATACATATTGATGAAATAATAATAATTATTCCCTGTCATAAAACATTAAGTACTAAGCGTAAACGCTCCAGTCTAATCCTTCATAATAATAATAATTCATTTATTTCCAGTAAGAATATAATACAAACATTCGTGAGTGGGTCAAATACAGTATTAAAAATTGAAGTGTAGATGAGGACATTGCAAACATATTATAATTGTTTAATTCAAATACATTAAAACTTACATCTATAAATTCATCAAACTTTTTGTGCGGTGGCTTTAATTTGAGTGCCCCGATTTCGTAGAAACGACTTCGTTTGCGTATCCAAAGAATGGCACGCGCGGAACAAGTTTTACCAAATGCCATTTAGATATCCGGTTCTATTAAAACCAGCGGCTTCGCTATTTCGGACATAATTTTTAACACTTTCAATTGGCACATAAATTAATTCCAGTTGCATCTCGACTTTTATCTATTATTTAAAATGAAACTAAACGAGGAAATTTTCTGGCAATGAAAATTATATTGTTATTTATATTCATTTCACACCTATTTTTAATTTAAACAATTTAAAGAATTTTTTCTTTGATTTTAAAAATCTATGCAGGCTAGCTGAACTGTCCTGATGATTCGCATAAATGAATTATGTTGGGATAATGTTTATTTTTATTGAGGATTACGGGGAATACATAATTTTTGTAAGAAGGGATAGATTATCAAAAATATTTGAAAATTTTTTGCGTAAGGATGATTGAAGCGTTTGTTTTTTATTTTATTTTTAGAAATCTTTATAAATCACAATTTTCTTAACTGCTGATTAAATTGAAATCAATACAAAAAAAGGATAAAATTATTGTCTAAATTGAGATATACAAACATCATTCATTCATTCAGACAATTATAAAGTATAATTTTCTGATTTAATAAAATACTATATTTTTATAATAAATAGAAGACGCCACCTTTTGCCATCACTAGTTATATACACGCTAGATATAAATACTTTATTTTCCTTTATTTTGTTATTTTTAGCTAAATATATTATAGGCTAATATAAACGTCTTAAGGTTTAAATTATTGAGTTCTATTTCGTTAGGCATATATCAAATTTAAAACGTTGCATTGTTTTAAATAACGAACTGTATCCACTTATATAAACAAAGTTTTTCTATATCAAATTATAAAATTCAATACTAATGATGAAGACATAGAAAATTACTAGATGAGAGACACTTCGCTCCGAAATGTATTTAGTACACAATGAAAAAATAGGAGAAAGGACAATATTTAATTAAAATTAATAATTAACCCAACTTCAAAAATTACTTACACTGCAAGCTTTACAAACATCTATTGAAACAACTACTTCCCGAGCATATACCCCGCCGGATATTGGATTACACAATAGATATTTGTTGCATACTAGTACTTCTGTGCATTGCAACGGTTTGAGTTGAAAATATTTAATGAAAGGAAACCTTAAATAATATTTACAAGCATATCTGTAGACACGTGTTTCGGGATTCATCTCTCATTAGTACAGCTTTGCATTGAAAGCCCTTAGCTTTGTTTTATACAAACACAAGGATATCTGTAGACACGTGTTTCGGGATTCATCTCTCATTAGTACAGCTTTGCACTGAAAGCCCTTAGCTTTGTTTTATACAAACACAAGGCTATCTGTAGACACGTGTTTCGGGATTCATCTCTCATTAGTACAGCTTTGCACTGAAAGCCCTTAGCTTTGTTTTATACAAACACAAGGCTATCTGTAGACACGTGTTTCGGGATTCATCTCTCATTAGTACAGCTTTGCACTGAAAGCCCTTAGCTTTGTTTTATACAAACACAAGGATATCTGAGACATGTGTTTCGGGATTCATCTCTCATTAGCACAGCTTTGCACTGAAAGCCCTTAGCTTTGTTTTATACAAACACAAGGCTATCTATAGACACGTGTTTCGGGATTCATCTCTCATTAGTACAGCTTTGCACTGAAAGCCCTTAGCTTTGTTTTATACAAACACAAGGATATCTGTAGACACGTGTTTCGGGATTCATCTCTCATTAGCACAGCTTTGCACTGAAAGCCCTTAGCTTTGTTTTATACAAACACAAGGATATCTGTAGACACGTGTTTCGGGATTTATTTCTCATTAGTACAGCTTTGCCCTCCAAAGCCTTAGCTTTGTTTTATACAAACATCTTTATTCAGACAATAAGATAACAAAAAAATACAAAATTTATAATAACAAAAATGATAGAATACATTTTTGGGGCTCTTAAATGTAAAGCTTTCTTCATGTTGATCATTTTCTAAGTTTGAACGGCCTTATCTTATTTTTTTTTATAGTTTGTATCAACGCCAACATTTATGCTACACCTCAAATATATTTTCCACTTCCACAATTAATCGCACTTACTCTTTCTGATTATCATGACATCATCCCCTATTTGGCCAAGCTAATGGTCAGCAGAGATGGGATTTAATTGACTTAAATGACGAAAAGGGGGGGCGCTATCGACCATAAAGAAGGGATTTAATTGACTTACATGACGAAAAGGGGGGCGCTATCGACCATAAAGAAGGGATTTAATTGACTTAAATGACGAAAAAGGGAGGTGCTCTCTTTGTTTTATTTTATTTATTTTTATTGTTTAATTGTAAAGGATATTAACAATTATTTCGAATGGGAAATTATTTAAAAATCGCATTGCAATTATTAACAATCAATCATAATTGTCTCCCCTTACACATTCCAACTGTCGTTTAAGGAAATTAGGAAACTGATTAGCGGAAAATAATGGCCGGTCGCGTCGCATTTCCCGAGATCATTTTTCTCCCGAGTGAAGCAGATGATGATCGGTTTCGGTGTCGTTGCGAAATTGCCAATTAAGTTAATCAGTGATTATGGAAAGAGCACGAGGCTGTTTTTCCTGCCTTTTCGCGAAACGCGCGCGCCACCGTTTAACGCCGGCTCGCGCGACGCCTATCGGCCGGGTAAATTATTAATGCGTGATTCGCTTTGTTACAATTATGTTGTATCTTTTTCGCTTCGCCTCGTTTTCGCGATTCCATTAAGATAACGCGTAATTGCGTAATTGCTCATTATCCGCGGGGCGCCCGCTGCGGCGTGACACTGGAAAAGTTCATGACATTTTTTGCGTCTAATTAAACTTCATTACTGAAAATGGAAACAGTTTCCGGAATATATTTAGTTTAATAAAAAAATAAAATAAATAATGTAAATAATTTATACCCAATTAGAACATCTCAGGGAATCATGTAGTTCATTTAACCTAAATAGCCTTTTTAAACGTCTCAAAGATTCATAAAAGTTATTTTTTTTATATATATATATATACAGAGAGGTTTATTTATCAGTATACATTAGGAGAAGTGTATACTTGCAAAAAAACGCGAGCCAAACGCAATGTGTGTATGTTTAGTTGCTTATTTGGCATATGTGTATTCAATTGCGTGTTATAGGCAACTAAACACACATACATCAATGCGTTTGATTTGTGTATTTTGCAGGTATACATAGGGGAAATGTATACTGTTGAAAAAAAGCTTTCTGTATATATATATATATATATATATATATATATATATATATATATATATATATTCAATGATCCTTTCTACCCATATGGGTATAGGATTATTAAAATTTATTATAAGCTTTATTTGAACTCCCACATCTTATTTATTTCACATGCATCAAAACCAACGTTTTTTTTTCATTCGCAACACACCATTTTTTCGCTCTCTCCCTCTCTTACTCATTTTATTCAGACCAGGAAGCAGGTAAAGACATGTGAAGGCCAGACTATATATTCGTGTTTTTTTTTTTGTTTCAGATTTCAATACCTAATGATTATAATTAGTAATGTTACACACAGAATAAAATTGAGTTATTATTATTTATCGCAAACAAGCAAAAAATGTTTTCGTTTGGCAAACATATATGTATTCAACGTGTTATTATCGGGATTGAGAAAAAAGAAACGGAAGCCGAAATCTGGAAAATCCAATTTGAAATTCTAATCAGTTCGATTTATTCGATTTCGGTTCTTTTCAAATAACGTTTTGAAGCCCAAAAAAAAATATGGGATTTTGAAAAAGTGCTCAAAGTCGATGCATGTGTAATCTACATATCCGGTTTTTTGATATTAACAACAACAAAAAAAATAAGTCAGATTTTTTTGTAAAACGCACTGCTTAATTTATTTACCAATGATTATACAATAAACGGCTCGAATGAAGTAATATATCATTTGTATTACATTACTAACAGTAAGAAGTCGCATCGTAGTAAGAATATCGTCAAGTTTAATGATAATCTTATTAAAAACTCAATTTATAAAATCTACCAATTGTAAATAAACACGACTGAAAGAAGGAAAAAAAACTTGCTCTACATTTCGAGCGGCGCGCGCTTTTGCAAACAACTATTTCAGCATTAAATAATTGGCCATTTTTATCGCAAGGACTGGGCAAGCTCGAAAAGCCTATACACACACAAACAAAAAAAAGGAGCAGGTAAAATGATTAAATTACCAAATTCCGTTCATAATTATAAGGAGTGACGCTTGGCTGGGCCGCGGCGTTTGTAAAAAAAGGAAACGGTTTATGCAAGTCCGTTACACATTTTCAGCCATTGTGATATTTGTTCTCTTCCAATGACATTTCGCATACAACAACAGAAAGAAAGTGCGTTCCTGTTTGTGTCCATTGTTTACGAGCTTGTACGTATTGTGAATGTCAATATCAATAAGAATGTAAACAAACAAATATTCGTTTAAAAAAATTGTACTTTCAATTTTAATTGTAAGTTGATTGAACAGAAATTAAAAGAGTTTTATTTTTGCAAAATTGGCCATCGACCGGTGGTCATTCAGCACGTCCTTGTTTAAGCCCGTCGTGGTTTCCGCGTTCGTTTGAAAGTCAAAGTCGTGCCGAGAGTTCGGTGCTTTGTCATGATCGATAAAATCAGTGATGAATTGATGAATTTATCAACTAATAATAATCAATAATAATTATTAATAATATGAACTAAAAATATTTAAATTATTCTTAGTATGAAAGATTTCAATTTAAATTGATGAATTTATCAACTAATAATAATCAATAATAATAATTAATAATATCAACTAAGAATATTTAAATTATTAGTATGAAAGATTGGAAATTAAAAATAAATAATAATAGAAAAAAAAAAAACACAATATATTCTCGCTGTGTTTTTGATGAAACTGTTACTTTATTGTGAAAACATGGTTACAAATCCCAATTGCCCATCGCTAGCTACCTTTTTCCCATCTTTCTGGGAGAGCTCGAATACCGTCACGATAGAAGTACATAAAAAACAGAAAATACCCCCTCCACAGTTTTTGAGATATTTTCATTTAAAAGCAAAATGGACGATTTTTAATGAAATTAAGTGATTTTTTTAAATTGAAAAATTCATAACTTTAATTATTTCTGTGGAATCTTCATGAAACTACGTGGGGATATTAATTGAAGTATGCTCTTTCATAATATATAAAAAACAAAATATACCCCCTCCACGGTTTTTGAGATATTTTCATTTGAAAGCAAAATGGACGATTTTTAATGAATTTATCTGCATTTTTCAAATTGAAAAATTCATAACTTTAATTATTTCTGTGGAATCTTCATGAAACTACGTGGGGATATTAATTGAAGTATGCTCTTTCATAATACATAAAAAACCAAAAATACCCCCTCCACAGTTTTTGAGATATTTTTATTTAAAAGCAAAATGGACGATTTTTAATGAATTTATCTGCATTTTTCAAATTGAAAAATTCATAACTTTAATAATTTTTGTGGAATCTTCATGAAACTACGTGGGGATATTAATTGAAGTATGCTCTTTCATAATACATAAAAAACCAAAAATACCCCCTCCACAGTTTTTGAGATATTTTCATTTGAAAGCAAAATGGACGATTTTTAATGAATTTATCTGCATTTTTCAAATTGAAAAATTCATAACTTTAATAATTTTTGTGGAATCTTCATGAAACTACATGGGGATATTAACTGAAGTATGCTCTTTCATAATACGTAAAAAACAAAAAAATACCCCCTCCACAGTTTTTGAGATATTTTCATTTGAAAGCAAAATGGACGATTTTTAATGAATTTATCTGCATTTTTCAAATTGAAAAATTCATAACTTTAATTATTTCTGTGGAATCTTCATAAAACTACATGAGGATATTAACTGAAGTATGCTCTTTCATAATACGTAAAAAACAAAAAATACCCCCTCCACAGTTTTTGAGATATTTTCATTTGAAAGCAAAATGGACGATTTTTAATGAAATTATCTGCATTTTTCAAATTGAAAAATTCATAACTTTAATTATTTCTGTGGAATCTTCATGAAACTACGTGGGGATATTAATTGAAGTATGCTCTTTTATAATATATAAAAAACAAAAAATACCCCCTCCACGGTTTTTGAGATATTTTCATTTGAAAGCAAATTGGACGATTTTTAATGAATTTATCTGCATTTTTCAAATTGAAAAATTCATAACTTTAATTATTTTTGTGGAATCTTCATGAAACTACGTGGGGATATTAATTGAAGTATGCTCTTTCATAATACGTAAAAAAACAAAAAATACCCCCTCCACAGTTTTTGAGATATTTTTATTTGAAAGCAAAATGGACGATTTTTAATGAATTTATCAGCATTTTTCAAATTGAAAAATTCATAACTTTAATTATTTCTGTGGAATCTTCATGAAACTACGTGGGGATATTAACTGAAGTATGCTCTTTCATAATACGTAAAAAACAAAAAATACCCCCTCCACGGTTTTTGAGATATTTTTATTTGAAAGCAAAATGGACGATTTTTAATGAATTTATCTGCATTTTTCAAATTGAAAAATTCATAACTTTAATTATTTTTGTGGAATCTTCATAAAACCACATGAGGATATCAACTGAAGTATGCTCTTTCATAATACGTAAAAAACAAAAAATACTCCCTCCACGGTTTTTGAGATATTTTCATTTGAAAGCAAATTGGACGATTTTTAATGAATTTATCTGCATTTTTCAAATTGAAAAATTCATAACTTTAATTATTTCTGTGGAATCTTCATGAAATTACATGAGGATATTAACTGAAGTATGCTCTTTCATAATACGTAAAAAACAAAAAATACCCCCTCCACAGTTTTTGAGATATTTTCATTTGAAAGCAAAATGGACGATTTTTAATGAAATTATCTGCATTTTTCAAATTGAAAAATTCATAACTTTAATTATTTCTGTGGAATCTTCATGAAACTACGTGGGGATATTAATTGAAGTATGCTCTTTCATAATACATAAAAAAACAAAAATACCCCCTCCACAGTTTTTGAGATATTTTCATTTGAAAGCAAAATGGACGATTTTTAATGAATTTATCTGCATTTTCCAAATTCAAAAATTCGTAACTTTAATTATTTTTGTGGAATCTTCATGAAACTACGTGGGGAAATTAATTGAAGTATGCTATTTCATAATATATAAAAAACTAAAAATACCCCCTCCACGGTTTTTGAGATATTTTCATTTGAAAGCAAAATGGACGATTTTTAATGAATTTATCTGCATTTTTCAAATTGAAAAATTCATAACTTTAATAATTTTTGTGGAATCTTCATGAAACTACGTGGGGATATTAATTGAAGTATGCTATTTCATAATATATAAAAAACAAAAAATACTCCCTCCACGGTTTTTGAGATATTTTCATTTGAAAGCAAAATGGACGATTTTTAATGAATTATCTGCATTTTCTAAATTGAAAAATTCATAACTTTAATTATTTCTGTGGAATCTTCATGAAACTACGTGGGGATATTAATTGAAGTATGCTCTTTCATAATATATAAAAAACTAAAAATACCCCCTCCACGGTTTTTTAAATATTTTCATTTGAAAGCAAAATGGACGATTTTTAATGAATTTATCTGCATTTTTCAAATTGAAAAATTCATAACTTTAATTATTTTTGTGGAATCTTCATGAAACTACATGGGGATATAAACTGAAGTATGCTCTTTCGTAATACGTAAAAAACAAAAAAATACCCCCTCCACAGTTTTTGAAATATTTTCATTGAAAGCCAAAATGAACGAATTTTAATGAAATTATCTGCATTTTTCAAATTGAAAAATTCATAACTTTAATTATTTCTGTGGAATCTTCATAAAACTACATGGGTATATAAATTGAAGTATGCTCTTTCATAATACGTAAAAAACAAAAAATACCCCCTCCACAGTTTTTGAGATATTTTCATTTCAAAACAAAATGGACGATTTTTAATGAATTTATCTGCATTTTTCAAATTGAAAAATTCATAACTTTAATTATTTCTGTGGAATCTTCATGAAATTACATGGGGATATTAATTGAAGTATGCTCTTTTATAATATATAAAAAACAAAAAATACCCCCTCCACGGTTTTTGAGATATATTCATTTCAAAACAAAATGGACGATTTTTAATGAATTTATCTGCATTTTTCAAATTGAAAAATTCATAACTTTAATTATTTTTGTGAAATCTTCATGAAACTACGTGGGGATATTAATTGAAGTATGCTCTTTCATAATATATAAAAAACTAAAAATACCCCCTCTACAGTTTTTGAGATATTTTCATTTAAAAGCAAAATGTACGATTTTTAATGAAATTATGTGATTTTTTTTAAATTGAAAAATTCATAACTTTAATTATTTTTGTGGAATCTTCATGAAACTACGTGGGGATATTAATTGAAGTATGCTCTTTCATAATACATAAAAAACCAAAAATACCCCCTCCACAGTTTTTGAGATATTTTTATTTAAAAGCAAAATGAACGATTTTTAATGAATTTATCTGCATTTTTTGAGGCTCTCAACGAATTAGCTTCTATCAGTGTCTTAAAATGTTTAGAGTCAACTATAATTTTTATAATATATTAAATCTTAACTCAAATACTGTTTTTTTAATAGAATAAAATTTAATTAATATATAATTTAGCAAATTATGGATCATTCAGCATGCTTAATGATTACCTAGAAAATCATTATTCATATGCGGTTATGCTAATACATACTGTATTAAATCTCTTTAATTTCCTTTTAAAAATAATAATAATTTTGAACTGAAACCACCTTGAACCAGCGCACAATAACGAAACGCGAGATTAAAAATCCAATTTATAATCCCAGCAGCGTGAGGTTCTCCTCTCAATCCGCAACAATCACGAACGAAATCCACTTAATCCATTCGCAGCCTTGTTATAATTAGCAAAGATCGACGCTGCCCGTCTTTGTGTGCAAATTTCAAGAACGCGGATCTCAACCCTTCAAGGAAGAGGATGCGCGTGCGAATAATTAATGTAATCGCGCGTTTTGCGATAATTGCAGATCATTAAATCCGTTTACTCGCGATCGGGGATTAGAAAGCCGGCCGTCACATGATTTTCAGGATGCAAATTTGATGATTTTTTTGTTGTCTTCTTTGTTGTTTAAGGGAATTAGCACGTGCTGTTGTTGGGTTTATGAGTTTCATTAGTGTGACGCAAGGTTGAGTGGGATTTATTCGGGTGTTTACATGTCAATTAAAACGCGATTTGCAAAAAAAAAGAAAACAAAGGCGGAATTGTCTTTTAAAAAAAATTACACTTTAAATTAACAGCGTGGATTTAATTTATTTAAATAACTGTGACCAACTGAAAAAATCATTTTTATTTAATTTAACTGCGTTGATTTGATTTATTTAAATAACTATGACCAAGTGAGGAAATCATTTTTCTATAATTTTTAAAAATATTTTTCTAGCGATGAAAATGTTAGGCCTTCTCGATTATTGCGCACACTTACAGAGAATTTCAAAATGTATTAGTTAGGAATAAATATCGGAACAATTTACAATTAGCACTTTATTTATTGGCCTTTCGTGATTCGGCACTTCGTCTAATTAATGACGAAATATATTTGCTTAAACTCATAACAAACGTGTCTTCTTCATTGTGCAATAAATGAATCAAAAAATATTAATATTTTTATCATACATATTAAATCAATAGTTCGTTATATGATAATTGATTTTTTTAATTAAATAAAAATTATTTGAAAATAATTAATAAATTAAATGTGGAAATAATTTATTAATTATTTTCAAATAATTTTTATTTAATTAAAAAAATCAATTATCATATAACGAACTATTGATTTAATATGTATGATAAAAATATTAATATTCTGTGACTTTTGACTTACTTCACGTAAGTACGTTAAACAAATGCACATTAAAACAACTACTTCCTGGGCATATACCGCGCCAGACATTGAATTACATAATGTAGACCAATTACAAATTAAATGCATTAAATTAAATAAAATAATTTGAAAATATTTATTAAATTATTATATATATATATAATCTAAAATCCCCATCTACCATAATGGTGGTGTAGGGGTGAAAAATTATTATTATAAAATATTTTATTATATTATTATCATTTATTTTATGGCTCAGCTACGAAGAATTTTAATGCAATTTTAAGCAAATGAATTTCTTAATAATTGATAATACATTAATTGCATGCATTCACAGAAAAAAAAAGACGGACACATTTGTTATATCATGAAATCAACGAAAATAAAAAAAAAAAAAGGAATCGTCGTCATTACTTGGAAAAGAAATGTGCTTTGTTGTGCGTGTCATGTGCGCTAATGCGTAAATCTATTAAGCAAATCGCCGTAAATTATTCCACATTATCAGACAATTACTTGCGTATGCACCCGCTAATGTCTATTTTATTTATACAAAAAAAATATTTTGTGTTTAATTATGATGCCAAATGAGCGTAATTAGTTGTTGAAATTCTTTGGAATCCACGCCATTGAAAAAATTAAACAACAACAAAAAATCCAGCGATTTACGCTAGTACCGGATTTCGATTAGCTGGATAACGTAAAGTTAAATAATTACAAAAATGATTTGAAAATAATTAATAAATTATTTCCACATTTAGCTCTGTGACTTTTGACTTACGCTACGCAAGTGCGTTAAACAAATTCACATTAAAACAACTACTTCCCGGGCAAATACCCACGCCGAACATTGAATTACATAATATACACCTGTTGTTGCACATCAATAAAATATTGCATAATGCAACAAATTTTTGATCCGAGAAAAATTTAATGTAAAAACAACAAAAGGAACGTTACTTAATACAAGGCTATATGCAGACACGTGTTTCGGGATCTATCCCTCATCAGTACAGCTATGCCTTACATAATTTATAGATATTAAAATAAATCAATTATATTAAATCAAATTAAACTAAATCAATTTAAATTAATTACTCTTTTCTATTTATACAAAAATGATTTGAAAATAATTAATAAATTATAATTAATGGTTTTAATATTTAAACATTGGTAGTTCATATTGTACGAAATAAATATGAATAAATTATTAAAAATCAACCAATAAAACACAGATTAGATATCGCATGATATCCTCCACACAAGACAGCAACTAAGAGCAGGAGTTAATATTTTAAAGTCCCAACATACAAGCAGCTTGTTTTTATCCTGATTCCATATTCATATTAAACTCAAAATATTTTTTATCATGCGAGGCGTTGGAAGTTATCTTGAAGCAATGCATAATTTAAGCTTTGAAGAGCTTGATTTTAAATAGAAAAGACACTTTTTCAAAAAAATGGTAAAAAAAAAAACAAAGTAAACAAAGTAATTATTTTCATTGAATTGGATATGGACTATCACGTAGTAATGGTTAAAACCATCGTGATGTTAAATAAAAAGAATTTGAAAATAATTAATAAATTATTTAGCTTGAGCTTGATTTTAATGCGTTTTCCTTAAAATCAACCTCCGAATAAGTCTTTTTGTTTGTTTTTTAGATTGTCCCTCCTTTTTCTTGACATTTAATCGAAAAATATGAAATCCTGCACGGTCAGACTTTAATTTTTTTAAAAAAGATTCGATTACTTTTGATACTGACCGTAGCGGAGGTTTCCGAAACGATTTTGTTTTTCGTTGCGTCGCGAATCCCCGTGGGTCGAATCCTTCGAAATTTCCCTTTTAAAAAAATTTCATCCGAGTGTGATAACTGGTATAATTGTTGGGCAAACAACAATTCCGGTCCGAAAGAGATCCCGTCCCGCCAGTCATACCATACCTTTATACCGTCATACTAAACTACACTCACTTTCTCCAACATTATAGCTCACCAGCCATCCGACGACGGCCACAATCACGCGCGGTGAACGGTGCCGTGCACTTCACCAATCCGAATCCTCCTCGGCCAACAAACAAACCCGAGATTGAAAATAAATTGAAATAAATTTTTTGATACAAATACGTGCGGTCTTCGTAAATTTTCGCGGCGATTATGTGTAAGTGATTGTTTCCCGGCGACAACAAAAAAAAAAGTTTACAATTTGAGAAATTTTGGTGAAATTTGAATAAACATGGATCTTAAGAGATTGGGGTATGTATCAAACTCAACTAAACCTTAAAAATTACCGCATATTTTTATTGTTGTAATTTTGAAGAAGATCGTGTGCTTTCTTTAGCGGCGAGATATTTATGTCAATGTGTCATTATGTCATCGAGGTGTGTGTGCTTTTGCGGAGCTGTCGCCTTGGTTCTTACAAAAAAAGAGAGTCCCTTTGGGATTTCGCAATTCCCGATCAAGGCCTTTTGTTCTCTGTTTGCTTTCTATGCGGTATTTGTTTCCAATAAGCTTCCCAAGATGCGTGAAAGGCGCATGAGAAAGAAACACTTTCTTCACAAGTAATATTGCATATCCAGTTTCGTTTTCTTAAGGAAAATTTAAAAAAAATAATCACATGCTCACGTACAAGATTTCAATTAAAATTCAATGAAAGTGTTTGGAAAATATAATTATTTTAAATAAGGAAATAATTTATTAATCATTTTCAAAATCTTTTTATTTAAGGATGCGGTTTAGACGAAAGAGATAGCTATATAAATATTACTGAATGTTTTTTTGAGTTTAAATGAAGTGTATATAAATATTGGCAATCACTAATTCGAGTTAGATTGCTGTTGTGATCAATGAACAAAATTGTATTATACATTAAAGTAATCTTAAAATAAGCAGGAATTTCGTCAAATGAATTAAAAATTATTTTAATGTTTAGTTTATGTGAAAAATAATTATGAAAAACAATGAAAATTGATCAAATTTATAGCAAATTTCAAATTACATTTTTGCTAATAAAAACTTGTGTAATGAAAATTTAAAGGATTTCACTAAATTCTGCATTCAAATAACTTAGCAGACATGACCTATTAATTTCATTATATCTTACAATTTTCTTTTCTAACTTGAACTAGTAAATTGACGTAATACACGAAAATTAACGATTTATTTTTTATTTACACTACTTTATACTTGGTAGATAAAAAAAAGTAAATACATATCCATATTATTAAATCCAAAAGAATGGCTCTTTTTTTCAAACGATTATTTCCATTTTACTATATAGCTATCTCTTTCTACTAAACCGTAACCTTAATATCACGATTGGTTTCGACCGTTACTACATGGTAGTCCATTTCCAATTAAATGAAAATAATTACTATGTTTTTTTACCACTTTTTGAAAAAGTGTCTTTTCTATTTAAAATCAAGCACTTCAAAGCTTAAAGATAAAAAATATTTTGAGTTTAATATGAATATGGAATCAGGATGTGGAAATAATTTATTAATTATTTTCAAATCATTTTTATTTAATACAATCATCTTTATTGAGTTTTTTTTTATACATTGTTAAATACAATATAATTTATTTTATTATTTCTAAAATTAATATCGACCATCAGTTTTTCATCCATCATAGTAATTATTTTCATTCAATCTTTTTATTTAATTTATTTAAATAACTGTGACCAAGTTAATAAATGCTTTTGCTATTATTATGAAAAAAAAAAAAAAGATTCTTAACAAAATTTAAGAAATTTGGAGCTTCCCCATCGCGACTACACTTGTGACCTGACACTACTTGTCATTAATGTCATTTAATCTTCTTTATGTTGTTTATTAGTTGTGGAGATTATTTAAATAAGAATGGTTGTCCTTTCTCATAATTATTTTTTTTATTAAACTAGATATATTTCGGAAACTATGTTTCCATCTTCATTAATTGAAATATATCTAGTTTAATAAAAAAATAAGCAGGAGAAAGGACAACTAATTTTATTTAAACATTCACGTCATTTTCAATCTTCTCTAATTTTATATCGCTATATTTATTAAAAGTATAAACATGGCGATATAAAATTAGAGAAGATTTAATCAGTTCGTTGAAAATGTCTACTCGTTGAAACTAGTCGGGAAACAAATATAAAATTCGTGAAATGAACAACCAATGCCCGCACTAACAGTCATGGTTTAATCTAGAATTGAGTATTAATTCTTGGATCGCGTCAAAATGTTTAAAATAATCCCCATAATCCTGGATTATATTGAAAACATTCCGTGGATCCACCAAAAACATTCGCGAATCCGCGATTAAAAAGAAAACAAACAAGACTTACCCGGAGGTTGCGATTCTAAGGAAAAGTCAGAATCATATTAGAACAATTTAGATTTAAGATAATACAAACATCTTTATGTGGAAGAATATATATAACAATACAATTATGTAAATATTAAATAAAAATGATTTGAAAATAATTAATAAATTATTTCCACATTTAGCTATATACAGAGAGCTTTTTTTATCAGTATACATTTCCCCTATGTATACCTGCAAAATAGGCGAGTCAAACGCATTGATGTATGTATGTTTGGTTGCCTATAACACGCAACTGAACACATATGCCAAATAATCAACTAGACTAAACACATTAATCGGTTCAATGCGTTTGACTCGCATTTTTGCAGGTATACAGGGGAAGTGTATACCTGCAAAAATGCGATAAAAAAATGTATACTGATAAAAAAAACCTCCCTGTATATAAATTTATATTGTAATTTATTCATTTTGTGTTGTACATTTATTCACTTTGGGATTTATATAATAATTAATAATATGTAATAATTTTGTAATATAGCATTTATAATAATTGTATAATGGAGATTCCGTAAATAAAATATCTATCTATCTATCTAACTGTGACTAAGTGAATGAATACTGTTTTCTATTTACAATTACATATATTTTCCAATTAAGCTATATTAACATCTTTTTCTCCTAAACTGGCTAACAACCTGTGGGCTTTCCGAGTAAGTAATATTTCAACACATATTATTAATTACATATAATCCTCAATTAATCTTACATAAATCCGGGCGACAAAAATTGTGCTTAGAAAGTGAAAAACGTTGTCATTATTAAATCAACGATATGTCATTGTTTAAATTGCATAACGATAACTTTGGCCGGTTCCTAATTGTAGCCGTTAAGTTGAAAATGATATAGGTTTAGTGAGCGTGAAAATTACTGGCTGTGAATGTGGCAACAGCTTTATGGAGCATTTGTCACCGCTATGTAATAGATGTGTTTTTTTTTTAATTAGAATTTCCGTAATCGCAAAAAACAATTAATAGTTTTGATATTTAAACATTGGTAGTTTAATAAAAAAATATAGCCTGCAACATAGAACAAAATTTGTGATAATTATAACGTCATATAATTATCAAAAATATTTATTTATATTATCCTACAGATTTTTAAGATCTAATAACAGGATAAATTAGAAAAATACAATTATTATAAATTAAATAAAAAAATGATTTGAAAATAATCAATAAATTATTTCCACGTTTTGCTCTAATCTATGATATTTTATTTATTTATTTCAACGGCGTGCCATTTACATGAATAATACAATATACAACACAAAAATACATAATAGTTACAAACACTGAACTTAAAACTAAACAATACAATAATATATTAAATAAAAATGATTTGAAAATAATTAATAAATTATTTCTACATTTAGCTCTGTGATATTTTGACGCAAGTACGTTAAACAAATGCACATTAAAACAACTACTTCCCGGACATTATTTGATATATTTAAATAACTGTGACCAAGTGAATGAATAATACTCTTTTTTATTTATAACACAATAATATTACATTTCTTTTAAAAGGCGCTTTAACAATGAAAAACTTCAATTAAAAAAGTCAAAATTTGACTTACGTTAAGTAAGTACTTTAAACATTTTGACATCAAATGATTTTGATACCTTAATAAAAATTTTACATGTAAATTCCTATGGAACGCTTTATAATTAAACACCCGATATATTGAGTCTTTGTTTATCACGAAATTACTATTATTTTTAAATATATATTAATTATATTGAATATTCTCTTCTCATTTATAACTTGGTAAAATATGTTTAATATGAAATTGAAGGCCGAAAGACCTCTGGTCGATAGCCGTTTCTCTTAAGAATATATATTTGTTTTAAATTGTTTCATGTATTGTATATTGAATTAAATATGTAATCTTTGATGTTTGTATATATATATGAAATTGATTTAAAAAATATTAAAACACGTGGATTTGTTACAGGTAAATAAATGCAAATGTTTAAACATTTTAATATGTTTTTTTTAATAATCAATTTCATATAAAAACTTCAACTACTGATGATGGAAACATAGTTTCCGAAATATATCTACTGAAATGAAAAATAAGTAGGAGAAAGGACAAGTATTTTTATTTAAATAATTAAAGTCTCCACAACCAACAACCAACATAAAGAAGATTAATTTTATATATATTTATTATTGTTAAGCATGGAATTATTTTCGTTTATTTGTTCCTTATTAGTTGTCTACCCGGATCCAACTAAATGTAATAAATATTTATGGGATTTTTTTCCCGCAGACCATAAAAATCAAGTGGATAATTCGCAAAACCTAAAAGTTTTTTTAAATAATTTATTACCTAAGAAAATATTTGTCTCGTTTTGTTTGTTCCCCCAATCGAGTTTAAAATAAATTAATTCAGACGAAACAAAACTAAAAACATAGTTTTGTTTCGTCTGAATAAATTAATTATTATTATTGTAGTATTATTAAGTTTATAAAAATAGCAAGTATTTTTATTTCAAACTATAATTTCAAAATAATACCAAGTATTTTAATTTCAAACTATAATTTCAAAATGTTTCATAAGGAATTAAGTATCGATCATTGTTTTTTTCAGTCGGAAGTCCTTGTCCTTTATCTCATATGTCAGTTAGTTATGAATGTGTGATGGTACGAATTCATTTCTCGTAATGTAGAGAAGGTTTAAAATTTCTACGATGAGAGGTTTTGTGGCAAATGATCCTATCCTATTTTTCAATTGCATATTTTAATATAAAAAAGTTAAGTCTGAAATTCACAAAAAAAGGTTTTATTCAGAAAATTTATTATTATACAGCATATATATATATATATAATGATACGGAATTATCATGTACTCACACTGTACAACTATATTTAGTTTAGTTTATACATATATATTTCTCTGTAATTAGGCTCTGCTTGTTGAGAAATAAATTATTATTATTATATTATTATTATTAAGTCTGATATTGAAATATAAAATTCAATTCTATCAATTCATCCAATCTAATCACAGTGACTCAGACAACGACGTTAGCAATCATGACGTTTAAAAAACTGACATGAACAGGACAAAGACAGGCTGAAAGACTTCTGGTCGATAGCCAATTTGTGAATTTTGCTTTATTGTAATAGACAGTATTATAACATATATTAAAATGTAAACACACACCTCATTGTACAAAATTCATAAATAAAAAAATTATATATATATATAAAATTCACCAAAACAAATAATTTACCACGAAATTCATTTATTTATATTTTTTGTCCCTTTTTCTACTAATTTTCATAATTGCCATTATTGTATTTATCAATTTATTATTATTTGAATGCAACAAAAATAAAATTCCTCAATCTGCGTGAAACGAGTTTCATTATAAACAGACTGTTGTAAATCATGAATTGAGCGAATGAAAGGAGACGACCTCAAAATATTTTTTCTTACAAAAAAATAAGAGAAGTAGAAAACGTTTCAAATTCCATCGGTTTTGTCTCAATGACAAAGGTCAATAAATCTGAATAAATTATTGTGTTTGTAAATTTAAAATGTATCGCATGATATACTGCGTGGGATTGTCTTATTCCACAAATTCAACAATGTAAATTATAAAAAATTAATAATTATAGAATAGAATAGAATATTTTTATTTCCAGAAACAAATGCATACATTCATGGAAGTGTCAGACAAAGCAATGTGGCTTACATACTAAGCTAATTAGAATTAAATTATACATAAAAATTTAATTTCTAAACATATTAAAAATATGACATTTCTACATTATTGACAACATATTAAAACTGTAAATTTGCGATTTAGTTATCGTGTAAAATATCACGTAAATAAAATAATATAAAATACAAGTGACCAGGACACATATTAAAATTTTAGTTATCGATAAAAACTTAGATAAAGAAAAAAATGTTTTTATTCGATCAATAATAAAAGGAAACATACAATTTAAATTAATAACACTAAATACTGTTATACAAATAAAGTTTAAAGTATAAGAAACAATTGTTTACAAGTACTTGTAAACCATTGAAAATAATCGAAATGTACATCTAGTATTAAAAATTAAAAAAAAATGAAGACAAGTGTTTCTTATACTTAAGTTAACCTTCATATAACTCATAATTATATAATATATAAAGTTTAAATTATTTAATTTCAATTTACTTTATTAACGGAATCTCCATTTCCAAATTACAATTATAATTACATATTAAAAATTTTATAAGAAAAGTGTGACGCTCTAAAAACATTACAAAACACATGTATAAAAAAGGCAAATTACCAATCATAAATTACGACAAAATTGTTAAATAATGTATAACAAAGTTGAAGTCTCAATTTATAATTAAGAATTATTATTATTATTATTATTATTATTGAGACTTCAACTTTGTTATACATTATTTAAGAATTTTGTCGTAATTTGTGATTGGTAATTTGCCTTTTTTATACAATTTAAATATTCCTTATATAAATAATTTATATTTATAATAACTTAAACTACTGAAGATGGACAGATGGTTTCCGTGAAATATTTAGTTCAATAAAAATTAAGGAAAAAATAAGAAAGGACAACCATTTTAAATAAAAAAAATATGCTCAAGGTCACCGTTATTTAAATATATTAAATAAAAATGATTTGAAAATAAAAATTGATCATAAAAATGATTTGAAAATAAAATCAATCATAAAAATGATTTGAAAATGAAATCATTTTTATTTAATTTATTTAAATAACTGTGACCTAGAGAATATTTTTTTAATTTAAAATAAATAATCTCCACATTTCCACATTTTTGTCGGATCAATAATTGTTGCATGATTTTATTGATATGCAGCAGCAGTTGTATTTTATATAATTCAATGTCCGGCGGGGTATTTGCCCGGGAAGTAGTGGTTGCATTTGTTTAACGTAAGGCAAAATGTCACAGAGCTAAACGTGGTAATAATTTATTAATTATTTTCAAATCATTATTTATTTAATTTATTCAAATAACTGTAACCAAGTGAATAAATATTCGTTTCTGCATATAAACATATTAAAAAAAATTAATTGATTTTGTTAATTTCGTTCAAAAGCATCGGATGAACAAGATTGCTCATTAACATTTTTCCAAAGGACGAATTTTTAAAAGGTTAAAGAATTCTATCCGGAAAACAATTAATTTGTAGTTTATTGCATAAGTAGAAGACGATGCCGCTTCCAGCTTAATTATAAACGATATTTATTGGTTCAACGTTACAATTATGCAACCTTTTTCAATACTGCGTCCTTCACGTCGAAAATTTAATAAGAACGCGTCGTTCTTATTAAATTTACAATTAGCCACAATTTTATAAAAATAATAATCTTTATTAATAGATATATACAGCAAAAAAAATATTTAATTATAAAATAAAATTTAATAAAACGTTCAACCGCCATTCATCTAGCATAATTAGACGAAAGATGGTGCTTGCGTCGTGTTTTCATTTATTATGATTAAATCAAATGTTTAATTTATATTTGTTAATCGATCATCTTTCCACCTAAGAACTTCCTATTTAATTGCACAATTTATAAAATAAATTTGATACGAATAATAAATGCTTTCATTATTAAGATGCAATTGTGTTTGTATCGGTATATGAAGAAATAATATAAAATGTTGAGTGCTTTAAAAAAAATAAGAAAGCAAAATGTTTACATTTCGCTTTCACAAAATTATTTTCTTAATTTCTTACTATGTCGCGTAATATTTTATTTCCGCCTGAGAACTTCCTATTTAATTGCACAATTTATAAAATAAATTTGATATGAATAATAAATGCTTTCAGTATTAAGATGCAATTGTGTTTGTATCGGTATATGAAGAAATTATATAAAATGTTGAGTGCTTTAAAAAAATAAGAAAGCAAAATGTAAACATTTCGCTTTCACAAAATTATTTCCATAATTTCTTACTATGTCGTGTAATATTTTATTTAATTTTTATATCAATGATACAAAAAATCTGGCTAATGAAAAATTAAAAATATCTACGTAAATGTCACTGCCTTAATTTCATATAGATAACATTGCAAATGCATATACAATCAAAAACATATTTAATACACCGCATACGTAAAGGATCAATAAATAATAACTCAAATTTTCTTTTGTTTTCGTCACAATTCAGCTCTTTGATAATGCTTAAAAAATATTGCTTATTTCTGATGTGTAAGAGTCAAGTATTATTTTGTGATAGACGAAGATTACACTTCGCTTTTTCGACACGTGATTGATGAATATGTTATGAACCTCTCACAATTTATTTCAATCCGATACACACAGGACTCTTAATATTAAATTTGCTTATTTAAATTGTTCAATATGTTTTCTTTTTTCACATTTAATGAAACGTCCAGCTACCATTCATCTAGCGTCAAATTAGGCAAAAGGTGGCGCTTGCGTCGTCTTTAATTTATTAGGTTTTTTTAAATAAAAAAAACAGCTGTTGGCTTATTGCAATCCCACATCTAAACGAGTGGGACATAACCATTTTAAGCAAGCAGAAAATTTACAATCCCAACGTAACCCAACTCTGATTTAAAAAATAATAATGAATCATGAATATCATTTATTATTAATATTATTTACAACTCTTACACGTGTAAAAAGGGAAAAATCCGAGCGATTTCAAGTACGAATTAATCAACCGGTATACCTGTATATTTTTTTATTTTGGTAAACGCGAGACAGATGTTACAGTTATCCGCAAGGACGTGTGATCTGCATTCTTGTTATGTCAGCTGTTTTACTGTTAATTGTATGCTAATTAAGAGCAAAGTTAGCGGATTTATTAATTTGTTTATATGAATTCATGCACGTGTAAATAGAAACGTGAAATTTTTACATCGCAATATATATTGTCTTTTTTGTAGTAATCTTAATAAACAAAAAAAACTCGAACCTGTAAATATTGATTTTTTTATTAAACGAAAACCGTTAATGAACTTTTAGAATGGGTGTTCTGAATTAAGTGTGTAATATTGCTGACTATGATATTAATTGAGCTAGAGAGTTTGGTTGAATCGTTACTACCGATTATCAACCTGTATACTCCGAGACGCAGATTTGTTCAGCTCGAGAAACTCAAGTTGTAGATTAAATTATTTAATTAGGATTACGATGAGTCCTCATTCGGTATGGCTTTTCTACTGGACTTTAGCGCTGTACAAAATCCAAGGATATGCTCCGTGGCTTCGTCCTCCAAACAGCACCCTCTACAGTCTGGTGATACTACAATCCCCAATCTGTGAAGGTGAGCACCATCTGCAAGATAGTGGCTGATCAGCCAATCAGTACTTGCGACTGTCCAGAGAAAACTTAAAACGTATCATGGCTGTTCTGACTGGACACTGCAGATAGTGTTTACCTTCACAGATTGGGGATTGTAGCACAATCAGACTATAGAGGGTGAAGCCATGAAGCATATCCGAAGGGTTTTCTTAGATAGTGCTCACCTTCACAGATTGGGGATTGTAGTACAACCAGACTATAGAGAGTGAAGCCATGGAGCATATCCGAAGGGTTTTCTTAGAAAATCTATAGTCTCTTACATTATCCCATCTACATTCTTACGGTTACGGTTTTCTGGGAGGTGCACTTTTAGCACAAACACACATAGGCCTCGTTAGGCTGCTTTCCCCCTTTTGAGTAACGTTACTAGAGGTTTTTAAAATTGGGCCTAAATGAATCCATATTACAGCATAAATACATTCACAGGAAATTATAAATAAATCAATACAAATATATCGCGAAAACCGATAGTATTTTTTTTTTGCTTGAGCCGAAGAGAGAAATATGTGGGTTAATCGAATGCACATTTATTATAATCGCATTCCGCCATTTGTTGTTACTGCCGGCTGTTGCCGAAGAGCCTTAAATTATCTCCGCCTAATCTCGAAAGAGGAGGGAGCGCTGGGTTTGCGATTGCGGGCTCACGCGCGTCTTTACAAAAGCCGACAATTTTGTAAGGTGTTATTATAAAAGATAAAAGCACATCTTTTTCTCTCCTCGTCGTCGCCGTTGTTGTAATGTTAAAAATGTGTCGCAACGCTGAAATGTTTCATCTCTTCGACGATTTCCGCTTTGCTCGTGACCGTTTCTGTCGTAACGTCTCCGTTGCCCAACAATGGCGAGCTCTCTTGTTTTTATTTGATGGGGAAAAATACGCCTGAGCTTTGTGCGAAATTTTAACAATCGGCACGTAAATTAATCGTGATTTATAAAAAATAAACCGTTTTATAGATTAAACAATATATTACAATATTAAGAGGGGGGCTCTAAATTCATCTGAGTGCAAATTTGTGACAAGATCCATAAGGTTTATGTTACAATCATGAATGGTCCCTCGAACCGGATTTTCTTTAGGCTACCATTGTGACAATAAATATAAATATTTTTATACAGCGATGAATCTAGAATATTTTAGAGGGGAGGAAGGAAAAACTTGTCTATACATTCATAAAGTTTATATTGATGTCATAAATGGTCTTTAGAACTGGATGTTCTTTAGACTACCCTTGTGATAATAAATATAAATATTTTTATACATCGATGAATTTAGAATCTTTTAGAGGAGAGGAAGAAAAAACTTGTCTATACATTCATAAGGTTTATATTAGTGTCATAAATAGTCCTTAGAACCGGATGTTCTTCAGGCTACCCTTGTGATAATAAATATAAATATTTTTTATACAGCGATGAATCTAGAATCTATTAGAGGGGAGGACGGAAAAACTTGTCTATAGATTCATAAGGTTAATATTGGTGTCATAAATGGTCCTTACAACCGGATGTTCTTCAGGCTACCCATGTGATAATAAATATAAATATTTTTGCACAGCGACGAATCTAGAATCTTTTAGAGGGGAGGAAGGAAAAACTTGTCTATACATTCATAAGGTTTATATTGGTATCATAAATGGTCCTTCGAACCGGATGTTCTTCAGGCTACCCTTGTGATAATAAATAAAATTATTTTTTATACAGCGATGAATCTAGAATCTATTAGAGGGAAGGACGGAAAAACTTGTCTATAGATTCATAAGGTCTATATTGGTGTCATAAATGGTCCTTACAACCGGATGTTCTTCAGGCTACCCATGTGATAATAAATATAAATATTTTTGCACAGCGACGAATCTAGAATCTTTCAGATGGGAGGAAGGAAAAACTTGTCTATACATTCATAAGGTTTATATTGGTATCATAAATGGTCTTTCGAACCGGATATTCTTCAGGCTACCCTTGTGACAATAAATGTAAACATTTTTGCACAGCAACGAATCTGGAATCTTCTAGAGGTGAGGAAGGAGAAATTTATCTACACATTCATAAGGTTTATATTTGTGTCATAAATGGTCCCTCGAGCCGGATTTTCTTTAGGCTACCTATATGACCATAAATGCAGTAGTTCAATTAATTAATTCTTGTACTGTAGAGAATCCGGAAGGACTTTGTTTGGAGAAGAGAAAGGAAAAACTTGTCTGTAAATTAATATTGGTGTCGAAATTCGAAAGACACCTGGAATTTTCGAGCACGTAATCATACCTATGGAAAGAATAAAAAGTTCTTATTCTAGGAATAAGTATAGTAAAAAGATGTATGTATGTAAAAAATAAAAAACGTAAGGTATAAATTGATGGTTGTGCTGAATGGTCCTTCGGACTGGATCTTCTTTACGCTATTGGTGCAGAAAGTTCAAAAAGTACTACACATCTAAAGTTCAAACCTTTTATTACGTATTACATTGTTATTCTAGGAGTTAGTAATAAAAGATTTGTTCGTTAGATGAACACGTGTAGTACTTTTTACACTTTCTGCACTGATAGCGCATGAATTGTTTAATGCATTCATCTGGGGTTTGGATAACTGGTAATGACCGTTTCGATCAATCGGACCAGTGTGTTCCTGATGGCTGGTAGCGAAAGAAGATTCGGTTCGAGGGGCCAATAGCATTTTAAACCAATGACCAAAGATGTCGAAACGCCATATAATTCCCAACTAAAGACTTCTTAAGAAGTAAAAACTGAAATTATTCATACTTTTGCAGTTATTTAAATTAAAATAAAGAAAGAACGATGATCAGTAAAATTGTATCATTCAAAATTAAAGAAAAAAAGATTAAATTATACGTTAATTTATATGTACTTCTTAGTATAAATAGTATTGTGTTTGTTTTGTTTACTTATATATTGTATTATCTATTTTTGTTAAATATTGTATCTTTCAAAAAGGATTGGCCGTTAATAAATAAATAAATAATTACTGGCAATAATCAGTAAAATTGGATCGTTCCTTTTCTTCGCTATTACACTATAAGTTTTTTAAGCCTCCTTTTAAAAAATTATTATTTAAATAATAAAAAAGTTTACTATTTCTACAATTTAAAATTCAAATTAATTTCGAATTGAACAAAAATTAAACGCACCGAATTGTAAATACGCCAATTAAGTAATTCCATTGGAATAAAATCGATTTCACTAATTAATTAAATCGGAGGTTCTTGAATGAAAAATAATAAAAGTGTCATTTCTGTGCGTATAAATTATATTTCCATTTAATACAGCAGGTGAAAGAATTCGTATCACGTAACAGGACCATCGTCGACGATTTGAATTTTTATTTGTGTAGAAAGTGAGAGTGAAAGCGAATGACTCGGTACAAAAAAAAAAACGGTACCAAAACACTCACTTGACTACTACTGCAGCGGAGGTTGTTGGCCCTTATTTAAAAGAAAAATGTACATTAATATAAATCATCTTCCTTAGAGGCGAGTTTTTATTGCATATTGAAACATACATTAAATAAACGATATTTTAAATAAAAGTGAATGAATACTCTTCTCTATTTAAACGATATTTTAATTAATAACTTGAAATGCACATGTATGATGTTAATAACAAATATATCGTAATGAAAATTACACTTTATGGGAAAATGTTGCTGTAAAATCGAAAATTTCACGCTTTGTTAAAATTGAAAACGCCTATTAATAACAACATATCGCCAATTACTAAAGAGAGCTTGAATGCACCACTGAGCATTAACGTGCACGCCGAACTCGTAAAACCGTCCAATAATGATTTTTAATGAGATAGGAAATATTTATTTCGCGTTTGGATTAACGGATTATTACTTTCCCCCATTAGTTACATAAGTCGATTCCATGAAATTAAATGAATATTTCTCATCATCTACAAACTTAGGACCTTAGAAACCAAGGCTTCCGCCTAATATGTTCTTTTAAAATAAGATTTTTGAAGTAAAAAAGGAAAAATATATAAAATTATATAAATATGTTTAATTTATAAAGATTTATATAATATTTTCTTCCAAGGTAAAGTATACACAATTAAGAAATTAATTCTTTAAATACAGTTGAAATTATATGGCGCAGATTTTATTTTAATTGCAACCAACCAAGCGGCCACGCTCAATTAACAAAGTTGAATTTATATTAATTCATTGCGCGGATAACTCGAGAATATTATGTATTCAGCGATTGCGATCGTATTCTCATTTACGCCAAGGATATCAAAATGTAGCATATGTTTACACAGTATTTTGATATCCTTGAGGATCATTAATTTTATTGCAGCCACAGCTGGAAAATTAATGATTTTGTCTGCGAAAAACATGCATAATAATTTGTTTAAATCAATTACCGGAATAATCAACTGAGTTATCTCAGTAATTAATACAAGTTATTCTTTTCTGTTATTGCCATTAATTGACGATAATAAAATAAAATGAGTATATATTTAACATAATCGTAAAATTCGTTTATTTGGTTCAAAAATTGCCTATTAATTATAGACAAGGGCATTTATTACTATTATTATGTTTCCTTTTTTTAAGCTATTAGCAGGTTCATGGAATAACCGGAGCTCTATTGGAGTCTTTAGGTTTTCTTGTATTAGTATCCAATTGAGAATACATACAGAAAATTCGATTAATTCATGTTTTCTCGTATAAAATCGAAAATAACTCAAAAACTAAAGATGGGGTATTTTTTGTTTTTTGCATATTCTGAAAAAGGAGGGTTTGAATAACACCCCCTGAAAGTTTCATGAAGCTACCCCACAGGAAAAATAAATTACGAATTTTTGTTTTTAAAATACATAAAAAAATCGACTGAAATTCGTGTTTTCTCGCATAAAATCGAAAATAACTCTAAAACTTCGGATGGGGTAATTTTTGTTCTTTACATATTCTGAAAGAGGAGGGTTTGAATAACACCCCCTAAAAGTTTCATGAAGCTACCCCACAAGAAAAATAAATTACGAATTTTTATTTTTCAAATACACAGAAAATTCGATTGAAATTCGTGTTTTCTTGCATAAAATCGAAAATAACTCAAAAACTACGGATGGGGTAATCTTCGTTCATTGCATATTCTGAAAGAGGAGGGTTTGAATAACACTCTCTGAAAGTTTCACAAAGATACCCCGCAGAAAAAATAAATTACGAATTTTTGTTTTGCAAACACACAGAAAATTCGATTGAAATTCATGTTTTCTCGCATAAAATCGAAAATAACTCTAAAACTTCGGATGGGGTAATTTTTGTTCTTTACATATTCTGAAAGAGGAGGGTTTGAATAACACCCCCTAAAAGTTTCATGAAGCTACCCCACAGTAAAAATAAATTACGAATTTTTGTTTTTCAAATACACAGAAAATTCTATTGAAATTCGTGTTTTCTTGCATAAAATCGAAAATAACTCAAAAACTACGGATGGGGTAATTTTTGTTTTTTGCATATTCTGAAAGAGGAGGGTTTGAATAATATCCCCTGAAAGTTTCACAAAGATACCCCGCAGAAAAAATAAATTAAGAATTTTTGTTTTGTAAACACACAGAAAATTCGACTGAAATTCGTGTTTTCTCGCATAAATTCGAAAATAACTCAAAAACTAAGGATGGGGTGATTTTTGTTTTTTATGTGATCTGAAAGGGGAATGTTTGATTAACACCTCCTGAAAGTTTCATGAAGCTACCCCGCTAGAAAAATAAATTACGAATTTTTGTTTTGCGAACACACAGAAAATTCGACTGAAATTCATGTTTTCTCACATAAAATCGAAAATAACTCAAAAACTACGGATGGGGTAATTTTTGTTTTTTGCATATTCTGAAAGGGGAGGGTTTGAATAATATCCCCTGAATGTTTCACAAAGAAACTCCGCAGAAAAAATTAATTACGAATTTTTGTTTTGTAAACACACAGAAAATTCGATTGAAATTCATGTTTTCTCGCATAAAATCGAAAATAACTCAAAAACTACGGATGGGGTAATTTTTGTTTTTTATATATTCTGAAAGGAGATTATTTGAAAAACAACCCCTAAAAGTTTCACGAAGGTACCCCGCGGAAAAAGTAAATTACGATTTTTTGTTTTGCAAACACACAGAAAATCCGATTGAAATTCATGTTTTCTCGCATAAAATCGAAAATAACTCAAAAACTGCGGATGGGGTAATTTTTGTTTTTTGCATATTCTGAAAGGGGAGGGTTTGAATAATATCCCCTGAAAGTTTCACAAAGATACCCCGCAGAAAAAATTAATTACGAATTTTTGTTTTGTAAACACACAGAAAATTCGATTGAAATTCATGTTTTCTCGCATAAATTCGAAAATAACTCAAAAACTACGGATAGGGTAATTTTTGTTTTTTGCATATTCTGAAAGGGGATGGTTTGAAAAACAACCCCTGAAAGTTTCACGATGTTACTCCGCAGGAAAAATAAATTACGATTTTTTGTTTTGCACACTCACAGAAAATTCGATTGAAATTCATGTTTTCTCGCATAAAATCAAAAATAACTCAAAAACTACGGATGGGGTAATTTTTGTTCTTTACATATTCTGAAAGAGGAGGGTTTAAATAACACCCTCTGAAAATTTCACGAAGCTACCCCACAGGAAAAATAAATTACGATTTTTTGTTTTGTAAACACACAGAAAATTCTACTGAAATTCGTGTTTTCTCGCATAAAATCGAAAATAACTCAAAAACTACCGATAGGATAATTTTTGTTTTTTACATATTCTGAAAGAGGAGGGTTTGGATAACACCTCCTGAAAGTTTCACGGAGCTACTCCACAGGAAAAATAAATTACGAACACACAGAAAATTCATTTATTGATTTGAGTACCTAAGAATGGATAAAGTCCATAATTATTATTTTTAGAAACAGACCCATCACATAAAATATCCCCGCATTTAAAGCGAAAGCAAATAAATTACTGCAAAAGAAAAAAACAAGCCATATAAAGCCTTACTCTTTTATTATCCCAAGAATTAATTGTTACTCCTTCAGATTAGATCTGCAAACAAATAAAAATACCCAATGAAATATTGCATGTATCACATTATTCGATCATCAACCAAACGAAAACCTTACTCAACGTGATAAAAAATTCCGCGAAACAAATCATTAATTACACGTTTGAGTAATATATATATAAGCAAGCAATAATTAATCAACAATTTTCGGAATGCGAGGAGCATTTCGATGATATACTTATTTGCATTCGCGTGTCACGGACGCGAGTCTTGGGCAACGTTTCGGGATATATTTTTTTTTTCTTCAAAATTGCACCCGCAAGTGTAAGTTCATTTCACGGTCCATTAATGCTAATAGCACTCTTTCAGCGGAATGCCTTTTTGAGTGTGTGTTTACTATCGTAAAAAATCGCAACCGTAACCGTAATTGATTTGTAAATATGGAGACGGAATTGTTTGAATTCTGCGCTTGCATCATCGCGGGTTGACTTAAGTACGTTTTTAGATTTTACCTTGACGTTGCGTGTTTTTTGCTTTGGAATAATTTTGCTGTTTGTTGTAAAGGCTGGGAGAGTTTAGAGAGGTATTCATATTTGTTCGAAAGCGGCTGCGCCGCTTTCGATCGATTCTTGTTATCGGGTTTAGCATTTCACGCATTTTTGCAATTGAAATCGATACGTTTCATTATTGAAATATTTCTGAAAGAAAATTAAAAAAAGAAATGATAATTTATCGAGAATTTTATTTTCTACAATAATGTAACTAAGAATGGCTGAAGTCTATAAATGCTTTTTATAGAAATGGACCATTTAATTAATTTAATCTAACAAGTTTAAAAGTTTATATGGAAGAAATTGGTTGTTAAAGTAAAACAACCAATTCTTCCATATAAACTTTTAAACTTGTTAGATTAAATTAATGAAATGCACCGTCCCTGTTGCAATCTCAATTGAGACACTTTTATTTGTATAAAACAATATTTTATTTCATGTTATTTAAGTTTCGATAATTTAATCTTGCCATTATCAAAGATAATTTATAACGCTTTTCGTCTCGCATATTTGTTACTAATTAAACACGGAGAAAGCAAAAACACAACACACAATCAGTCATCATTTTAATTTTCCATATTAAACAAATTAATTTCTAACATTCCCGAATTAATCTCCTTGTGTATTCGTTTTTGTGTTAAAATTTTTATCGAATAATTAAATCGCTGGAAAAATCAAAGCGAAGCTAAACCGAGTCGACACCGATCAATTATAATTAAGCGCGCGTATGAAATCAATTAATTAAACGCTAAACGATAGCAACAACACTAAAAAAACTTTCTCCGCGGCCATTGAAAAATCGCGTCCATTATCAAACTCGGTTGTCTGAAAATTGGTTAATGAATTTTAATTAGAAATAAATGTGTAGTAAATATTTACATTTTATACACACGCGCGCGCACAACTTTCACATAACAGACGAGAGAATATGTTGGTATTGTGAAATATTTGTATTTTTTTAATTAGAAATTAAAATTTTGTTTCATTTCTTAAAATAAAATGTGCATGAATTAAAGATATTTTTTCCTCTATAAACAAAGAAATAAACAGGATGTAATGATTTTTTTTTAAAAAAGGAGTTTAAATATTATTCATTAACATTAAGCGGATTTTTGAGTGCTATTGTTTTTAATTACGCTGTTCCATAAAATGTAAGCGTGTAATTATTTTGGTAATGAAAGCTTCTAAATTTCTAAAATGCATGGAAAAGTGTGTAAAACGTTTCATTAAAAAAATTATTATGAAAATAGCAAACTGGATAAATAATCATGAATACACAGAATTTTTAAACATAAATAAAATCTGAAGTTGATCTCTAATTTTAGGATTCTTAAACATAAACAGTACACACAATATTTAGCTTTATGCTAAGTGCATTCTTCATGAAGAACGGAATTCTGTTGTTCTCGATTGTGTTCATTCATCATAAAAATTAACCTCAAAGTGGAAGAGTTATAAGTGTATGTTGGTGCCACACAAAGCATCTGACTTCTCAAATAAGTTAAAATAATAAAGAAAAGAAAAAAACATTCACGTCTTAAGACTTGTAATTTAAATTTAGATTCTCGTATAAAATCGAAAATAACTCAAAAACTACAGATGGGGTAATTTTTGTTCTTTGTATATTCTGAAAGAAGAGGGTTTGATTAACACCCCCTAAAAGTTTCATGAAGTTACCACGCAAGAAAAATAAATTAAGAATTTTTGTTTTGCAAACTCACAAAAAAATCGACTGAAATTCGTGTTTTCTCACATAAATTCGAAAGTAGCTCAACAACTACCAATTGGGTAATTTTTGTTCTTTGCATATTCTGAAAGAGGAGGATTTGAATAACATCCCCTGAAAGTTTCATGAAGTTACCACGCAAGAAAAATAAATTACGAATTTTTGTTTTGCAAACTCACAGAAAATTCGATTGAAATTCATGTTTTCTCGCATAAAATCGAAAATAACTCAAAAACTACGGATGGGGTAATGCTTGTTTTTTCCATATTCTGAAAGAGGAGAGTATGAATAACACCCCCTGAAAGTTTCACGAAGGTTCCCCGCGGAAAAAATAAATTACGATTTTTTGTTTTGTAAACTCACAGAAAATTCGATTGAAATTCATGTTTTCTCGCATAAATTCGAAAATAACTCAAAAACTACGGATGGGGTAATTTTCGCTCTTTATATAGTCTGAAAGAGGAGGATTTGAATAACATCTTCTGAAAGTTTTATGAAGTTACCCCGCAAGAAAAATAAATTACGAATTTTTGTTTTGCAAACACACAGAAAATTCGACTGAATTCATGGTTTCTTGCATATAATCGCAAATAACTCAAAAACTACGGATGGAGTAATTTTTGTTCTTTGTATATTTTGAAAGAAGAGGGTTTGAACAACACTCCCTGAAAGTTTCATGAAGGTTCCCCGCGGAAAAAATAAATTACGATTTTTTGTTTTTCAAACACACAGAAAATTCGATGGAAATTCATGTTTTCTTGCATAAAATCGAAAATAACTCAAAAACTACGGATGGGGTAATTTTTGTTCTTTGCATATTATGAAAGAGGAGGGTTTGAATAACACCCCCTGAAAGTTTCATGAAGGTTCCCCGCGGAAAAAATAAATTACGAATTTTTGTTTTGCAATCAAACAGAAAATTCGATTGAAAGTCATGTTTTCTCGCATAAAATCGAAAATAACTCAAAAACTACGGATGGGGTAATTTTTGTTCTTTATATATTCTGAAAGGGGAGGGTTTGAATAACACCCCCTGAAAGTTTCACGAAGCTACCCCGCAGAAAAAATAAATTACGAATTTTTGTTTTTCAAACACACAGAAAATTCGATTGAAATTCATGTTTTCTCGCATAAAATCAAAAATAACTCCAAAACTACGGATGGGGTAATTTTTGCTCTTTGCATATTCTGAAAGAGGAGGGTTTGAGTAACACCCTCTGAAAGTTTCACGAAGCTACCCCGCAGGAAAAATAAATTACGAATTTTTATTTTGCAAATTCTCAAAAAAATTGATTGAAATTCGTGTTTTCTCGCATAAATTCGAAAGTAACTCAAATTTTTTTTTGCATTATTCTGAAAGGGGAGGGTTTGAATTCTGTGTGAAAATCGTGTATTGATGTGCATGAATTACAACGAAGACATTTATTAATAAAAAATTAATAAAAAAATAATCCTGAAGTTGTTCAATAATTATAGAATACTTAGGCATAAATAAATCTGAAGTAGTAGAATACTTAAATGTAAATAAACTTGAAGCTGTACATTAATTATAGAATTCTTAATCGTAAATAAATATACCTGAAGTTTTTCGCTTATTATAGAAGTTTTAAACCTAAATATACCGGAAGTTGTTCACTAATTATAGAAATCTTAGGGATAAATCAACGAGAAGTTATTGGAAACTAAACTCTTAATTGCCATACCTATGAATTATTATAATTATAATTATATAATTATGCATTATCCTTAAACATACATAATTCTGAAGTTGTCCTATAATAGTAGAATTTTTATACATAAGTAGAATTTATAAACATAGATAAACTTGTAGTTGTGTACTCATTCTAGAATCCTTTAAAATAAATTAACCTGAAGCTCACGTTTAAAGAAATTTCATTAAATGTGAATTTCGTTTTTCTTGTTTTCATAAACAGGACAATTTCGCCTTCCTTTAGTGGACGAAACAATGATTCTCGGTCGTCTATTTTGTAGACCCAAATCGTTGACGATGCCAATTGAAATTAGGCACAAGATGGCGCTTGCGTCGTCTTTAATTTATTATAACTGTTGAATTCGATGATTTTTGAGCTTCAACCAAGAGATTGAAATAAAAGCAATCACCTAATACACAGCACAATACAGTGGTTAAAATAAGCTGTATTTCGAAATACACATGCAGACTGAATCAAAAACAACACCAACAAAACACGAAATTGATTATCAATTAGATCCCGATCGAATCGATTTCCTCTTCGGCTGCAACGGTAATCAGAAGCGAAGTGAAAGTAAAGAAACGACACTCGCCCATTACTTCTTACACACCATACCAGTTTCATTTTCAAAATCGCTCCTCGGTGAAATTCCATTTCTGTTTCTGTTTATCTTTCGCGCGCGTTTGCTCCTTTTGCCTTTACGACCGGTGTTTGCGCGTGTCTGAGCTCATCGCGCTTTCCCAACAGCGTTTTGTATAAATTTATCCGCGCGCCGAAATTTCGGCGAAATTTCACCCGGAGAGAGAGACAGAGAGAGAGAGAGTGGGCGATATGAGCATACTGGTGCCAACATGGTGTGTTTAATTTGTTTTAATTCGAGGATACGTTGTGGGAATGTAATCGGTCAGGGATTAATTTATGGATTTTTTTTTTTGGTTGGTTCGTAAATTCCTTAAAATTGTAGAAAACGGTTTATTATTGTTTTATTTAAGCACTAATTAAAATTTAATTCCACTGCTAATTAGAATTATTAAAAACATATATAATCTAAAATCCCCATCTACCATAAAGGTGGTGTAGGAAAAAAAAACATATATAAAAAAGTAAATTAAACTGTTGCAAGGTTAATTCAACTACTAGGATCGCGCAATTAGTCTTTAAACTGTAAAATTTAGTTAATTGATGCATGCACTCAAAGCTACACGAATTTTAGCTATTTTGATATGGCTCATCAGATTTGACACCAATTAAACAATTACATAATAAAAAAAGACAGTTGCAGATGTTATTTAACTATGAATTGAATATAAGTGAACTTGAAGCACTGAATGAGATCTCGAGGGACATGGGTTCAAATCCCGCCATAGATGTTTCTTTTCCACTTATAATAAAAGAAGACAGTTGCAGATGTTATTTAAATATGAAAAACAATCTCGTGATTTTTTTTTTGTAATCATATTGCGCGATCAAATAAATGTCAATATTTTTTTCTTCCTTGAATTTTCGGCAAAAAAAATATTCTTTTACGCAATAAGTAATGCATCCAACTGAATAATCTCCCGTATGTGATGTTATTGTTGTCTCTTAGGTAATACGTGACAGTGTGTTAGATGCCGCCGCTGATTAGGAATCATTGTTTTGTAATGATTCTAATAAAGCAGTAATAAAAAAATGCGCAACCTTGGCGACAAAGAAGGTCGCCGAGACGGCCGTTGATGTAAATGTGTGCCATCTTCGTAACTTATCTGCCGGATTATCGAAATGAAATGAAATGAAATTAAACAGGTTCTATAAGTGATATTATTCATTATGTTGTTTTTTTCTTCAAGTGTTCCTTTGTAAACACCTACGGGTTTTGTTGATAAATAAAGTTGATTAATAAAATGAAAAATATTATTGTAAATTAATTTTAATCTTAAGCACATAAATTTTTGCTGTTCTTTCTAACTTGCCTTATTTGTAGACATATTTATATTTATATTTATATTTATATATATTATATTTAATATAATATGTCTATGATTGTATTGCTATGTTGCTATGTATTATGTAAAATGGATATTTTCAGTCAATAAAGTTATTATTATTATTATTAATTTTGGATATTGGTTTTTAATAGGTGGAAATAATAATTATTATTTTCAAATAATTTTAAATTTATTTAAATAACTGACCAAGTGAATGAATACCCTTTTTTTATTTACATTTAATAGTAGATTTAATTTAATCATTGTTGTCTTCAAAGTTGTCTCCTTCCGAAATCATTGAACAAAACAAGTGTATTTTTTTTGGATAATATTTCTTTATACATTGTCTAAAGTTATACTAAGGATTAAGGATTGTTTCACTTTGTTATACTAAAAAAGTGATTCGATGTTTTTATTAAGTGTGCTGTTTTGTAACAAATTATTTTGAAAATAATATATTGAAAATCTTTATTTCTGAGTATTACATTATATAATTTTATAAAACATTTACATACAATCATTTACACATTGTTAGACCTCAGAAAATGGCTGAAAATAATATATTTCCATGAACTAAAATTCCATTCATCCAAAGACCATTTATTTAAACTCCTTTCCTAGAATCAGTTTCTTTTCTTGCAATGAATTGTTCACTATATCATTTCAGGATTTTGAATAAAAATATTTTTATAGGATTTTGATAAACAAGAAAATGATTCATCTTTTTAAGATTTTGTTAAATTATTTATCATTTTTATAGGAAACTGATAAGAAAATAGTTCTTTTTATAGCATTTGGATAAGAAAATGATCCTTTTCATAGCATTTTGATACTAAAACGATCCTTTTTTTAAAGGATTTTGGCAAGGAAATGATTCTTTTTTTATAGGATTATGATAAGAAAACGATCGTTTTTTTATAGGATTTTGGCAATGGAATAATTCTGTTTTTATAGGATTATGATACGAAAGTGATCGTTTTTATAGGATTTTGGCAAGGGAATAATTATTTTTTTATAAGATTTTGGAAAGGAAATGATTCTTCTTTAAAGGATTATGATTAGAAAATTATCCTTTTCATAGCAGTTTGATAAAAAATGATCATTTTCTAAATGATATTGGCAAGGAAATGATCCTTTTTTTTATATAAGAAAACGTTCGTTTTTTATAAGATTTTGGCAAGGGAATAATTATTTTTTATATGATTTTGGAAAGAAGATGATTCTTTTTTAAAGGATTATGAAAAAAAAGTGATCGTATTTTATAGGAACAATTTATTTTTTAACGGGATTATGATTAGAAAATTATCCTTTTCATTGCAATTTGATAAAGAACGATCCTTTTTTAAAGGATGTTGGCAAGGAAATGATCTTTTTTTTTATAGGATTATGATAAGAAAACGTTCGTTTTTATAGGATTATGATAAGAAAGTGATTTTTTTTATAAGATTTTGGCAAGGAAATAATTCTTTTTTGTAGGATTATGATAAGAAAACGTTCGGTTTTTATAGGATTTTGACAAGGGAATAATTCTGTTTTTATAGGATTATGATAAGAAAGTGATCTTTTTTTATAAGATTTTCGCAAGGAAATAATTCTTTTTTATAGGATTATGATAACAAAATTATCATTTTTTATAGCATTTTGATGAGAAAATAGTATTTTTATAGGATTGTGTCAAGGAAATAATTCTTTTTTGTAGGATTATGATAAGAAAATGATAATTTTCATTGAATTTTGATAGAAAACGATCCTTGTTTCAAAAAATGTTGGCAAGGGAATAATTATTTTTTTTTTTTGGATTATGATAATAAAGTGATATTTTTTTAGAGGATTTTTAAAAGGAAATGATTCTTTCTTGTTTCAAAGGATTTTCACAAGGAAATTATTATTTTTTATAGGATTATGATAAGAAAACGATCGTATATTTCGCCAAGGGAATAATTTATTTTTTTAATAGGATTATGATAATAAAGTGATTTTTTTTGGAGGATTTTGGAAAGGAAATGATTCTTTTTTAAAGAATTACGATAAAAAATGATCGTATTTTATAGAATTTTAAAAAAGGAATAATTTATTTTTTAATAGGATTATGATAAGAAAATTATCCTTGTCATAGCAGTTTAATAAAAACGATCCTTTTTTTAAATGTATTTTGGCAAGGATATGATTCTATTTTTATAGGATTATAATAAGAAAGTGAATAGAAACGAGTGGATACAATTTTATAAGCGATAGAACCAAACCTCGACATCCAATACGGGTAAAACAGGATAAGATTAAGAAAGAAAGAATGAAATAATAAGAAAGTTATCTTTTTATAAGATTTTGGCAAAGAAATGATTTCTTTTTTATAGGATTATGATAAAAAAAAACAATCGTAATTTAAAGGATTTTGGCAAGGGAGTAATTTATTTTTTTTTTAATAGGATTATGATAACAAAATGATCCTTTTTATAGCATTTTGTCGAGAAAATGATATTTTTATAGGATTGTGGCAAGGAAATAATAATTTTTGTAGGATTATGATAAGAAAATGATCCTTGTCATAGTATTTTAAAAAGAAAACGATCCTTTTTTAAAGATTTTGGCAAGGAAATGATTCTTTTTATAGGATTATGATAAGAAAATTATCCTTTTTATAGCATTTTGATTAGCAAACGTTCCGTTTTATAGGATTATGATTATGAAATGATTCGTCTTATTTTGATATTTTTTTTATAGATTTTTGAACTAAAGAAACTATCCGATATATAGGATTTTGATAAAGAAATTGTTCTTATTATAGAATCGATCGATTTGTTTTATTTTTATCCTTTTTATAAGATTTTTTGGATATATACGATTTTGCTAAGGACATGATCCTTATTATATGATTTTGATAAGGAAAATATTCTTTGTGTAGGATTTTGATAGAGAAACGATTCATTTTATATTATTTTTTTTAGAATTTTTTTGATAAAGAAAACATTCTTTAGGATTTTGATAAGGACATTAACCTTGTTATAGAATTTTGATACATTCTTTAGGATTTTTATGAGGACATGATCCTTATTATAGGATTTTGATAAGGAAAATATTCTTTCTATAAGATTTTGATAGAGAAACGATTAGTTTTATTTTATTATTTTTTTGTAGGATTTTTTTTTGTTAAAGAAAACATTCTTTAGAAAATCCTAAAGAATGTTTTCTTTATCAAAATTCTATAAGAAGGATAATGTCCTTATTAAAATCGATAAAGACATTATCCTTCTTGTAGAATTTTGATAAAGATAATATTCTTTAAAATTTGATAAGGACATTATTCTTCTTATAGGATTTTGATAAAGAAAACATTCTTTAGAATTCGATAAGGACATGATCCTTATTATATGATTTTGATAGAGAAACGATTCGTATTATTTTATTTTTTTAGAATTTTTTTTGATAAAGAAAACATTCTTTAGGATTTTGATAAGGACATTATCCTTCTTATAGGATTTTGATAAAGAAAACATTCTTTAGGATTTTTATGAGGACATGATGCTTATTACAGGATTTTGATAAGGAAAATATTCTTTTTATAGAATTTTAATAGAGAAACGATTCATTTTATTATTATTTAAGGAACAAAAAATTGCACACGGAACTATTTTTTTTCTTTCTTTCAAGAAAACGTTACGCATTTAATCCAACTAAACAATTTTTTTTAACGGTCTTTGAACTTTTTTTTTTTGCTATAAACCATAAACGTTCCCCATTTACATACAATATCCTGTTTACACGTAAACAAAACACAAGAATTGTGTGTTTTGGACGTGTTGCGTGTGCGATGGCAATTACATATTCATTGGGAAAAAAAAGGCGAGATAGGATCGGTAATTAGGTGTGGGACATCCCAGACACGACCATTACCACCGTTCGCGCGTCTCCTAAATATGCAATCGCCGGTAATTGTTGAGAACATTGCCGAATTTTGTCCGTTGGGCAATTGACCGGCGGACAATAAAATTTCGATTTACAAAAGTGAAAATACGCGCGGATAGTGAGAGTGTAAAAGTGAACGTCATTTTAAAAAAAAAAAAAACGACATTGAGCACACGCGACAAAAAAAAACTACGTAATGTCGGTAATAAGATTACTTTAGGATGTTTCGGAATGATCGTTACAAGAAGAGAATTTGAAATTTAATAAAATATGTAAATATTTTATAAATAGAAAAGAGTATTAATTCACTTGTTCACAGTTATTTAAATATATTAAATAAAAATGATTTGAGAATAATTAATAAATTATTTTCATCTGGTAACAAATGAAGTGAATTAAACTTGCTAAGTGTTTTTATTAAAAAAAATAGTCGTTGATTTGTACTTAACGCAGCCAGAACCTCTTCAAGGCTACTTTCGTTTGGTTGTTCCGATTTAACTTTAATTAAAAATTTACTAAAAACTGTTGCAGGGTCATTTTCAAAAATACGCATTTTCCTTTCGTCGCCGCAATTAATCGTCTCGCGAAATAAGTAAGGTAATTGCAAAAGGGAAAGGAAAATGCGCATTTTCGAAATTTCTTAATTGAATATATTTAATTATGCAATGCTGTAAATAAAATCGAAATTAATTTCGCGCAAACACTTTTATTTCGGAAATGCGATAATATGAGTATGCAGTAGAAAGAATGTTGATCAATTTTCTGAAGCTTAACAATTTGTAAAATCATTTACAATTTGTTAAGCTATTGATGTAATTCAATATAACTCTTAGAAAGAAAGAATATCTTTTATTTATAATGTGGAAATTAAGGGGCGCATAAAGGAGGTGTAATTGTTTTTTTTTTATATGATTTATAGTTGTGTAATTTTTTTTTTAATATATATTATGTATGAAAAAGAAGAAAAACTTAACAAAGAAAGAAAGAAAGGGTCATTGAATATATATACAGAGAGGTTTTTTTTATCAGTATACATTAGGGGAAGTGTATACCTTCAAAAAACGCGAGTCAAACGCACTGAACCGATTAAATGTGTATGTTTAGTTGACTGTTTGGCATATATGTGTTCAATTGCGGGGAAATTATACTGATAAAAAAACTCTGTACATATCTCTGTATATATATATAAATAAATAAATAAATAAATAAATAAATAAATATATATATATATATATATATATATATATATATTTATTATGTATGAAATTAAAAAATATATGATGACCTGTAAATGACTAGTCTATAAATAAAATATTATTATTATTTATGGAACATACTGTATATTTGGAAACAATTTTAAAAAGTGGACTAAATTCGCTTGGATACAGATTTAAAAACAAAAATAAATCGTTTAGCTATTCGGCGCTGATTATTCTTATATGAACTTGCATTTGTTATGTGAATCTGCCTTAATCAGTCCCGATTATTCCGTTACATGAACGAACTTACGAGCAACGAAATTATCTTGGCTTGTAAAATGAACCAAGACGTTGCTTTCACATAACTTCTTTCATATAACAGAATAATCACGAGTGATTAACTAACACAAGTTCATACAAGAATACGCACGCCTGTGCACATCGATTCCGGGATTATCTGAACATTGTCGCAGCGATTCGTTTTAATTGGCGTGACGGCATTTTATGGAAGATCCGGCTCTTTGATCGATTCAAATTTAATAAATGGGCCGATAATGGATTGAGCCTTCGAGTGAATCACGCCGATGCAAATTGATCGCAGTCGTGGATTTCGAAACTTTTGCAGTAATAAGTTTCCAGTTGCTCACATTTATTTGCATAATCTCTTTAAGGTGTTAATAACACATTTATAACTGTACATTCAAATAGTAGATATAACAAAAAAAAAGACGTGTGATCTCTATTTATCATAAAAATAATATCTTCTGAATATAAATAAAATACATTTATATTCAGAATATTTTTTTATTTATAATAGATATAACAAAAAAAGACGTATGATCTCTATTTATCATAAAAATAATACCTTCTGAATATAAATAAAATACAAAATAAATTAAAATAAATAAAATACATTTATATTCAGAAGGTATTATTTTTATGATAAATAGAGATCATACGTCTTTTTTGTTATATCTATTATAAGTAAAAAAATATATATTATATATAATAGATATAACAAAAAAAGACGTGTGATCATCGACCGGAGGTCTTACAGCCATTTAAACAAATTTTTCTCGATTTATCAGGTAATAATAATACTTTTATATATTGGAAATATTGATCAAATTTTATCAATATTTTATATATACATTATATTATATTATATTATATTATATTATATTATATTATATTATATTATATTATATTATATTATATTATATTATATTATATTATATTATATTATATTATATTATATTATATTATATTATATTATATTATATTATATTATATTATATTATATTATATTATATTATATTATATTATATCATATTATATTATATTATATTATAAATAATGCAATGTTTTGATATATGATTTAATAAAACAAAAAATAACATCAAAATTAAACAATGTCTGTATAAATTTTTGTCTAAAATCGAATAGGAAGTAATCGAAAATAATCGACCTTGCTCTAAAAGTAAGTAATACAGTGAACGGATTACGTATTATTGATTCGTTGGGAAAAAAAATATGAATGTTATTCCATATAAACAGTTACAATTAACAATTACAACACAACAATTTCCTTTTAACATTAAACAATGTAATAGAAAGATATTTGTTGCGCAATCAGGCTCGAAATGAGTAATGCATGTAAGTTAATAAAAATGATTATTAATATAAACGATTTAGTACATTTTTTTTTCACATTTATTCGTTTATAGACTTAATGTAGAATTACTTTTAAATTTATATATTCAAATTAATATATAAATTTACTCAGACTGATATTTTTAATATATCTCTATAGTTTTAAAAATTTCCTCACAATAAAGCATGTTTTAAGAATGATAGCTTTCTGCAGTTGAACGGATTTGGAAATTAGAAAATGTGATTGTTACATTGTGATTGTCACACATTTAAAAAACACCTATTAGAATTAAATCTCCCCATTATTTTATTTCCAAATCCGTTCAACTTCAATTGAAAGTGGTTGATTTTTTTCAATTTTTTTCTGCATATTTTGTTATTATTATTCCATTTATTGTAAAATAGAACATTTTCCCCTTGTATTGCTGAAAGCTAATCGCAATCGATGCTTCATATAAAGAACGGATTTTCGTTTGCAGAAGTAACTAGTGCAGTAAAAGTACAAGATGCAATCGCATCCTTAAAACGAAAACTTGAATACTCGAAATGGTTACGGTATGAAGAGTGGATTGCTGAAAGGAGTTGTTACAAAATTAACGAAACGTGTGAATCGCTTGGAGAAAAAAAAATTAATGCAAGTTTTAATTAAGTGCACATTTATTTAAAACTATGATTAGAAAAATATCTTCCATATCTTAAAAAAAGTGAAAACGTATAAGAGAGAAACATTGAGTTGTCTTGAAAATTTTTTATTTACGAGTATTTAATTCAATAAAGATTTAAGTTATATGCACAACGGAATAAAATTGCATTGCCGGCAAAACTGAAGAAACTGGAATCAACGGTATTCAAACAAAAAATCAAGCAAATATTGAAACAAAACGCAATATACAATCATAATAAATTAAAGACGATGCAAGCGCCACCTTTTGCTTAATTTCAAGTGTCATCGTCAACGATTTGAGTCTACTAACGTTAATCCTTATTTTTCATCCGATTAGCAGCATCGTCTCATTGCTAATCAAATGGAGAGAATCATAGACATTTTATTCCGCGAATTACTTGCGGATTGTAAATTTGAGCCTAAGTAATTAAAATTATATTTTACGGAATGATTAATAAAAAAAAATTAAAAGATATTTTAAATTTTTATAGTAATAAATTTTATTTCCTGGAAATCACAACAATGCATTTAAATCAACAAACACCCGACGTTTCTTTATCTAGGATGCTATGCAATAAACCGCGAGAAAGCGAGACATTTCTTCCGCGTATGCAGTAATTGCACATAATGCATAAATCGCATACCTTCGGGTCAATTTACAAATCGCCATTCGCTTTCGATAATGGCTTTTAATTAACGACCCGCAGTGCAATTTTTCAAGATCCACACTATGCGCACTCTATTTTATTTATTTTTCTTGTTGTTGTCTCTGAACTAAACGAAAGGATAGTGTCGAGGAGATCCATACTATGTGCACTCTATTTTTTTTTCTTGTTGTTGTTTTGTCTCTGAAATAAACGAAAGGAAATTGTCATACTATGTGCACTCTATTTTTTTTTTCTTGTTGTTTTGTCTCTGAAATAAACGAAAGGAAATTGTCATACCATGTGCACTTTATTTTATTTTATTTTTTTCTTGTTGTTGTCTCTGAAGTAAACGAAAGGAAATTGTCGAGGTTGAAAACAGTCCGTTGGAATCTAGCAGCAAAGGTCCGAAAGTTGTCTTCGCCTCGGGTCAATAAATCAATCGGAAAGCACGGTTGATGACCGATAATTAAATCTTTACGAGGAAGGGTGTTCTAAAAACGTTGCCGTTGCGCAACTCGGTAATCTTTTATTTTCTTCTCGCTCATTCTTCTCATCGTGTTATTAATAATCTCCTTTTTTTGTATTAGCATAAAGGAAAAGCCGTGCGTGTTGAATAATATCGAGATAATCACAAAAATTTATATACACTGGGGATTTTATCAAATTAAACATAGGCGTATGTTCAATAAAATTATCAAGATATAATATATATAGACTTCTGGTCGAAAGTCCAGACTGACTTACACCTACGTGTATTGCAATTATTTATGTTATATTATTTTGTAGTTTGTTATTGATAATGAGCACTTTGTGCCTCGAAATGTACATCTGACATAAAAATAAAAAGTGAAGTAAGGAATAACAGTCTTTCTATTTTGTTATTTTGTATTATCTATTGCCTGAATTAAATTAAACATAAACCTATGTTCACAGCAATGCATTTAAATCAACAAAAACCCGATATTTCTTGAACATAAACATATGTTCAATTTAATAAAGTCTATGTTTAAATCATGTACTCTCTCTTATTGCAGTTTTTGATATTATTAAAAAAAATCACCGATTACTCGAATGTTCTTACAGTGTGTTGACGCGGGTTTTATTAAATTGAACGTAGACCTATGTTCAATTAAATAAAATCCGTGTTGAAATCCTTATAATGTATTGACACAGTTTTTATTAAATTGAACATAGGCCAACGTTAAATGAGATATCAAGATAATCGCAAAAAATTATTAAGTCATGATTTTATTTCATTGAACATAGGCCGATGTTAAATTTAATAAAATCCATATCTAGATCGTGTATTCTCTCATATTTATGTGTTTGTTGTGCTTGAGGTACTGTATTTCGCGGTTTGGCATCTTCAACTTCCATATGGATGAGAAAGTAAATTCAATGTGGTGTTATGGGTTAATTATTTGGAATCGACTTTTAGAAATGTTTTTAGGTGCGCAACTAAGTTCTCTCTTTTTTTTATGAAACTGAAATAAAATAAAGCAAAAACTAGTTCATAATTTATTTAAAGTTGTTGGGCCCGTCGCCAGCAAGATGAAATTTGGAAGCTATAAATTTAACAAATTTACGTTGCACTTGCTCAATTTTATCGATATCAGCGCCGCTATAAGGAGACCATACGCAAGAGCAATATTCTAAATGCGGACGAACCAGCGCGTTATATAAAACAATAATTGTATCAAGATTCAGAAAATCCTTGACGTTACGTTTAGTAAATCCAAGTAATTGATATGATTTATCCACAATCTTCGAGATGTGCGTTGAAAAAGATAAGGTAGTATTAAGCGTAACGCTCAGATCTTTTACACAATTTACACGTATTAAGGGTTCGCCCAGCATGGAATATTGGAAATCAACCGTTGATTGCCTCCTAGAAAAAGTGATGACATTGCATTTTTTTAAATTTAAAGAGAGCTTATTGGTCTTGCACCAAGTAACAAATGATTGTAAGTCATCATTAAGAACGTTGGCATCTGCAAGTGAACGGATTTTCATGAATATTTTCATATCATCCGCAAAGAGAAGGCATTCAGCATTGGAAAAGCATGTTATTTATAAATACGTTAAATAGAAGGGGGCCCAAGTGTGACCCCTGAGGTACATCTGACGTGACGCAGATGGGGCGAGAATGACAGCGCCCAATTTTAACATATTGGTATCTATCCGAGAGATACGACTCTATCTATGCAACGTAACAAGGTATTACCAAAACCAAAGTTCCTTAATTTGTAATAATATTAATAATATTTATACCCAGTGGATACATATAAATCGAATTACTCACGGAAGTAATTACATTTTTTTCCCGGGGTGATTTTATGAAGCAATTCAACAGAACGATCATTTTTTTATGAATACATAAAAGTACGTTTCAACGCAACCAACCTTGACTTTACCCATTTGATCGAGATATGAACACATCGCTCTATTCGGTGTATCTGCCGTAATTACATTACATCAATTTAACGCCTGGTTTTAATATCTTACGATCGAAACTACTTAATTGGTTCTTTTTCAATTATCGGTTTCGACTTAAAAAAAAATACACACACACATATGAAGGACGATAAATAGCAAAGCGGACGCTGTTTTTTTTTTTTGCTTCTACTTCTTCTCATTTTTCCTTTATTAATTGGTGTTCATTCATATAAAAATTCATTCGCGGATTTGTGATTCACAACACAGGCGCTGTTCTAGGAATGTTAATGCTCTTCACGTGACTTGGTGATTCGATCATGAATATATGAATTTTCATGTCTGTTTCTTCTATATAGCGGATTTGAGTAATTGTTTTATTTTATAAAATTTTCGGAATTACAAAAGAAAAATAATAACAAAAAAAAAGAAATATTACTCATCTATTCTCTTACAGTGATTAATTAATTAATTAATTTAATATAATTAATGGTTTTAATATTTAGACATTGGTAGTTCATATTGTATGAAATAAATATGAATAAATTATTAAAAATCAACCACAGATTAGATTTAATGAAAAAAGGTGGCGCTTGCGTCGTCTTTAATTTATTATGATTAACACAGATTAGATTGAATAACTTTAAATCCTCGACTAGTTTCGGGTTATTAGCCCATTTTCAAGAGAATTTAAAATTTGTTAATTAATTTTTATATTCATTTCTATGATTAATTTATACACAGGGTATTAAATGATAATGCCGCATGTTTAATTAACACCCTGTGTATAAATAATGGTTTTAATATTTAGACATTGGTGGTTCATATTGTATTAAATAAACATGAATAAATTATTAAAAATCAACCACAGATTAGATTTAATGAAAAAAAGTGGCGCTTGCGTCGCCTTTAATTTATTATGATTAACACAGATTAGATTGAATAACTTTAAATCCTCGACTAGTTTCGAGTTATTAGCCCATTTTGAAGAAATTGTTTCTAAACTATTCAATTCAAAGTATTTGCATTTTTTTGCGTAGAACTAAACGGATTTTTCTTTTATCACGTCCAGCATATTTTATTCCAGTTGCACCGTTCTTACTGCCATTGCTCTTTTTTGTCTATTTTTAGAGATGTTATTGTAAATTGGATATATTTTTCTTTATTTGCCTTGCTTTACATAAAACAAATTAAATTTGTCTTTTACTTATTTGAATTAAACCATTTTCTTACTGCCATTGCTCTTTTTTGTCTATTTTTAGAGATGTTGTTGTAAGTTGGATATATTTTTCTTTATTTGCCTTGCTTTACATAAAACAAATTAAATGTGTCCTTTCCTTATTTGAATTAAACTATTTTCTTACTGTCATTGCTCTTTTTTGTCTATTTTTAGAGATGTTGTTGTAAGTTGGATATATTTTTCTTTATTTGCCTTACTTTACATAAAACAAATTCAATTTGTCTTTTACTTATTTGAATTAAACTATTTTCTTACTGTCATTGCTCTTTTTTGTCTATTTTTAGAGATGTTGCTGTAAGTTGGATATATTTTTCTTTATTTGCCTTGCTTTACATAAAACAAATTAAATTTGTCTTTTACTTATTTGAATTAAACTATTTTCTTACTGTCATTGCTCTTTTTTGTCTATTTTTAGAGATGTTGCTGTAAGTTGGATATATTTTTCTTTATTTGCCTTGCTTTACATAAAACAAATTCAATTTGTCTTTTCCTTATTTGAATTAAACTATTTTATTACTTTCATTGCTCTTTTTTGTCTATTTTTAGAGATGTTGTTGTAAGTTGGATATATTTTTCTTTATTTGCCTTGCTTTACATAAAACAAATTAAATTTGTCTTTTACTTATTTGAATTAAACTATTTTCTTACTGCCATTGCTCTTTTTTGTCTATTTTTAGAGATGTTGCTGTAAGTTTGATATATTTTTCTTTATTTGCCTTGCTTTACATAAAACAAATTCAATTTGTCTTTTACTTATTTGAATTAAACTATTTGCACTAATCCCAAATCATTAGCATATATACTAATCATTTTTGTTGATTTTTAAAAAACAATAAATCAGATTTATACCAGCTAATAGGCATGAAAAGGATATTAAAACTTTAATTAAATTATGCAACGACTTGTTTCGAAGTCGGCTGGATCACGCCTCTTGCACCTGGTTTCCATACACGACGGTACATGAAGGAAAAAAAAAATATGGAACGCCTTCGAAACAAGTTTGCTCGATTTTTAGGTTTTAATTTTAATCAGCCAGTAGAAATTAAAGTTATTATTAAAATTGTTCAGCTTTGCTGTTTCATAATTGAAAAATATGGAAAATAAAAATGCGCGAATACAAATTAACAAAATTAAAGACTTGCGTATTCATATGTACAATTAAAAAATAATAATAATAACAAAAATATTTTGGTAGGGATTGTTATAAAGGGGGCTTTACATTGAAACTTACATATATACGCATTTTATTGTCATACACTGTGGATTTTTGCAACATTGCTATGTCTCTCACTATATTGTGTCGTGGCTAACACTTTGCATCCACTTGTTATGTGGTCTATAGTTTCCGGAAACAGATGACATTTTCGACAGGAGTCATTGCCTATATTTTGTTTTAATATATATTTTCTGTAGTTCAGTGTACTGATTACTTTTTGGATTGATTGAGTTACTTGAAGATAATTATACTTTGATTAAAACACTTAGATCCTTTCTTCAATAATTTATTGAAGAAAGGATCTAAGTGTTTTAATCAAAGTATTGATTACTTGGTCCTGTATTGCTATTGTGAACCCTTCTATTTCCGGAAAGAGGCGACCTTGCCTGAGCCAGCTGTATGTTACTTCTTTATCTATATTATTATTATTACTAACAGAACAAGACCACCTGTCACAGCTTCAATTAAGTAGTCATTGTATCGCTCTATATGCCATTTCATGTTTTTTTAGATGAACCTTAAACCTGCGAGACTGTGCGCTGTCTAATGTTTGGAATTTGAATCGGTTATAAAAAAGTGTTTATCAGAAAAAAAATGGATTTTGCAATTAAAAATGACTTTACATTCAGAAAAAATGAACATTTCACTTAAAAATGACTTGCAACATTATTAAAATGACTACCACGATTAAGCTACTAGTACCCAATCCGATTAACCCAAATTTTCAGTACATTTTCAATTGATTGGGACAATCGCATGAATGGCAATTGCCCACAAAAAATCTAAATAAGGTGAAATCACAGCTCTAAGACGTCAATCTTAGTGCTGTAATTTGACCTGAATGAATTGCCATTTATGCGATTGTCCCAATCAATTGAAAATATACTGAAATTTTGGGTTGATCTAAGATTGACGTCTTAGAGCTGTGATTTGACCTGAATGAATTGCCATTCATGCGATTGTCCCAATCAATTGAAAATATACTGAAATTTTGGGTTGATCCAAGATTGACGTCTTAGAGCTGTGATTTGACCTGAATGAATTGCCAAAAAAAATGTACTGAAAATTTGGATTGATCTAAGATTGGCGTCTTAGAGCTGTGATTTGACCTGAATGAATTGCCATTTATGCGATTGTCCCAATCAATTGAAAATGTACTGAAATTTTGGGTTGATCTAAGATTGACGTCTTAGAGCTGTGATTTGACCTGAATGAATTGCCATTCATGCGATTGTCCCAATCAATTGAAAATATACTGAAAATTTGAGTTGATCTAAGATTGACGTCTTAGAGCTGTGATTTGACCTTATTTGGATTTTTGTGGAGAATTGCCATTCGTATCAGAATTTCAGTTGACCATTCGATTTCCAAAAACAATATGGAAACGACCGATGGTAACGTTGGCCGGGAAAATAATTAAGTACCTCGGTTTGCACTATGTAAATGAGCTGGCAGATCTCTCATCTATTAGGGTGAATGACCTGATCAAGTTCATTAGGTGCTTAAATTGGATTGTAGAGCATCTACATCTCTTATGGGCCCTATGGGCCTAAGTGAACAGTCTTAGGGCTGTTGCCATTGTAACCTAACCTAACCTAACCTAACCTAACCTAACCTAACCTAACCTAACCTAACCTAACCTAACCTAACCTAACCTAACCTAACCTAACCTAACCTAACCTAACCTAACCTAACCTAACCTAACCTAACCTAACCTAACCTAACCTAACCTAACCTAACCTAACCTAACCTAACCTAACCTAACCTAACCTAACCTAACCTAACCTAACCTAACCTAACCTAACCTAACCTAACCTAACCTAACCTAACCTAACCTAACCTAACCTAACCTAACCTAACCTAACCTAACCTAACCTAACCTAACCTAACCTAACCTAACCTAACCTAACCTAACCTAACCTAACCTAACCTAACCTAACCTAACCTAACCTAACCTAACCTAACCTAACCTAACCTAACCTAACCTAACCTAACCTAACCTAACCTAACCTAACCTAACCTAACCTAACCTAACCTAACCTAACCTAACCTAACCTAACCTAACGTTGGCCGTGTGGCAAGTAGCCCAGTCCTGTTGAAACCAAGAAACAATAATGTCATACTCTTAACTTTTTGTAAACAAAACTTCGTTTATCACGGTAACGTTCGCTATGAACAGACACACAACTTTGAATTAATTTTAGTTCTTATTATTAACCAACTAATAAATAAATTCTACATGTTGTTAAATTAATGAATTAATTTTACTTGTTATTTGTTTAACAAGTGAAATATACAATAAACTATGTTGTTTGATCCCATCCTGTTGAAACCGATTGTCATCCATGTTAAATTTTTGGAAACAAAAATTCGTTAAAATATCGTTCGCTATTATCGGTAGAAGACACGCCATTTTAGAAGCTTGTTTTCAATATTTCCAAACTTTGTTCAAGCGTAAAGCGTTACATTTCATAAATGTCAAACATGAAACTAAACTTTGTACAAGTACTCAGTATTTAATAAAACGTGGCAGAGAGTAGTCAAACCCTGCAAATACTCGAATTATTATTCATTTTACCCAAAACCCAGCATTACGGTGTAAAGCTTTCCATTTCATAAATGTCAAATATTAAACTAAATTTGTTGATATTCATGAATGTCGTTTTATCCCTCAAAATAAGAAATCAACTTTACTTACTATTGTTAAACAAATGACGTTGATTCACTTGCTTAACACTTCACTTGTTTAACAACAACTCATATTCGAAATAACGAATAAATTTTACTGCTAATTGTAAAACAACTGAAGTAATGCATAAATTGTACTTATTGTTATTAAACAAGTGAATTATCTGAATTATATGATATATATTATCTGAGTAATCAATAAACTAAGGTCGATGTGCGTGACAAGTAGCTCCGTCTTGTTGGAACCAAACACCATCCATGTAATACTCTACAATTTTTGGAAACATTGTTTCGTTTAGGGCAACGTTCGTTATTTACTTTGGAAGCAAGTTTTAAATATGTCCTAATTTTCTTCAAGCTTAAATAGTTCCATATCATAAATGTCAAATACAAAATTAAATTTCTGTCAACTCATTAGTGAATTATCTGACTTTGGTGAAGTCAGATAATTCACTTGTTTAATAATAATAAGTAAAATTTACGTATTACTTCAGTTGTTGCTGTTGAACATACGGAGTAATCAATAAACTAAGGTCGATGTGTGTGACAAGTAGCTCCGTCTTGTTGGAACCAAACACGATCCATGTAATACTCTACAATTTTTGGAAACAATGTTTCGTTTAGGGTAACCTTCGTTATTCACTTTGAAAGCAAGTTTTCAATATTTCCTAATTTTCTTCAATATTTTCTTTAATAGTTCCATATCATAAATGTCAAATACAAAATTAAATTTCTGTCAACTCATAAGCTACGTTTAATCCCATCCTAATGAAACCAATTTATAGTCATACTATTAGTAATTTTTTGACAAATACAATTTCGTTTATATTGGAACGATAACTAGAAGACTCTCCGAGTTTTCAATATTTCCAAACTTTGTTCAAAAGTAAAGCGTTCCATTTCTTAACAATCAAACAAACAAAAAATCGTTATTTAAACGTTGCACCAGGTGGAAAGACCACGGGTCGATAGCCAATTGGCAAACTTACAGCATGTATTGTAATATTTTGTAATATATGTAGGTGTTGCAGTACGTTTGTCAATAAAGACTATGTATATATATATATATAAACATTGCATTCGATTACTCGACCTTTCCATATTATATTAAATGAATGTCGATTTACCTTTCCAAAGCAAAATAACTGGTAAAATTTAATCTACTGGTTACTTTCTTTCGAAATAGACATTAGATGGGTCGATGGGTTAAATTAAATAAATGTCGATTTACCTTTCGAAAGCAAAATAAGTGGTAAAATTTGATCTACTGGTTATTTCCTTTTGAAATGACCCATCTAATGTCTATTTCAAAAAAACAATAACGAGTAGATCAAATTTTACCGGTTATTTTGCTTCCGAAAGGTAAATCGACATTCATTTAATTTAATATAGAAAGGTTTAGTAATCGAATGCAACGTTTAAATAACGATTTTTTTTGCTTGTTTGTTTATATTCTCACCGGTATTAGATAAGGTTAGAATGCCTTCATCAAGAGTCGTCGAAATTGGTTAGATAAGGTTAGTATGCCTTCATCTAAAGTCGTCGAAAATGGTTAGTCTTCTCTGGGGATCGATTTTTGGAAGTTCCTGTTATAACCAGTGCAACAAATCAAGTGTTTTTTTTTTTAATAATTCTTGAAGAATCTCCTGAATTGAAACTTTCAATTTCAATTCCGCTTCTCAGCTGCAATTAATTTAAATTTATTAGGCAGATGTTTGTGATGTGATGAAGCCTTTATTAATTCGCCGGTTTTGTGAATTTTATTAAAAATCAAGTTTCCGGATTTTCCTCTTTTTTTTTTCGTTTCGCGAAAATATAACAACAGCTTATGAAAAATGGCTAATTACCTAGTCGATTTCGCGATGTCCCCGCGCGGATCCGGGTTCAAACCTCGGGATGACATCATGCCCGGCGAGCACGCGAGTGAAACTAACGAAGATATTTGGACCAGTCGGTCAAAAATGCCGATCTTCGCCCGGAGTAGGCGTACGCAGCCCAATCAAGGTGAACGCAATTATTGCGATCTTGAGCCCGGAGAAGTGTGTGTTGTGTGCGGCGATGATTTTTTTTAAATTCATTTCACGGTCGCGCTTTTGTTAAAAGAAAACTCAATAATTAATAAACAAGAGTAAATATACTTGTTTAGTAATTATTGAGTAATAAACAAGAATATTTACTCTTGTTTATTAATTATTGAGTTGATGATTTGAGATGATTTTTTTTATTCATTTCACGGTCGCGCTTTTATTAAACGAAAACTCAATAATTAATAAACAAGAGTAAATATTTTTGTTCATTACTCAATAATTACTAAACACGAATATTTACTCTTGTTTATTAATTATTGAGTTTTCGTTTAACAAAAGCGCGACCGTGAAATGAATAAAAAAATCATCTAAAATCATCAACTCAATAATTAATAAACAAGAGTAAATATTCTTGTTTATTAATTATTGAGTTTTCGTGTAATGGCTGAGAAAACAAAAAAAAGTCACATGCGAAATGTTAAGCGGTGCGTTTTTTTTTTGAAAGGTCGTCAAGGTTTTTGTTAATTGGCGGAGGGGAAAAAGTGGAAGTTGTTAATTGGGTGGTAATTTAATTTGTTAGTTTTTTTAGGTTGCGGGGTTATTGATTACGGTGTTGACAACCTTTTGAAACGTGCTTTTAATTGATTTAATTAGTGGTGTAGATATACCATATTAACATACATCCTGCTTCAACGAAAATTACATATTATTAACCCTTTCGTCCCGGATGGTACAAATGTGTACCATAAATGTGTGAAAACCCCTGGAACCTAAAATAATCGCTCGTTATCAGTGGAAATTGTACCAGGCCGTTGTTTATGCGTTTGGCTTTGAGGTTATGTACAAAAATCGCACGTTGTCTGCATGACTCTAGCTAGTCTAGCGCTAATTTCCATTGTCTGCGCGTGGTTTTGTGCAATTTTAGTGTTAAAACGTGTTTTAGTATTCCGGGACGAAAGGGTTAAAATAATCGATGAAAATCATAAAGGCATTGCATCTGGAACACACTGGTCCGAAAGACCGAAAAGTCCATCATCAGTTACCGCTGAGATAATAATGATGATTTAAATAAAAATAGTTGTGCTTTCTCCTACTATTTTTATTTCAATAATTAAAGTCTCCACAACTAACAAATGTTGGTTGTTAGTTGTGGAGACTTTAATTATTAAGAAGATAATAATGATGGTTGAAATTAAATTATTTTTTTGTCCGCCTGGGTGGAGCGTAGGTTAAGCATCAGACTAGTAAGCCAGGGTTCCTGATTCGATTCCAGGATTGGGCTGGCCGTTATATGAATGGTGCGATTGTCCACCAAATTTGAAATTACAAATATACAAAGGTTACTGGATTATATAGTTAAAGATAAACCAAAACCCATGTGTGAGTGGTGCAAAAAAGTCTTTTTTTTTATTTACATCTTATTGAAATAAAGGATTTTGATATTGCCTACCACTTCAAGCATCAAGTTAACCAGATGGATTAAAAGAATCGTCCTTAAAACACTCCCACATTTTTTTTTTAATTTATTTAAGAAATCATCGCTAAAACACTCCCACATTTTTGGTTATCAGGATTTTAAGGATTCATCTTTTTTTCTTTACATCTTATTGAAACAAAGGATTTTGATATTGCCTACTACTTCAAACATTAAGGTAACCAGACGGATTTAATGAATCATCCCTAAAACACTCCCACACTTTTGTTAAATTTATATAATTATTAGGATTTTAAGGATTCTTCTTTTTTTCTTTACATCTTATTGAAACAAAGGATTTTGATATTGCCTACTACTTCAAACATTAAGGTAACCAGATGGATTTAATGAATCATCCCTAAAACACTCCCACACTTTTAGTAAATATATATAATTATTAGGATTTTAAGGATTCATCTTTTTTTCTTTACAACTTATTGAAACAAAGGATTTTGATATTGCCTACTACTTCAAACATTAAGGTAACCAGACGGATTTAATGAATCATCTCTAAAGCACTCCCACATTTTTGGTAAATCTATATAATTATCAGGATTTTAAGGATTCATCTTTTTTTCTTTACATCTTATTGAAACAAAGGATTTTGATATTGCCTACTACTTGAAGCATTAAAGTAACCAGATGGATTTAAGGAATCATCTTTAAAACACTCCCACACTTTTATTAAATTTATATAATAATTAGGATTTTGAGGATTCATCTTTATTTGTTTACATCTCATTGAAACAAAGGATTTTGATATTGCCTACTACTTCAAACATTAAGGTAACCAGACGGATTTAATGAATCATCTCTAAAACACTCCCACACTTTTGTTAAATTTATATAATTATTAGGATTTTAAGGATTCATCTTTTTTTGTTTACATCTTATTGAAACAAAGGATTTTGATATTGTCTACTACTTGAAGCATTAAAGTACCAGATGGATTTAAGGTATCATCCCTAAAACACTCCCACACTTTTGTTAAATTTATATAATTGTTAGGATTTTAAGGATTCATCTTTTTTTGTTTACATCTTATTGAAACAAAGGATTTTGATATTGCCTACTACTTGAAGCATTAAAGTACCAGATGGATTTAAGGAATCATCCCTAAAGCACTTCCACATTTTTGGTAAATCTATATAATTATCAGGATTTTAAGGATTCATCTTTTTTTGTTTACATCTTATTGAAACAAAGGATTTTGATATTGCCTACTACTTGAAGCATTAAAGTACCAGATGGATTTAAGGAATCATCCCTAAAACACTCTCACACTTTTGTTAAATTTATATAATTGTTAGGATTTTAAGGATTCATCTTTTTTTGTTTACATCTTATTGAAACAAAGGATTTTGATATTGCCTACTACTTGAAGCATTAAAGTACCAGATGGATTTAAGGAATCATCCCTAAAACACTCTCACACTTTTGTTAAATTTATATAATTGTTAGGATTTTAAGGATTCATCTTTTTTTGTTTACATCTTATTGAAACAAAGGATTTTGATATTGTCTACTACTTGAAGCATTAAAGTACCAGATGGATTTAAGGTATCATCCCTAAAACACTCCCACACTTTTGTTAAATTTATATAATTGTTAGGATTTTAAGGATTCATCTTTTTTTGTTTACATCTTATTGAAACAAAGGATTTTGATATTGCCTACTACTTGAAGCATTAAAGTACCAGATGGATTTAAGGAATCATCCCTAAAACACTCTCACACTTTTGTTAAATTTATATAATTATTAGGATTTTAAGGATTCATCTTTTTTTTTATTTACATCTTATTGAAACAAAGGATTTTGATATTACCTACTACTTCAAACATTAAGGTAAGCAGACGGATTTAATGAATCATCCCTAAAGCACTTCCACATTTTTGGTAAATCTATATAATTATCAGGATTTTAAGGATTCATCTTTTTTTGTTTACATCTTATTGAAACAAAGGATTTTGATATTGCCTACTACTTGAAGCATTAAAGTAACCAGATGGATTTAAGGAATCATCCCTAAAACATTCTCACACTTTTAGTAAATTTATATAATTATTAGGATTTTGAGGATTCATCTCCAACAATGCACATCAGATAATGGTCCCATCCCATTGGTAAAATTATCTGATGTGTTGTGGTTTGGCTTCATAAAAATTTACCAATGGAGTAGGACTTCTTCGCGAATGAATCCTTATAATCCTTATAATTTTATAAATTCACTAATGGGCTGAGAGTTTTTTTCTAAATGAATAATTACATTTCCCATAATTACATAGATTTACCGATGGAGTGTCTGCATTCGTTACAGGAAGATCTAAAATGGAACAAAATCACGCTTTTACTACGGGAGGGTGGCAAATATTGTTCTTGAATTCGAATCCAGATGGTATTCCCGCTGGAGGTATACCAATTGTAAAGCTGTGTGCATTACCAAATGGGAAGCAAGATTGATTCAATTTTGGTTTGTTTATCGTGGGGATAATTCCACAAAATCCTTCTGTTTTTTTCGCATTGCATGCTACTTCAAGCATTAACGTAATCCGTAAATAACTGGATTTTGTATTCTGTCCATTGACAGTTTCATGACTCGGGATAAATTAACCGCTAATGGGTTGCTCCGGTACTGGGATTTATACTTGAATTAATACTTGAAGTAGCATGCAATACGAAAATCTTCTTATTTTATATGAGAGGAAATCCCAGACGATTTTGTTTAGAGCGATAGAAAAAAAATCGAATAGTTTTGAAATGCTACTAATGGAATTAAAATATTGTATTGTGTTTAAAATTGTGTGCATAAATTTAAAAGGCACACTTAAGCGAGATATTATCGATACCCGTGAAAAAGATATTACTAAATTGACCCAGTTTGCACAAGTGCTAATAATACACAAAGAAAGTCCACACACAAATCCCGCGCCTAATTCTCTAAGTTCCCCAATTAGGCAAACGACATAATTAGATAAGAAAAACCGCCGGTAACGAATTTCTAAAAAAAAAAACCAATCGCATTACGCAAATCCCACATTTCGTCATAAATCTTCAAAGATGCAAAAACACTGACGTCACCCGCCTCATTCCACACGACTTATCCTTGGCAGAAACGTTATGCAAATCTAATTTCATTCCGAAAACGTGATCACAATTAAAATTCCTCCAGATCGCATCTTTTCTCGAGTCTGATAAAGCGAAGAGTATAAAAAAATGAATTTCACTTGCGCGCGACCTTTGCTGCATCACCTTCAACTTCCCGCCGCCCCCGAAACGCAAACCGTTGACATTTCGAGGATCCGCTTCAAGGTCGCGCGGCGCAAGTGCGTGTTGCGCAACGGCGCAATTGCGCGCCGGATGTTTACATTGCGCGCGGATGAAAGTTCCCGCGACGAGTGAAAGTGCGCGGAGCTGTGACGTCATAAGGCCTCTGAGGTGGAAAAGAAATTGCCGGCGCGCGGTGAAATGCAGATATTCCGGCCTACTTAATGAGCATATTTTTTTTTTCTTCCTCTTCTTCTTCTTCTTCGACATCTTACGTTGCGATTAAAAGGGCTATAAATTTTTTTTGAGAGAGAGAAATAAAATGGAAAGTGAAGCGGAAGTTTCGGTTTTATTAAACCTGAATAAGCGGAGGAGTACGCCTGGATCGAAACTCGTACTGAGATGTTGTTTTTGTTGCTTACGCAAAAATTTCTCGATGACAATTTACGTGAAATTTTTTCATAAATTTTATTTTTTGATGAAATTGAATTGAATATAATAAATATAATTTAAAAGGAATCTTAAATTATATTCCACTTTATATTATATTATAATTAGTGATGGGCAAGATCGATCATCTCAAAGATCGATGAATCAATGATCGATCAGTTGAAGTATCGAGCCAATAAAAAAAAAAATGATGAAAAAATCGTATTTGCCCGGGAATTAGTTGTTTTAATATGCATTTGTTTAACGTACTTACATAACGTAAGTCAAAAGTCACAGAGCTAAATGTGGAAATAATTTATTAATTATTTTCGATCAGTTGAAGTATCGAGCCAATAAAAAAATATGAAAAAATCGTATTTGCTCGGGAAGTAGTTGTTTTAATATGCATTTGTTTAACGTACTTACATAACGTAAGTCAAAAATCACAGAGCTAAATGTGGAAATAATTTATTAATTATTTTCAAATCATTTTTTATTTAATATATGAAAAAATCGTATTGAAAAAAGTGGAATTTCGTCGAAAATTCAAAAATCTCCAAACGACTTAATTTTACACCAAAATGTGGTTGAAGGATGGGGGAATAATCTGTGAAAATTTGAGGATTGATAAGTAATTAAGTTTCGGGGAATCTGCTCGCAAAATCGACCTTTGCAAATTGGGCGAAAATTGTATTAAAGTTTGCAAATTTTTCACGGCGCTCTCAAACGATACAAAGACGTCAATTTGGACACGAATGTAGCTGAATTCTTTAGGAATCAAACGCTGAAAATCCCGTTTTTCTAATTTATCCGCGAGTTTAGCAATTTTGGTCTGACTACGAAAACGTCCAGAACGGCCAATCGACGGGTGTTCACTAAATTGTTTCCATAAGGCTCCATGTTAAATATTGAAATGGCTCGAAATGATTGAAAACATTATTTCGGGTTAAATTAAACGCTCAATGTTGTTAGTAGTAGTACCTTCAAGATTTTTTTTCCAGATTTTTTGAATTTTCAGCGAATATTGAAAAAAATCGTAAAAAGTGGAATTTCGGCGAAAATCCGAAAATCGACAAATGGCTTCATATTATACCAGAATGTAGCTGAAGAATATGGGAATGACCTGTGAAAATTTGAGCTTTGTCAAGTAATTTATTTTCCGCTAACCTGCTCTCAAATTTGACTTTCGCAAATAGGGGGAGAATTTTATTAAAGTTTGCGATTTTTTTCCTGGAGTTTCAAACGATACAAAGACATTAATTTTAGTGGGAATATAATTTAATTCTTTAAGAAACGAATGCTGAAAACCGCATCGTTCTATATGGTATACGCATTTTGTAATTTATCTCCAAATACAGACGCATCCGGAAAGGTTAATCGGCGGGTTTCCATTAAACCGTTCCCATAAGACTCCATGTTAATTCCAGGGTACTCAAATGGCCCTAATAATAATAATACACCGGTCTTAAAATTTAGAACTGTAATTATATTTTTGTTAATTAGGCAATAGTTATTATTTAGTTTATATTTAAATAGCATACAACTAGAGATAGGAAATTTTGTAAAATAAATTTCTGTGGTTGTATTACAAATAAATAAATAAATGATTGAAATTTTTTATTTATATAAATTAAACAAAAAAAAAAATTAGTAGAATAACCAAGGGTCTTTAAGATTTTTTTTCAGATTTTTGCCCAATCAGACTTGTAAAAATCAAAAAAGATCAATTATTTTTTGATTTATTTTGCTTATCACTACAAATAACATGTAAGTTTCTGATCTTAATAAAGATTGTCTCACTTTGCGCAAAACACAACAACATATAGTTTTTCAAAAAGCAGTCCGAAAATATCGAGCCGTCGAAAGGATCACTTTTTTTTTAAAGTGAAGTAAGAAATATAACTCTTGTGTTATTATTGATACTTTTTTTATTCTTTTAATTAAATTATTAGATGTTTTCCTATTTACAATAATTCATGTCAAAATAGGAACACTTTCCCTTGCATCGGTTATTCTCCCAAACACTTATTTCGAGGCGTATGTAATTTTTAATGCAATCGTTTTTTTGCTGTAATTCCAATACAAACCGACTTTCCGCTAGAGTGACTTTAACTGAATGACTTAACTCGATAAGTAGGTCTATTTGTTTATTATCTAATGCAATATTAATAAATACAACAAATTTAAATAAAACAAAGATGTTGACACCGTTTACTGCATAATTGCAGCTTTAGAAATTGCATGTAATTATGCATTATGTTCAGAGTAAATGATTGATTTATATTATTAGCTTGAATTTATTTATGTTACTTGAACACTTTTTTTTTAGATCAAATTTTCAATTATGTTAGCGTTTGTGTGTGTTCCTCCACTTCCGTTTATCGGAGGTTTGTTTAAGGATGAAAACCTTAAACAAACCTACTTTTTAACCCTCTTTCTATTCAGACTAAATATATATATATATATATATATATTATTTCTTTTGAAATTTCTAAGAAAAAAAAAATAATAAGAAAATTATCTACTTTTTTGTTATCACTCCTTATGTGGAGCTTTTGATAACACCTTGCGGGTCATATTGATAAGAAGTCAACAACAATAACTCTGAGCTCAAACTTTAACTTATACTTGTATTCAAACTTTACACAATTATTACATTTTTTCACTATTAACGAAAAGGCAAAGACATCTGATCAGCCCGAAGGCCGAATCAGTTCTGCTTCAAAAAACAATTACAAACTTAAAACTTAAACACAGTGATTATAACGAGAGGACGAGACGTGTACAAAATAAGTCCTTTTGTATGAAAATATTTACACAGCCATGAATACATTTCTCGGATATCAAAAATCAAATTACTTCTCTTCAAAATATTTACTTTTCAATATTGTTCAAAACAAGAATTACTGATAGATAATTTTATCTGATAAATATAATAATATCGTTCATAATAAATTAAACACGACGCAAGCGCCACCTTTTGCCTAATTTCAAGTGGCATCATCAACGATTTGGGCCTACAAGGTAGAGAATCATTGTTTCGTCCACTAAAGGAAGGCGAACTTGTCCTGTTTAAGCAAACAAGCTAGATGAATGGTGACTGAACGTTTCATTAAATATAATAATATCGAATAATACAATGAAATTCTAAGAAATGTTTACAACATTTAATAATCCATCCACTTGCAAATCTGGATCCATTTGTTTATCCATTTAAACCTTAATCTAATCGTAAATAGCAAATATCAATATGTTACGATAAACAAATTCATTCCATCCACATTCTTCACTGACATTAATGATCGTGACATTGAAGAACTGCCATTTAAAACAGACTAATGACTCGCCTTTTACTTTCAGACAAAGAGTGATATTCGTAATTACAGTATTTCAGCAATAATTTTATCAGCAATTAATAATTGGAGACAAGAAAAAAAAAAAAAACAAAGAAATGCTTGACAATTAGCCTTTATTTATTGTAATAATAATAATAACGGAATATAACGAAAAGTATGTATAAAATAAATAAAAAATAGCTTACGAACAATAATTTTATCAGTAATTAATAATTGGAGACAAGAAAAAAAAAAAAAGAAATGCTTGACAATTAGCCTTTATTAATTGTAATAATAATAACAACGGAATATAAAGAAAAGTATGTATAAAATAAATAAAAAAATCGCTTACGAACAATAATTTTATCAGCAATTAATAATTGGAGAAAAGAAAAAAAAAAGAAAAGAAATGCTTGAAAATTAGCTTTTATTTATTGTAATAATAATAATAACGGAATATAACGAAAAGTATGTATAAAATAAATAAAAAATAGCTTACGAACAATAATTTTATCAGCAATTAATAATTAGAGACAAGAAAAAAAAGAAAAGAAATGCTTGACAATTAGCCTTTATTTATTGTAATAATAATAATAACGGAATATAACGAAATGTATGTATAAAATAAATAAAAATAGCTTACGAAAATTTAAGAGTTTCCTCGTAAAAATGTGTAAGGATTTTTTAAAATTTTATATCAATTTATGAAATTGTATGAACCTTATTTAGCTCCTTTGTTTTATGCAATTAAGCACCGTAAATTAAATCTATTTCTAATTAATTTGTATTTTTCTTTTATATATTTTGTTTTCATTTTGTAAAATGGTGTACCGTTTGAATAAATAAATAAATAAATAAATAAATTTTGTCACATGTTCCTTATTCCTTTCTCAAGGTGTATTTAATTGTCCCGAAAAATGTGTGTAAAATAAAAATAAAGCTTCCTTTAATTAATTAATTCATTTATTTACGGAAATCTCCTTTCTACAAAAACTGTAAACATTTACATAAATCATCATAAATAATAATACACAAATAAGTCAACTATTCAACATAAACTTTGAACATATTTATATAAAAAAAAAGAAGAGAATCACGACGAACATAAATTTTATCATACGCTCTTTATCGCCTTCTTCAGATGTTTTTTCTTTATTTAATAAGGGCTATTTCGTACGAAAAATATTAAGTTTAACGTGTACGCTATTATTTAATTTCACATTCTATGAAAATATATTTATTATAAAATATGCTTAGATTGTGTTGACAAAAAATAACGTACACATTAAACTTATAGAATAGTCCTGAATATCTACTGAAATCATGTACCTTGTGAAAATGTGTCTATCTTCAGTTATTTTCGAGTTATACGTCAAAAGTTTCGTCATTTTGCGAATTTAGAAATATTAAGAAAACGTCTTTATTTTAAACGATATCTACTTGCAGTAAAAAACATTCTTAATGTACTTTCTTAATTGAATACGTTGATGTTTTTATATTTTGTCTCAAATTTAATATCTCCGAGATATAAGATAAAGTTTTAAAAATGTAGTTATTTATGACTTCAAATAATTGCGTTTTTTAATTCTATCAAGGGAATTGGTAATTCATTAACACATTTAATTGAATCACAGCTATATATATATATATATATATATATATATATATACAGAGAGGTTATTTTATCAGTATACATTAGGGGAAGTGTACCTGTAAAAAACGCGAGTCAAACGCATTGAACCGATTAATATGTGTATGTTTAGTTGACTATTTGGCATATGTGTGTTCAGTTGCGTGTTATATGCAACTAAACACACATACATTAATGCATTTGACTCGCGTATTTTGCAGGTATACATAGAGGAAATGTATACTGATAAAAAATCTCTCTCTCTCTCTCTCTCTATATATATATATATATATATATATATAGCTTTATATATATATATATTATCAAAAACCGAACAAAATAATACTAAGAAATAAAACACCCAAGTTTTAGCACACACCTATTGTCAGATAAATAATTCTCTGTCGCTGAATATGCTGTATTCACTTTAAAGCTTTTTTTATATAAAATATAAAAATATTTATTTTATAATGACTCACTTTTACGCGATTGGAATTTTTATTTTATTGTAGAATTATAGCAATTGTTACTACAATTCGTCAATAAAGTAAAAGATTCAAAGTCTTAAAAGCCAATCATTATAAAATAATTATTTTTATATTTTAAATAAATATTTCTTTGATTCAATTAAATTTATTGATTAAAATAAAAATGTTTATTTTTTAATGATTCGCTTATAAGACTTTCAATTTTCACTTTATTAAAGAATTATAGTAACAATTAATAATAATAAAAATAATGATAATAATAATAATAATCTTTATTGTCCAACAGATATACCATAAAAGGACAATACAATTCAATTACAATTGCTGTAATTCTACAATAGAATATAAAATAAAAATTCCAAGCTTTTAAAAGTGAGTTATTATAATATATATAAATATATATATATATATATATATATATATATAATATATAAATATATATAAATATATATATATATATATATTTATATATATTATAATAACTCACTTTTAAGAGCTTGAAATTTTTATTTTATATTCTATTGTAGAATTACAGCAATTGTAATTAATTCAATGACCCTTCCTACCCATATGGGTGTAGTTCATTATAAAATAAATATGTTTATTTTTTTAAATAAAAAAAGCTTTAAAGTGAATACACAGCATATTCAGCGGTAGAGAATTAATTGTTTCACAATAAGTGTGTGCTAAAACTTGAGTGTTTTTATTTCTTAGTATTATTTTGTTGTTACTAAGTAATTACCACTGCCAGTAGCCGTAGCTGTGGTTAAAAATAACTTCAAACCACAACACCAACAACAACAAATTAAAAACGAACACTCATAATTTTATATTAAAAAAAATCATCAATAGAAACGATCAAAATCGCATCTATTCAAGAATTAATTCAATAATAATTAAAAACCTCGCCGGAATTCACGCTTTATATATATTTTTTTTAATCATTTACATCATACATGTCGATAATTATTACATGCAATGTCCGAAAAAAAAAAAAAACAAGTCCAGAGAATCGGCGCGGCCAGACGAGAAGAAAGTTTTCTAGGAATTTATGAATTTATCAATCAGCTCGCCGGGCACGATGTTTTTGGGCGGGGAAAGTTGGCTGCACTTCCTACCGTCTGATTTAATAATCCCACGGAATTTCACCTCGAAAAAAAAAAAAAAAAACGTGTGTATTGTGCAAAGTTTGAATTTCCACACCGCTGGTATGCGGAAACAATGACAACTAAAAAATATAATAATAATAATAAATATAGATAATTAAAAATCTGTTATTAAATAAAAATTATTTGAAAATAATTAATAAATTATTTCCATATTAAGCTCTGTGACTTTTGATTTACTCTACGTAAGTACGTTAAACAAATGCACATTAAAACAACTACTTCCCGGGCAAATACCCACGCCGGATATTGAATTACATAATGTACACCTGCTGTTGCATATCAATAAAATATTGCATAATGCAACAAATTTTGATCCGAGAAAAATTCAATGTAAAAACAACAAAAGGAACATTACTTAATATAAGGCCATCTGCAGACACGTGTTTCGGGATCTATCGCTCGTCAGTACAGCTATGCCTTACATAATTCAAAGATGTTAAAATAAATCAATTAAATTAATTCAAACACAATCCGCAAAATTAAATTAATTATATTAAATCAAATTAAATTAAATTAAACCAAATTAATTCAATTTAAATCAAAACCGAATAAAATTAAACGAAAAGAATTGAATCAAATTAATTAAAAATAGTCATAAATTTAAATAACTGTGACCAAGTGAATGAATACTGTTTTCTATTTATAAAAAAATCTATTAATAAAATAAAATTTTTAACAATTTCAATTCAAAGTACAAAATTATAAGTTTCGATTATAATCTATAATTTAAGTAGGCTATAATTAAAACAAATGCAATTAATAATCGTTTTCTGGTATTTAATAACATACTTACTCCCTAACCTAAAAGGATATTCAAATGACAATCGATATTTAAAGGCGCATGCAAAATATAAAGAAAATAGTTGCTCAACGATTATTTAGCGAGTTATAATGGTTATTGGGACATATTTTTTAAGAAAAAAATTGTAAAATGTTTGAATGCTATTGAATTAAAAAAAATGTGAATGTGTGAAATAAATACATAAAAATGTGAACAAAATATGATGATATAAATATTTTATTATTTCACTTAGTATCTATTTTCGGTTTTTCAGTCAACATGAGTTGTTTAAATAAATCAATTTAAGAAGCATATAGGAATATTTTAAATATTTTTCGAATAATAACCAAAAAATATAGTTGTTGTTGGTTTTTAACAATTAAAATAATCATTTATTGAAGAAGTATGTTTAACTGCACCAGTGTTATAAAATATAACGTAAAATGTACTTTACTTACTAATTATAATATTAAGCGTAACTTTCACAACTAAATAAATTAGTTGTCCTGGCGCGGCCTACTTTGGTTAAAAATTCTATACCAAATTTGTATTTGAGATTAGATATCTTAAAAACGGTAAATGGTAGCTATTTAATGTTTTATATAAAAAATGAAGAGTGATCAATTTTCTACTAAACTAGCGTAAAAAATATAGGGTGTCCCATTTAAGTAATTATGGAATAGGATAGAAGCGTATTCGAGCAAGGGACGGCACATTTTCCATTTATTATAACATTTTGTAAGAAAAAAACAAGTGTTAGTTTTTTGGAAAATTTCAAAGATTATTCAAAAATATTTCACCGCGGGTTAAGTGATGAAAATGATTAAAAATTTACGAAAAAAAAAAAAATGTTTTCTTTGTTGCAAAATTAATTTATCGTTAAACATAATTTTTGCGATGTGGACGATTTAAAAGAATAGGAATCGCAAAACAAACCAGCAAATCTTCATTAATGAATTTAGGACTAATGTATACCTACTTTAGTCTTGCGAAAATCGCATTTGTTTATTGCGAAAGTAATTTATTGATAAATGCAATTTTGGAGAATAAATTGATGATAATAATAAGAATCGTAAAATCTGTTTAAAAATAAATTATTAATATTAACATACCTTAATAGAAAAAATAACTTCCAATCCATTCCTGGTGAATCGAAAACCAACTCACCTCCACCACTCACTAATTACCACTTGTTCATAAACAAAAATAAATCGCGTTTTTAATTATTAATAATTTCTAACGTTAAAAATTAAACCGGTATAGTGAACACTGCGCGTTTTCGGACGACTGAATCGAAATACAAGAGCGCAATTATCGCAAATCAAGAAGAAAAAAACGATCGACGACTCACTCCGAGAACGCATTCCTGAGATAAGAAGATTCGTTGTACCTGGATCCTGGCGCACAGCCAAGAACCTATTTAAATTGTTGTATTTTCAATAATATCGTGTATTAAAATAATTACAGCTTAATATTTATTTACTTTTTTTAATAAATTCTCATTTATCCCGTGGTAAAAAAATATGTATGAATTATGATGTATTTTAATTAATACACTTGATTATTCGTTTCACTAAATTATTTTATATTTGTGTTCGCGTAACTTTCACAACTAAATAAATTAGTTGTTCTGACACGGCCTACTTTGATTAAAAAAATCTGTACCAAATTTGTATTTGAGATTAAATATCTCAAAAACGGTAAACGGTAGCTATTTAATATGTTATATAAAAATGAAGAGTGATTAATTTTCTATTAAAATAGCATAAAAGATATAGGGTGTCCCATTTAAGTAAAAAGAGAAAAAAATCATTTTGCGTATTGCTACACATTGTATATAAAAATTTGTTTTAAGAGAAAAAAAGAGTATTTCTTTTATTATTAAGTATTTTTGCATTTGTATGGCGTTGACAGAATGTTTATTTCATTTTTCATTATTGAAATATTAGGCTCTAAACATCTATCGATTTCAACATTCATTTGTTTATAACTTTTAAACTATGAAAAATTGACCTATTAAATCTTATATAAAAAATGATTATTTTTAAACGTAGAATCGAAAATCTTCATAAAAAATATATCATTCCATTTAAAAAAACATATGTTTCATATGTTACGTGATTATTGGACACCTTGTATATATGAAACTAATTTTAAAATGTGAATTTTGACAGTAGCTACTAATAATGTAAGTAAGATTTTTTTGTATATTTCATTATAACTGAGATATTGGACTTCATCGTAATCTTGCGCCACCCTGTATATAAAAGTTAAATTGTAACAAGCAAATCGTAATTGCATAATTTTTACACCCTGTATATACATAATCTTTATTGAAAAACGTACTACAACACCTACATATAACATAAAATCTTACAATACATGCTGTAAGAGTTTGTCAATTGGCTATCGATCGGTGGTCTTTCCACCTTTTAACTTTTATTAATCTATATTTTCCTTTCCTTTTTTCAGGACGCTCGTGTTCTTCTTCCTCATAGGTTTTGCAGCTTGCGAGGAATCGTTCAACGTAACGAAATACGTCAGCTATTTGCCGTTCGAGTTGAGGAAAACGGTGGAGGATGCTTTCGAGGCGGAAAAACGGGCACCGGAAGGTGAAGCGGTCTGCTTCAAGAAGGAATCCACACCGTGTCCTCCGAGCAAGTTCAGGAAACCCACGGGAGAGTGCAACAACATCCGGCATTCCAGCTGGGGCACTAGGGGAACGCCTTTCCTCAGGCTGCTCTCACCAGAATATAGCGATGGTGAGTTGTTGGTCATCTGGATTAAATGATTGTTAAGTTAAGTGGAACTAATTGAATTTGAGAGCAGAATGAAAATGGTTTAAACTAATATTTTATTACAATGAAATTAAACAAGGAACATATCTGGAAATGATCAATAAAATTCGAACAATCCCGTTCTCCATATTTTCTTTATTTTATATTTATTATTTATTGTTAGCTATTATCTCTCACTCAACTATACGCTCGATATTCCGGCGAAAACATTTAATCATTTAAATTATAAATAGACAGATTCCGGATAGTTTTTGCAATTGTATAAAACTCAATTGTACTTAATTTTTACTTCTTTGATAAAAATAATAAATAATAATAAATAAATGTTTATTAACGGCAACGCCATTTTCATAATACAAAAATAACACAAAAAATAATATAAAAAAATAATATATATAACGATAGAAAAATAATTATAATAATAACAGTAACTGCAGTATTCAATTATACATTATTAACATAAAAGCGCCAAATCAATAGTATATGATAAGTTATACTTACGAGTAACACTTTAGTCTATGTTTAAATGTGTTGTATGATATGTTAAACAGATCAAACCAATATAATTTGTATTTAAGTAGCGTGTAATATTTATTCTAGGTAAATCCCTACCTAGGACTTCAGTGACGAATCGACAACCTTTGACGAATCCAAACGACATCGTCAGGATATTCCATCGTCGGCGGTCGCACGAACACGAATCCGTAACTGCTCTATTGGGTGCCTGGAGCGAACTCCTCTTGCACGATTTGGCCAGCACGGGGAACATGCTCAGCCAAAACTGTTGCTCCGGCAAGAAAACGAAGAACCAAGAATGCTACACTCAATCCGGCAACGGAGCGTGCAACGAATACCTCAGAACGTTGCCGGCCTATGACGCCGAAGAATGCAATTTCAGTAAGTACTTCAATGAAATATCTTTTTTTTAAGGAGAGGCTAAGAAAAGATATAATGTTAATAAACTATTGATATAGCTTTGGCTGCGAGGCCCGCTTTAATCAGTTTTCGATATTTGTGATATAAATTTAAGACGTCAAAACACATTCATATTACAGTAATGTGCGAATTAATGTGAAGAATACATTTTCGTGTATTTTTTTGTAGTTAACCACTTTATCGCTTTTGAAAATATCAGACGTAATATGTCATATATCATAACCTCAATTCGAAAATTATACAAGGAACGTATATTTCGTATAATTAGTGATTGTAATTAATATTGTTATTTTTTTGTGATGTGGGAGGGGAAAATCCATTTACGGACAAAGTGTCGGATTCCCTCCAGGTAGGAGGACTATTATTATTATCCAACAGATTACAAGATCTTATTACTGGATAACTTAAGACTAACAATTACAATATGTTTGATGAAACGAATATTTAATTCTTGAATATAAAAATAATACAAAATAAGAAAAATATGACATATATTAACGAGGACGTTACAGAATGACCGAGAAAACGTCAAAAATTTATGAAATTAAAGGAGAATACTTCTATGACATAAGGAGGTATTACAAAAAGAGTGTGGAGTAAGTTTGGTGAATGTGCACACAATTCTAAAATTAATTGAAACCGTATTGGTTGAAACTTAGAGGCACTTGCCTTGTCTTTGAGTTTCAACTTGGGAGGAAGAGGAAAATAATTGCGGGAGATGATGCGTTTATACTCAGAAACTAAATATAGGGAAAAAAAGGTTTAAAATGGCGAAGCAATTTTCCAGCAAGATTCAGTTCCGTGCCACAAACCAAAGAAAATGATCAAATATTTTTAAGAAATTACTTGCCTCTATTGGCTTTGAAATTCACTAGATTTAAATCCAATATTGAATTTGTGGGCTATTTTGTAAAGCTAGGCTTTTTAAAATGGATTATACAACGAATCAGAAAATGATAGATGCTGCAAAATTGAGATTCAGGGATGACATTTTGTTGGAAATCTGCAAAATACTGGTCGATTCTGTACCAAATAGAATAAAACCAGTAATTTCCACCAAAGGTTACATATTTTATCTATTAAAAACGTCAATCTCTCCCTCACAAGCATGGCCTTTGCCCATGCAAACATCCAACCCCCGATGAATTATTCTTAAAAATTTCCAATTACAGAAGCACGTAATCAAATGAATCTGGCTTCTTCGTTCCTGGACGCCAGCGCCGTCTACGGGAACACAGCGCATTCCATGGAACAATTGAGGACCTACGACGCTGGATTGGTGAACGTGTCCGAGTGCAGGATGTGCCACGCCAATGCCTTGTATTCCGCTTTGATGAGGGAGCACAACCGTGTGGCAGTCAATTTGGCTGAGCTCAACAGGCATTGGACGGATGAGACGTTGTTTTTGGAAAGTCGACGCATCGTCACCGCCGAGATCCAGCACATCACTTACAATGAGTTTCTTCCAACTGTTTTGGATGAGGTGATTTTTGGCATTATTATTCGTGCAGAATTTGTGTAGGAAATTGTTTCACGATATCTAATTACTACTATTTTTAAAGAAAAGTATTTCAGAATTCGGTTAGATTTAAAAGAAACGTTCCAAAGAACTGTCAAAATAGCGACAATTTTGACATACTGAAAAAATCTATTGGTCTAAATAAAGACGAGTGAATTGTTTAGAATAAAATTTGTAGAGAAAGACGTCTGGAATTACTTTTATATCAAGCGAGTTTTTCGTTGAATATAAAAAATAAATAATAAATGTGAATTTCGTTTTCCTTGTTTGCCTAAACACGACAAGTTCGTCTTCCTTTAGTGGACGAAACAATGATTCTCGGCCGTCTACCTTGTAGACCCAAATCGTTAACGATGCCACTTGAAATTAGGCAAAAGGTGGCGCTTGCGTCGTCTTTAATTTATTATAAAAAAATAGTATTTCGATTCGTTTTTTATATTAACAAATTTCCCAATTATATTAAAAATTTAATTGGATGCAAAAATAACTTATCATTGAATTAAATTTAGTTCCGGCGAATTAAAATGATGCGCCGATAACAGTCAAAACTAGTATATTTTGATATTTCATAGAAAGCCAAGAAATAGAGTAATTATATATTTCAAACAATAATTGTAGACAAATCAATTTCTCTACAAGTTTTACGGGAATAATATTTCATGGCTTATGAAAATTCCATTCTTTAAAAGTCGACTGTTTAGTAAATCAATTGTGATTTTCGCAATCCATGTAGCTTTAAGGCAGAAATGATTCCAATAAATCTGATAGCTAATTTCACAATTTCAAGGAATTCAATGAATGAACATTATATCGGACACTTTTTTCTCATTAATCACTTGGTAAAACATTTTTTTTTAAATATTAATTTGTAAATTAAATTCACTTGGTTTTGTTTCACTTATTTGTATTTTATTTTCTACTAGTTTCGGCGAAACTTGAATTTAAATTTAATTAATTTATTTTTAGAATGAACATTGTTTCAAACAAATTCATACAAAATTTAATTCTGTCAAAGTTTTATTTGAATGATTTACAGGAAACAATTAATCAATTATTAGCATATTTTGATTGATTTATTTTTTCTCCTTCAGTTTATCGTTATTGTTAATGGTTTGTTCTTGTAAATTCTCAAATTAGGATGTCGTGCAATAAATATCCAAAAAGCGTGTGCAATACAATCTTTCTTTCTTAATCTTATCCTCTTTTACCCGTATTGGATGTCGAGGTGTGCAATATAATCAATATTATCTATTTCTAGACAACGATAGCAGAATCGGACCTCCGTTTGAAATCGCACGGGCATTATTCAGATTATTCCAGCTCTAATCGTGCCGGAGTTTACAATGAAGTCGCTTTGTCTGCTCTTCCTGCTTTGCTATCCATTTTCCCAGGAACACTCGTGAGTATATTTTTGCTATTATTAATCGTTTTTGCAGTTATTTTCGAGAAATTATTTCACTAAACTGTGAAATAATTGTTACTGACAATAAATCTATGACGTTTGTTTTGTGGAAACTGCGCTATAACTTCGTTTTTTCTCAGCCTATATTAAATTGATTTTTTTCAATGTTTCTTTATAATTCCATTATATTTTCCAACTATTATATAAAGTAAAATTCAGATTCGATAAACGGCTCGAGGCAGATTTATCATCGAAAGAGTTTTAGTGTTAACAATAGCTGAACTGATATATGTTTTTTTATTAATTTGTTGGATTGCTGCTGTTAATCGACATAGCTTGGTTACTGCAACATTTTGCCTTATAAAAAGCAAATACTCTAACATAACCTTATTTTACGTAACGTTTTTTTATTCGTTGCATTATATTATATATTTATTACAATCCGCAAATAAGGCGGAATAAAAGTCGATGTCTATAATTCTCTCCATTTCATTACCAATAAAACAGTGCTACTAACCTAACGAAAAACAAACAAAAAAATAAGAGTAACTTTACTTGAGGTTTGTAAAATTGGGCCTTAGTTATGTAATTATTTGTGATGCAACAGCAAATGTCCCGTTTATAGTCCAATATCTGGCAGGCTATTTACCAAGGAGGAAATAATTTAATGTAAGTTTCTTCTTTTTTAAAAGTATTTATGTCCTGTAAGTCAAAAAGTTGCAGTAGCTATAGAGAAAATAATTAATTAGTTATTTAATTGCGTAAATTAATATAATTTTCAAATTTCATATTAAATAAAAATGATTTGAAAATAATTAATAAATTATTTTCACATTTAGCTCTGTGACCTTTGACTTACGTTACGTAAGTACGTTAAACAAATGCACATTAAAACAACTACATCCCGGGCAAGTACCAACGCCGGACATTGAATTACATAATGTACTTTTTATTTAATTTATTTAGAAAATTGTGTTCGTATGAATTAATTTCACAGTTTGTCATTGATAATATCCACATTGTGAACGAAACGTGTAAATAAAAAAAGAAGAAAAGAATAAACCAAGTTTTAATTTATTGATATAAAACACTTCACTTCTAGCCTACTTTAATTGCAATTTATATAATCATTATAACTTAACGATATATTGAATTTTAATTTTTTTTTCAGATGAATAAATCGGCGGAGAGTTTTGCGGAAATGGTGGACGTCCTGATCGACACGCACGGTCTGACCCCCAGCCTTAACATTGAAGTTCCTTTGAGGGATGGCTGGGACACGGCAGCCTTGCTCATCCATATGGGCAGAGACCACGGACTGCCGGGATACCCTAAATGGGCAAATTTTTGCTCCAACAACGGACAGACCATCAGGATATTTGATGATCTCCATAAAAAGGGAATTTCTCATGAAAACGTTAAAACATTAAAACAACTATACAAGTAAGTTGTTTAATTAATTAGAAATAATCAAGATGTTTATATATCTTGTACAACTTTTATTTGATACTTATTCCTCCAACTGCCAAAACAAGCGTTACTCATGAATAAAAATAATTAATAAATTATTTCTACATTTAACTCTGTGACTTTTGACTTACGCTACGTAAGTATTTGCCCGGGAAGTAGTTGTTTGATGTACATTTAAAGTATTTACATTACGTAAGTCAAAATGTCACAGAGCCAAATGTGGAAATAATTTATTAATTATTTTCAAATCATTTTTATTTAATATATTTAAATAACTGTGACCAACTGAGTGAATACACTTTTCTATTTTTTACTCATGAATGTCAGTACTGAATATTTCTAATGAAACTTATTTGGTTTACAATAACAAAACAATTTTACTTTAATTGTACAGGCTGGGACGGAGCATTTTATATTATGCAAATTTATTCTCAAATAGATAGACACAATATCCCTTGTGATTAATCAGGAAAAAAATTACAAAACTTCCTTTTCAAATTCAGTAAAATAAGATAAAATGAACGGTCGATAGCCAATTAGGAGAAGAATCTATTTTTATGTTAGTTATTTATTGTATTTATTTATTATTACTTTGTTAAAAATAATCTGCCAATAAAGATTTATATAAGATAAAATGGTCCGTCGAAGAGGACGTGTGAGCATTTTACGCGTTTACAACAATAGTAAAAATTCAATAAAAGAAAAAAATAATGTAGATATACATTTAATTTTCTAAATAATCTCAAGTACAACGTGTAAAGTTTATGTTCACGTATCAGACAGATGGCTTCCGTTATAGTCAAAACACTGCGTTAACCTTTTTCTGAAATTTCGTTCAATTCTCTCCAGCATATCGACTGGTATGTTGACTATAGCTTGACAAATTTTCTTAAGGTGATCCATGGTCCTAGAACGATCGTTGTAAACAATTGATTTTAGGTAACCCCATAGAAAAAAAAAATCGCAGGGGGCTAAATCTGGTGATCGTGGTGTTTAATGCAAATCCCTTCGCAAGGAGGTGAGGCGTCCTGGGAAGTGTTGCCGCAAAACAGTCATTGACATACGACATGTGTGTGCAGTGGCACCGTCCTGCTGGAACCACACATCTTCCATATCCTTTTGGTTTAGTGTTGGCAGGAAGAATTCCTCAATCACGTGGATATAACGGCCAAAAGTCACTGAAACAGCCCGTAAAAAAAATGGACCAACTACATCTAATTTGTATGGATGAAATTTCAGAACGAGCAGAAAATTGAACAGCAGCAGCATGTTTTCGAGCAAATCGCAAAACACATTGCTTTACTAATTCGATGTTTTGCGGGGTTTTTACTGTTCGGGGAAGTCCAGGTTTCTTCTTTTTCACATCACCAGTTTCTCTGAAGTTGTTTATCCATGTAACTATCGACGCAATATCGAAATGTACTTGGAATGCACGTTGCGTGGCAATGATCGAGCGACCATTACTAAAATTTGCATCGACAGCGAACGCGCGTTGCACTTTTGTCCACTCCATATTGCTAATAGACTCAAACGTTATGAAATATATTATCCCCTATTTCCTCCGAGAAGGAAGGACCGTTCTCTCGAGGACCAATGTTAATTTCGCGAGATCATCGAAATGGCCAAAAATGATTGAATTTTTTTTTTTTTTCGGGGGAAAACTTAATAAACCACATTCTTTGTAGTATCATCAGCAACCGTCGCTACAGAACGCCAAATTCAAATAAGCAAATTGCTCTGCCCCACCTCGTATAACTGAAACAAACAAAGGAAAAGTGTAGCAAATCGTAATGACATTTTTCTCCATCTGTCAATTTTTATATATATATAACATCTTTATTTCTGCAGACAATTTTATATACAATAAATTAATAATATAATTCTTATAATTATTATTATTATACGTAGTCCTTAGAAAACGGCTAGATTTTTTTATTTTTTTTTTTGCCGAAAGTCAAAAATATTTATTATCGACCATAGATTAAATTATTTAAATTAAATTGTTATCGACTGTATTTCGTTTGACATTAAGAGAAGGTTTTTGGCGATTAAATTAAACGAATTATTCTTTGAAAATCGAGAAATGGGCATTTTCTCCCTGTGATTCGTTTATTTTAAGTAGTCCTAGAAAGACTCCTTCAATGGAAGAGCTCATTCATATTTTTGCAAAAAAAAACCTTAATACATTAAAACTGTTCCTATTACAACCTCAGTGATTACTAAAGATGCCACAGTACTTGGATTAAACATTAAAGGTGGTAGTTTCTATTTCCAGGAACGTCAATGATATCGATTTATTTCGACACTTGCTATTTCTATTTCCAGGAACGTCAATGATATCGATTTATTGGTTGGAGCGATTTTGGAAGCACCGGTTCCGGGCGCCATGTTCGGCCCGACGATCACGTGCCTCCTGAAGGAGCAGTTTAAGCTGCTGAGGAATTCCGACAGGTTCTGGTACGAAAACGATCTGCCTCCAAGTTCCTTAACGACGGAACAGCTGAAGGAGATCAAGAAAATTACAGTCGCCGGCGTTCTTTGCGCAAATACCGACGGCTTGGACGCGATTCAACCGAAAGCATTCGTCAAAGAAGATCCGTTCTTGTAAGTAGCAATTATTTTAACGCAACAATGGTATAACTTATACATAATTGATCCTATAATATAATAAGAACACTGCAAACTTTTCTTCACTAAATTTATTTTAGTCCAGATGACATTTCGAACACGATGTGTTCATGTGTTCATTCTCAATGGAGTAACTGTTTCTCCATTGAGAATGAACACATCGTGTTCGAAATGTCATCTGGACCAAAATAAATTTAGTGAAGAAAATTTTATCAAAAAATATAGCTGTTTTATTTTAATTTAAGAAACGCCCGATTGTCTTGCGATCAACATCCGCTGCCAGCTCTGTCCGCTTGGGTTGAAATGGATCAAATGGTGGACCTCAGCGAGGACGTGTTAATGGAGGCCATAGCTAAAGCCGAGCACGAAGTGCTCCAGAGGCGAAAAATGGAGTACGAAGTTTGGAGCACGAGTAAGATTCCCGCAAATAATTTAATCACAATTAATTCGAGCTATTAATAATTGTTTCCTTTGTAAAGTCGGAGGAGTCGATCCGAAGTCACCGACCGGAACAGCCGCATCGTTCAGCAAAGCCAACAAACAAGCGCTGAAATTGGCGAATTCTTCGCTTCTATTCGAATTCGCTTCGAATGAAATCATCAATTCTTTAATGTAAGCAATGATTTTTTTTTTTCAATTAAATTCACACTAATAATAATAATAATAAGTCTTTATTGCCCAACAGAAAATATACATCCCAATTACAAGGCAATGTATATAAATCCATAGCCGTGTGTGTATAATATAATATATAAACTAAATGCTAAAATATACATAAATAGAATATTAAGCTGCTCTTTGGTATAATTGTGATAAAAGAGATTTAATTGTATCATAGAATATATCGCAAGAGGAAGGTAAAGAATTAAAAACAATACACATAATAAGCAAAGGACAGTAAAAAATTTAAGAAATTTATATCTGAATGAGATATTGAGATACAACGAAACCCGATATCTTATGGGTATAGAATGATTGATTGTATTTATTTTAAAAGATATAAAAAACAACTAGTAGCATTTTGTCATTGTAATTTTTCAAGCTGTAATAAATGGCGTCTTCATTTTTTTTTTAATCCGATGTTTTATCTCCGAGAAATCATTATCATCATTTACCGTTTTCAACGTCCCCATATTGTGCATTATTATCTTGGATCATGAATTTATATTGTATCATGAATTTCTGTGAGAATTTCAAAAAACGGCCCTTCATTAATTGCTCTTTATTAATTAATGATTCATTTTTATGTAATAGGAAACGCCGTCGCAGACGTCAGCTTTTCGACAACAACGTGATTTCTTCTGTGTTCCGCGACGAGCTCTCCGACGGTCTGCAAAACGTCGATGTGTCCTCTCTGATCCCTTCAAGCCTCCTCGACGTGATCGAACCGAATTGCGAGGACAGCGGTCCCTGCGATCCGACGTCACCTTTCAGGACATTCACGGGACACTGCAACAACCTCAGGAACCCGAGCTATGGAAAGAGTCTGACGACGTTCACGCGTTTGCTTCCTAGTGTTTATGACGATGGTAAGTTGTTTGTGTTTAATATAATGTTTTATCTAGAGTATGGATAACTGGCGAGGAGTCCATACTGAAAGCCTGAAATGGCTTTTATAAGAGATCTACCCACCTCGGCTATACTTGACTACCTACACAGGGTAGGCTGGATGTACTGAGGATGAGTGATCTATAGGAGGTAGCACAATGGGCCTAATGAGGCCTAAGTGTTGTGTGTAACTGCACACTCCCTAATAACAGATGCTGGTGATGGCCATTTCAGGCAGATATTATATAAATTGTGCGAAGAACTGTAGAAATCATCTCAATAGGAAGAAATTGTAAATATCAATAGAGCTTTGAACTTTGAATACGCTGCTTTTCTTGATTTCTCCACACACATTCCTACCAAAGACAACTGGACTCAATGTAGAATGGCAAATGGAGAATCAGTCTGGCTTTTCACAGATGGTTCAAAGACAAATAACTGGAATTAATGTAGAGTGGCAAATGGAGAATCAGTCTGGCTTTTCACAGATGGTTCAAAGACAAATAACTGGAATTAATGTAGAATGGCAAACGAAGAATCAGTCTAGCTTTTCACAGATGGTACAAAGAAAAATAACTGGAATTAATGTAGAATGGCAAATGGAGAATCAGTCTGGCTTTTCACAGATGGTTCAAACATAAATAACTGGAATTAATATAGAATGGCAAATGAAGAATAAGTCTGGCTTTTCACAGATGGTTCAAAGACAAATAACTGGAATTAATGTAGAATGGCAAATGAAGAATCAGTCTGGCTTTTCACAGATGGTTCAAAGACAAATAACTGGAATTAATGTAGAATGGCAAATGAAGAATCAGTCTGGCTTTTCACAGATGGTTCAAAGACAAATAACTGGAATTAATGTAGAGTGGCAAATGGAGAATCAGTCTGGCTTTTCACAGATGGTTCAAAGACAAATAACTGGAATTAATGTAGAATGGCAAATGAAGAATCAGTCTGGCTTTTCACAGATGGTTCAAAGACAAATAACTGGAATTAATGTAGAATGGCAAATGAGGAATCAGTCTGGCTTTTCACAGATGGTTCAAAGATAAATAACTGGAATTAATGTAGAATGACAAATGAAGAATCAGTCTGGCTTTTCACAGATGGTTCAAAGATAAATAACTGGAATTAATGTAGAATGGCAAATGAGGAATCAGTCTGGCTTTTCACAGATGGTTCAAAGATAAATAACTGGAATTAATGTAGAATGACAAATGAAGAATCAGTCTGGCTTTTCACAGATGGTTCAAAGACAAATAACTGGAATTAATGTGGAATGGCAAATGAAGAATCAGTCTGGCTTTCCACAGATGGTTCAAAGACAAATAACTGGAATTAATGTAGAATGGCAAATGGAGAATCAGTCTGGCTTTTCACAGATGGTTCAAAGGCAAATAATTGGAATTAATGTAGAATGGCAAATGGAGAATCAGTCTGGCTTTTCACAGATGGCTCAAAGATAAATAACTGGAATTAATGTAGAATGGCAAATGGAGAATCAGTCTGGCTTTTCGCAGATGGTTCAAAGGCAAATAATTGGAATTAATGTAGAATGGCAAATGGAGAATCAGTCTGGCTTTTCACAGATGGCTCAAAGATAAATAACTGGAATTAATGTAGAATGGCAAATGGAGAATCAGTCTGGCTTTTCACAGATGGTTCAAAAACAAATAACTGGAATTAATGTAGAATGGCAAATGAAGAATCAGTCTGGTTTTCCACAGATGGTTCAAAGACAAATAACTGGAATTAATATAGAATAGCAAATGGAGATTCACTCTGTTTTTTCTAGGATGATTCAAAGACAAATAAGAGGGTTGAAGTAAGTGTATTTCCAGTAAGCATCTGTCCGTCTTGGTGGGACTACTGTCAAGTTTTTTCAGAATTTTTGCGTGACCCTGCTAGCTAGTGTAGAACAGTCCCGCGGAATACAACCAGTACGGTAGTAAAAATAAACTGTTACTACCGTACTGGCTGTACGAAACTACTAATCATGGGAGGCCTGAAAACTACCGAAAAACTGCTAACACCAAGCGCCTATAGACTTGTCCTGTCTATAGGCGCTTGGTGTTAGCAGGATTTTCCAATAAGAGGTTCCATTTTAAATATCGCGCTATCTGGGCAGCTGTCATATTTTGATATTTGACAAGTAAAAACTGTGCCATTAGTAAAAATACAACGATACACGCTTCAACAACGCATTGCAATTATTAAAATTCACTACAGAAATGGTGAAATGGTTTACCTGGTGTTTGAAAGGCCAGGGATTTTAAATTACTCACTAAATTAGACTTGTCCTGTCTATAGGCGCTTGATGTTAGCAGTTTTTCGGTAGTTTTCAGGCCTTCCATGATTAGTAGTTTCGCCTCTCTATTTGTATTTCTAAATCTAAGCATGCATTGATAAAACGAACCAATTGGGATCTTATTAATTTTTTTTTAGGGATTTCAAAACCAAGATCAACAAGCGTAACAGGAGCCCCACTCCCATCCCCCCGCGTCGTATCAACCGTAATCCACCCCGACATCAGCAACCTCCACTCGCGCTACACTTTAATGACCATGCAGTTCGCCCAATTTTTAGACCACGACCTCACAATGACGCCCATCCACAAAGGCTTCCACGAATCCATCCCCAACTGCAGATCGTGCGACTCGCCCAGGACCGTGCACCCGGAATGCCATCCGTTCCCAGTCCCACCAGGCGATCATTACTACCCGGAAGTAAACGTTACTTCCGGCCAGAGACTGTGCTTCCCTTTCATGAGATCGCTGCCCGGGCAATTGCATTTGGGACCTAGGGAACAGGTGAATCAGAACACGGCTTTTCTGGACGCGTCGCAGGTTTACGGCGAGAACCACTGCGTGGCTCGCACGTTGAAAGGGTTTGGAGGGAGGATGAACTGCACGATTCATCCGCAGAAAGGGAAGGATTTACTGCCGAGGAGCGATCGTCATCCGGAATGTAAAACTGGATCCGGATTATGTTTCATTGCAGGTACGTGAAAAATATTTATTTATTGATGGAATCTCCTTTTACACAGATCTACAAAGATTAATTACGCATATAAATATAATATATGTGTAATATAATTATTAGTGCTTTTTATGTAAATTGTGTTGCGTTTTTTTTTTTATTTATTATATGTAATTTACTTTTAGTTTAGTTTTAGAATAACTAGCCATAAGTCGAATCTGCATTATATTGTTGTAAATGGACTTCCGTAAATAAATAAATAATTAAATATACAATAAATTAAAATGCTTGATAGTAAAACGGAAAAATAAACATAATATATAATAAAATAAGAGCACGTCATTTTAGATCAATCACCTACAAACAAGAAGGCATAAATATAAAAAAACAGCCACTCACATTTATAAATCAATTTGCCGTCCTTTACTAGATTATGGTGATATATAGTATCAAACCATCTACTCTCCATCACATCCATGTCGCCGAAAGATCCTCCCTAAGGACATCCTAACAACCCTCTCTACAATCCTTCTAATGAACACCTTTACCTTTCGTTCCCTGTTAATATAAACAAGATAAATTCGCCTTTCTTTATTGAACAATTCTCGATCGTCTACCTCCTAGGCGTAAATTGTTGATGGAAATGGAATCCCCAATAATTTGAGTCTACACAGTAAATTATGCGATAGATGGCGCTTTATGCTATCTTTCCAATTAGTTGATTAATAAGAATTGTCACGATTAAAACAATTTTTTTAGGAGATGGGAGAGCTTCGGAACAGCCGGCTTTAACAGTAATCCACACGATTTTCATGCGCGAGCACAACCGCATGGTGGACAACCTCCGTCGCGTCAATCCGCACTGGGATGCCGAAAAACTCTTCGAGCACGCCCGCAAGATCAACATCGCCATCAACCAACATATCACCTACAACGAGTTCCTTCCTCGCATCCTCAGCTGGAACGCCGTCAACCTCTACGGGCTCAAGCTCCTCCCGCAGGGCTACTACAAGGACTACAACCCCAGTTGCAATCCATCGATTTTGAACGAATTCGCCGCTGCTGCTTACAGGATCGGACACAGTATGCTGAGGCCGCACATTCCGCGGTTGAGTCCGAATTACCAAATCATCGATCCGCCGATTTTGTTGAGGGACGGGTTCTTCAAGGTGGATATGATTATGCAGCCGGGGATGGTTGATGAGATTACCAGGGGTTTGGTGTCGACGCCGATGGAGACTTTGGATCAGTTTATCACTGGGGAAGTCACGAATCATTTGTTCGAAGATAGGAGGATACCGTTTTCTGGAATTGATTTGGTTGCACTTAACATTCAAAGAGGTAATAATATGTTTCATTACATTTTGGTATTGATAAACGATTCACAAAATAATATATTTTAAATAATTCTGTTACGTGTTTGTAAGAAAGATATATATTAATTATGTGTCTGGGACTCGCCCCTTGTCCCCCCCCCCTTGACACAGACATAGGAATTTAATATGAACATTAATGAAATAAATATGAATAAATTATTGGGTGTACAAGTAAGTTTCTAGCGTTTTTTCCAAAATGTGAGGTTTTATTATGAAAACATGGTTACATATCCTTTATTCAAAGTATCGTCCTCCGGAAGCTATAACTTTTTCCCATCTTTCTGGCAATTTATGAATGCCGGACCAAAAAAAATGTCTCGTCTTTCGAGCCCAAGAACGTATCAAGCCAATGAACTGAAGCGTATTCCCGTAAGAGCATTCTGCATTGATCGAAACAAGTGGTAGTCAGATGGTGCCAAGTCTGAATTGTAAGACGGGTGAGGCAGAATTTCCCATCCACTATTTTCCAAATAGTTTTTGACCGAAGCCGCAACATGTGGCCGAGCGTTATCGTGATGAAAAATGATGGACTCATGTCTGGTCTCATATTCTGGCCGTTTTTCCTGTAATGCTCGCTTCAAACGAATAAGTTGGGTTCGATACAATGGTGCTTCGATGGTTTGACCACTCGGAAGCAGTTCGTACACACTTCTGATCCCACCATATGCAGAGCATGACCTTATTTCCGTGAATATTTCGTTTCGGCGTCGATTGGGCGGGCTCGCCGGGCTTTGTATACGATTTTCTGCGTTTAGGGTTATCACAATAAATCCATTTTTCATCACTAGTGACAATACGATGCAGAAATGTTATATTTTTATATCGCTGCAGCAACATTTCGGACATGCAAAGTCGCCGTTCGACATCTCTCGGCTTCACCCAGTTTCCAACCTTTTGAATGAATCCCAATGCTTTTAGGCGCAGGGAAATTGCTTGTTGTGTGACGCCCAATGATGCAGCAAGTTCTTCTTGAATCTGACACGGAAACTCATCCAGCAAAGCGTCTAATTCCTCTTTTTCAAACTTTTTCGACTTTCCGGAGCGATCCTTGTCTTCAAGAACCCTTTTGTACCCTTATTTGTACCCTTAAGAGTGTCGGGTTAAACATATGTTAATCAAAATTGTACTTCAGCGCGCGATCACGGTATTCCATCGTACAACAACTACAGAGCTTTGTGCAATTTGAAGAGGGCCACGACTTTCGAGGACTTGGCTAGGGAAATCCCACCAGAAGTGATCGTTAGACTGAAGAGGATTTACCCAACCGTCGACGACATTGATCTTTTCCCCGGTGGAATGAGCGAAAGGCCGCTCCAAGGAGGCCTCGTCGGTCCTACGTTCGCTTGCATTATAGCCATACAATTCAGACAGCTGAGAAAGTGCGATAGATATTGGTAAGCATATTCTTATTCTAGATATTTAATTTAGAATTTTTAGATCCAAGCATTTTCGTAGCAAAAACTTCTTATACTAGATTTTTTTTAGTAGATTCAGGCATTTTATAGCAAAAATAAATTGTTGACAGGAACATTCAAATAACAAAATCCTAATTTATTATGAACAAAATTCTGTTTACAGTAGAGATAGAAAAGGACAATTAACTTCAATTTTAATTCTTGAATCTTTGAGGCGTTCACTTCGTGGTGCATTTTCAATATCAGGATAAGGAATGATGTGTGTGAAGCAATAATTCCAGCAATAACCCGGCGCTTCCACCATATTTTTAAATAATATAAATAATATTTCTTACAATAAATCAGCGACTAAAGGCAAACATTTTATAACCATTTAAGTAAAAGAAATAAAATCTATTAAATACTATTTTTTATAACAAATCAGCGACTAAAGGCAAACATTTCATAACCATTTAAGTAAAAGAAACAAAATCTATAAAACGCGATTTTTATAATTAGGATGCAATTATAAAAATCGCGTTTTATAGATTTTGTTTCTTTTACTTAAACCAAATTAATGGTGAATTAAAAACTCCCAAAAGTCAAATTTTTAAAATGTTTTTTTCTTCGAAGTGCACTAATTTAGATTCAATTTTCTTTCACTAAATATTTATACAATTATTATACAATACATTTCTAATATCAAAATGTTTACATTCTTATTAGTTTAATTTCTAAGGGGCTTATTGCCAGCTTCCATATTTTCCTCTTTCGGGGACATTTTCAAATAATCATATTTTCAAATGCGATACTTTAAATTCAACCATCTTTCTAGAATTCTTTAAACTATTCCTAATGAACAAAAATCGCTTGTCAAAGGCTTTACTTTGTACTTTCTTAAATTGTTATTACACATTTTGTTGGGTCTCACCAACCGCCTTAAAGGTGTAATTTTCAAAATGGTATATTTCAAAACAGCACTACTTAAAATTCGATTTTCTTTAAAATTATAATAACACAATCATTACATGACAATTTTCAACTATCAGAATGTTTACATTCGTTTTGGTTAATTGAATTATAAAGAAAGAATGCAATACAAAATTTTCCTAAAAGAAACATATACAAGCACAATTATCCCTTCTTATTCAAACACACCATACATTAAAATATAGCATCTTACAATTATACATAGATTAATCAGTTAAGATTTTCAATTAGAAGATAGAATTTCCAATTTATAGAACTGAAAATTGAATAATTACAATTTAATTTTCAGTTCTATAAATGAAAACTATAATAAATGAATGGACTATAAATAAAAATATGATATAATGGTGGTGAAAATGTAATTCGAAATTAATTAAGGAATTAATTATAATTCGAAGAGTTTTTAAAAGAACAATCCTTTCAATAGCAAACGAGACGCCAGCTCTTTATAAATAGTCTGAATTAAATGGTGCATGCGATTTGCGGAATTTACAGAAATACAAAAAAGGCGTGTAATGAATTGCAAAATATACATATTTTGATTACGTTAGGTACATTTATTCCCAATGCAATTATTTATCTGTTTCCCGCGGGCAATTACTACAAATAAAATTAAAACGTGTAGAGTTAAGTAATCTTCACGTAGGGGTAAGCGTTAATGAATTAATTTTGCGACGTTAATTCAAAATTTATTTATTAATCTTTCCGATAAAAGTTAATGAATTAATTTTGCGACGTTAATTCAAAATTTACTTATTAATCTTTCCGATAAAAGTTAATGAATTAATTTTGCGATGTTAATTCAAAATTTACTTATTAATCTACTACAATAAAAAAAAACAATATTTTTTTGCTTAATAATTGTCTTAGATTTACAAACTTTGCAAATTCTGTATTCTTCTTTTCTTATCCTTTAATGGATATTGAGTTACAAAATTAAATTATTATGAGATTTTGTAACATTAAAATGGATATTGAGTTTATTATGAGATTTTGTAATATTGAAATTAATTTTGTATTTAATGCATTTATTTTTGCATCATAATGGTTAAAAATAAAACCCTTTGTATTCCTTTCTTCACTTGTGAAATTTTTTAATTGTTAGAATCGCTTCACGTAACTCACAACAACTGATTGTCTGAGATTTTCTAACATTCGAGCTAATTTTATATATATTCTTTTATACAATTTACTTCTCCATCTAAATTGTTTCAGATTTTTTTAAGATTATAGCAACTTATAATTATGCATTTTTGTTTCTTTAATTGTCTCAAATTTCACCTATTTTCACATGTATTTGTGCTGTTAATAATTGTCTGAGTTTTTCTAACATTAGAGCTAATTTTATATATTTTTTTATGCTATTTATTTCTCCATCGAAATTGTTTCAGATTTTTTTTATTAAGATTATAGCTACTTATAATTATGATTTTTTGTTTCTTTAATTGTCTCAAATTTCACCTATTTTCACATTTATTTGTGTTGTTAATAATTGTCTGAGATTTTCTAACATTCGAGCTAATTTTATATATTTTTTTATACACATTATTTCTCCATCTAAATTGTTTCAGATTTTTTTTTAAGATTATATCTATTTACAATTATGCAATTTTCTTTCTTTTCACATTTATTTGTGTTTTTCCACAGGTACGAAAACGAGGATCCCACCGTGCGTTTCACGGAGGCGCAACTTCAAGAAATCAGAAAAATCACGCTGGCCAAAGTGCTGTGCGACAATCTGGACATTCAGTCGGACATGCAGAGGGCGGTTTTCGACATACCGTCGAATTTCCTCAACCCCAGAGTGTCCTGCCAGAGTCTGCCGGGCATCGACTATTCCGCGTGGAAGGAATCCAGCGGCAGGGGCTGCCTCATAGGCGACACCCAAGTGCAAGTCGGAGAATCGGCGTTCCCTAGCCCTTGCACCAGCTGTGTCTGCACATCAGAAGGGGTAAGAAATTATTTAAATTTACCATTAGATACTTTTTCTTTTAATAGTATAGACATTTCGACGAATTCACAAGCGCAAGGGTTCAGAATGATATTTTGAGAATTGTTAGATACTTTTTTTTAAATTATAGACATTTCGACGAATTCACAAGCGCAAAGGCTCAGAATAAAATTTTGATAATTGTTAGATACTTTAAAAAAAAATATAGACATTTCGAAGAAATCGCAAGCGCAAAGGCTCAGAATGAAATTTTGAGAATTGTTAGATACTTTTTTTTTAAAAAAAATTTAGACATTTCGACGAATTCTCAAGCGCAAAGGCTCAGAATGAAACTTTGAGAACATGTTAGATACTTAAAAAAAAAAAATATAGACATTTCGACGAATTCGCAAGCGCAAGGGCTCAGAATGAAATTTTGCACATTTTTGATTAAAAGAAAAACAAATTAATTAATAATATGATAATGTATACCTTTGAAACTCCAATGCCAAAGATTTTCGATTTTTTTGTTGAACTTTCTGAAGCACAATTCATCCTCAAAGTTGGATATTCTCGTATGACCCTTTCAAGATAAAAAAAAACTGCATAAAACATCGCATCCAGTTATCTAATTGATGCAAAACTTTGAATCTCTCTCATATATTTCTACATTTTATACGTATTATTGTACCCACTTCTCGAAATACATCCAAATCTCACCTGCATCTCCATCGCATTCTATTTTTCTTTCCATCTAACGTCTTTTACAGTGTAAGTAATTTTTTGCAGTTGGAAAAAGGGATTGATCGAATTTAATTGATCGTTGCCAGAAATGTTCCTTGTTTTCATTATAAGTCTTTTAACCGGTTTTTCATCATACTTTCTAACATTCCCATCCACTCATACACTGTTCTTCGCTTTGTCCTCTATGGTACACTTTTTTTAATATATATGTTCCCCTTGAAAGTGTTTTTATGACTGGGCTGCCGATTCTCTTCATTGCCTGGTTGATTCAAAATAGCAATAAAAATTGTTGAAGTATTATAATTTTTAAAGATGTAAGAAGATTAACAAGTTGACTATTTTTTCTACAACTAATTGTTTTTTTTTTTTATCAGGGCCAGTGTGCTTCACTAAGAGTAACAGACTGCAATCAACTGCTGAAAGAGTGGTCCAAAGATACGATATTGCGGGACGAAGTGTGTACAGCGCAATGCGGTTTCCTGCTGCAGGATAACACCGGCGTGAACTTTTTCAGTTCGCAAGCCCAAGCCATCAACCAGGAACTGATACCCCCTCCGAATAGAAACACGCGGTCCAGGAACATCGCCAACAATCGCTTCAGTACTTCATTCAACGGATTCAAGTTCCCCGATTTGACCCCATTCATAGCGAAATAGTCATGTAGTTTGTTGCTCCATAACACTGCCATTACACTAAAAAGGAAGAAGGAGGTGAAACAGTAATGTTTTAGCAATGTAGCGAATTAATGTGCGTTGTGTTGATTTAAGTAATTATTTAAAAAAAAGAATGTAAGCGATGCTTTTAAATAATCTTGCGTTTTTTGTTGAGGAAGAATGCCGTTTTTTGTTGAAATATGTAAGAAGTTTGCTTTTGATTTCAATTTCAATTTACTTTATTAACGGAATCTCCATTTCCAAATTACAATTATAATTACATATTAGAAATTTTATAAGAAAAGTGTGACGCTCTGAAAAGATTACAAAATATATGTATAAAAAAGGCAAATTGCCAATCACAAATTGAATCGAAAGTCCAATAATTTCGTCTCAAATTGAAAGGTCTAATAATTTCGATACGAATTTGAAAGTCCAGTAGTTTCGATTAATATTCGGAAGTCCGTTAATTTTAACAGTAATTTCAACTCGAGTTGGAAAGTACAATAATTTCGACTCAAATTTGAAAGTCCAATAATTTCGACTTGAATCCCAAAGTTCAGTAATTTCTAAAGTTCATTACTTTCGACGCAAATTCGAAAGTTTAAATAATTCGACAAAAATCCGAAAATTGCAATAATTTCGACACAAATTCGAGAGTCTAATAATTTACACTCAAATTCAAAAGTCCGATAATTTTCATTAAAGTTCAATTATTTGAATAAGTTGTAATAATTTCGGCTTAAATTCAAAATTCAATAATTTTGACTCAAATTGAAAGGTCTAATAATTTCGATATGAATTTGAATGTCCAGTAGTTTCGATTAATATTCGGAAGTCCGTTAATTTTGACAGTAATTTCAACTCGAGTTGGAAAGTACAATAATTTCGACTCAAATTTGGAAGTCCAATAATTTTTACTTGAATCCCAAAGTTCAGTAATTTCTAAAATTCATTACTTTTGACTCAAATTCGACAGTTTAAAAAATTTGATTTAAATTCAAAAATTGCAATAATTTCGACTCAAATTAAAAGGTCTAATAATTTCGATACGAATTTTAAACTCCAGTAGTTTCGATTAATATTCGGAAGTCTATTAATTTTGACAGTAATTTCAACTCGAGTTGAAAAGTACAATAATTTCGACTCAAATTTGGAAGTTCAATAATTTCGACTAAATTCGAAAATTCAATAATTTTCATTAAAATTCGAAAGTCCAGTTATTTCGGCTCGAATTCGAAAGTTGCAATAATTTCGACTAAAATTCAAAAATTCAATAATTTTCATTAAAATTCAATAGTCCAATTATTTCGGCTCGAATTCGAAAGTTGCAATAATTTCGACTAAAATTCGAAAATTCAATAATTTCCATTAAAATTCAAAAGTCCAGTTATTTCGGCTCGAATTCGAAAGTTGCAATAATTTCGAAGAAAATTCGAAAATTCAATAATTTTCATTAAAATTCAAAAGTCCAATTATTTCGGCTCGAATTCGAAAGTTGCAATAATTTCGACTTAAATTCGAAAATTCAATAATTTCCATTAAAATTCAAAAGTCCAATTATTTCGGCTCAAATTCGAAAGTTGCAATAATTTCGACTCAAAATCGAAAGTGCTTTAATTTCCACTCAAATTCAAAAGTCCAATAATTTCAACTCGAATACAAAAGTCCAGTAATTTCAATTCAAATTATAAAGATCAACACTTTCGACTCAAATTCCGGACTCTAGTAACTTCATTTAATATTCTAACTTCGACTTTCGAATTTGAATGGAAAATAATTTCAACTCGATTCCATTTCTATTAAAAATCTAAAGGTATTGCATCCTTCGATTCAAATTCTAAACTCCAATATTTTCTACAAAAAATCCAATAATCTAAATTTGGAAGTCTAATAATTTTTACTCAAACTCAGAAGTCAGGATTAAAAGAAAGAAAGAACTCAGAAAGTCAGAATTATTACAGAATAAGTCACGTGGAAACGAAGAGTGTTCCATTTTTTTCCACCAGATGGTGTGAGGGTCACAAAGAGGTGGAGTTTTACAGGCCGTGCGAAAACTACTAATAAGTTAACATTTTTATTATAATTTAAATTTGGATGTCCAATAATTTGTACTCGAAAAAGTCCAGTAATTTCAATTAATATTCTATGGTTTCGATTCAGATTCTAAAGTCCAATAATTTCGACTAAAATTCAAAAGCCCAATAATTTCGTCTTATATTTATAATATTAAATCTAACACAAATTCGAAAGTCCATGAATTTCGACTTATTTTCGGAAGCCTAATGATTTTAATTGGAATACTAAAATCGAGTAAGCTCAAAATTTGAATATTATCGATTGAAATTAGAAAGTTCACTAATTTCGACTTAAATCGGGAAGAACAATAATTTCGTCTCATATTCAGAAGTCTAATAGCTTTAACTCGAATTCAAAGGTCCCTTAATTTTGACTCTAATCCGAAAGTAAAAAAATCGAAAATTCAATAATTTTCATTAAAATTCAAAAGTTAAATAATTTTTGACTCAAATTCGAAAATTCAATATTTTTTATTAAAATTCGAAAATTCAATAATTTTCATTAAAATTCAAAAGTTCAATAATTTTTGACTCAAATTCGAAAATTCAATAATTTTTATTAAAATTCGAAAATTCAATAATTTTCATTAAAATTCAAAAGTCCAATTATTTCGGCTCAAATTCGAAAGTTGCAATAATTTCGACACAAATTCCAAAGCCTTGTAATTTCGATTAATACTCCAATAATTTTGGCTCAAATATAAAAATTCAGTAATTTCAATTAAAAAAGAAAAACGTAAATAATTTTAATTAAATTCTTCCTTAATTTTAACGCGAGGCAAATCTCATATTATTAAAAAAAAAGCGTACATAAATTTAATTAAATTCTTCCTTAATTTCAACGCGAGGCAAATCTCATATTATTGAAAAAAAAAAAAGCGTAAATAATTTTAATTAAATTCTTCCTCAATTTTAACGCGAGGCAAATCTATTATTTCAAGATATTAAGACCATCTTGAAATTTTTATTAAAAAAAAGAAAAACACTGTATTCCATAATATATTAAAATTATTGCACATAACACTTAGATTGTTTAATAAATACAGTGAGGATGATAAAAAAAAGCAACTGGCTAAAAATCAAGTGTAACAGTGTTTGTATTATTTATAAAAACATTCATCTTAAACCCACCCTCAGGGTGTAGGATCACAGTGTATATATAAACCCCATCACCCTACCACGGTATACGTAAGTAGGGTGAAGGGGTTCACACCCTGAGGGTCACCCCATTTACGTATACTGTGGTATATACTGTGACCCTACACCTTGAGGGTGGGTATAGGGTGAGTGTTTTTATATACAAAAAAAAAATATTAAGAATTAATCCTCGTTGTATAAAATCGAGCATTATTAGTGTCATTTGTTAAAACAAATTATGTGTGTTTTATTTAAATTAAAACAAATTATGTGTGTTTTATTTAAATTTGAACAAATTATGTGTGTTTTATTTAAATTTTATTTGAACGCGATCGAATGATTAATTAAAACACTCGGTTTGTTTCACTATTGCGTTGATGGGTTTGCTCAAAATAAATCACCATCATTTAGATAATTAAGGTAAAAAAAAACGGCAACAAAAAAGTAATTCTTTGTAAATAATATTCTTTATCCGATCTCTAACTATTATAAGATTCATTAAACTAAAAAAATAAAAATAATGAAAAGATTAATTGACAAAAAAAAAATATGTGGACGAAATAAAATTGAAACAACGAATTGTATTTTTTTATTATTAAATGAATTAATTAATTATTAGTAACATGAATGGACAAAAACAAAACTGATGGTTTGAATGGAAAGAGTGATTGTTTTTTTCTTTATTATTTTGCATTTATTATTATTTTTGTGTAAATAATTGTATTTTTAAATTAAGTTGTGATTTTTATGTATATTATTTAACTTTTTTTTGTTTTGTTGTAAGTTTTATTATTTTGTATGTTATTATTATTATTATTATTCAGTCAGTGTATTCTTATTTCTATTATTATTTTCTTTTTTCTGTATGTATAGTACTACTGCCCCCTTTTATTCTTTTTATTTTAAAATATATACCATTATTATTTTTATTTCGACTATTTTCTTTAAATGCGTATAAAAAAATAAACACCTGAAAATTAATTCTGAATAACAGAATATATAGATTTGAGCAGTATAATACGCCAGAACTCAATATCAAATTTCCTTGAAATTATCCCCTAATCGTAATGGAAAATACCTTTTTAGTCACTAATCGGCCATTCAAATATCCTTTCCCTAAATTTATATTATCCTTAATAAAATAAAGAATAGATTTTATACAGAAAAAAATAGCGTGGGAATAGCGTAATGGGGTGCCAGGTGTCAACTTGAGTTTCATTTATTCCACATTTTGGAATGAACAAAACTAAAGCTATTCCCAGTTCTTGGAAATCTCTTCGAATCTTTTTATTTAATTTAGGTGAAATGCAATTGGAAAACTCTGTATTATAAAAGTTGTTTCTTTACAATATTAATTGTAAGAAATTGTGGTGACAACATCTATTGATCATCTCTTATATTTTAATTTTATTTATTTATTTACGGAATCACCATTTTACAAAATATATTTCATTTACAAAATTTTAACAATAATAATTTTTTTTATTTATAAATTTCCCATGTTGTTAAATAATTATAAAATTAAATTAATTAACAAGCTCATAAGCAACGAATGAAACGCGCACGAATTAAGTTGAAACACAATTAATTAAATTACCCCACAACACTCCAATAAAATTAACATCGACAAAACGAAACAACTCCCGAGGCGGAAATTCACACAAAACTCACAATAATCGCTCCTGTTAATTAACAACAACAACAAAAAATATATATATGCGTTAATTAATTAATTAATCGATTAATTAAATTCTGCATATTTCTCCTCTACTGGGACGGGGCGTGCTTTAATAAATATCATAAAATCCAACCAAGCCCTATGCAAATATCTATATATAATAGACGCTCCGTTTAGTGGAAACGGGTAGTTCGGTGAAAATGAAGCGGGCGAAAAGCACGGAATTCAGTGACATGGAAAAGGCGCAGAAGGCGGCCGACGAGCCCTTCAAGCCCAAGAATAAGTATCCGGGCTTCCTGAAGAATTTGAAAGAGTATTGCGTTGAGTACACGGAGAGTACGAGTCTGCATGGGGTGAAATATATGGGCGAGAGGAAGAGTACTAAGTGTGAAAGGTTAGAAATTATATATAGTTTTAATCTGCTTAATAAGCACTTTAGAGTTGCTTAATATTACTATTACTGCCTAATTTCGAATTTAGACACTTTTAATGCCTAATCGAGACATTATTGTAACTCACATATCTTACCTAATTTAGATTTGAAAGTCAATTTTATTGCCTAATTTTAACTTTGATGTTATATATAACGCCTAATCCTGACTTTCACGTCATTTTAACTCATATATTGTCTACTTTAGAATGTAAATTCGATTGTATTGCCTAATTTCCACTTTAAATTGACTATATTGCCTAATTTTGATTTTAAAGTTATTTTTATTGCCTAATTTCAATTTTAAAGTTATATATAATGCCTAATACTGACTTTAACGTCATTGTAACTCACATATATTGCCTACTTTAGACTATAAAGTCAATATTATTACCTAATTTTAACTTTAAAGTCACAGTTAGTAACATATTTTGCCTATTTTATACTTTACAGTCAATATTATAGCCTAATTTTGACTTGAAAGTCACTGTAAGTTACATATTTTGCCTATTTTATACTTTAAAGTCAATGTTATTGCCTAGTTTTGACTTTAAAGTCATATTTATTGCCTAATCCTCACTTTAACGTCATTATAACTCGCATATTTTGCCTACTCTAGACATTAAAGTCAATATTACTGCCTAAGTTTGACATTAAATTAACTTTTATTGCCTAATCCTTACTTTAACATCATAATAACTCACATATTTTGCCTACATTAGACTTTAAAGTCACTTTAACTCACATATTTTGCCTACTCTAGACTTTAAAGTCAATAGAATTGCCTAATTCTGACGTTAAAGTCATTTTTATTACTTAATCCTGAATTTAACGTCACGGCAACTTACGTATATTGCCCAATTTATACTTTAAAGTCATATATAATGTCTAATCCTGACTTTAACATCACTATAACTAACATATATTGCCTACTTTAGACTATAAAGTCAAAATTATTGCCTAATTTTGACTTTAAAGTCATTGTAAGTTACATATTTTGCCTATTTTATACTTGAAAGTCATATATAATGCCTAATTCTCACTTTAACGTCATTCTAACTCACATATTTTGCCTATTTGAGACATTAAAGTCAATATTATTGCCTAATTTTGACATTAAAGTAACTTTTATTGCCTAATCCTGACTTGAACATCATAATAACTCATACATTTTGCCTATTTTAGACTTTAAAGTCAGTTTTATTGCCTAATTTTGACTTTGAAATCACTGTAACTCACATATTTGCCTACTTTAGTCAATAGTATTGCCTAATTCTGACGTTAAAGTCACTTTTATTACCTAATCCTGAATTTAACGTCACGGCAACTCACGTATATTGCCTAATTTATACTTTAAAGTCATATATAATGCCTAATCCTGACTTTAACGTGACTGTAACTAACATATATTGCCTAATTTAGACTATAAAGTCAATATTATTGTCTAATTTTGACTTGAAAGTCACTGTAAGTTACATATTTTGCCTATTTTATACTTTAAAGTCAATGTTATTGCCTAGTTTTGACTTTAAAGTCATATATAATTCCTAATTCTCACTTTAACGTCATTCTAACTCACATATTTTGCCTACATAGGACATTAAAGTCAATATTATTGCCTAATTTTGACATTAAAGTAACTTTTATTGCCTAATCCTGACTTTAACATCATAATAACTCACATATTTTGCCCACCTTAGGCTTTAAAGTCAGTTTTATTGCCTAATTTTGACTTTAAAGTTACTGTAACTCACGTAACTGACGTATATTGCCTAATTTATACTTTAAAGTCAATATTATTGCCTAATTTTGACTTGAAAGTCACTGTAAGTTACATATTTTGCCAATTTTATATTTTAAAGTCAATGTTATTGCCTAGTTTTGACTTTAAAGTCATATTTATTGCCTAATTTTGACATTAAAGTCACTTTTATTGCCTAATCCTGACTTGAACGTCATAATATCTCACATATTTTGCCTACTTTAGGCTTTAAAGTCAATAATATTGCCTAATTCTGACTTTAAAGTCACTTTTATTACCTAATCCTGAATTTAACGTCACGGTAACTCACGTATATTGCCTAATTTATATTTTAAAGTCATATATAATGCCTAATCCTGACTTTAACTTCACTGTAACTCACATATTTTGCCTACTTGAAACATTAAAGTCAATAATATTGCCTAATTTTGGAATTAAAGTCACTTTTATTACCTAATCCTGATTTTAGCGTCACGTATATTGCCTAATTTAGACTTTAACGTCATTTCAACTCATATATAATGCCTATTTTAAATCCTTAAGTCAAAATTATTGTCTATGTTTGACTTTTAAGTCACTGTAACTCATATATTTTGCCTACTTTAGACTCTAAAGTCAATATTATTTCCTAATTTTTACGTTAAAGTAACTTTTGTTGCCTAATCCTGTCTTTAACGTCATTGTAACTGGCACATATTGCTTACATTAAACATTAAAGACATTTTTAGTGCCTAATTTTGACGTTAAAGTCACTTTTATTGCCTAATTCTGACTTTACCGTGACTTTAACTCAAATATATTGCCTACTTTAGACTTTAAAGTCAATATTATTGCCTAATTCTGACTTTAATGTTATTGTAATTCACACAATTGCTTATGATATAATTATTTGTTGTTTGTTTTGTTTCAAATTTTAGATTCAGTTGGCTATTGGTTTTCGTCATCTCGTTATACATCTGCATTGGGCTGATCATAAAAACGTACGAGAAATGGGAGACTTCGCCGGTGATCGTGAGCTTCGCCCAAAGTCCAACGCCGATCTGGCAGATTCCGTTTCCCGCCGTGACGGTCTGCCCGGAAACGAAAGCGCGCCAGAGCGTTTTCAACTTCACGCACTTCTACCACCTGAACAACGAAAACCCGGAGAATTTCACGCAGAAAGAGTGAGTTGCGTCAAGGGGGACCGTTATTTATTGAAGCATTGTTAGTTTGGAACATTTTCAGTACATGGCTCTGGTGTGCGATCAGCATCTATATCAAGAAGGGAATGATACGACGGATTATAGGACGATTGACTTTTATTCTAAAGTGAGTAAAAGAGTAGCGCGCGTTTATATGGCGTGCTTGTTTCTGGAATTTTCCAGAACTTTTCATGATGCCGCGTTTACCGTCGCTCGCTCGGTGGAACATTCCGGAATGTTCTTTCCAGTTAATTCTTTCACTTTTGTTACAATTTCTTATTTTCTTTTATATTTCTATTTGTATTTACTTTTTTTATTATTCCCAATTTACATTACAATATAATTTAATCATCTCCGAACAATAACTATTCTTTTTAAATTATTTATAATTGAGGCTTCTACTTCGTTATACATTGTTCTTTAAAGCTGTACTTTAATTCCCCGCCCCCCCCCCCCTTATCTTTGTAATTCCATATATATACCGCCAGCGTGATTGGTTTAAGTACTCTTAGTTTGATAATGACAAGTGAAAATTGTTGAAACTATAGTCACTAAACTAAAATTAAGGTTATAGAAACAAAGTGAATCAGTGTTTTTATTAAAACTATTATTTTTATTTAATTTAGGTGGCACCATCAATGTTTGAAATGATGTGGATGTGCAAATGGACCAACATCAACGAAACCTGCGATAACTTATTTACTCCGATTTTAACGGAAGAAGGAATTTGCTACACGTTCAACATGCTGGATAGGGACGACATTTACAAAAATGAAGTGTGAGTAATAAATAAAAAATGAGATTTTGCTCTGGCTTTCGCCTGACGATTACAGATCAACAATAAAAAGTCCAAATAAGAAGAATCAAAAATTGATTCTAATTCTTGATTGTTCAAGGCCTTCAATTCAATTTCAATGTTGTTTCTTCTAAGTGCCGTAATTTAGATATATTTTGGTCTTTGAACATTAATTAAAAAAAATATATATATTAACACCCCCCCCCCCTTTCGGATTAGTAAATAAAAATTAGATTTGGCTCTGGCTTTCGCCTCACGATTACAGATCCAAAACAATAAAAAAAGTCCAAATAAGAAGAATCAAGAATTGATTCTAATTCTTGATTGTTCAAGGCCTTCAATTCGTGGTATATTTTCAATTTCAATGCTGTTCCTTCTAAGTGCCGTAATTTAAATATATTTTGGTCTTTACACATTAATTAAAAAAAAAAAAATTAAACAATTCGGGTTAATAAATAAAAATTAGATTTGGCTCTGGCTTTCGCCTCACGATCACAGATCCAAAACAATAAAACATCAAGAATTGATTCTAATTCTTGATTCTTTAAGGCGTTCAATTCGTGGTATATTTTTAAGCCAAATTGTTTATTAAAAAAATCCCTAACGATATTACATTCGTCAACGGGGTATATTTTAATGGGTGTTTAAATAAGACTCTTTGTACTTGCTGCATCGTAAGGAAGTCTGATGGTCCGAAAAGGACATCACCAGCTATTCAAACGAGATGAATGATGCTTGCAAAAACTCACTTGTTGTGTTTGTTGTAGTTACCACAACAGGGATTTCTTAAGTCACAAGCAAGACCGGCACGGATGGACATTGGAGAACAACTATATGCCGGATGCAGGAAAAGACACATTTCCAAGGAGGGCGATGTCGGCTGGAGCTGGAGCTGGACTGATGCTTTTGATGCGAGGCTACGATTACGATTTGGATTACATTTGTAAAGGCCCAGTTCAGGGATATAAGGTTAACGGAATATAATAAACATTTTGTTCGAATAATGAAGCCAGAGTAATTAAAAAAATATATAATTGATTTAATAGAAGAAGAAAAAAAAACTGGCATTCCATTGAATGAAATGGACGTATATTTCTTTTCACGTGGGAAATATTCACGCAACTCATAGAAGAAGAAAAATCTGACATTCTTGTTAATATATGGCAATTTCTTTCTATTTAGTAAATATTCACTTGATTCATAGAACAAGGAATTACTCACAATTGAAACACTTTTTATTCCTTACTTCACTTTTATTTTTTATATACGTTAGATGTACATTTCGAGTGCCAAGCACTCATTATCAATAACTAATAAGGAATTACTGATATTCCTGTGAAAATATGTCAATTCCTTTCCATCTGGGAAATATAGCACAAATTGTAGAAAAAATCGGACATTCCTATGAAACAGACGTCTATTTGTTAGATGAAAAAGAAAAAAAACTGATGTTCCTGTTAAATTATGTCTATTTATTTCCATCTGAGAAATATCCAAGCGATTCATAAAAAATGTCTCCACCTGGGAAATATCGACACAACTCATAGAGGAAAAAAAAGATATTTCTGTTAAAATATGTCAATTTCCTTTCATCTGTGAAATATCCGCTCGATTCATAGAAGAAGAAGAAATTGGTCTTTCTATGTAAATATGTAATTTTTTGTATCTGGGAAATATCTACGCAACTCGTAGAATAAATCTGACATTCCTATGGAAATATGTCTATTTGTTGTTATAGGCGCAACTTTTATAAATAAAACTGAAATTCTTATTAAAATATGTCTATTTCTCTCCATCTGGAAATATCTACGTGATTCACAAAAGAAGAAAAAAAACTGACAATCCAGTAATAATGGGTCCATTTGTTTCCATCTGGGAAATATCCACGCAACTCATTGAAGAAAAAAAACTGACATTCTTATTAAAATATGTCTATTTCTCTCCATCTGGAAATATCTACGTGATTCACAAACGAAGAAAAAAACTGACAATCCTGTAATAATGGGTCCGTTCGTTTCCATCTGGGATATATTTACACAACTCATTGAAGAAAAAAAAACTGACATTCTTATTAAAATATGTCTATTTCTTTCCATCTGGAAATATCTACGTGATTCACAAAAGAAGAAAAAAACTGACAATCCTGTAATAATGGGTCCGTTCGTTTCCATCTAGGAAATATCCACACAACTCATTGAAGACAAGAAAAACTGACATTCCTGTTGAAATATGTCTATTACTTTTCATCTGCGAAAACCCTGATATTTCTAGGTAAATATATTTTTCTTTTTTCATCTGTGAAATGTCTCAACTCGTAGAAAAAATCTGGCAGTCCTATGAAGATACGTGTATTTGTTTCCACCTGAGAGATATACACGCAACTCATAGAAGAAGAAAAAACTGGCATTCCTGTTAAAATATATCTATTTCCTTTTATCTGTGAAATATCCACACTATTCATAGAAGAATAAGAAAATGACATTTCTGTGAAATTTTTTTTCATTCCACCTGGGAAATATCCACGCGACTAATAGAAAAAATCTGACATTGCAGTTGAAAATACGTCAATTTATTTCAACACAAGAAGAAAAAATAACTTTTCATCTGGGAAATATCCACATAACTCATAGAAGAAAGAAAAAAAAACTTATATTCCTGTGAAAATACGTCCATTACTTTCTACCTAGGAAATATCCACGCAACTCACAGAATAAGAAAAATAACTGACATTTCTATGAAAATATGTCAATTTATTTCCATCTGGGAAATATCCAGGCAACTCACAGAAGAAGAAAAAAAACTGACATTTCATATTCTATGTAGGAAATATCCACGCAACTCACAGAATAAGAAAAAAACTGACATTTTTATGAAAATATGTTAATTTATTTCGATTTAGGAAATATCCATGCAACTCACAGATTAATAAAAAAACTGACATTTCTATGAAAATATGTCAATTTATTTCCATCTGGGAAATATCCAGGCAACTCACAGAATAAGAAAAAAACTGACATTTCTATTGAAATATGTCAATTTATTTCCATCAGGGAAATATCCAGGCAACTCACAGAATAATAAAAAAACTGACATTTTTATGAAAATATGTTAATTTATTTCCATGTGGGAAATTTCCAGGCAACTCACAGAATAAGAAAAAAACTGACATTTTTATGAAAATATGTTAATTTATTTCGATCTACGAAATATCCACGCATCTCACAAAATAAGAAGAAAAAAAACTGACATTTCTATGAAAATATGTCAATTTATTTCCATTTGGGAAATATCCAAGCAACTCACAGAATAAGAAAAAAACTGATATTTTTATGAAAATATGTTAATTTATTTTGATCTAGGAAATATCCACGCAACTCACAGAATAAGAAAAAAACTGACATTTCCATTGAAATATGTCAATTTATTTCCATCTGGGAAATATCCATGCAACTCACAGAATAATAAAAAAATGACATTTCTATGAAAATATGTCAATTTATTTCCATCAGGGAAATATCCAGGCAACTCACAGAATAATAAAAAAACTGACATTTTTATGAAAATATGTTAATTTATTTCCATGTGGGAAATTTCCAGGCAACTCACAGAATAAGAAGAAAAAAAACTGACATTTCTATGAAAATATGTCAATTTATTTCCATCTGGGAAATATCCAAGCAACTCACAGAATAAGAAAAAAACTGACATTTCTATGAAAATATGTGAATTTATTTCCATCTGGGAAATATCCACGCAACTCACAGAATAAGAAAACAACCGACATTTCTATAAAAATATGTCAATTTATTTACATCAGGGAAATATCTCATCGATAACAACAGCTGTTTATTGTTATCTTTTATTTTTGTAGATTTTACTTCATCAACCTGGCGAAATCCCAAGAATGAGCTCGCAGTACTTCAGAGTGCCGTTCAATCAGGAGATGATAGTGGCCGTGAAGCCGGAAATGATGACGACCTCCGAAGGTTTGGTGAATTACGACCCGAAACGAAGGCAGTGCTACTTCTCCTGGGAAAGGACGCTTCGGTTCTACAAAAACTACACGCAGCAGAACTGCGACGTGGAATGCTTGACGAATTTTACGTTGTCGAGATGTGGATGCGTTGCTTATCACATGCCACGTAAGTAAAACAATAATAGAATGCAAAAAATAAATTCTTTATTACTTATTTCTACTTTATTGCTTCACTAGTTTTTAATTTTAACTCAAAAATCAGCATATTTGACTAACTTTAAGTGAAAAAAGAAAAAAAAAATGAATACAAAAGAAAATGAATTGTTTAGTACTTATTTCTACTTTATAGCTTCACTAGTTTTTAATTTTATCTTAAAAATCAGCAAAGACGGATATTTCCCAGATGGAAATAAATTGACATATTTTCAAAGAAATGTCAGTTTTTTCTTATTCTGTGAGTTGCGTGGATATTTCCCAGATGGAAATAAATTCACATATTTTCATAGAAATGTCAGTTTTTTTTTCTTATTCTGTGAGTTGCGTGGATATTTCCCAGATGGAAATAAATTGATATATTTTCATAGAAATGTTAGTTTTTTTCTGTATTTCTCAAGTTGTACATACAATTTTTACATTTAATATTTAATATTTATAATAATGGTTGATAAATACATCAGAAAATGGCTATCGACCATCGATCTTTCTGCCATTTAATTTTATATTAGTAATCTTAGTATAAAATTAAAGTTGTACAAATAAAGTAAATCAGTCTTTTTTTATTAAAACCTAACTAATTTCAACTTTAAGGCATTTATTTTTACCTAAATTTGTTCTAAATTTCAATTCATTTCGGTTTTGTCCAATTTGTTGTTCTAAAATCACTTACAATATTCAATTTAAAGTCATTGCAACTCACTTTGGTTAAGTAATTTGATCTTTAAGAGGGAGGTCTTAAAGATCAAATTACTTAACCAAAGTGAGTTGCAATGCTTCATTTTGATTTTAAAGTCATTGTCATTGCGTCTAACATTTTTTTTTAGCAAATTTGAATATTAAGGCCTCCTTTACTGCGAAATTTTTATTTAAAAGTAAATTTATGTCATGGTAATTTAAAAAATATAACTGATTTAATAGGAGAAGGAAAAAGCTGACATTCTTATTCAAATATATCAATTTCTTTCTACAAGCGAAATATCATTATCACCCATGAATGTATTTATTTTTTCTTGAAATACATAAATTTAAATCAATATTATTTTACATTTAATGAAACGTTCAGTCACTTGAAATTAGGCAAAAGGTGGAGCTTGTGTCGTCTTTAATTTATTATGATTAATATTATTTTAGATGATGAAGCTACTCCCGTTTGTGGTTCTGGAAAGATCGTTTGCCAAATGGAAGCGAAAGGTGAATTTAAATTTAATCTCAATATATTTAATATTAAATCATTAAAGATTTTTTTAACTTGAATGAATAATAAATTCTCTCTTCAGATGATTTACTTGCTGCACAAGTAACAGCCGGCTTGTCGAATTACAACAGTATATTGGAACAGTCGGCAGTTGATCAATCTGTGAAGTGTGACTGTCTGCCGGCTTGCACTTCATTGACTTACAACGCCGAAACGTCACAGGCGGATTTCGAGTGGAGGCAGCTTTTTATGGCGTATAAATCCAACATGACCGAATTTCCCGGGTGAGAAAAAAAAAAAAGTTTTAAAATGAAAAAAAAAAAAACAAAAATAAAATAAAAAAAATCGTCCTGGGTGAGAAGAAAAAAATAGTTTTAAAAGGAAAAAAAAAATCGAATTTCCTGGGTAAGAAAAAAAAAATAGTTTTAAAAGGAAAAAAAATCGAATTTCCTGGGTAAGAAAAAAAAGTTTTAAAATGAAAAAAATAAAAAAATCAAATATCCGGGCTGAGAAAAAAAAAATATATTTTTAAAATGACAAAAAAATCGTAATTAATTATTAAATTAAACTTGTAAATTAAATTCGCTTGGTTTGGTTTTACTTATGTTAAATAAATGAAATAAAGATGATTCACACATTTGCAGTTATTTAAAATACAATGAAATTAAACAAGGAATAATTAAACCAGCAATAAGACTCCCTCATAAAATGCGCGAACTTTGGCCGAAAGGCTGTTGGCCGACAGCCGATTGTCGGTAAATAAAATATTAATATTTACTGTTAATTTCTTTCACATTTATATATATAATGTACTGACAATTAAGATTATTTATGTATATATTAAACAAGGAAAGTTATATATATATATATATATATATATAAAGAATATTAATTGTCAGTACATTATATATATAAATTTTAATGCCATTATAAAGAATGAAATGACATAATTATTTTCTATTTTACGTTCGCTAAATCTGGAAATAATTTTTTAATTCTTTTCTAACCATTTTTATTTAATTTATTTAAATAACTGCGACCATGTGAATGAATACACTTTTCTATTTATATTTTACGTTCCTTCATTTTCAGTATAATGATGACAAGAATGACGATTTTCTTCAAAGAACAGCAATTCATCACCTCGACAAGGAACGAACTGTACGGCTACGCGGATTTCATGGCCAACTGCGGAGGACTGGTGGGATTATTCATTGGATTTTCCTTCCTATCTTTAGTGGAGACTTTATATTTTATAACGCTGCGTCTTTGCTGCAACATCAAAAATTACGGAAGGCACTACTGGTCTGGATCACCGGAATTGGTCAACAACGACGCTTACATGCATACGGAGTAATCATGTTATGCAATAATAGGCGTAACTGAGAGAAGGTTTTAATGGTGCAAACTAAGCTATCCTGCTATGTTTGATAGTAACTAACCTAATGTAAACAAGAAGAGTTTGATCTCTCTTGTCATCTCCCCTTTGCTAATATGATATGATTCTCTCTAAATTATCATAGTAAATTATAATAAATTGTACATTTCAATTTTAATTTGTTGATTGTTAAGGCTTTCACTTGGTTATACATTTTGGGTTTATTAAATAAAACACTTTTTCACTTTGTATAACTTGTTATTTTATTTTAGTGACTATAGTTTACTCTTAGTTTGATAACGATGCTCTATGCTTCGAAACTATAGTCACTAAAATAATATAACAAGTTATACAAACAAAGTGAAAAAGTATTTTATTTAATAAATTTCAATTTTATTTACTTTAGGTATGCTTATTGCATGCATTTAAAAAAATATATATTTTAAACTTGAATATATAAAGCAAGAACTGTTAAATTTCCGTTGATATTTACGCAAATAAGACATTCAACCTTTTTATATAATTTAATAATAATAATAGTAATAATAATAATTTATCTACTACTTATAGTACAACTTGTTAAAATTTTATAAAATGGTGATTTTTCCGTAAATAAATATTATTATTATTAATTTAGAATTAATTAATAATTACAAATTACAAATTAATTAATAATTTATAATCTGAATACTTCAATAACATGTCTATTACATTAGTATTAAGCTAAATTGTAAATGGTCAGCCGTATATTGAATAAATAAATAAATTTATTGTATTGTTTACATTGTTGATAAATTTAAATTAAACAGCTGTAATTTATAATAATTTCTGTAGATTATTTTTTGTAAAGATTTCTCAAAGAAGTTAATAATTTGTGGTAAAGTGCTCTGTAATTTTACTGACCCTTTCTTAATGTATCCCTCTATGATAAAGTAAAATTTACTTTATCATAGATGGTGCTGCTATATATTCCACGAGATGATATGTATTTTCATTTCAAATGAAAAATTATTTATAGTAAAAATACAATTTAATAATTGTGTTTTTTGATTTGTTGAAACAAATGTGTTTGATGAGTCAACAATCAAAACTATCATTGAAAAGATTGTAATAAAAAATCCGTTCTGTATTTTCAAGTTAATATAAGCTAAATTAAATAAAATGAAAAGAAACAAAGATGATTCACACATTTGCAGTTATTTAAATTACAATGAAATTAAACAAGGAAAATTGAAAAAGGATTGATCGAATTTTATTGATCATTGCCAGAAATGTTCCTTGTTTAATTTCATTGTATTATAAGCTATATATTTTTAATGAATAATAATGAAATATGATTAATATTAATCAGTGGTATTATGAGCGTAAAATTAATTGAATATAAAAAAGGAAATATAAAAATGAGGAAAACTTGTACAGTTTTTTTACATTTTTTACTACACTTATTGAAGTGGTTCTTGTATAAATCTCTAAAAATATGCATTATTCTGGACAAAAAAAAATTAGTTTCTCATTTTTTTTTTGTCCAGAATAAAAAATGTGAAAAAAACTGTACAAGTTTTCATCATTTTTATATTTTTTCTCTCTCTTTTTAATGTTGTAATGTTCTACTAACTGTAATTATTTATATTGTATGTGTTATTATATATTTTTTTGTAATTTTGAAAAGGGAGAAATCCGTAAATTAATAAATAAATAAATAAACATTTAAATGAAACTCAAATAAAAATATTTTTAAATAGATTTATTACACAAATTTTAAATAAATAATAATTATAAATGTTAATTAAAGTAACATTTTTTTAATTAATATTACATTTATTTCATACAAAAATATATAATTTAAAGACAAAACAAATCTTATTTAAATTGATTTTTTTTTTAAATTCAACCATAACAAAAAAAAACATTTAACAATTTCATTATTTAATTATACAGCTTATTTAACTATTCTTGCTAATCAATAAATATTTTATTTACTTTATTCTTCTTAATAATACAATGCTATTATATTAATTTATAGTATAAAAATATGAATTATACAACACACAATATACATTTTTCTTTATATTCTTTATAAACGATGAGTTAGAATAATTTGTTTATTTGGACGGACAATAATTTGCGTATTTTAATTCTACATATTATTAAAAAAAAAATCAAACTAATATTAATTGAGATTTTCTAAATTTGCAACAGGAGCGGTTAAACTTTGATTACAGACTATTTTATTTTCGTTATTATAAATTCGACATGTACACATTAATGACATTAAATTATTAAAAGATCATATTATAAAATATATTCTATAAAGATATTATTATAAATAAATAAATTTTGTTGACCAACAGAAAATAAAAGACCCAATTACAGGATAATATAATTATAAAACATAAATGAACAATAGTAATAAGAAATAAACATGAACAGCACAAAGACAGGCTGAAAGACCTCTGGTCGATAGCCAGTTTGTGAATTTTGATTTATTATAACAGACAGAATTATAACATATGTTAAAGTGTAAACACACACCTCATTGTACAAAATTCATAAATAAAGATATTTATATATTTATATATATAAATTATACAAATGAAATTAATGTGGAGCGACAATTGACGAAAAGTTATCATTAAATAAATCGCATGTTGAATTTATTCCATTGAATACGTTACACATAACATTTATAGGTGATTCACAATGAACTGTTTGGGATTGATAAATAAATATTTTGATGCGTATTATTTTTATTTTGTATTTTCTCGTAATTTGTGATTGGTAATTTGCCTTTTTTATTGTAATGTTTTTAGAGCGTCACACTTTTCTTATAAATTTTTTAATATGTAATTATAATTGTAATTTGGAAATGGAGATTCCGTTAATAAAGTAAATTGAAATTGAAATTGATTCTAAACCCGACATTGTTTTATTCCATTGAATACGTTTCACATAACATGGGTGTTTTTAAACCCGACATTGTTCTATTGAAATTGTTATAAAATGTTGATTTATTTCAAACAAAGGCTTTGCATATGTAATTATTAAACATATGTTAACAATAAGTTAAAATATCTTCAATTTGGTTCTCATTAATCACTTGATGAAACATGTTTACAAAATTGATAAATAAATAAAAGTCACTTGGTTTGTTTCAATACTATATAGTAGTGAAACAAACCAAGTGACTTTTATTTAATTATCAAATAAGTTAAAACTTACAGTTTCAGAACTGAAAAAAAGTGATTTTTATAAATCAACATGTAAAGACTAACCGGCAGGTCGTTTGAAAAGACCTAAAAATCCTAAAATAGCATCAAAAAACAACAAATAAACCAGCGTTTCTCTATACATTGCATTATGAATAAATAATTTTCGTGAAATACAAATCAAATACTCACGTAATTAAATAAAAATGGTTCTTGGATGTTCGAGGCGTTCACTTAATAATAATAATAATAACTTTATTTGTATACCCAAGAATAGAATACAAAATATAAAAACAACATTTTCAATTTTGATTTAAAGAAAACACTTAACTTTTTTATACCACTTTTGTTTTACTTTAGTGGCTTAAACTTAGTTTGATAATGATTACCGCGTAATTGAAACTAGTCAGTAAAGTAAAATAAAAGTGGTATAAAAAAGTAAAGTGTTTTCTTTATATCATAGATGATTTGAAGATAATTAATAAATTATTTCCACATTTAGCTCTAACTTTAAAAGACAACAATCAATTTTTTCTATTAATCATTTTGCTTTCCTATTAAATTTTCAATCAGAAACTTATTTGACCGTATTCACCAGGGAAAGTACCATGATGGACACATCACCATTTTTTTTATTATTGTATTTAGTTTCGAATCCGATTATCGATATAGCACTATTTATTTTACGACTAAACGCTCCAAAAAAAAAAAAAGTATCACGTCTTATTCCTTAAATATCCTAACATTAAATTTCACTTTTGTACGATTTCATCGATAAGGTATCACTCAGCAGAATGTCGCCGTATTCCTTCGAATCGTAATTATCTTTGGGCGGGCGCCTCTCGACCTCCACGTCGGAATCCGAGTCGACGTCGATGGCGTCCAGGTGTTTCGGCGATCCTCTGAAGGACTTCATCGATAAACTCTTCTCCAGAATGCGGTCGGCTTCTGCCTCCCACGGCGTCGGCGGTGGCTCTCTGGCGGAATAAAAATAAATACACAAACATATAAACTTCGACTAGTTAAGTTGTGATGGTTAAATGGGGGGATTTTCGTTGTTGAAAATTTCGATGTTAAAAACATATCGAAATTTTCAACGACGAAATGCTATTTTGTGTCTACCTTTAGAAATCTAAAGCTTAAATTATTAGTCTTTATTTATTAATTTATATTTAATAATAAATAAATTTTAATAGAAAATAAACAGTCTACATTACGTGATTATTTTAATTAAAAAAAAGCTTATATTTTAAGATATATACAGGAAAAAAATAGCTAATGGTTTAATCAAATGAATTATTTACGTTGAATAATAATTATATAATACTTAATAGCTAACAATCTCTCATTGATAATTAGCTATTGGGCGCGTTCAGGGATATTTTAAACATTTATTTTTTTTTTATTTATTTACTTAAACGGTATAAAACCTTTTTACAAATTAATTTATTAATTCATGATCATACACTTATATAAATAATAATTAATTGTTTAATAACTGCGCACAAATAACTTTTAATTAAGTAAAATTATAATTAATGGTTTTAATATTTAGACATCGGCAGTTCATATCGCTGCAAAACGCTTGATGTTCCCAGAACGGCACAAATTCTAGTTTGTCAGTACTGAAAATATTGTGGTTTTGTTTACAGCTGCACGGCTTGAAAAGCGATCCAGCGGAAAAAATATATGCTTTACCGTTTGATAAAGCGCTGAAGCGCTACACATAAAACGGTACCGTTCAACGACACCGCTTTTGTAAAGCGCTGTAGTGCTATACATAAAGCGATTCCGTTCAGCAAAACAGCTTTAGTAAAGCGCTGCAGTGCTATACATAAAGCGATTCCGTTCAGCGACACAGCTTTCGTAAAGCGCTGCATTGCTATACATAAAGCGATACCGTTCAGCGAAACAGCTTTAGTAAAGCGCTGCATTGCTATACATAAAGTGATACCGTTCAGCGAAACAGCTTTAGTAAAGCGCTGCAGTGCTATACATAAAGCGATTCCGTTCAGCGACACAGCTTTTGTAAAGCGCTGCAGTGATATACATAAAGCGATTCCGTTCAGCGACAACGCTTTCGTAAAGCGCTGCAGCACTTCAGTTCTCTGAACGCGCCCATTGATAAAGGGTATGTAGTACCCGAAATGTACAAGGAAGCGTTATTTAGATGGTTTTAACAAGGAGAACCTATTTCCAAACTAGATGGAGAAAAATCAACTTAGATGACAGGAAACCGATTTTTGAGACACGTTTATCCGTAAACACTAACTACATCGCAAAATCTTGAATGGCTGCCGAGATTTTTGGCGTATTTCGATTTTCTGTCATTTCTGAAAATCGCTGTAACTTTCACAATTTTCTGTAAAATAAACAAAAATCAAAGGTAAATTCAGATTTTTTTCTATAAATCACGGTTTTCGAGAAGTATCATAAAGTTATACTGTTTAATAAAGTTGGCTGTGGAAAATAACGGGAAAGGTTTTTTAGGTTATTGCTGGCTATAATATTATTTTCCACAGCCAACTATAAAGAAAGGTTTTTTTGGGTCATTGCCGAATATGATGTTGATATACATTAAAAAAATCTTGCTCGTTATTTCCACAGCCAACTTTATTAAAATTAAAAAAATACATAAAATCTACATTTATTTCAAATATGAATAGCCATAATTATATATGGCTGTAAATATCAAAGAATTATTATTAGTAATAATGACTGAATAACTTTGGTTGGCTGCCGAGATTTTTGGCGTATTTTGATTTTCTGTCATTTCCGAAAATCGCTGTAACTTTCACAATTTTCTGTAAAATAATCAAAAACCAAAGGTATTCAGATTTTTTTCTATAAATCATGGTTTTCGAGAAATCATCATAAAATAATACTTTTTAATTAAGTTGGCTGTGGAAAATAACGAGAAAGGTTTTTTAGGTTATTGCTAGCTATAATATTATTATCCACAGCCAACTTTAAAGAAAGGTTTTTTAAATCATTGCCAACTATGATGTTGATATACATTAAAAAAATCTTTCTCGTAATTTCCACAGCCAACTTTTTTAAAATTAAAAAAAAACATGAAATCTACATTAATTTCAAATATTAATAGCCAAAATTATATATAGCTGTAAATATCAAAGAATTATTATTAGTAATAATGCCTGAATAATTTTGGTTAGCTGCCGAGATTTTTGGCGTATTTTGATTTTCTGTCATTTCTGAAAATCGCTGTAACTTTCACAGTTTTCTGTAAAATAATCAAAAACCAAAGGTAAATTCAGAATTTTTCTATAAACCACGGTTTTCGAGAAATATCATAAAATTATACTTTTTAATTAAGTTGGCTGTGGAAAATAACGAGAAAGGTTTTTTAGGTTATTGCTGGCTATAATATTATAATCCACAGCCAACTATAAAGAAAGGTTTTTTAAATCATTGCCGACTATGATGTTGATATACATTAAAAAAATCTTTCTCGTTATTTTCCACAGCCAACTTTATTAAAATTAAAAAAACATAAAATCTACATTAATTTCAAATATGAATAGCAATAATTATATATGGCTGTAAATATCAAAGAATTATTATTAGTAATAATGACTGAATAATTTTGGTTGGATGCCGAGATTTTTGGCGTATTTCGATTTTCTGTCATTTCTAAATATCGCCGTAACTTTCACAATTTTCTGTAAAATAATCAAAAACCAAAGGTAAATTCAGATTTTTTTTCTATAAACCACGGTTTTCGAGAAATCATCATAAAGTTATACTTTTTAATAAAGTTGGCCGTGGAAAATAACGGGAAAGGTTTTTTAGGTTATTGCTGGCTATAATATTATTTTTCACAGCCAACTATAAAGAAAGGTTTTTTTGGGTCATTGCCGAATATGATGTTGATATACATTAAAAAAATCTTGCTCGTTATTTCCACAGCCAACTTTATTAAAATTAAAAAAATACATAAAATCTACATTTATTTCAAATATGAATAGCCATAATTATATATGGCTGTAAATATCAAAGAATTATTATTAGTAATAATGACTGAATAACTTTGGTTGGCTGCCGAGATTTTTGGCGTATTTTGATTTTCTGTCATTTCCGAAAATCGCTGTAACTTTCACAATTTTCTGTAAAATAATCAAAAACCAAAGGTATTCAGATTTTTTTCTATAAATCATGGTTTTCGAGAAATCATCATAAAATAATACTTTTTAATTAAGTTGGCTGTGGAAAATAACGAGAAAGGTTTTTTAGGTTATTGCTAGCTATAATATTATTATCCACAGCCAACTTTAAAGAAAGGTTTTTTAAATCATTGCCAACTATGATGTTGATATACATTAAAAAAATCTTTCTCGTAATTTCCACAGCAAACTTTTTTAAAATTAAAAAAAAACATGAAATCTACATTAATTTCAAATATTAATAGCCAAAATTATATATAGCTGTAAATATCAAAGAATTATTATTAGTAATAATGCCTGAATAATTTTGGTTAGCTGCCGAGATTTTTGGAATATTTTGATTTTCTGTCATTTCTGAAAATCGCTGTAACTTTCACAATTTTCTGTAAAATAATCAAAAACCAAAGGTAAATTCAGATTTTTTTTCTATAAACCACGGTTTTCGAGAAATCATCATAAAATTATACTTTTTAATAAAGTTGGCTGTGGAAAATAACGAGAAAGGTTTTTTTAGGTTATTGCTGGCTATAATATTATTATCCAGAGCCAACTATAAAGAAGGGTTTTTTAAATCATTGCCGACTATGATGTTGATATACATTAAAAAATCTTTCTCGTAATTTCCACAGCCAACTTTATTAAAATTAAAAAAATACATAAAATCTACATTAATTTTAAATATGAATAGCCATAATTATATATGGCTGTAAATTTCAAAGAATGAATACTAGTAATAATGACTGAATAACTTTGGTTGAGTAATGTGAAGTGTTGTATAATGTTGTGGTTGAAAATAAAATACACTTTTAAAAGCGAAGCAAGGAATTTTATTTTCAACTACATCACTAGTAATAATAATATATTTTATTGCCCAACAGATGAAGTAATTACAGGAAGATCTAAATTTTAAGAAAGTAAACTTAAAACTAAACTTAAAAATTATAAATTAACTTAAATCATAATATTACAAAATATGAATAATTATGAATATTTTGTTTAGGCCATGGCCGACTATGATGTCCAAATAATATATATATATATATATATATATATATAGAGAGAGAGAGAGAGAGAGAGCTTTTTTTATCAGTATATATTTCCCCTATGTATACCAGCAAAATACGCGAGTTAATTGCTTGAATGTATGTGTGTTTAGTTGCATACCTCACGCAACTGAACACACATATGCCAAATAGTCAACTAAACATAAACATTTAATCAGTTCAATGCGTTTGACTCGCGTTTTTTGAAGGTATACACTTCGCCTAATGTATACTGATAAAAAAAACTCTCTGTATATATATTCAGTAACCCTTTCTACCCTTTTAGGTGTAGGGTTATAAATAAAAAGTATAACTTTATGGTATTTCTCTCCTATATTTCTCCTATATGTGGAAAAATTCGACGTATATTGCTTAAAAAAGTGCCTTGAAAATGTTTTTACAAAAATACATTTTTTTATAAATAAAAAAGATTCAGCGGTTAATTAAATTGATAAAAAATCGTAAAACGTCCAAAATCTCGGCAATCATTCAAGATTTTGCGATGTAGTTTTTACCAATAAACGTTTCTCAAAAATCGATCTCCTGACACCTAAGTCGGTTTTTATTTATCTTGTCAAAAAAAGCGATAACGATAGATTTTGTTGCGAAAAAAATGTTGCCGCTAATTCAATCCCGGTTCAAAATCTCGCGACAGGCGCTAGTTTTATTTACCTGCGGACAACGAAAAGCGACAGGCCTTAACAGGAACCGAACGAAGATTTTTTATAGATAATTTAATATAAATAGAAAAGAGTATTCATTCACTTGGTCACAGTTATTTAAATACTGAAAATAGGCTTTCTTTGTTAAAACCATTCAAATAACACAGATAACAAAATATATATATATATAAAAAGTGAGGATAAGAATTTAACTGTGTTTTCAATTAAGTGACATACATTTTCAGGTAACATTAAAATTACTAAATAAACAATTTATATTAATTTTCTAAACTATCGATGTGATAATTATGGTTCAAAGTGTTTATTTTTTTTTATTTTTACTAATCTACGGTGGAAAATTAAAAAAGATGGATTTCGTGTTTCAACTCTAGTTTCAAAACTAAACTCAACAAATCAGTTACGTCTACACCATATTTACCATTTTTAGCGTTTGTTCAAACTAGAGCAATATCAAAACACGAAAAAACGATGACACAACTCACATGACGCACTTACTCCTCCGCCTTGACTTCCTTTACAGGCGAGTCCTTCTTCGTGGGCGTCTCCAGCACATCCTCAATAGTCTGCTCCATATCTTCAATATGCAGCGTCTCCTCCACGGCGCTGTTCATCTCCTTCACGGACTCCCCGAACTCGTGCTTGATGGCGTCCTCCTTTTCCGCCACCGTATTCGTGGCGTCCTCGAAAGCCAGCACCGTTTTCGTATCCGAGATTGCTTCGTCTATCGCCTCCGTCGCCGATTTGTTCATGTCCTCGACGGCCTCCGTCGCTTTTTCCTCCGCCTTCGATTTGTTGACGCCGATGGTGCTCTCTATGGAATGGACGACGTTTCCGATTCCCTGCTGGGCGTTTTGCAGCCCGGATTCGACCGTGGTTTTCATTTGGTCCACACTTGTTGATACCGCTTCGCCGGCGTCTGGTGGAAACGAGAAGATTAATGGGGGGATTGAATTTATAGTCGTGGAGGGGAGGGGTGGGCACCGTTTGGCAGGAGTTAATGCGGTAATGAATGTAAGAAGTAGATTTATTTAGTGCGAAGTGGAGAAATTGAAGGGGAAATATTTTAGGAGTTTGTGTCGTTTTTAAACTCCTAAAATATTCCCCTTCAATTTCTCCACTTCGCACTAAATAAATCTACTTCTTATAATACGATTCAAAACCTTCACAGGAAAATAATTTAATAATATAGTTGAGGCTTCTACTTACTTATACATGTTAATTTAATTTAAAGGATATTTAAACAAATAAATAACTTTTAACATAAAAAATAAGTAGGAGAAAGGACAACTATTTTTATTTAAACTTCACTACTGAAGATGGAAACATAATTTTCGAAATATATTTAGTTTAATAAAAAAATAAGTAGGAGAAAGGACGACTATTTTTATTTAAATAATTAAAGCCTTCATAACCAAAAACCATCATAAATATGTCAATGTTGTACATTGAAAATTTCTACAATTCATCTTCTTTATGATGGTTTTTGGTTGTGGAGACTTTAATTATTTAAATAAAAGTAGTTGCCCTTTTTCCAACTAATTTTTTATGTTAAAAGTTATTTATTTCTTTAAATATCTTTTAAATTAAATTAATATATATAACGAAGTAGAAGCCTCAACTATCAAGAAATTACTATTGAATTAGAAAATGTATCAAAAACTTATTTCTTAAAGCTCAAGTTTGAAGAATGTGTGTTCTTAATGTGCACTTTTATTATTATTTTAAGCTATATTTGTAAAGCTTTCTTTCTTTCTTAATCTTATCCTCTTTTACCCCTATTGAGTGTCGAGTAATTTTATTTCTAATATTTATTTTTAATACGTTTGATGTTTTATGCTTTAATACTATTTTTTCTCTGTAATTGGGCTTGGTCTGTTGAGATATAAATCATTATTATTATTATGTTTATTATTGATTACACATATAAACCTAGATAGAGAAAGATATAGAGAACGAGAGAGAGAGAGACTCGCGTATATGAAGGGACCCATCACAACAATGATTGATTTTAATGGCGCGGCATAAGCTCTACATTTAAGGGAGATATATTTAGATTTGATTTTAATGTTTATGCGCTGCATTTTACGAGCTCCAAAAATACAGACTTAAAAAGTCTAACACGAAATTATGGAATAAATATTTTCATTTTGCTTTTATCTGAAACGCAATAATAATAATAGAAAAAGTATTCACTTGGTCACCCTTGTCGAAAATTTTTGTTTTTTGCAGTAAATGTTTTCGATTCAAAAATTGTTGCATTATACAATATGTTATTGTTATGCAACAGCAATTGTCTATTATTAGACATTTGTTAAAGTACTTATGTTGATAAGTCAAATTGTCACAGTAGCTAAAGGGAAAATAATTTATTAATTAATTATTTTCAAATTCTTTTTATTTAATCGCAATAATAAACTAGAAGCCTCGATTAGTAATACTTATTATTAATACAAGCAGAAAGACCTAATCGATAATAATTTAAGAATTATTTAATTTCTGTGTAATATATTAAATCAATTTTTGCTTTGTTCTTGTAAACTGAATTGTAAATAAAAGACGAAACAACGATTCTCTGTGGTCTACCTTGTAGACTCGAGTCGTTGACGATGCCAGATAAAATTAGGCGAAAGATGGCGCTTGCGTCGTCTTTCATTTATTATGATTGATGTTATATACATATAAAGGTTGAGTAACGTTTTCGATATATCCCTTGTCGTTATAAATGCAGCATTAATTTATTAATAAAACTTGCTTGACTACTAAAGGCACACAATGTAAAATTATTTATATATACAGGGTGTCCCATTATCCCAGAATTTATATCAAATTTATGATTACAAATATAGCACCCAACATATTATTTTTTTTTTATTCGATTCCCCTTTAAATTATCTTTACATCGATATCACATAGTTAATAGTTTTGACTAGCCATTACTGCAGAAAAAAGTGTTTTCTAGACATTTTGATAGTTGCAGTGGTATACTAAAAAAATGTGGTAGATGATAATGAATAGATAGATGTGTGTATGATTTATTATTACATTTAATTTGTTTCCCAATTTTATTTTATTCGCTCAACTTGTATTACATTTCACTGCATTATGAAAAGCAAGGATTTCTAAATCAAATAAAAAGGATTTGAAAATAAATAAATTAGTTTAATTTAAATTTGTTAGTATTATGAAAAGCAAGGCTTTCTAATTCAAATAAAAAGAATTTGAAAATAAACTAATTTATTTATTTTCAAATTTTTTTTATTTGATTTAGAAAGCCTTGCTTTTCATAATAAAAAGAATTTGAAAATAAATAAATTTGTTAGCATTATGAAAAGCAAGGCTTTCTAAATCAAATAAAAATGATTTGAAAATAAACTAATTTATTTATTTTCAAATTCTTTTTATTTGATTTAGAAAGCCTTGCTTTTCATAATAAAAAGAATTTGAAAATAAATAAATTTGTTAGCATTATGAAAAGCAAGGCTTTCTAAATCAAATAAAAACGATTTGAAAATAAACTAATTTATTTATTTTCAAATTCTTTTTATTTGATTTAGAAAGCCTTGCTTTTCATAATAAAAAGAATTTGAAAATAAATAAATTAGTTTATTTTAAATTAGTTAGCATTATGAAAAACAAGGCTTTCTAAATCAAATAAAAAGGATTTGAAAATAAACTAATTTATTTATTTTCAAATTCTTTTTATTTGATTTAGAAAGCCTTGCTTTTCATAATAAAAAGAATTTGAAAATAAATAAATTTGTTAGCATTATGAAAAGCAAGGCTTTCTAAATCAAATAAAAAGGATTTGAAAATAAACTAATTTATTTATTTTCAAATTCTTTTTATTTGATTTAGAAAGCCTTGCTTTTTATAATAAAAAGAATTTGAAAATAAATAAATTTGTTAGCATTATGAAAAGCAAGGCTTTCTAAATTAAATAAAAAAATTTGAAAATAAACTAATTTATTTATTTTCAAATTCTTTTTATTTGATTTAGAAAGCCTTGCTTTTCATAATAAAAAGAATTTGAAAATAAATAAATTTGTTAGCATTATGAAAAGCAAGGCTTTCTAAATCAAATAAAAAGAATTTGAATTTAAACTAATTTATTTATTTTCAAATTCTTCTTATTTGATTTAGAAAGCCTTGCTTTTCATAATAAAAAGAATTTGAAAATAAATAAATTAGTTAGCATTATGAAAAGCAAGGCTTTCTAAATCAAATAAAAATGATTTGAAAATAAACTAATTTATTTATTTTCAAATTCTGTTTATTTGATTTAGAAAGCCTTGCTTTTTATAATAAAAAGAATTTGAAAATAAATAAATTAGTTTATTTTAAATTAGTTAGCATTATGAAAAGCAAGGCTTTCTAAATCAAATAAAAGGATTTGAAAATAAACTAATTTATTTATTTTCAAATTCTGTTTATTTGATTTAGAAAGCCTTGCTTTTTATAATAAAAAGAATTTGAAAATAAATAAATTAGTTTATTTTAAATTAGTTAGCATTATGAAAAGCAAGGCTTTCTAAATCAAATAAAAGGATTTGAAAATAAACTAATTTATTTATTTTCAAATTCTTATTATTTGATTTAGAAAGCCTTGCTTTTCATAATAAAAAGAATTTGAAAATAAATAAATTTGTTAGCATTATGAAAAGCAAGGCTTTCTAAATCAAATAAAAAAATTTGAAAATAAACTAATTTATTTATTTTCAAATTCTTTTTATTTGATTTAGAAAGCCTTGCTTTTTATAACAAAAAGAATTTGAAAATAAATAAATTAGTTTATTTTAAATTAGTTAGCATTATGAAAAGCAAGGCTTTCTAAATCAAATAAAAATGATTTGAAAATAAACTAATTTATTTATTTTCAAATTCTTTTTATTTGATTTAGAAAGCCTTGCTTTTCAAAATAAAAAGAATTTGAAAATAAATAAATTTGTTAGCATTATGAAAAGCAAGGCTTTCTAAATCAAATAAAAAGAATTTGAAAATAAACTAATTTATTTATTTTCAAATTCTTTTTATTTGATTTAGAAAGCTTTGCTTTTCATAATGCAGTGAAATGCAATACAGATAGCCTATGACAGACTACTCACACAATTGTACATATTGTTATAACAATTTTGTAAATTTTTGTTGTCATATTGTCTGAATAAAGATGTTTGTATATACAAAAATAAATTAGAGAATATTTAATGCAAAGAACGAAAAAAAAAAAAAACGCCATCTGTAGACACGTCTTTCATGATTTATCCTTTGCCAGTACAGCTCTGCCTTATAAATTTGCAGTAGCTAAAGAGAAATTAATTAATTAATTATTAAATTGAGCAAATTAATTATTTTCAGATTCTTATTACTGGATTTAATTGAAATAACTGTGAATTATAATTTTCTATTAATGCTTTCTAATTTTACATTATTGTTTTTTTTTTTTTAGTTTTATATTTTATAATTGAAAGTTGTTCGGCACGTGGCGGTGAATTATTCCTTTCCCAACATAACAAAAAATGTCCTTCATTTTATTAAATTGAGTAAATTAATTATTTTCAAATTCGTGTTACTAATTTTAATTGAAATAACTGTGAATTACACTTTTCTATTAATGCTTTCTAATTTTACATTATTGTTTATTTTTTTTTAGTTTTATATTTTATAATTGAAAGTTGTTCGGCACGTGGCGGTGAATTATTCCTTTCCCAACATAACAAAAAATGTCCTTCATTTTATTAAATTGAGTAAATTAATTATTTTCAAATTCGTGTTACTAATTTTAATTGAAATAACTGTGAATTACACTTTTCTATTAATGCTTTCTAATTTTACATTATTGTTTATTTTTTTTTAGTTTTATATTTTATAATTGAAAGTTGTTCGGCACGTGGCGGTGAATTATTCCTTTCCCAACATCACAAAAAGTGTCCTTCATTTTCCCACCTACTAATACGGTATATAAAATAATTCCAAGGCTAGCATTGTAATAAGATTGATATCAACCCTTTTATTCCGCGCGTATTATGCATGCTGTTTTCAATTCTAAAAGTCAATTAAGGGGGAGTCCCCTCTCTGAAAGTTATAAACATGATTTTTTTTTATTGCATAATATTATACTTAATAAAATTTCCTCTCTAAAAAAAGGTTCAATAATTGTTTTTATCATATTTTTTTAATTAATGTATTAGCTAATATTAATAAATAGATCAATGGTTAATAATATATACAAATATCTTTATTCAAAGGACTTTTATATTATATTAAGTACAATATTGTATAGTATATTACGGTATATAATTTGAGGTTGTCCTTTCATAGGCTATCGACCCGAGGTCTTTCTGCCTGGTTTAATAATATTTAAAGTCAATTGGCGCGTTCATCAGAAAAAGCAGTTGAATGTTTACTATTGGGAAATTATCTGATTATCGTTTTGTTACAACTAATCGTAATTGCTATATGCCACATGAAATTAGGCAAAAGATGGCGCTTGCGTCGTCTTTCATTTATTATGAAAGTAAAAAAACAGTTTGGGAAACTCTGCTTCAATTCATTTTTCTAATAATATTCAATATTACGCTGACTTAAAAAAAACCTTCACAATAAAAAGACAATTTAAGAATTGCTTGTTTATTTCATTTTTGTGTAAATAACTGCACTGATACTAACGCGCTTGCGTCGTCTTTCATTTATTATGAAAGTATGAAAGTAAAAAAATAGTTTGGGAAACTCTGCTTCAATTCATTTTTCTAATAAAATTCAATATTTCGCTGACTTAAAAAAAACCTTCACAATAAAAAGACAATTTAACAATTGCTTGTTTATTTCATTTTTCTGTAAATATCTGCATAAGGGGTTCCACTGATACTAAAAAAATATTTCGAAAGTAAAAAAGCAGTTTTTTCTTAATTGATACTACCTATAATAGAATTATTTCTGCCTACCTAATAATATTTCATTTTAAATTTGACTTTATTAACGGAATCTCCATTTCCAACTTACATAAAAATTTACAAAAAAAGTGCGAAAAATTTAATTGGACAGAAAGACCTCTGGTTGATAGCCCAGTACAGAATTTATTTTATATATATATACTCAATGTTTATAATATTGTAATTGTCTGAATAACAAATATTTTTATTCAGACATATATAGAGTCCGCCAATAGGGACGCTCGATCTTTGCCATCTCATGGCGGCCATGTTGTTTATGGTAGAGTTATCCAACCTATTTGTTATTATTCAGTGTATCTTCACAAATCACCATGAACCAATTCAGCTGAGAGCAACATGTGCAAATCATTAAAACTTATTACGAAAATCATTCATCGCTTCGAGAAATGGTTATCTCGTGCGTAGGCGACATCAATTGGCTACCGAGATCGTGCGATTTAACCCCACTAGACTATTTCTTCTGGGGTTTTCTTAAATCGCAGGTCTACGTAAACAAACCACAAAACACTGATGACCTCAAAGTCAACATACGCCACGCCATCGATGAAATACATCCTGATTTGTGCGCCAGTTATTGAAAATTGAACTTCTGGTATGCGCGCCACCAAGCGAAGCCGCGGTAGATATTTGAACGATGTTATTTTCCATACATAATGCCTTCGAATATTCTTTCGAACAAAAAATAAATTTCATTTATACCTCTCACACAACTTGCTTTATTTTTCATTTTAAAGATCGTGCACGCTTATTGGCGGACCCTATATATATATATAGGGTTGAAAGCTTCGTGAGAGAAATAAATTTTATATATATATATATATATAAAATTTATTTCTTTATTATTTATTTATTTATATATATATATATATATATATATAATTTATTTCTCTCACGAAGCTTTCAACTACATAACTGTAATAATTAAAAGCATCGATATTCCCGATGAGTTAATTAATAATTAAAAACACCACGAATTAATTAAATGTTACGCAAGAAAGACAATCGATTAAATATCTGTTAATTAATTCATCCAGACAGGCAGTTTATGTAATGTTTTTCATGATTTCTTTTGTTGATTTTATTGCGAAAAATATGTTTTACAAATACAAGATATTATCACATTTTTCCATTGCTAAGTGATTTATGGGTTTTTTTTCCCTAGACACCATCGGGGAATAATCTATGTGATTTTACACAATACACAGCTGTCGCTTAATTATTCAAATGTAATAAAAAAAACAGTATGATCGATAAGTTGCTTTGTATTTTGTGAAACTTTGTTGGAATCATAAATTATTAATAAAATCAATTTTGAATTTAATACATGCTATACATGAATTAATTTAAAATAGATCATTTCAATTTCTTTGAATTTTATAAATAATTAATTTTGTCGTCAAAAAGTAACTGAAAAAAAAGTAACTGTCGTCAAAAAGTAACTGAGCGGCTAATTGGTTATTAAAATCAACAAATATACACATTTGAATAAAGATGGTTATTATTATTAGGTTGAGTGGTTGATGCTAGTTGATAGTTTTTTTATGATGTAAAAATGTGAGGCAATTTATAGGATAACATTCGATTAAGTATAGTAACAGCTTCAATTTTATTCTATATAACGTGTTATTCTTTTAATTCCACAAGAAACACACACTTTTTTTTTATTTATTTATGTCACAACTACGGAAATAAAATAAATTTATAAACATTTTTTTTGCATTCTGTCCAGTTAACCACTAACGATTTTAATTATTTACGTGTGCACTATTAACATAAGAGAAAAAAAGTAAATTATTATTATATTACTTTTTCTCTGTCACCTGTTTTTCAGGGTATATTTAAGCGTTGCTACCAACGGTCAGGCATTTGTTAGTTGAGGTGTCTTCGGCTAAAACCCGTCTAATTATGCTGCATGTTTTTAGAATCACCACTATTATTATTATTATTATTATAGATGTAATCTTAGATTTAGTTTTCATTCCTGTTGTAAAACTGGATGATCCGTTAATAACATTTAAAAGAAAATACAAGTGCTAATTTGTAATTTATGGTTAAAAACTAATCGATTAAATAAAATATGTATTCATTAAACAAAAACTAAGATTATTATAAAATTTGCATCATTCTTTTGAAACAACAATTCATACTTAAAATAATAAAAATATGGAGCAAAGGATCTATTAACAGTAATTCATTATAAGTGTCGCACATGGAAAATTCAGGTGAATTAATTAATTTATTAGTTTCGGGAATGAGAAAGCAATTAATTTTAATAAAATAAAATTCTATTTTGATATAAAGAAAGCACTTAACTTTTTTTATACCACTTTTAGTTTACTTTAATTGAAGTAAAATAAAAGTGGTATAGAAAAATTAAGGGTTTTGTTTATATCAAAATTGAAAATTTACCACGGAGTGGACGCCTCCAAGATCCAAAAATTCTATTGATGTTTTTCATCATCAGTATATGAAATAATTTAATATTGATAATTATTCATTTCTAGAAACAAAGAGAACATAAATTAAATAAGTAAATATACTGAAAATTATTGTTAAGAAAAATCGATTATTTCTTATTTGTATCACTACAAAATTACTTACTCTATAAGTTTTTCAGAAACATTTATTGAAATAAGTGATAATAATAGTATTAATAGGATTATTTATAAAGCATTAAAAACTACCTCTTCCACATTTGTTTTATATATTACGTAATTATAAGTAAAATTATAGTTATATTGGTTCTAATTCATTCAGTGATGTACATAATATATTTCTTGTAAATCTGTATTTAAGTTTTTACATTAACAATTTGTTTCATTTTTATTGATATTATTATCAATTTTCCATTAAGGTTGCGGTTTAGTGGAAAGAGATAGCTATATAGTAAAATGGAAATAATCGTTTGAAAATAGATCTATTCTTTTGGATTTCATAATATGAATGTGTATTTACATTTTTTATCTACCAAGTATAAAGTATCAGTCTAAATAAAAAATAAATCGTTAATTTTCGTGTATTACGTCAATTTACTAGTTTAAGTTAGAAAAGAAAATTGTAAGATATAATGAAATTAATAGGTCGTGTCTGCTAAGTTATTTGAATGCAGAATTTAGTGAAATCCTTTAAATTTTCATTGCACAAGTTTTTATTAGCAAAAATTTAATTTAAAATTTGATCAATTTTCATTTTTTTTTTTTCATAATAATTTTTCACAGAAACTAAACATTAAAATAATTTTTAATTTATCTGATGAAATTCCTGCTTATTTTAAGATTATTTTAATGTATAATACAATATTGTTCATTGATCACAACAACAATCTAACTCAAATTAGTGATTGCCCATATTTGTATAGCTATATCTTTCTTCTAAACCGCACCCTTAAAAATAGAAAGAATATAATTTATTGCATGAATAGAATTTTGTTTTATTTAAATTAATTGCCCTTTCGTTCGAGTGTGTATTTTTAGTGGAATCGATACACTTGCTATTAATCACGAAATGGGCGAAGTTATTTAATCAAGACTCAATTACGTCCATGTTTAATTAAAGTCGGATTGAACGAATCGAGTTTCAATGAAATTGATAAGGTGTAATTTATATCAATTTGTTCACTTTTTATTTACTCGAATTAATTTATTCTGCTTAAATATTTTTTCTATTGGTTCTATTATTATCATATTAATATCGGATTTTTTTGTTTTTTTATTGTATTTTGTTATCGTAATTATTGTTTTCTTGTAATTTATTTGTTAACTCGTTTATAATTCATTGTGATTACATGCAATTTATATTGTTTTAGTTGTAAGCATTAATTGTAAAATGGTGAATTCCGTAAATAAATATATAATATAATATAATATAATATAATATAATATAATATAATATAATATAATATAATATAATATAATATAATATAATATAATATAATATAATATAATATAATATAATATAATATAATATAATATAATATAATATAATATTATTTTTAATTGCTAATTGTGTAAAATTTATTCTAACATATTTAAAATAAAACAGAGATGATTATTATTAAACGAAATCGAATCGATAGCACTCAGCGTACAAGTACCAAAAAAGTAAAATAAAAAAAAAAACAGCGTAACTCATACACTCAGCAATGTGTATTATTGCAATTTGTTAATAACTAAATTACTGGAGAACGAGTAAATAGAACACTCTTGCAGTTATTTAAACAAGAAAAAAGTAAAATTAAACAAGGCAAATCACTGACAATGATAAATAAAATTTAATCAATCCTGCAAAAATTACTTCAACTGTAAGTTTTAGACAAACATCCTTACATAATGGATTTTTTTTAACTACTAATATTATTATTTTTATATTAAAAACAAATAATAAAGTGTTTGTTTTTAATACTAAACAAATAATAAAGTATTTGTTTTTAATACTAATCAAATAATAAAGTGTTAGTTTTTAATAATAGATTTGCATTTATTACTTAGCGAAGTATTCGGTCGGATCTCGGTTAATTGAAATATCGAGACAGCATTTTTAAGAGCAAAAATGAAAAAAAAAAAAAACGAAAATTGTTTAATCAATATAAAACACAACAGTAAAACTTTATCATTCTAGGTTATCGTTAGCTTGTGAAAACCCAACCATCGACAGGGGGTTGTTTAAAAGCGCCCGCAGTTCACCACCATTGCACGCGAGTTCTTAATAAACGTACCACCGAAGAAAAAAAAAAAACTTTTTATTTTCCCTTAATCAATAACAAAAAAAACCTTGTTACATACCGTGCAGCGCCTTCCCGCCTCTCTCCACGACCACATCCTTGGTCTCCTTCGCGTTCTCCACTAGGTTCTTGCCACCCTCGACTAAGGGGTTGCTGCTGGCGCACCCCATGGTTGGCGGTCGTGCGTTTTCACTTTCCCCAACAACAGCGGAATTCCAACTGACCAGTCGAGTCACCGTCTGCTGACCCGCGAACCCCCTCGCCGCCAACCCCTTCTAGACAATCACGCAACCCGATAATAAACACCTGTAAAGTTGGCTCGTAATATTTCCAATGGGAGGGCGGGAGGACGGCGGCGGTTCGGATTAACTGGAACGTTCAGTTTCTTTAGAAATTAATTGTCAATTTATGAATACACAGAAGTTTGATGTTCGGATGATTCATTTAAATAATTTTCAACACGAATATAAATTATGGCTTTTTTTGCATGATGAAATATTTAAAACGACTGTTTTTTTTAATAAAAATGTCATTAATTTGTTTTGTCTTCTAGTTATTAATATAACTATATTATGTACAAAAAAAACAAAATGAAACAAATTGATTAAATTGAATATTATATAAATGCGTTCCACAATTTATATATATATATATATATATATATATATATATACAGGGAGGTTTTTTTGCCAGTATACATTAGGGGAAGTGTGTACTTGAAAAAATGCGAGTCAAACGCATTGAATCGATTAATATATGTATGTTTAGTTGCCTATTTGGCATATGTGTGTTCAGTTGCGTGTTGTAGGCAACCAAACATACATACATCAATGCGTTTGACTCGCCTATTTTGCAGGTATACATAGGGGAAATGCATACTGATAAAAAAGCTCTCTGTATATAGATAATAATAAAACTGTTTAGTCGAAAAAAAAAAAAATAATAAATTTGAGAATTTAAAAAAAAGCTTCTTTAATAGAAGCTTTATCAATTTTACAATACATAACATCTTAAATATAAGAAACATTATACACTTTTCTTTACGTTTTTATTTATGTACACAACTCATAATTATATAATATACATAACATCTTTATTATCAATTAAATTCACAAATATATATATATATATATATATAACAAATATTGATAATAAAATATTACACAAAAATTAAATACATAAATAATAAATAAATTGAATCCATCGTATCCCTGAGTGATATTTATAATCTTGGTAAATGCATAACTAATTTCATACACATTAATTAATTTGAAGTAAAATAGTTCAGAAATATTACATTTGTAATTGCGATTATTATTATGCTAGAATATTAATATTGAAATGCCGCTATTTCAATATAAACATTCAATATTGTTTTTTTTTGTTAGCTCTTCACTATTAGTCACAGATTTTAATATTTTTAATTTCCATTGATATAAATATACATTTTATTAAAAAAAACAATAAAAATTTCTTAGAGCTAAACGTACTTTAATCGTTTAGCTCTAAGAAAACAAAAAAAAAACAATATTGAATGTTTATATTGAAATAGTGTCCTTTCAATATTAATATTCTAGCATAATAATAATCGCAATTACAAACGTAATATTTCTGAACTATTTTACTTCAAACCTAAAATATCAGTGGATTTATAAATAATTTCCCAATAGAATCTAACAAAATATTTAATAACATAAATCAAAATAACTATTCCTAGTTAAACGAGCAAGAACTGTAAATGTACACAAGAATAGAAATCATACATATTCAAAGCTATAAAAATAATAGCAATTTGTATGTAATCGTAAGGGCGACAAATTACAAAGCATGACTTATATTCAAATAAAATTACGGGTTCCGTATTAACAACAGTAAATAAATATAGCTCGACCGCACTGCGCATATCAATGATATACTCTAATCTAGAAAATGCATCGATGCATTACACACAACAACCATATCGCGATTGTAAAACATGTAGTTTTTTTTTTTGTTCACTCACGAACTTCAAAGTGCAATAATGTTAGAATTGTTTGTTCGTGTAGTGAATAATTATTTGGAATTATTGCTGTAGTACTATACATTTGTTTGACGTACATACTAAAAATATATTAAATGAAATGAAATGAAACGAAACAAAGATGATTCAATAGATGTTTGTAAAACTTACAGTGTATGTATTTTTTGTAGTTGGAAAAAGGGATTGATCGAATTTTATTGATCATTCCCAGAAATTTTCCTTATCTTCTTTATGTTGATTATTGGTTGTGGAGACTTTAATTATTTAAATAAAAATACTTGTAATTTCTCCTACTTATTTTTTATTTCACTAGATATATTTCCGAAAAATATCTTGTGAAATAAAAAATAATATAAATAATATATATTTCCGAAATATATCTAGTGAAATAAAAACTAAGTAGGAGAAAGGACAAGTATTTTTATTTAAATAAAAGAAAGTTTCCTTGTTTAATTTCATTGTAATAAAAATATATAACAATTTTTATTAACAATTAAGTTTACAAAAATATTTGATTAAGTATATCACATAAGTATAATTAATATTATGGATTGTTAAGTAAGTTTCACTTGGTTTGTTTTACACGCAAACTTACTTAACAATCCCTAATATTACTAAAATGTTTTACCAAGTGATTAATGAGACTCAAATTGAAAATATAATTAATTGTTAAAAAGCTATCTTTTTGTCGTGAATATATACAAACATCTTTATTCAGACAGTATGACAACAAAAATTTATAATTAAAAAATGTACGTCTGTGTTAGTAGTCTGTCATGGACTATCGACCGTAGGTATTTCTGCCTCTGAATATATTTTATTATATATTCATTGCGAACTCACATACATAATGAAAACTGCTGGTATTTATTATTATTTTTTTTTTTTAGAAAAACATTTTCTTCCCATATAAATTAATATATTCATATTTAATTCATTTATAGTACGTTTTGATGGATTTGAGAAAATTCTTACTCAAAAATAATAATAAAACATATTATTTTAGAGCAAGAATTTTCCCAATTTGGTGGATTTTGGGAAAATTCTTGCTCGAAATTAATAATAAAACATATTATTTTAGAGCAAGAATTTTCCCAATTTGGTGGATTTTGGGAAAATTCTTGCTAGAAAATAATAATAAAACATATTATTTTTGAGCAAAAATTTTCCCAACTTGGTGGATTTTGGGAAAATTCTTGCTCGAAAATAATAATAAAACATATTATTTTTGAGCAAGAATTTTCCCAATTTGGTGGATTTTGGGAAAATTCTTGCTCGAAAATAATAATAAAACATATTATTTTTGAGCAAGAATTTTCCGAATTTTGTGGATTTTGGGAAAATTCTTGCTCGAAAATAATAATAAAACATATTATTTTTGAGCAAGAATTTTCTCAACTTGGTGGATTTAGGAAAATTCTTGCTCAAAAAAAAAACATACCACATTAATTATTATTAATCGATGTTTTTTTTGGGGCCGATTAAATTCCACGCGAAATCCTTGAAAGCTCCAACAAAGGGACAATTTGACGACCTTTAAGTAGGTTGACGTAATTAAACTCAATTCATTATTCTAAACGCGAATTGCAAATGAGGCGAAATTCACACAATCGGAGTTCTTTAACCTTATTCGGTCCACTTATACGGATCGATCGGCGTTGTTACTTATTTAATGCCAACAGGAAACGACAAATTGAATTTTCCTCCCCCCATAAAAATTACGCCCCTTGAAATTTAAGCAGCCTAATTAGCTCCGAGTGTTTCACGCTGTACTTATTTTTAAACTTATTTTTAAAAGCAAACAGCTTACTTTTGTATGAGAGAAATGTCGTACGGGTTGTGATTATGTACGATATTGTTAAAGAAAAGTTTGGTTGTTTAATCAATAACTAGGGGAAATCAATAAAAAGTGTAGTTCGGTAGTTTTAAAACGAAAGGTTAATTTTGAAATAGTAAAACTATTTAAGAAATATAAATAATAATATAATATAAAATATATTTAAGAAATACAATCGCAAACATCAAAAACATTGTAATTAAAAGTGAAAATAGTCTTGTATGAGAGAGAATGAGCTACTTTTTGAGTTAAAAAAAATACATAAATCTGGCTGTTTGTTAAAAGTGGAAATGATCTTGTAGGAGAGAGAATGAGCTACTTTTTGAGTTCAAATAATACATAGATCTGGCTGTTTGTTAAAAGTGAAAATAGTCTTGTAGAGAGATAATGAGCTACTTTTTGAATTCAAGTTATCACAACTTATTCCTTAGCTAAATTTTAACCGAATAAATGCATTTGTATTCCAAATACAGTTCTCGCTAAATAGAGCTTATTTACATCATGTTGCATGATGCAATATTTTATTGATACGCAACAGCAGGTGTACATTATTTAATTCAATGTCTGGCGGGGTATTTGCCCGGAAAGTAGTTGTTTTAATGTGCATTTGTTTAAAGTACTTACGTAACGTAAGTCAAAATGTTACAGAGCTAAATGTGGATAATTTTAATAATTTGTTAATTATTTTCAAATCATTTTTATTTAATTTATTTAAATAACTTTGACGAAGTGAATGAACACTCATTTCTATTCAACAAATTTCTCAATACGCTTATAATTTTCATTGTTTGACGGAGTATGAAAATATTTAAAACATCGATTTAATACCCCCAATTATACATGAGTGTAAAAAATATTAAAACTGTCGGTTTAATACGCCCCCAATTATATATGTTTGAAGAACATTATTGTGAAAATCGCATGTTAATTCTAATTATATACCCATTTGTGCAGTCCGTAGCAGAAATGCACTTCTTTTTTGCCACTCGCTCGCCCCCCGATCAATTAAACTGAATGCAAACATGTAATTTAATCATTCGAAGGCACGAAACTCGCGTAAACTGGGTTAGCTCGTGAAAATATTTTCCGCGGTGACACCGATGGAATTCACGCGATTCTGTTTTTAATCAGGAAACATCACAGTTTGAAAAGCTTATTTTATATCGGAGCGAATAAATTAAACCCGGTTGTTTCCTGTTTGCGAATTTTGGGAAAATCGTTAATTATGGCTTTAAACAGCTATATATTTTCGGAATTAATAAATTTAGTAAAAAGTGCTGTCGCAATTGAATTATTGTTGTAATTGAGTTAATTAAAGGGTTTTTTGCAATAAATATTTTTGACAATTTTCTTTTCTAAAACTAATTTAACAAATAAAATTTGTTTTAATAAAATGTTCAAACCTCATCAGACTAATGTGTTCCATGTGCAATGCCTTGATGAAAGCGGCTAAACGGATTTTTTATTGTGGTTATATACCTGATATTAATCATAATAAAAGAAAGACAACGCAAGCGCCATCTTTCGACTAATTTCATTTCCTGTTCTAATAAACAGGACAAGTTCGCCTTCCTTTAGTGGACGAAACAATGATTCTCGGTCGTCTACCTTGTAGACTGAAATCGTTGACGATACCACATGAAATTAGGCGAAAGATGGCGCTTGCGTTGTCTTTCTTTTATTATGATTAAAATTTGTTTTGTTATTGTTTTAAAAATTAAAACGAAAACAACAGTTTCATACTTCTTCAATTGTACTTCACTATACAATTGAACTTGGAAACAGGAATTTGCATAAAATTGTTTTTACATGTAAAATCCCTATTTATGCCTATTCTTGTCAACACCCGGTATATTGTAAATATATATTGAATGTTTGGAAATAAAGATAATATATATATATGGAGAAATATTTGAAAAATGAGAAATATTATTCAAATATAAGGTAACATAATTCTAATATATTGAAATGTAATCCTAGGGCAGAAAGACCCCAGGTCAGTCTATCGACCTTGTTTTCTTCATTATATTCATCCACCAAGTTGGGAAAATTCTTGCTCAAAAATAATATGTTTTATTATTATTTTCGAGCAAGAATTTTCCCAAAATCCACAAAATTGGGAAAATTCTTGCTCAAAAATAATATGTTTTATTATTATTTTCGAGCAAGAATTTTCCCAAAATGCACCAAGTTGAGAAAATTCTTGCTCAAAAATAATATTTTATTATTATTTTCGAGCAAGAATTTTCTCAAATCCATCAAAACATACCACAAATGAATTAAATATGAATATATTAATTGATATTTAATTTATTTATGGTATGTTTTGATGGATTCGGGAAAATTTTTGTTCAAATATAACAATAAAATATTATTTTTGAGAAAGAATTTTCCCAACTTATATATATTGTAATCCTATAAATCTAAATCTCTATATTTTTTTGATAATTAACTTTTTTTTGCTTAAAATTAATAGTGAATTTTAAGAAAGAAAAAAAGGTACATATAAAGAGAAAAAAATGTTAATTTTTAAGTCACCCTACATAAAATTGACTTTATTCAAACAATTTCTCTTATACACAACATCATATTATTCACTCGATAACTTTATTTATTCAAAGCAGCACACTTTACCCCGCTCTAAAATCCGGCTGCATTATTAATTAATATTGATAAACACGTATCGATTGCAGTCTAGTTTGTTAAACTCAAAGCTCTGGTCGTAGTGTTTGGTTGAGGTAATGCGAAATTTCATGTGCATATATTAGCCGACGCACACCTTTGAATTATTAACGATAATGTCCCGTCAAGAGCAGCCATGCTAATCTGAATTTCATGTAGTTGCATCCGCGATAACAATACAGGGAAATGGACCCGGGGCGTGCGGTTAATTTCATTAAAACAAGGATTATGTATAATGAAACAATTTAATTTCTAGAGATTTATAATAATTAAAATAGTAAATAGATTATTTAAATAAAAATAGTTGTAGAAGAAAGGACAACTAGGACAACTAGATCCTTTTTTCTATTATAACAGTATTTCATGTAATTTCGGCTTATGAGTGCAGAATTTTGTCGTCTCTTGCTGTGAATTTGTTTGAAAGAGAAATTATGATTTTTTTCGTCAACTTTACATATTGTAAACTTAATCCATAAACATGGGATAATTATAGACTTTCAACAATTATAGTAATGTTTAGAATTTTGTTGGTAGTCAATTTGGGAGTTTTGTTAACCAACGAAAGTTTTTCTGAAGGATTGCTGCACTTCGATAAACCATTGAATTGCAGCAATCCTTCAGAAAAACTGAACTTCCAAATTTGCAACTCAACAACTGAATAAGAAAATACTTAAGAATCTCAAGACTTTTCTGCATAACGTGAAGATCCTTGATCGCTGCAGTATACCAGTTCGTGCAGTGTGTAATTTAAAGGTCAAAGACAATATAGTTGGCTGAATTGGTTCATTTAACGGAACTTTACTAAGCAAGTGAGGGCTGTCGATAGTTCCGTGAATTAATTTCCTAAGAAATGTATAGCAATGACGATCACGATAATGTTGCTATGTTGTGTCTATTTAGAAGGTCTTGTTGTTTTGTTCCAACAGCAGGATAGAATTATATCGTGCTGTTGGAACAAAGCAACTTGTTTAATTTTATTGTAATTATTATATAACACCGATTCCAATTACTTAGTGAAGTTTGAAAGGATTGTAATGGGACGATAATTAGCAACACAGGAGGAGTTTCCTTTCTTAAAGATTGTGCAAAGGTTAGGTTTCCAAAGGTTAGGGAATTCTTGTTTAATATTGATAGGTTGATATTGTTTTTTGGAGGTTTGGAGAATACATCCATTAGGAAAATTAGAATTTTGTCGTCTCCTGCTGTGAATTTGTTTAGAAGAGAAATTATGATAGGTTTCGTCAACTTAAACTTAATCCATAAACATGGGATAATTATAGACTTTCAACAATTACCAGTATAAATAGAAAAGAGTATTCATTCACTTGGTCACAGTTATTTAAATATATTAAATAAAAATGATTTGGTAGTGATGTTTAGAATTTTGTTGGTAGGTGGTTTTGAAATTAAAATATTTAAAAAAATGTATTTTTAAATAGACATTAATTCCATTTATTATATATTCAATATATTAATTGTACAGATACAACAATCTAAAAAATATTACACAAAACTAACATCAGTGCCCCCTATATAAAACGAATCAAAACATGTAAATAAATCCACCACTGTCTATCTACTGCTGTTATTAACAGTACAGATGCTGTGCCTGACGTGGGTGATATCGGTGTCGGAACTGGACGCCCCCGGGACCGGCTCCTCCGAAGACGTCTGCCTGGACGTGTGGTGGTGATGGCACCTGACGCCCGTGAGGCGCGAGTCGGAACTGATGGCCCGCTCCAGACGCCCCCTGCTGTGGGGGCAGTCGCGCTTCCTCGTCCGCGCCCTGTGCGTGCAGTCGGACGCATTCGAACTCCTCCTGGCTGCACCGCAGAACGTCGTCGATGGGGATAATCCGGGACTTCCTGAAAGCAATTTCCAAGTTTAGGCGGTTTTCGGGCGAGGACGGCAGGGAATTGCCCCGGGAGCGATTTTGCGAGGGTTTTTTTTATATTCAGATCGACTCGGATGATAAAAGTGGAAAGTTTAATCAAAAGAATTTTCCAGGGGGAGGTTTTGTTATTTAAAGCAACATTTAAAATTGTGTAATATTCCATTAGCATTTCAAGTGTGGTGTTGATTTTTTTTACGCTATGCTAAACACGCTGTAATATCACCTCTGTTAAGATAGCTAAATGAGCAGAATGCACTAAAACCTATACCATAATTAAGGGCTATTTTAATCACATATTCTGCTCATATCTACTAGAGCTTTGGTTCTATTTCCAGATGTTCCCTGAAGGGGGGCTTTAGCTACTTTCATGCCTGGAGCATTCCTCCAGCAGATATCGCAGGTTTGCTGTCGGAATAAAAATTAATTAGCCCGCGTGCCGGAGGACTTCTATAAAGCTCTCTAGCACACTGTTCAATGGCGAATATTTCCGCTTGGAGAATGGTGGCATGCATACCTAGACTGTAGTTATATTTCAATCTAGGTGCTGCACCATTCCCTTGGACAGTTTTTGATCCGTCAGTGAAGCTATTTCACTCACGGATCAAAAATGAACTTTTCGTCGACGTCGGTAAATTGTTACCGATCCACTGGTTTCTGTCTAGGTAGAGCACCCCAAACCGGCGTTCGATGTACAATTAGGAGTCATACTATCTGATCCAATGCTCAGTATCTCGTTGCTTAAATTGGGTATGTTGCTGTATTTAATTTATTTCTTACATCTATATTGGGCATTTAAACCATTTTCCTGCATGTGTTTCTCCTTAATCTCATTTTTAATCATCTCTTCGTACAATCTCTGCACCTCCTTCTTCCTCTTTATCTCCTCCCCTTTCTTCTTATTAGCCAATCACCTTTTAAAATTCTCACACCTCAGCTCAATATTTTTAATTTATTTTTTTATTTTATTTTTACTCCTATCCCGAAAGATATTCTCATTTTGTTTGTTGTCACAATCAGGTTGATTGAATTAAAGCCTATAGGTGGAAAGATCTCTTGCCGATAACTCAGACAGACCTATATTGCTTGTAAATATTTATATTATATTGTTTTGTATTATTTGAAAAAAAAAAAAACTTTACAATTATTTCGAATTAAAATAAAGATTTCCCATTAAATCGTGATGACAGATTTTTATTTTTTTTGCGTGAACGATAACTGTTAAATTTAAATTTACAACAAAACCGTGTATTCTACTCAAGAAAAGTGTTTATAATCAAATCGTTTTACTCAGATAGTAGTTTAAGAAGAGTACGTGATTTGTTCAGTGTTGAATTTCCGGAAAACACAATACCCAGCAAGAGTATTATTCAACGAATTGTAGAAAAGTTCTAAAATAAAGGTGTTTTCTGAATGGGATAACTGTGACGGAAACGTTGAGAATGTTGAGGAAGGTCTTCGAGGACTAAGCTGTATCAAAAACAACAACATTTGATTAGTACAAAATGTTCAAGATGAAGAAGAACACGATGTCCCAGACGATCATCCACCTAAACTGATGAGAAAACACTTCAGTAAAATGAAGAAATTGGTGCTAACGTCGATAAGAATAAGGAAGCTTGCTGATGATGCTGGCGTTTCAAAAAGATCAGTCTTCGTTTTTTTGGCTGAGCAACAGTTTTGACTGAGCATGTTCCCCGTGCTTCGAAGGATGATTTTGGTCTCAGACATGTCAAATCTCCATTGGTACGGAAAATCCTGTATTTTTTTTAAAAAGCACCGTGTTGAAGTTGGCGAAACAATGCTTTATGACTATCGGGGCAGGATGAAACGCCTGATTACTGGAGATGAGACTTGGATCAATGCTTGCGATCGGGAAACAATCGATCAATCAAGCGAATGTCGTGCAAAAAGTGAGGCAAGATAAAAAAATCACGCCAAAATCGCTCAAAAATCAAGGTCATTGTGAATTGCCGGGTCAATCTGTCAACAAGGAATATTATTTGAACGTTATGAAGCCATTCACTAAAATAATTGTATTTTCAGAAATCTGGAGAAAGCTTTTTTTGCACTCTGATAACACGTCATCTTATACTGCATTGATCTTACGTGCGTTTTTCGCTAAAAATGCGACAAATATTGTTCCAGAATTCACCTGATTTGATTTGGCTCGGTATAACTTCTGGTTATTCGCTAAACTAAAAAACAACAATCGCTTTGAGTCGATTGGGGAGATTCGAAGAAGGTGTTGAAGGCTATTCTAGAAAATGAGTATTTGGAGTGTTTAGGAAACTGGAAAAATCGTTGAAATAAGTGTATTGAATCGAATGGAGAATACAATGGCGGCCGACGAAATGTGAACGATGTTTATTAGCTATGTGAAAATGACTTTTGATCAGGTGCGAAAACAAACATTTGATTGACAGATTTATAAAAGTCATCCAAAAATATGCCTAGACATCTATCTTTAGACGAGAAGAGCAGGGCAATAGCTAAACTAGAAGAAAACTGGTCTCTTAGCCGAGTGGCTGCTGATTTGAATGTAAGCAAAACCTGCATATATAATTTGAAAAGGCGATTTGAAATAAGGCAAGATTTAAGAAGGCCACCCCGAATTGGAATAGGAAGGGTATCTAATGAAGAACAGGATGTTGCATTGGTGAATCATCTCAGAGAAAATCCATTTGATAGTGCCTCGAGAAGTAACGGGTTTGCGGAGTCTACTAGAACTGCTCGGAGACGTATCATAGCTGCAGGTCTACACAATTTTCAAGCAGCCAAGAAAGTTTTTCTCTCAGAAAACAATAAACAACGAAGATTGGAGTTTGCCAACGAATTTGTGTATCGTGGGGATGATTTTTGGAACTCGGTCGTCTTTTCTGACGAAAAAGTATTTCAATCATGTAGTAATGGGAGCCTACGAGTTTATAGACCAATAAACCAAAGGTATGAAGAAGGATTCACCCGTCCAATAACAAATAGTGGTCGTTTTTCTGTTAATTTTTGGGCTTGGGTCAGTGTAAACGGACCCGGAATAATTTGGAAAATATATGGCCATTTAAATGCTATTAAATACAGGGATATTTTAGAATATGTAGCAACACAAACATTTCCGGAAAATTTTATATTTCAACAGAACAATACTCCTATCCATACAGCAAGAATTGTGACTCAGCGGCTAAATGACCACCGCATCCAAGTATTGCCTTAGCCTGCGAAGAGCCCTGATCTCAATCCAATTGAGAATATTTGGGGATACCTACAAAAAAGATTTACCCAAGAGATTTTAGACCTAGGAATGCAGATGAACTTCACGAAATTGTTGAAAATGCATGGGAGGATTTGACTGACAACTACTACATGAGGAATCTAGTTTCATCCATGAGTACACGTTTGGAAAAAGTTATCACAGCAAATGGTTAATTAATTTTATAATTTCTACTTGTATTAAGAATAAATATGTTTAGCATTGTAATTAGCAATTGAATAATAGTCCTTTAAAACCTAAGTTACGCCACTGTTAAGAGTTCTGATAAATCTGTACAAAATTAGACAATTTCTCTATGACAACAAAATACCGTTCACATTTCGTCGGCCGCCATTGTACATGCAAATGTACTTATGGATATAACGAAGGTGATCAAAGAATGAACAGATTAATTAACGTGTATTGTGTGATAATGAAAAATAAATTAATACCATAAAGATCTAAACCAACAAAATCCTTTATTAGCTCAATCTTTACCTGGTTGCAATTCAAACAAAATGACAGAAACTTGGTGGAATAATAAGGGGGCGGATTACGGTCACGGCGTCGATAAATGTCGGGCATTCCGTGTATCTGGAACGAGCGCTAATTTCCCATCCGGAACTTTCGGCATTAAACTCGTTTTTATTTACAATTCAAATGGCGGGTTTATCCCCGAAGCACCGGTCCTGATATTTGTTCGACGGCGAAAAAAGTTTGATGGCGCATTTTTCACCCCGGGAATCGACCCAGCGCGCCCCGATTTAATCCCCGCCGACGATTTCCATGAAATTAAATAGACTTTCCAAAAGTTTTTCGCTCCCTTTTTTTATCTTGGTAGACTAAGATAGACGGAATACAGTCTGAGATAAGATAAAGTAAAGCGCGCCAGCGTCGCCAGAAAGTTGTTGGAAAATGCAAGAGGGATGTTTGATGTGCTTATTGTTATGTATTAATAACAAACATATCACTTAAGGGTGCGGTTTAGAAGAAAGAGATAACGATACAAATACGGGCAATCACTAATTTGAATTAGATTGTTGTTGTGATTAATGAACAATATTGTATTATACATTAAAATAATCTTAAAATATACAGGAATTTCATCAGATAAATTAAAAATTATTTTAATGTTTAGTTTCTGTGAAAAATAATTATGAAAAACAATGAAAATTGATCAAATTTATAGCAAATTTTAAATTAAATTTTTGATAATAAAAACTTGTGCAATGAAAATTTAAAGGATTTCACTAAATTCTGCATTCAAATAACTTAGCAGACATGACCTATTAATTTCATTATATCTTACAATTTTCTTTTCTAACTTGAACTAGTAAATTGTAATACACGAAAATTAAGGATTTATTTTTTATTTAGACTCATACTTTATACTTGCTAGATAAAAAATGTAAATCCATATTCATATTATTAAATCCAAAAGAATAGCTATATTTTCAAACGATTATTTCATTTTACTATATAGCTATCTCTTTCCACTAAACCGCAACCTTAAGCGTGAATATTTGAAAAATTAAATAAAAATAATTTGAAAATAATTAATTAACAAACAATTTTCTCTTTTGCTACTGTGACATAATGACTTTAACAAATGTTTAATAATAGACATTTGCTGTTGCATAACAATAACTATTCTCGAATCAAAATTTGTTGCATTATGCAATATTTTATTGATGTGCAACAGCAGGTGTACATTATGTAATTCAATGGGTATTTGTCCGGGAAGTAATTGTTTTAATGTGCACTTGTTTAACATACTTACGTAACGTAAGTCAAAAGTCACAGAGCTAAATGTGAAAATAATTTATTAATTATTTTCAAATCATTTTTATTTAATATACAATAACTATTGTATAATGCAACAATTTTAAAGATATATTAAAACACTTTGCACACTTTTCTTCACTTAATTTATTTATTAACAGTTGTGCATTTCGATCACCAACATATCAAATATTTTTTTTAAATGTGAAATGTAACCATTTTCACTGAATTGATCCTTTTTTTTATAGCAAACTTTTTCGTCCAACTAGACCAGCACGTACTTTATATATTAAGACCTCCTTTGGTGAAAATGTAGTTCGGAGAAAATGCCCCAACTCATTTAAGTGTACACGAAATATCCATTTCATAAGGGTCCGAGCCGAAGGTAGGAGGATATGAGAGTAATATCAATCCGGGCGCAGAATGATGACGGTAAAAAATGCGCCGTCGGGCGCAAAAAAAAAAAACGTGTGTATCCCGAGGGCGATGTTTGCACAGGCACGAAATGTATTCCTTCTCTCCGCAACACCGCGAGAAAAAAATATATATATATATAAATAAATAAACCCGCTGGGAGTTTATTTATCAGGATGGTTTTATATTTATGCTTTTCAGAATTAGGATGGAAATAAATAAGTTTGAATAATATGAATTTTGTTTATAAAATAAAATAATTTCAATAAATTAAGTCAACGCAGGCCGAAAGACCTCCGGTCGATAGCCTTTTCTCTTAAAAATATATATTTGTTTTAAATTGTTCACTGTTATTTAATATTTATAAATCAGTTAAAATATTAATGATGAATTATTGATGAATCGGTCGATAGCCGATTCATCATCTACAGAATATAATTCTAATTTTTGTATATTATTGTACATACATATACACATTTGAATAAAGATGGTTAGTTAGTTATTATTTTTATTTTATTATAAAATTTATTATTTTATAATAATAAATAAATACAATAAATAACTAACATAAAAATAAATTCTTCTGCCAATTGGCTATCGATCGTTGGTCTTTCCGCCTTTTTGTTTTATTTTTTGTTAAAATATAAAATACGCAGATTATTATCTGATAATTATTGTAAACATCTTACTGTAGATAGTGTTGGGGTATTTTTATTTTTTTCTTAAAATTTCAACTAATCAAACCTGAATACTAATTTATGGTGGAAATTAAAAAAAAAAATTATTCAATGATTAAATCTATGAATTGTAGAAATTTTCAATGTACAACATTGAGGTATAATATAAAGTGGAAAAGAAACATCTCTCGCGGTATTTGAACCCATGTCCCCCGCTTGTCATCAGAGATGTTTCTTTTTCATTTTATATTATACCTCAATGTTGTACATCGAAAATTTCTACAATTCTTAGATATAAATATAATTTAAAAGATTCCTTTTAAATTATATTTATCATAATTAGTGATGGGAAAGATCGATCAAAAAAGATCGAAAGCTCGATCCTTGCAAGTGATCGATCTTTCAGATCGGCCGGAGCGGCTCGATTTTTATAATCGGATCTATACTTTCGACGGCTCTATTTTTTCGGACTGCTTTTTGAACAACTATATGTTGTTGTGTTTTATGCAAAGTGAGACAATCTTTATTAAGGTCAGAAACTTGCATGTTATTTGTAGTGTTGGGAAAAATAAATCAAAAAAGAATCGATTTTTTTTTATTTTTGCAAGTCTAATTGGGAAAAAATCTGAAAAAAATCTTGAAGACCCTTGGTTATTCTACTAACAACATTGATTGCTTAATTTATATAAATAAAAAATTTAAATCATTTAGGGTCATTTGAATTAACATGGAGTCTTATGGGTCATTTTCACAGGTCATTCTCCTATTCTTCAGCTACATTCTGGTATAATATGAAGCCATTTGTCGATTTTCGGATTTTCGCCGAAATTCCACTTTTTACGATTTTTTCAATATTCACTGGAAATTCCAAAAATCTGGAAACAAATCTTGAAGGTACTACTACTAACAACATTGAGCATTTAATTTAACCCGAAATAATCTTTTCAATCATTTCGAGCCATTTCAATATTTAACATGGAAACAATTTAGTGAACACCCATCGATTGGGCGTTTTGGACGTTTCCGTAGTCAGACCAAAATTTCTAAACTCGCAGATAAATTAGAAAAACGAGATTTTTCAGCGTAATTTTTGTAGCATATTTTTTTGTAAAAAGGTGATTCCGTAAATAAATGTATTATTATTAAAAAATAATCTAAATATCTATTGTATACACTAAATTAAATATGTATGTATTTTTTGGGATTAAAGATGTTTCATAATGCAACGCGTCCCTGATAATTAAAAAAGTACTATATTCTGGCCGTTAGAAAAATAATAAAAACTGTAACCCGTGGATGTCTAAAAAAAAACAGACAGTATTTTCTAGTCTACGCGAGTTGCGATTATATAAGGATAATGCAGTAAATAATTTATCCAATGGTTTAATGTATAAAAAGATGAAAATATTATTTCACGAAAAATAACTCAAATATTTCCAGCGCAAAACAAAGGGAGCGAAAACACGCGCGAAATTTCATAATGAAAATTCCATGCTTTCTCGTTTTTTTTTTAATTTATTTTTTTATTACGTTTTTGTTTGTTCGAGTGAAATCGCGGCGAAAATTTAAACGCGCCCCGCAGAAACCTTTATCGATAATCGTACACGTGTTTATCAGATTACGCGACCCGGAGGTTTTCGTGACGGTTAATTTATTTGGCCATGAAATAATAAACGGTCTTGACCGCCGTTTTGTTAATTAAACACCTCCACTTTCCGAGATGTATTGCTGAAAATTACACGGCCGCAATTACGCTACGTGTGCTTAATATTTACTGGCGCTCGAACAATTGTTGATTTTAATATCGATCGAATTTAAAATCTAACAAGTGAGTGGTTTATTAAAACCATTTTAAAAATGGTTTATATATTTTGTAATAAGTTTAATAAATTGATTACTTGTGAGAATATCATGAGTTATACAAATAAAGTTTAAAAAAATGTTTTATTTAATAAACTCAAAATATATAATAATAATAAATTATCAGGGCGGAAAGACCCCAGGTTGATAGCCCGGATAGACTAACACAATATTTATTCTTGTTAAGTAAATATAAATGTATTTATAAGCTTATGTAATGTTTATGAATTGTAGAAATTTTCAATGTTAAATTTAATTAAATATAAAGTGGAAAAGAAATTTGGATTGAGTGAGATTTTTTTAATCGTTTAATTTTATTTAATTTATTTTTAAAATCTAATTTCTCCAATCAAGTTTTTCTGTATATTATCGATTATCATTTTTAATTCATTGAATAGTTTTAGAAAATCTGTCATTTGCGAGGTGTTATTTCTTAGTATTTTTACCTCAGTACCCATGTCTAAATTGAATATAGGTGGACTTGAAGCACTGAATGGAGTTGATAATGCACTCGACCGGCAATCGGGGAACATGGCTTCAAAACCCATCAGAGATGTTTCTTTTCCATTTTATATTTAATTAAATTTAAATTATACCTCAAGGTTGTACATTGAAATTTCTACAATTCATAATTTGTATCTCAGAATGAGAACTTTGGGAGTTTACTTCATCACGATATTGCGCACATTTCCAATCTCTTTTCATCGTCTCAGTATATCAATTCATAAGTTAATGGTTTTAAGAAACAATTTTTGAATTGCAGAATTCTCAGTTTAATGTAGCTTATATTACAGAACAGGTAAAATTCAGTTAGTTAAGACCAACTGAAACTACTCTTCCACTTAACCTATTACAACTCAAAAGAGTGCATATAATGTATAACTAAGTATATTACTGAAACTAGTATTGTCTTACTTTTTTAAGATTAATAAACATACACTCACTTTGTAACATTAGACTTTTCAAAATATATTTAGACGTTGACTTATATATATATATAAACATCTTTATTCCCAAAAAATACATACATATTTAATTTAGTGTATATATATAAATAATTTCAATTACACTGTAATCATCATTACTAATGACTAATTTTAATAATGATTACCGTGTAATTGAAAGTAGTCAATTTCAATTACACTGTAATCATTATTACTAATGACTAATTTTGATAATAATTATCGTGTAATTGAAACTATTCAATTTCAATTACACTGTAATCATTCTCACTAATGACTAATTTTAATAATGATTACCGTGTAATTGAAACTAGTCAATTTCAATTACACTGTAATCGTTATCAAAATTAGTCAAGTAAAATAAAAGTAGTATAAAAAAGTTAAGTGTTTTCTTTATATCAAAATTCACTACACTTTATATAAAATATAAATACTTTAAATATATATATACTAAAAATAAATATATAAATATACTATAAATATATATATATATTGGAAATTTTGATTAAAGTTAGGCGAGGATTAATTTAATTAAATAAAACAGTAATCCTTTTTTTTTCATTGGTTTATTTCAAACGCTAGATGTACATTTCCTTATCTATAATTTATGGCCAAGCTAGCTGAACAGCCCTTTGTGTTCACATGAATGAATTGTGAAATAATGGTAATTAAATTAAGTCAACGCAGGCCGAAAGACCTCCTGTCGATAGCCGTTTCTCTTAAGAAAATATATTTGTTTTAAATTGCTCACTGTTATTTTAGGTCTTTCTGCCCTGATAATTTATTAGTATTATATATTTTGAGTTTATTATATAAAACTTTGTTTGTATAACTCTTGATATTCTCACAAGTAATCAATTTATTAAAATTATTATATTATATTTCGATTAATTCAAAATTTTTCGAGGATTTACTTCCAACAATAATCAATTAAGACAAAGATCGCGGCTGATTTAACAAGCGTGTACGAGTAGTATCGCCGGATTTACGTAAATATTTACACCGAACGTCTAATACAGCTCTTGGCTGATATCCATGGAAACAATTAGTCGGGATTAATTCCCGAATTCATCCATGAATAAACCAAATACACACACCGGCCCCAGTCGGCGGAACCGAAAGGTCAACTCGGCCGCCCCAACTCCCGCCCTGCCGGCAATCACATTAACTCGACCGAAGTTTAATCCTGCGGAAAACTTAATGTTCTTCCTTCATAAGGAAAATCGAAATATCTCATTAACCCGAGTAGATCCCGGCGTTAATGCTCGGGTGCAAATATGATTTCGGAATTATTCCGCGTTACCGACGGGATTTCGACTCGGCGAATCCGCGTAAGAGATGCAATTAATTATGGAGTTTAACGGGTTGAAAGACGTTTGGTGTGCGGGAAAATGATCGTTAGTATAAATGTTCTTAAATAAATCGATTGAATTATATACAGCTAGTACTTTTAATAATTATACAAAAAAAAATCCAACACTCTCCTATATAAATTAAATAAAAAGAAAAGAGTAAGTCAAGGGTCACACAGCTAAATGTGAAAATAATTTATTAATTATATTCAAATCATTTTTATTTAATATAAATAAAAAGAATTTGAAAATAATTAATTAATAAATTATATTCCCTTTAGCTACTGTGACAATTTGACTTATCTAGATAAGTACTTTAACAAATGTCTAATAATAGACATTTGCTAAAGGGAAAATAATTTATTAATTAATTATTTTCAAATTATTTTTATTTAATTTATTTAAATAACTGTGACCAAGTGAATAAATCCTTTTTCTACTCTCCTATATCTTTAAATGAAATTATTTTAAATAAAAATGATTTGAAAATAATTAATAAATTATTTCCACATTTAGCTCTGTGACTTTTGACTTACGCACTTTAAACAAATGCACATTAAACAACTACTTCCCGGGCAAATACCCACGCCAGACATTGAATTACATAATGTACACCTGCTGTTATATTACATTATTAAGTTTTTTTATAAAAGTTAAAATAAAAAAAAATTAATAGTTTTATTTAATGTTATCATGGATTTTCAAACAGTTAATACCTTCACAATCAATAAAACTCTTATGATAAAACTGACGTAATTCCAACATCCTTTTTTTTATTGGATGTTTTAAACGTATTTCCACCATTATATTTGTGTCGTCTTAGAAAAGGTGATTCTTAAATCAAATGACGTTTTTTCTTCGAAATTGGTTTCGCTTCGATGTTTTAGCATGTCGTCGTAATGCAAAAGAATAAACCATGCTCAACCTTATCAGGATCTTAAGCTACTTCTCGAAACAACAAAAGCACCATCACGATTAATTTGTCATAAAGCGCACAATTCCAGTTACAACTAATTTCAAGAAGTATTAATTTTGTGAATAAGTATGGTTCGTTTCAAAGTGCCTTATCAGGATCTTAAGCTACTTATCGAAACAACAAAAGCGCCAACACGATTAATTTGTCATAAAGCGCACAATTCCAGTTACAATTAATTTCAATAAGTATTAATTTTGTGAATAAGTATGGTTTGTTTCAAAGTGCCATATCTTTGGGGATCAGAAGGAACGACTCGCCCTCTTGTCCTCAAAGTAGAAACCTTTTCGAAACGAAGCTTGAGATCCTGGGGCGTTTTGGAGAAACTGGAGGTATCCCAAATATTATTTATTTATTTATGCATACAATCAACGGAAATTATATTCCAATATCACTATTTTATTGTATTTTATTGTAATATTCTATGGTAGACCACCGTTAATAAATAAATAAATAAATAAACAGATTGTAAAACTAAATTAAATCTAAATCCATATGATACGAAACAAAATGTAATGAATTACATATAAGATCTATAAAAAAAAATAAAACAAAAAAAATGAGTCTCCGAATATAACACTACATAATACTATCCCAAAAATTTGCTACAAATCCCGTAAACCAAGATATTCTAAACCTTAATATTCCTCCAAAATTTCACCATCCTAAATCTACTATTCATACTTTCATCTCATTTTTCATAGGATATGACATATTAGACAGTGACTTTTGGCTGAACCAACTGCCTAAATCGAAACTCCCTCCAAAATTTCGCCATCACGAATGCAATATTCATTCTTTCATCTCATTTTTCTTCGGATATGACACATAAGACGGTGACTTTTGGCTGAAGCAACTGCCTAAATCGAAACTCCTTTCAAAATTTCGCCATCACGAATGCAATATTTATTCTTTCATCTCATTTTTCATCGGATATGACACATAAGACAGTGACTTTTGGCTGAACCAACTGCCTAAATCGAAACTCCCTCCAAAATTTCGCCATCACGAATGCAATATGTATTCTTTCATCTCATTTTTCATAGGATATGACACATAAGACAGTGACTTTTGGCCGAACCAACTGCCTAAATCGAAACTCCCTCCAAAATTTCGCCATCACGAATGCAATATTCATTCTTTCATCTCATTTTTCATCGGATATGACACATAAGATACTGACTTTTAGCTGAAAGTCCGATGATAGCCATTTTTGAAATAATAAAATTTTGAATAAATTAATACTCTTTTTTATTTATAATAAAAATTTTATTTTACTATGTACAAATACCTTAACAAAAATGGTTTTATATTACAAAACAATAAGAAAGAAAAAAAGAAATAATCATTAATATTACAGACAAAAAAAAATTGGAATAAACACGTATTATAATCTGTTATTGTAATATTTAAAATTTTATGAATTCGGTGTGTATTTAAAGTTGTTGCAGTATTCCAGGTATAGAAGTATGAAATCGGTTATTTAAAAAAAAAGAAGTACACGTCTGTTTCAAAATGATAAAAAATCTTTTCTCCAATCCAATTTTTTTCCACCTTTCCGGCAGATTATGAATTCCACGCTGATAAAAAAGGCTATCTATTTCTATTTTTTTTTTTTCAGCCAAGTTTCATTTTATTTTATCAAATATATGATAATCAGGCGGAGTCAAGTCTGGAGAATAAGCTGCATGTTCTAGCATATCCTAACTAAACGCCTCGATCATTTCTCTGACCAACAACAACAACAGTTTATATAAATATAAAACAGTATTCATTCACTTGGTCATAGTTATTTAAATATATTAAATAAAAATGATTTGAAAATAATTAATAAATTATTTCCAACAACAGTTTAATAATTAACTTTTTCACTTTGTCATAAACGCGTTGAACTTTTTAGTATAAAATAATTAAACGTCCTGGATAAAAAAAAACTATAATTATTGATATAAAATCTAACTATTTATTAAAACGTTCGATACGAACATAAATTAACGATTACGACATTTTCATTCCAGCTTTTAATACAACACCATAAATGCCCCTAACATTCCATCCGTTTAATGAAGTCTGCATTATAGAGATGAAAAGGTCAGTGCGACTTTGATGTCGGGTTAAGTTATTAAACAAACATAACCGAGCCGTAAAACCTAATGGCAGCCCATTAACTGCGTCTAGATACGTACAGTATAACTTTCGCGAAAATGCCTGCCCGATATAAATGCCACGGCTTAATTAAGCCATCCAGTATTTATTGTATGAATATTCCCAGTGATTTATAGGGAGGAAATATATAAAAAAAGTATATGTATTCGTTTCATTTCAGTTGGAGGAAAGTTTCCAAACAAGACACTGAATTCTTATTTACATTTTTATGGATAAGAGGGGAAAACTGTTTCGATCAATCTTTACTCATGATGTTTCTTATAATTTTTTTAATAGAAATTTATATTTAATAATTTTTTATATTAAATATAAATTTCTATTAAAAAAATCATAAGAAACATCATGAGTAAAGATAACAAAATAATTAATGGTTTTAATAACTAACTAATCATCTTTATTCAAAGATATATAATAATATATAGAATTAGAATTATATTCTGTAAATGAATCGGCTATCCACTGGAGGTTTTTCAGCGTGGTTTTAATATTTAGACATTCTTAGTTCATATTATATGAAATAAATATGAATAGATTATATGAAATAAATATGAATAAATTATATGAAATAAATATGAATAAATTATATGAAATAAATATGAATAAATTATATGAAATAAATACGAATAAATTATTAAAAATCAACCAATAAAACACAGATTAGATTGAATAACTTTAAATTCTCGACTAGTTTCGGGTTATTAGCCCATTTTCAAGAGAATTTAAAATTTGTTTTATTAACATTTCTATAGATATTTATATGAATGGATATATTAAGAATTTAAAATTTATTTTTCTCTTGAAAATAACCCGAAACTAGTCGAGAATTTAAAGTTATTCAATCTAATCTGTGTTTTATTGGTTGATTTTTAATAATTTATTCATATTTATTTCATAAATAACAATCTTTATTGATTCACAATTTGTTTCACAGAAACGAACAAAAACCAAATGTGTTTTTTATTACCCTAAATATTCCTAACCCTAAATATCCAGAAAATTATATTTATTCGAATGTTCCGATTATTATTGTTGAAGTAAATAAAATCCTCATTGTGTTTATTCAATGCAAACGTTTTTTATTACACAATCGATAATACAGTAAATCGTTTCAAAATATTTATTAATATAAAAATCCCTCCACAACAATATTTCCATTCATTACTTCCTTTCAAGATATAGACAGTTAAATTAATCCTGATCGATTCAATAGACAGTTTAACAACGACGACCAACGACAAAATAAATTGCAATTAATTATAAGACAAGCAGAAAGACCTATGGTTGATAGCCGAAATCTTTACATTTTCAAAATATTTTATATTGTTTCAAATAAATATGAATAAATTATTAAAAATCAACGAATAAAACACAGATTAGATTGAATAACTTTAAATTCTCGACTAGTTTCGGGTTATTAGCCCATTTTCAAGAGAATTTAAAATTTGTTTTATTAAAATTTCTATGGATATTTACATGAATTGATTTATTAATTTTTATTTTAATTTAATAATTTATTCATATTTATTTCATACAATATGAACTACCAATGTCTAAATATTATATGGATTTTTTAATTAATTATAGCCACTATTAATTAATTTACATAAAACTCCGTGAATGGATTTGATTGGTGAGAAATATTGCAATAATTTGTTGATTCTTTACAATAATTTAGTTTTCCGTTAAAATCAAGTATTAAATCAAGGCGAAAACATTCATACCCGTGTATGAAATTTAAATCACCATGAATATTCACACCGTTAATCGCGCCAATTTCGCAAAGTGGAATAACTCCTCGGCTATGAATTATGCGCGCTCGCCTTTCCCGTGTAATCAAATATTTTAATAAAGAATCCCTCATAAAAATATCACCCGGGCCGCGTATAAATCAGGACTTTCCGTAACGTCCGCTCAAATCTGAACAAACGCCAGGATTTAACTGTATTTTCCAGGGCGATTTGATTTACAGCGACTGCCCTCATATCTTTCGAGATAAAGTGTCTGCACACAAAGATATATAACCCGTCAACGTAAATGAGCTGTATTGTTTTTTTTCCAACGCCGCATACGGCGAGTTATCTACAATGTCATCGGCTGCTTTCATTGATTTTTCCACTTTGTTTCCGTGAAGAAGGAAAAAGAAAATACTTTTCATTAATTGTGTACTTAATTTAAGTTTTATTTTTTTATAATCCTTAAGAAAAAGATAGTTCAGTTGCTCTAACATATCTGATATTAATTGCAATACATTCCAATTTCACAACAATTCTCTATACAAGGTGTACAGAAAATGAGTGAAAAAATTCAGGTAACTCAATTCATTAATTAATTTTTAATAAAAAAATCCAAATAAAAAAATTTTGTATGGTTCTTCATTGAGGCTCACGAGGTCTTGGGAATTTTAAATATGTGACTATAAATTAGTATTGTTTTTTAAATATTTTGTAAAAAATCAATAGCATTAACAATTAGACAATTAGACACGTGTATAATTCCATTGATGTAAATGATTAATAAATCGGAAATTTTTACAATTTTATAACTTCATCAGAAGCATTCTTTTAATGAAAATAGATCTGGCAACGACGCACGCTCGTTTGTAAAAGAAAAGGTGTATGCAACGCCTCCAGCGGATGATGTAGCAGTTATAAACAGGATAAATGCACACTTGTTTGATCCAGCGTTGCCAAATGTATAGTTCTTTTAAGTGGCCCGTGAGGCTTAAGGAAGGACCGTGTGACTTATTTTCGTTAATATTTTAATCGAAAAATTAGTCAAAGAGTCACGCTACCTAAAGCTTTTCACTCATTTTCTGTACACCTTATATTTATCACATAATTATTTTTCCTTTATTTTAAAAACATTGCAAAAAAAACGCATTAAGCAATGATTGCGGAGCTTGATAAATTTAATTCATCGCACATAAAACAAAATAAGACACGAAACTAAAAAAATCGTGAATTTTTGTGTGTGTGAACTTTTCTTTTGTCGAACGAGGACGTATATAAATTAAACCGCCGGCAAAAGTAAACTGGACGTGGCTTCGTTTCTTTCAGCCGAAGAAAAGCAGATAAATGCTTTGGCCGTTCGAGATAAGAATTGGACAAATGAAAGCTCGTTTGCGACGAGTGCGCAATATATTTTCTACATAACAGTTTGTCGGGATTTTATTCGAGTAGTTTTAGTGTGTGTTTATTTGTCCATTTGATAATCGTAAACTACAAATAAAAAAACAATGTAAATGGTTTTTATTTGCATCCTGTGCAATAAAATTAAGCACATAATAATTTTTCAAAATATTCTAGTGGTGTAATTTGGGTCTGTTTTAATTGTCTAGGAGCAATTTCAATAAATGATTAAATTAAATTAAAGAAATTGACATATTTACATAACTAACTAAACATATTAAATAAAAATGATTTGAAAATAATTAATAAATTATTTCCACATTTAGCTCTGTGACTTTTGACTTACGCTACGTAAGTACGTTAAACAAATGCATATTAAAATAATTTATTAATTATTTTCAAATCATTTTTATTTAATATATTTAAACAACTGTGACAAAGTGAATGAATACTCTTTTCTATTTCTAACTAAACATCTTTATTCAAATGTTTATATGTATGTACAATAATATATAATTAATAATAATATTCAGTAGATGAATCGGCTATCGACCGGAGGTCTTTCAGCCATATTTTTTCGTAACTAAAAAACTTATAATGTCCTTCTTAAACAATAACATATTTTGTGTGCTTAATTTTATTGCACAGAAGTGTACCTGTAGTTAATTGTAAGTTGAAATTAGGCAAAAGGTGGCGCTTGCGTCGTCTTTAATTTATTATGATATACAGAGAGGTTTTTTTATCAGTATACATTAGGGGAAGTGTATACCTGCAAAAAACGCGAGTCAAACGCATTGAACTGATTAATGTGTGTATGTTTAGTTGACTATTTGGCATATGTGTTCAGTTGCGAGTTATAGGCAACTAAACACACATACATTAATGCATTTGACTCGCGTATTTTGCAGATATACATAGGGGAAATGTATACTAATAAAAAAAGCTCTCTGTATAATATTGTTATATGTTTATAATATTCTTCTATTTTTGTAAATTATCCCTGTTATTAGATACAATGTATCTGTTGGGCAATGAATAAATAAATAAATATGAAATTTTTGTTGATATACTCAAACATTTTTTTGTTCAATAAAATGTTCAGCCATCATTCATCTAGCGATTATGATTATTACGATTCAAATTTATGTTGTCATTTTATATATATAGATTATGCATAAATAATGGTGTAATTTATTCAACTGAACAGTAATTCCCAGACAAAAGAGTGGTAAATAATTGCCCATAAAAATTTCATCCGAATTCACACCCCCCAAGTCAAAATCAATAACAGCCAGGAATCAACGAAAACGATAAAACGATTTCCGACGTCAGCGAAACGTCAGAGCGGCGACCGCGAAGTCGACAACAAGAAAAGAATGAATCCATCGACGCTATGCAAAGCGGGCGCGCTGAATCGGATCCGCAGGGCCAATCTGGGCTTCGTCCCCATCGTGATCGAGCAGACCGGCAGGGGTGAACGCTCCTACGACATTTATTCGAGACTCTTAAAAGGCAGGATAATTTGTTTGATGGGCCCGATAAACGACGCGATCAGTTCGACGATTATAGCGCAGTTGCTCTTCTTGCAATCGGAGTCCAGCCACAAGCCGATCCACATGTACATTAATTCACCCGGTGGGAGTGTCACGTCGGGGTTGGCGATTTATGACACCATGCAGTTTATTCAACCGCCGGTCGCCACTTGGTGTGTCGGACAGGCTTCTAGCATGGGCTCGTTACTTTTAGCCGGGGGCAGTAAAGGTGAGTTACGCTTCCTTTTTATCTTTTAAAGGGAAGGATTCTTATTTATTTTCCGGAGGGAGATACACTCCGAAAGCTCCCCAAATAAAATACAAGAACGCTTTTATTTATCTGAAAACGTACGGAGAGCTTTAACACTCCTACATTTTATTTACACACACACACTTCATTGTTAATATCTTATTTAAATAATTGTAAAAATAAACAAAGCAGCACAAAAACACGAGAGATTTGAAAAAGTTGTAATTGTAATTGTAATTGTAATTGTAATTGTAATTGTAATTGTAATTGTAATTGTAATTGTAATTGTAATTGTAATTGTAATTGTAATTGTAATTGTAATTGTAATTGTAATTGTAATTGTAATTGTAATTGTAATTGTAATTGTAATTGTAATTGTAATTGTAATTGTAATTGTAATTGTAATTGTAATTGTAATTGTAATTGTAATTGTAATTGTAATTGTAATTGTAATTGTAATTGTAATTGTAATTGTAATTGTAATTGTAATTGTAATTGTAATTGTAATTGTAATTGTAATTGTAATTGTAATTGTAATTGTAATTGTAATTGTAATTGTAATTGTAATTGTAATTGTAATTGTAATTGTAATTGTAATTGTAATTGTAATTGTAATTGTAATTGTAATTGTAATTGTAATTGTAATTGTAATTGTAATTGTAATTGTAATTGTAATTGTAATTGTAATTGTAATTGTAATTGTAATTGTAATTGTAATTGTAATTGTAATTGTAATTGTAATTGTAATTGTAATTGTAATTGTAATTGTAATTGTAATTGTAATTGTAATTGTAATTGTAATTGTAATTGTAATTGTAATTGTAATTGTAATTGTAATTGTAATTGTAATTGTAATTGTAATTGTAATTGTAATTGTAATTGTAATTGTAATTGTAATTGTAATTGTAATTGTAATTGTAATTGTAATTGTAATTGTAATTGTAATTGTAATTGTAATTGTAATTGTAATTGTAATTGTAATTGTAATTGTAATTGTAATTGTAATTGTAATTGTAATTGTAATTGTAATTGTAATTGTAATTGTAATTGTAATTGTAATTGTAATTGTAATTGTAATTGTAATTGTAATTGTAATTGTAATTGTAATTGTAATTGTAATTGTAATTGTAATTGTAATTGTAATTGTAATTGTAATTGTAATTGTAATTGTAATTGTAATTGTAATTGTAATTGTAATTGTAATTGTAATTGTAATTGTAATTACCAGTAATGTCGAATATATTTGAGATTTAACATAAATTCATAGTTTGATTCGATTTAACTATTCTCCAACGGGATACAAGCCTCCCCAGAACAGATTTTATTTTCCCTTAAAGTCCGAAAAAATATTTCTCTTTCGAATTTTGTCAAAAGGCCTCACGAATTCAAATTATTATATGGTGGTGGGTGTTGTTGGAGGGAGTATTGTTGAGTAGATGTGGTTATTGGTTGATTTGGGCTAAAGTAGTGTTATGGCAATTACAATTACAAACAAAAATATGTTTTACTATGTATATGTTTCCTATTTTACTTTTGATATGTTTCAATGTGATCGTTTTTCTGTTTAAATTATTTTTAACGTCCGGTAATACAATATTCTGTGCGTATTATTTTTTTTTATATTTCACCACCATATTTTTCGCAGAGTTTTTGTTGAGCTTATTTCATAGTAGATGTTGCTTATATAACAAAAAATTCAAACAGGAATTAAGATTAATGAAAATTTGGTATTGAAATGAATTCTCACGATTTTTCTCTCATTAGATTAATATTTATTGGAATTCTTTTGAAAAAAAAAGAAGATATTTGATAAAAAGAGTTGGAATGTCTATCGTCGATAGACATTCCAACTCTTTTTATCAAATATTTGCTATTTTATTATGTAACAGATACATCTTAAAAAAATATCAGTGAATTACTAGTACACCTTCAGAAAATGTCTTTGGATTTGTAATAGATGGAATATATTTATACATCAACGTAGAAATGTCAGGCGAGGCACAAAGGCGCCAGATTACTTTCAATCCACATCCCGTGCGCGCATTCCAACCCTCTTTCGCTAGCTGTTTCCCTCTTTTTTTTTTGAACGAGAATTAAAGGGAACGGAACGAGGGTCGAAGTTTAGCCTTGCAAAAATGAACGAACCGGGCGGATTAATTTATTTACGAAAATTCCAGGCATGAGGCATTCCCTGCCCAATTCCCGGATAATGATCCACCAGCCCTCGGGCGGCGCCAGCGGACAGGCGACCGACATTCTGATCCAGGCCGAGGAGATCATCAAGCTCAAGAAGCAAATCAACGAGCTCTACGTCAGGCACACCGGCATGACCATGAAGGTGATCGAGCAGAGCATGGAGAGGGACAAGTTCATGAATCCGGAGGAGGCGATGAGTTTCGGGATTATCGACAGGGTGCTCTCGGCGCCCGTTAAGAATGTACCTGTTGGAGCCGCCAAAGCTCGGGGCGGCGAATCGAGTCAAATTGCTGCGTAACTATTTCATGCACCTGAGTGAATTTCTAAACTCATATAATTTTATTGTAAATATTATACATATATTATATATAAATAGAAAAGAGTATTCATTCTCTTGGTCACAGTTATTTAAATATATTAAATAAAAAATGATTTGATTTTTTTACTCTTTTATACTCAAAAATATGTTGTTTTTTTTAAGTGAAATATTTTTGAAAAATAGAGAAAGTTAATATCATTTGAAAGAATGTCATAAAAACGAAACAAATATGACGAATTTCATTGACATTTCATTAAATGTTTTCGCAGTTACTTAAATTTTATTTAAATAAAAATAGTTGTGCTTTCTCCTACTTATTATTATTTTATGAAATAAATATGAATAAATTATAAAAAAATCAACCAATAAAACACAGATTAGATTGAATAACTTTAAATTCTCGACTAGTTTAAAATGTCTAGATATTAAAACTATTATTATTTTATTAAACTAAATATATTTCGGAAACCATGTTTCCATCTTCAGTAGTGAAGTTGTTGGTTGTGGAGACTTTAATTATTTAAATAAAAATAGTTTCCATCTGGCAGAAAGACCTCGGGTCGATAGCCTATGAAAGGACAACCTCAAATTATACACCGTATTATACTATACAATACTGTACTTAATATGATGTAAAAGTCCCTTGAATAAAGATATTTGTATATTTGTATATGGTTTCCATTTTCAGTAGTGAAGATGGAAATATAGTTAGAAATATATTTAGTTTAATAAAAAATAAGTAGGAGAAAGGACAACTATTTTTATTTAAATAAAATTTAAGTAACTGCGAAAATATTTTAATAATGATAATAATAATAATTTTATTTTCCAACGGAAGAATCCAACAAGGGAAAATATACAATCAACATCATAATATAAGAAGAGTACAAGTATTTAATTAAATGACAGATATCTTATCACTGAAATTCGTAATATTTGTTTCGTTTTAATGACATACTTTCATAATTATATTAACTTTAGGAAACGCAAAACTCGGTGTAGTAAAATGCAATTTTTAAAAAAATACAGAATATAAATATTTGTGTTAAATAGTCCGGGATGTAAATTCCGTTCTACATTTAAATAAACAAAAAGGGGGATGAAAAGTATTCCATTGTCGTTACCTGTTTTGCATTGTGATGGTAGCCTGGGGGAGCATGAATGCGCGTTAGGCCTCATCGTCGGCGTCATTTCGAAGCGCTCTCGCTCCCTCTCGGGCGGCGGCAGCGCCGCCTGCCCCAGTATCTGCTTCTCGTCCTCGTCTACTCGACACTGTCGCCGTAATGGGTTTCTTCGCCTGTCCCTAATCCTCAGTGTTACGGGGCATTCTAAATGTAAGTCAAGTGCCATTGAACACTGGCTCCCTGTTCCATGTAATGACTCGTGGCTTAATCTGTATGAAAATAAAAGAAAAGGACGACGCGAGGAATGAAAATGCATTTCCAGTAAATTTCATATAGCGTAAATATTTTCAACATCAATGACAGAAACAACATTTTTGTAAATTATATTTATCGTTAATTACAGAAGCACAAATTATTATTTAGAAAAAGCAGTGAAATTTCAAAATGTTTAGATTGTGTTTTTTTATAAATTATTGGTTATCGTTAATTATTGTATTTATATTTGAATTGTATTTGTATTCATATTTTATTTTAGATTTAAGACATGTTTATATCTACTTAAATGGACATCCGTTAAATAAATAAATAAATAAATTACAGAAGCACTAATTATTATTTAGAAAAAGCAGTGAAATTTCAAAATGTTTAGATTGTGTTTTTTTATAAATTATTAGTTATCATTAATTAGAGAAGCACTAATTATTATTAAGAAAAAGCAGTGAAATTTCAAAATGTTCAGATTGTGTTTTTTTTTATAAATTATTAATTATCGTTAATTACTGAAGCACTAATTTTTTGAATCAGTTATTTCGAGAAAACAGTGAAATTTCAAAATGATTTTTTATATCGGACACTTTTTTCTCATTAATCACTTGGTAAAACATTTTTTTTTTAAATATTAATTTGTAAATTAAATTCATTTGGTTTTGTTTCACTTATTAGTATTTTATTTCCGAAACTAGTAGAAAATAAAATACAAATAAGTGAAACAAAACCAAGTGAATTTAATTTACAAATTAATATGTTTTTTTTTTTATATAAATTTTTAGTTATTGTTGATTACTGAAGCACTTAATTTCAATTAATTAAATAAAATATTAATAATAAAATATTTTCAAATTAATCAAATCTCAATATTTCAAATTGAATTTATTTCAAAAATAATCCAGCACGACTCAGACGATCATAAAAAGGATCGTGATGTAAAAATTGCATATGTATCGATTACATTACAAATTGTAATCCGCGCATATGAAATTTTAATGAAATATTCCCGGTTGTGTAACGAGGGAAAAAAAACTACTTGCCGATATGTATGAGCGGTTTCATCAACTGAGAGTGCATGTCTGTGCAGGAGACGTGGGTTGAGGGTCGCGTTGGCCGCCAGCATTTTTTGCGCTTTATACGAACGCCGATTTTCCTCCTTCCTGTAGTGGTGGGTCAAAGCGGCCGACCGTTTCAGCGCGTTCTTTTGTTCCACCAGATCCGGCGCCGATGGACTCTTGCTTATAGAATTCTGAAAACAACAATGGAAAAGATACAGCGAGTCCTTTTATTCCTTTCGACACTACTATGATGACTTACGTAATGCGAATAATAAAATAAGAAGACTTAACTGTTTTTATAAAAATTTAAATAAGGAAAAATAGTGTTTAATTAATTTCTCACTTAACCCGTGGTGAAACATTTTTGAATTTTTCACCACGGGTAAGGTGAAACATTTTTATCGAATAATTATAATGCATTTTAATTAAGATACTTTATTTTGTTTGTTGTCCCAATCAGGTTGATTTAAACACTTGGTTTGTTTCAAGACTATAATTCCTTAATTCAGGATGATTTAATTGAAATGAAAACACTTGGTTTGTTTCACTTATTTATATTTTCTCCAACCAGTTTCGACCATTGGTCATCACAATTCTCCCTGAAGATGACCAATGGTCGAAACTAGTTGGAGAAAATATAAATAAGTGAAACAAACCAAGTGTTTTAAATTCAATTAAATCATCCTGAATTAAGGAATAATAGTCTTCTTATTTTGTGATTAATCACTTCACTTTAATTCAAAATTATACAGTTAAGTACTAAAAAATTATATCAATTGAAAAAAAAAACTACCTTGCCTGGATAATACCCCTCCGGATATATACAATGGATATTTATCGTTACCTTTTATAAATGGTAATTATTATTAGTTATGTCAAGGAAAATACTCGTTTCCATACGTAATAAATCTGCAGAGGATGTTCACGTTGCTAAAACGCTATTTGTTTATAAAAAAAAACATCTCTACAATAAATAGATTCTTTTTTTTATAGAATCTAACTCCTTGACTAACAATTCAACCCCATAGGCTTGGAATTACTTTCTGTTTTCACGATAAATCGCATTGGAAGGAAGATTTCCTGGACCACGTCGGATTTGTTATCATTTCTATATTGGATATTTATTCTTATTCAGTAGCGTAGATAAGGGGTGGTTAAGAAGTTATAACCCCACCGAAATTTTAATCACTTTTTAAAAAAAATAAACAAATAGCGTATTTAGCAACGCTGTAACAACATCAAACTTTTTTTTTTTTCATGTTGATAAAACATTACTAAAATGTGCGCTAAATGGGTTGATTTTTTAAAATTTTGTATTATTTTGATGATTTCTTACTGTTAATAATGTAATTTAACAGTAAGAAATCATAAATATGAAAAACACTTTGTACACTTTTCTTCACTTATTTATTTATTGATAATGATCGTATGGTGATCGAAATGTACATCTGTTAATAAATAAATAAGTGAAGAAAAGTGTACAAAGTGTTTTTCGTATTTCTTACAAATCTTCACGAAATCTTCACATTTAATTAAGTGTTGTTTTATTTTAATTTATTATTTAAATTAGACACACTTACAAAACTCGCATTTAATGAAGTGAAGAAATCATAACCCAGGATCCCCCCAAAATTATTTCTATCTACCCGACTGTTCTAATTCATCACTTGCTAAAACGTGTTCAATATTTAAAAAGATTAAAAACAATCACTTGGTTTCACGATTTTTTTTAATCGCTTTATATTTTGTAATAACTTTTAATTTTTTCGAAGAAAACCATTCGTTTTGTTTATGAATTTATTTTCGGTTTTCTTTCGCATTTTCACAGGTCATATCAAAACATTCGTGGATTAAAACAAAATAATAAAATACAGCTTTTGAAATAACTACAAACTACTACAGATAGAACAGAAAGGACATTAAGGTTGTGGTTTAGTGGAAAGAGATAGCTATATAGTAAAATGGAAATAATCGTTTGAAAATAGAGCTATTCTTTTGGATTTCATAATATGAATGTGTATTTACATTTTTTATCTACTAAGTATAAAGTATCAGTCTAAATAAAAAATAAATCGTTAATTTTCGTGTATTACGCCAATTTACTAGTTTAAGTTAGAAAAGAAAATTGTAAGATATAATGAAATTAATAGGTCATGTCTGCTAAGTTATTTGAATGCAGAATTTAGTGAAATCCTTTAAATTTTCATTGCACAAGTTTTTATCAGCAAAAATTTAATTTAAAATTTGCTATAAATTTGATGAATTTTCATTGTTTTTGATAATTATTTTTCACAGAAACTAAACATTAAAATAATTTTTAATTTATCTGATGAAATTCCTGCTTATTTTAAGATTATTTTAATGTATAATACAATATTGTTCATTGAACACAACAACAATCTAACTCAAATTAGTGATTGTTCATATTTGTATAGCTATCTCTTTCTTCTAAACCGCACCCTTAAGGGTTTTCACCATATCAATCTAAATCAATATGGAGAAATTAGATTTTTTATTGTCCTTAACAGAGAAATATCGAAAATTATTTATTTTCATTTTTGCTGTTGTAAATCGGGGAGGAAGTTAATCATACAACCCCCCTCCCCCCCTCAGCGATTTTTTTTTCTAAAGCCTCATTTATAGTGAAGCAGAACGATGCTAGATGTAATGAATGAAAATGTTAATCGAAATCTTTTTTCGATTTCTTTTTTAAATTAAAAAAGAGGGGTGCGTATCTTGTTTCATACACGAGTTCCCTCGTTGATCCTTTAAATTTCAAGAGTTTGCAAGTTATCAAAAGGTGCAAGGCAATACCTCGCCCCTTAATCCGCATTTATTGTGCGGCAGAACGGTTCTAAAAGCTCGCTGCATCTTACCTTGAAAAAAGCTCATTTTTTTTCAATTTTGGTGCGTGCCAGTAATTTGAATATTGTATGTACCAAAAATTGGCCTCCATCAATCCATTTTCCAGCTGGCATCTAGTATCATCCACCCCAATGACAAAATATTCGGTATCTATTATACCGAATATTTTGTCATTAATAATAATAAATATTAAAATAAATATATATAAATATATAAATATTTATAAATATATATATACAGAGAGCTTTTTATATCAGTATACATTTCCCCTATGTATAACTGTTAATTATTTTTAGAATTTTCGAATAAATGTCTTATCCTACTCCATTACTATTGGATTTTTCCTTAATTTGTACATTTTCAATCAAATATTTCACACAATTTGAAGTTTAGCGTTTGACAAGTGTGTTTAATTGCTTGTAATAGGCAACTTTATTTTTATTTTTTGCAGGTATACACTTCCCTGATGTATACTAATAAAAAAAACCTCTCTGTATATATATATATTAATAAATATTTCTTTTTATTAAAATATAGCATTTAAAAATAATTAATTATGAATCAATAATTGTCCCTTTAGCTTTATTTAAATAAATGCAGCCTAGCAATCGCAAACTTACTATACTAAATAACAATTATTTTTGTAATTTGAAATCACATAGAAGTAATGTTTACATTCATGAATCTTTGAGGCGTTTAATTTGTGGTACATTTTCAATATTAGGATAAAGCAAACCCTTAATAACTTTTTTATACCACTTAAGGATTTATTTCACTGTGACTAACTTCGACTACACAGTAATCATCCTCAAACTCAGTTAATTGGTATAAAAATGTTATTAAGTTCTTTTTTTATCATAGTATAGTAATGTTTGCATGTTTTAGGTAGAGAAATATTCTTAGCAATAATTTCTTCTTTTGTAATTTAAATTAAATAATTGCAATAATGAATAAATTACTGTATACATCGCTGAATTTGATTGAATAATAAAATATTTTCGATATTTCTGTATGAAAATATAGCACAAAGGAAAGGTGTGGAGACTTACGTGTATCGTTGAAGAGTACAAAAGAGAAGAAAGTAAAAGGTGTGTTGCAGACAACTGTAAAGAATAGGAAAGAGAAGCAATTGAAAACGATACAGAAATAACATTTACTTAAAATTAATCAATACACATTTACAGACTGAATTAATTAATAATTTATTCATATTTATTTCATACAATATGAACTACCAATGTCTAAATATTAAAACCATTAATTATATTTATCAATCATTTTCCCTTCAGCTTTATTTAAATAAATTATTTTTTCTCTACAAATGTTTATAATACAATACATATATAAATAAATATTTGCAGAAGTGGAAAAGTAGCTTGTCTGAATGGCTTGAAAGCAGTAACGTGGAGGAAAATTGAAAGAAATTGTGAGATTTTCTCGAGGAATTTTGGAGAGGGGCTGCAGAGACGCCAGAGTTGTCGAACAGAAGAAAGAATGAAGTATAGAAATCTATATATGTATATTGGGTAAAATTTGCAATGATAATAGCTGAAAATTTAATTAAAGAGAAAATTGTAGATTTTTCTTTTCCCCGAGGCATCTTGTGGCTTCCGTCAGAAAAAAACCCTGTAGGGTGTGTTGTATGTCGCTCAAATGCTTCCCAGTATCCCCTCTATACTGAGAAGAAGCATTCAAATACTTCCCAGTATCCCCTATATACTGAGAAGTAGCATTCAAATGCTTCCCAGTATCCCCTCTATACTGAGAAGCATTTGAGCGAAAATATGAATTAATGGAAGAAACTGGGAATAACATATAATAGATCAAAAGTAAAGTGTTAACAAAACTTGGATGAAAAAAAAACGATTAAGTAAAACGTAGAAGTATCTAATAACATTTAATAGATCTAAGGTAAACCAGTAAAGTGTTAACAAAACTTGGATGGAAAAAACGATTAAGTGAAACGTAGAAGTATCTTCTATTTTTACATTAAGTTTCTATTTCATTATGCATATTTAATATTTAATGTAAAAGAATGGGATGGAAAAATACTAATAAAGGTTATTTTTATAATGACAGCCCCATTTTCTTTTAAACTGTTTAAAGTGGCGTTTTCGTCAATCTTTCCCAACTACACATTAAAATAATAGCGCTAATATTGATTTTCCCCATACCGGCTCTCGCAATGCATTTATTGAAGAGGCTAAAGCGTAAATCGTTGTGTGTCCGACGTAGGAAAAAAATTAAAACTTTGTTAAATTAATTTCTGGAGATACACTTTTATTTATTAATACTTTCGATGGCATTACCTTCTTCTTGTCTATTTATGCTAAATTTTTAAACATTGCTTTTAACCCTTTAGGTACCTATTTATTGATAAATTTATTTGCATCTGAAAAATATTTAATTTGTTGCGTCATGAATAATATATATATGTAGATTTCTGTTGGGAATAAAATCTATTATTATTATTATATATAAATCTTTATTGGCAGATTATTTTTAACAAAGTAATAATAATAAATAAATACAATAAATAACTAATATAAAAATAAATTCTTCTGTCAATTGGCTATCGACCGTTGGTCTTTCCGCCTTGAATAATATATTTTACGTAAGAATTAATTTATTTTACTTTTAATTTTAATCATTGACGAAGCCACTTGAAATTAGGCAAAAGATGGCGCTTGCGTCGTTTTCAATCTATTATAATTTATTTTAGTTATACACGTAGTTCGGACTAGACATAAAGCTTGCTTTAAATTAATTAAATGAGGAGCCAGAATCGAACATTTTAAAAATACCAAAACATGCGCATTACGAGTGTCAGCCGTCAAATGTACCTAAAGGGTTAATCATAGCCGTATTCTTTTCTCCTGATAATCATGACATTATCAGGCGAAATAAATGTCAAATGAATTAAATAAAAAGAATTTAAAAATGATTACTTTAAACAAGAAAAGTAATTAATTGTTTTAAATTTAATTTTATTTAAGTTACTGTAACCATGCGAATAAATACTTTTAATAAACAAAATATTCGGAATAATAGAGTAATTTTATTAAATATTTATTTTTATTAATATATAGGATTTAAAAGTAATGAATTATTAATCAAATGTAAGTTTTCGGATTGTTTTCCACTGTGCGGAAATTCTTTTTTAATAGGTATTGAAACAAAATAACATCCTTATAGGTTTTTTCCGTTAAACGAAGACACGTTTTGCACTTTCCGAATCGTAAATGTAAATTTTACGGGCGACGTCATAAATTTACACTCAACTCAACCACGTGCAAAAAAAAGCGAACACACCAATTAATTACAAGCAAAAATAAACACAATCAACACACAATTAAAATAATTTGTCCAATTGCGAAAGCCTTCGAACGCGATGATAATTCCGAATCTAACCAAATCAACAATGTAGAGCAACCTCCCATCCCGTAAATCCGCTCGAACGCGAATTAATATTCACGGCACCCCCGCCGCTTGCTTTATTATTTTTCGGATTAAATTAATCGCACCACACACAGAAATATCGATCGAGCGCATGCAATTCCACTCGGGACACACAGAGAACAAAGGTAGGTACATCGAACACAACTAACCTGCGACACTTTTAAATAATCTTTTTGTTTGCGTGGGTCAATGACTAGACCTTTGGAAAACTGCATGAATGATTGTGTGACCGCATGTCTGTCTGATGAGATTTTGATCGGTATCGGCGTGACGCCCGTCTGAGAGCTTGACGTTCGCAATGATCCATGAGGTGGTGCGTGGTCTGCTGTTGTTCTGTGTGTACACTGTATTCCACTACCTGAATATACAGATATATTATGTTATGTAATTATTTTCGTTTCGTTTTTTGTTTGTGGTAATAAAAATAAAGATTGTTATGAAAGTTTTGTGTGTATGTAAATTTTTGTTTCACTCAAATAATTAGACATACTTATAATATTTACTTTACTATTTTATTACATCACTAGTAGCCGGGACGCGTATTTAATAATAGTCTTAGATTTAAGTAAGAGTCATACTATAAAAGGACAAGTCGTTTTTTTTTTTAGGGATAAAAGCTAAAGAGGCGGTGAAAAAATAGGATGGTCAACGCCAGGATATGGGCGGGAAAAATGTTTACAGTAGAGATTAATGATTAATCATCTAATTTAAAGGACATTTTAACAAATAAATAACTTAGTTTGTATACAAACAAACAACAAAGTTATTTATTTGTTATATCCTTTAAATTAAATTAACATGTATAACGAAGTAGAAGCCTCAACTATTAAGAATTTGATTAATCATCTGTCTGATAATGCTACTGAGTTGGGTAAATAATTGTAGAAGTTTCACAAAAATGTTTGTTGTAGATAACAAACATTTTTGTGAAACGTGGTTTTATTTACAGATAATAACAATAACTTTATTATCCAAACGGAAAAATCCATTATAGGATAAATCCTTAATACAAATTGAAAATAAAAACAATTATATTAAAAAATATCAGAGATATCCAATGTCATCAAGTAAATCCTCAAACATCGATTACATAAATATAATTATTATTTTTTTATTTATTTACTCAACTCACTAACATATATCTCCACTGAGAAAAATAGAAATAAAAGACATTGCATCAATGTTTAATTAACGCTTATTTATTTTTAATTCACGCGACGATATTTGTGAACATTTTATTCAGTTGATCGCAATACTGTTCCCGGCGCATTCACCAAAACTAACACAATAAAATAAAACTGCATTTTTATTCTATTGCGTTAGCTTTGGTGAATGCGCCGGGAACAATTAATAATTTACTAGAAATATCAAGGAGCATCGGGGGGAGGAGTAAAGCTGCATCACCCCCATTTACTGCACATACATAACACAATAAAATAAAACTGTGTTTTTATTTCATAGCGTTAGCTTTATTAAATTCTATTGTGTTAGATTTAGTGAATGCGCCGGGAACAATTAATAAAATAAAAACGTATTTTTTTAAATTCTATTGTGTTAGATTTGGTGAATGCGCCGAGAACAATTAATAAAATAAAAACGTATTTTTTATTCAATTGTGTTAGATTTGGTGAATGCGCCGGGAACAATCAATAATTGACTAGAAATATCAAGGAGCATCAGGGGAAGGAGTAAAGCTGTATCACCCCCATTTACTGCACATACATAACACAATAAAATAAAACTGTATTTTTATTCCAAAGCGTTAGCTTTATTATATTCTATTGTGTTAGATTTGGTGAATGCGCCGGGAACAATTAATAAAATAAAAACGTATTTTTTTAAATTCTATTGTGTTAGATTTGGTGAATGCGCCGGGAACAATTATTGCGAACCGATCGATTTTATTGGTTTCATTAATTGAGCGGAACTGATTGAAAATGTAGATTTAATTTTTAATTAAAATTGTTTGCGCGATGGAATAAAACAACGAAGAATAGGAAATCGAGTGTGTTACGTGGGAGTGAATCGATAAGCCCTTTTTTCCGTAATGCCGTGGCGCTCGCTCACGAAAATTTTATCTCCTGTACACGGGGAGGTTAACGGGAAGTTCAAAGGTCACAAATATTTGCTAATTTATATTACCCAAATTAATGACGTTGCAATTCGGGAAGGCCAGTAAATATTTGATCGACATAAATAAATGCGAAATTTATGTGAATTATTATGTTTAATCAACGGAAGCGCAGAATTTGTTATTAATTAATAAAAATTATAGGATTTTATTTAAAGCTTCTAATTTGTTTATTGGCTAGAAGTTGGTAGGTGGAGATTATTAAAAATTAGGATGATTAAATCATGATGATGGTTGCGATCGTTAATAATCCATGCTATAATCACAAAGTATTTTGTAGTAAAAAAAATCCTCGTCGTGAATAAATTATTGAACCATAGGCTTTCTAAAGTTATAAAAAATATAAAGTGGGATAATTATTTATTTATTTAACGGATTTACCTTTTTACAAATCTACATAACACAATATTTTAATTCTCATAAATTATTTTGTGGTAAAAAAATCCGCGAGGCGAAGCCGAGTGCAGTAATTACACTCATGCGTAAAATTAATTTACACATTTAATAAAATAAATCATGATTTATTTCGTTACGTATGTTGTGTTAAACGTAATCAGATGATTTGCGGAGACCTTAATAATTTTGTTGCGTCGTGTGTTTCGGGCCCCATCTTGATCCGAGGCCTCTGAGGAAAACGTGCCCTTCCGGCAGAAACAACCCTATTATCTACAAGCTCGGCCCTTTCTCACGGCCCCGTGAGCACGGCGGAAGTCGTTTCATCTCGAGATAAATTCCTGGCGCCATAAATAAATTCGCTCTTTGTGTCGATTAAGGAGAAAATCCGTTTTTTGTTTCTTTCGATACCGCAAACATAAAAATTTCTCACTATCTTGTAGAAAACAAAAATGTGTTGTGAATAAAAAAAAAATAACTTTTATATAAATTACATACAAAGAATTTGAAAATAATTAATTATGAAATCAATAAAATAGGCAAGAAGTCGTTTCATCTCGAGATAAATTCCTGGCGCCATAATAAAATTCGGTCTTTGTGTCGATTAAGGAGAAAATCCGTTTTTTGTTTCTTTCGATACCGCAAACACAAAAATTTCTCATTATCTTGTAGGAAACAAAAATAAATTGTGTTGTGAATAAAAAATAAACTTTTATATATATTTTGAATTAATTTCTCACTTAACCCGTGGTGAAACATATTTAATTAATATAATTTGATTAAAACACTTGGTTTGTTTTAATCAAAGTCTATTAACTTTTATATAAATTACATAAAAAGAATTTGAAAATAATTAATTATCAAAGCAATAAAATGGGCAAGATTTATCATCTCAAAGATTCGAGAATGTTCTCAGAATTTTTGGACAGAAAAAAAATCAGCCAAGATTGGAAAAAATCGTAAGGAAAAAAGTGGAAATTCGGCAAAAATCCGAAAATAGCCAAATGACTTCATATTATACCAGAATGTAGCTAAAGAATAGGAGAATGTCTTCCGAAATTTTTAGCCTAGTCAAGTAATTGGTTTTCTGCCAACCTGCTCATAAAGTTGGCATTCCCAAATTGGTTGAAAATTTTATTAAAGTTTGTGATTTTTTCCTGGCGGTACAAACCGATACAAAGAGATTAATTTTGGGGGGAATATAGCTGAATCCTTTAAGAATCGAGCACTGAAAATCCCGTTTTTCTAACTTTTTCGTGAGTTTAGTTATTTTGATTGGAATACGGAAACGTCCGGAACGGCAAATCGGCGGGTGTTCACTAAACTGTTCCCATAAGGCTCCATGTTAAATTCGCGGAACTATTGAAATGGCTCGAAATAATTGAAAATGATTATTTAGGGTTAAACTAAATAGTCAATGTTGTTGGTAAGATACCCAAGTATCTTCGAGATTTTTTTCAGATTTTTTTGAGAGAAAAAAAAAAATCAGCGAAAATTGAATAAATCGTTGTGAAAAAGTGGAATTTCGGCGAAAATCCGAAAATCGAAAAATGACTTCATATTATACCAGAATGTAGCTAAAGAATAGAAGAATCAGCTGCGAAAATTTGAGCCTTGTGAAGTTATTAGTTTTCCGCCAATCTGCTTGCAAAGTTGACTTTCCGAAATTGGTTGAAAAATTTATTAAAGTTTGCATTTTTTTCTGTCGGTTTAGAGCGGTACAAAAAACATTAATTTCGGGTGGAAATGTAGCTAAATTCTTTGGGAAACGAATGCTAAAACCCGCGTCTTTCTATATTGCATGTGAATTTTGTAATTGAGCTCCAACTGCAGACGCGTCCGAAACGGCCAATCGGCGGGTTTCCATTAAACCGTTCCCATAAGGCTCCATGTTATTTCCAGGCAGCCAATTCAAATGGCTCGAAATGATTGAAATTAAATATTTTTCTGGAAATTAAACAGTTAACGTTGTTAGTAGAATAACCAAGTATCTTTGAGATTATTTTTTTTTTAATTTTTTGGAGAAAAAAAAAATTAATCGAAATTTAAAAAAAATCGAAAAATAAGTGGAATTTTCGTCGAAAATCCAAAAATCTCCAATCAACTTCATTTTATATCAAAATGTAGCTAAAGAATGGGGGAATAATCTGTGAAAATTTGAGCATTCACAAGTAGCTAAGTTTGGGCCAATATGCTCGCAAAGTTGACCTTCGAAAATTGGGCGAAAATGTTGTTAAAGTTTGCGATTTTTTCCAGGCGGTCTCAAACGATAAAAAGACGTTATTTTCGATGAGAAAATAGCTGAATTCTTTAGGAATCGAATGCTGAAAACCTCGTCTTTCTATATTTTATGTGAATTTTGTAATTTAACTCCAACTGCAGACGCATCTGAAACGGTCAATCGGCGGGTTTTCATTAAACCGTTCCCATAAGGCTCCATGTTATTTCCAGGCAGCCAATTCAAATGGCTCGAAATGATTGAAAATAATATTTTTTCTGGAAATTAAACAGTCAATGTTCTTAGTAGAATAACCAAGTGTCTTTGAGATTTTTTTTATAGATTTTTTGGAAAAAAAAAATCATCGAAATTTGAGAAAATCGAAAAATAATTGGAATTTTCGTCGAAAATTCAAAAATCTCCAATCAATTTCATTTTATATCAAAATGTAGCTAAAGAATGGGAGAATAATCTGCGAAAATTTGAGCATTCACAAGTAGCTAAGTTTGGGCCAATCTGCTCGCAAAGTTGACCTTCGCAAATTGGGCGAAAATTTTGTTAAAGTTTGCGATTTTTTCCAGGCGGACTCAAACGATAAAAAAGACGTTACTTTGGATGAGAAAATAGCTATATTCTTTAGGAATCGAATGCTGAAAACCTCGTCTTTCTATATTTTATGTAAATTTTGTAATTTAGCTACAACTACAGACGCATCTGAAACGGCCAATCGGCGGGTTTTCATTAAACCGTTCCCATAAGGCTCCATGTTAATTCCAGGCAGCCAATTCAAATGGCTCGAAATGATTGAAAATAATTATTTTTCTGGAAATTAAACAGTCAACGTTGTTGTAGAATAAGTGTCTTTGAATTTTTTTTTTAGATTTTTTGGAGAAAAAAAAATTCATCGAAATTTAAAAAAAATCGAAAAATAAGTGGAATTTTCGTCGAAAATCCAAAAATCTCCAATCAACTTCATTTTATATCAAAATATAGCTAAATAATGGGGGAATAATCTGTGAAAATTTGAGCATTCACAAGTAGCTAGGTTTGGGCCAATCTGCTCGCAAAGTTGACCTTCGCAAATTGGGCGAAAATGTTGTTAAAGTTTGCGATTTTTTCCAGGCGCTCTCAAACGATAAAAAGACGTTACTTTCGATGAGAATATAGCTGAATTCTTTAGGAATCGAATGCTGAAAACCTCGTCTTTCTGTATTTTATGTGAATTTTGTAATTTAGCTATAACTGCAGACGCATCTGAAACGGCCAATCGGCGGGTTTTCATTAAACCGATCCCATAAAGCTCCGTGTTAATTCCAGGGAGCCAATTCAAATGGCTCGAAATGATTGAAAATAATTATTTTTCTGGAAATTAAACAGTCAACGTTGTTAGTAGAATAACAAAGTGTCTTTGAAATTATTTTTTTTAGATTTTTTTGGAGAAAAAAAAATATTCATCGAAATTTGAAAAAATAGAAAAATAATTGGAATTTTCGTCGAAAATTAAAAAATCTCCAAACAACTTCATTTTATATCAAAATGTAGCTAAAGAATGGGGGAATAATCTGTGAAAATTTGAGCATTCACAAGTACCTAGGTTTGGGCCAATCTGCTCGCAAATTTGACCTTCGCAAATTGGGCAAAAATTTTGTTAAAGTTTGCGATTTTTTCCAGGCGGTCTCAAACGATAAAAAGACGTTATTTTCGATGAGAATATAACTGAATTCTTCAGGAATCGAATGCTAAAAACCTCGTCTTTCTATATTTTATGTGAATTTTGTAATTTAGTTACAACTGCAGATGCACCTGAAACGGCCAATCGGCGGGTTTTCATTAAACCGTCCCCATAAGGCTCCATGTTATTTCCATGGAGCCAATTCAAATGGCTCGAAATGATTGAAAATAATTATTTTTCTGGAAATTAAACAGTAAACATTGTTAGTAGAATAGCCAAGTGTGTTTGAGATTTTTTTGTTTTAGATTTTTTGGAGAGAAAGAAAATTCATCGAAATTTGAAAAAAATCGAACAATAATTGGAAATTTCCAAACAACTTCTTTTTATACAGAAATATAGCTAAAGAATGGGGGAATAATCTGTAAAAATTTGAGCATTCACAAGTAGCTAGGTTTAGGCCAATATGCTCGCAAAATTGACCTTCGCAAATTGGGCGAAAATTTTGTTAAAATTTGCGATTTTTTCGAGGCGGTCTCAAACAATAAAAAGACGTTACTTTCGGTGAGAATATAGCTGAATTCTTTAGGAATCGAATGCTGGAAACCTCGTCTTTCTATATTTTATGTGAATTTTGTAATTTAGCTACAACTGCAGATGCATCTGAAATGGCCAATCGGCGGGTTTTCATTAAACCGTTCCCGTAAGGCTCCGTGTTAATTCCAGGGAGTTTTTAGTATTTGCTCATTACTACTTGAAACACACTAGATCTGAAAGATTGAAATGGTGAAAACTTGCTGTTTGAATGCTAGATGATGGTGATTGAATAAAATTAAATGAAAATTAGTTAAGTAATTAAAAAAAATGCCAATGAGAAATATTACTAGAAACACATTTATTAATTCCGTTATTATTAATTATAATCTTTATTAACAGATATATACAGCAAAAAAATACTAAATAAATTAGGGTGATGTTAGGGCTGAGTTTTTCTGAATTTTTAAATTTTTCGTCTTTTTTTTTACTGAATAAATATTAAAATATTACAAAATCAAATGTATATTTTATATTTTGTGAATTTTTGAATTTTTCGTCTTTTTTTTTCTAAATAAATATTAAAATATTACAAAATAAAATGTATATTTTATATTTTGTGAATTTTTGAATTTTTGGTCATTTTTTTACTGAATAAATATTAAAATATTACAAAATCAAATGTATATTTTATATTTTGTGAATTTTTGAATTTTTCGTCTTTTTTTACTGAATAAATATTAAAATATTACAAAATAAAAAGTATATTTTATATTTTGTGAATTTTTGAATTTTTCGTCTTTTTTTACTGAATAAATATTAAAATATTACAAAATCAAATGAATATTTTATATTTTGTGAATTTTTGAATTTTTGGTCATTTTTTTTACTGAATAAATATTAAAATATTACAAAATCAAATGTATATTTTATATTTTGTGATTTTTTAATTTTTTCGTCTTTTTTTTTACTGAATAAATATTAAAATATTACAAAATCAAATGTATATTTTATATTTTGTGAATTTTTGAATTTTTCGTCTTTTTTTTACTGAATAAATATTAAAATATTACAAAATAAAAAGTATATTTTATATTCTGTGACTTTTTGAATTTTTCGTCTTTTTTTACTGAATAAATATTAAAATATTACAAAATAAAAAGTATATTTTATATTTTGTGAATTTTTGAATTTTTCGTCTTTTTTTACTGAATAAATATTAAAATATTACAAAATCAAATGAATATATATATATATATCTTTATTCAGACTATATAGATAATTTTAACAATATAACAAAATAAATAATAACAATACATATAGGTGTTAGTCTGTCTGGGCTATCGACCAGAGGTCTTTCTGCCCTGTCGTGAATTTATGATGAAGTTAAAGAAAAATCTATGCTAGCTAGCTGAACTGTCCTGATGATTTGCGCAAATGAATTGATGAATGGTGATTGTAGGATGTTTGTATTTAGGAAGGATATTAGGGTTACGGGGAATACAGAATTTTGTAAGAAGGGGTAGATTATCAGAATTATTGGCAAATTTTTTACTTAAGGCTAATATACGCTGGGATATGGGCAAATGAATATTTTATATTTTGTGAATTTTTGAATTTTTGGTCATTTTTTTTACTGAATAAATATTAAAATATTACAAAATCAAATGTATATTTTATATTTTGTGATTTTTTAATTTTTTCGTCTTTTTTTTACTGAATAAATATTAAAATATTACAAAATCAAATGTATATTTTATATTTTGTGAATTTTTGAATTTTTCGTCTTTTTTTTTACTGAATAAATATTAAAATATTACAAAATCAAAAGTATATTTTATATTTTGTGACTTTTTGAATTTTTCGTCTTTTTTTACTGAATAAATATTAAAATATTACAAAATAAAATGTATATTTTATATTTTGTGAATTTTTGAATTTTTCTTCATTTTTTTTTTACTGAATAAATATTAAAATATTACAAAATATTTTATATTTTGTGATTTTTTTATTTTTTCGTCTTTTTTTTTACTGAATAAATATTAAAATATTACAAAATCAAATGTATATTTTATATTTTGTGAATTTTTGAATTTTTCGTCTTTTTTTACTGAATAAATATTAAAATATTACAAAATAAAATGTATATTTTATATCTGTTAATTGGCTATCGACCAATGGTCTTTCCGCCTCATTATTAATATTACAACACACGATCGCGATAACATTAAATTCATGTTGGTAAAAATCGAGTGAGAACAAATCTCGGCTGTCGATCTTAATGTTGATTGATCTAGCCAGAAAAAGGGCAGCCCGCGTTAAGGTGTTGCCAGCGAAATAACCATTAATAACGCGTCAAGTTCTTATGCACTCATGGATCGTGATGGGATATTATTTATGTCTGGCGTTCATATATCACGAGAAAATTTAACGTTACGTCTCTTTTGTGCACGCGCGGGTGTTTGCGCGGCTAGAGATGATGGTATTCGGAAAAATAGGAATGCTTTTTTGCCAAAAAAAAAAGAAGAAAATATATTGAGATATATGAGAAATGGAAAGCAATATTTTTCAATCATTTCACACGAAGGGAATATATGAAGTAGATAGAGTGATTACAAACTGGTAGACACACATAGAGTGTTAGCGACCTGTAAGTTTGGAGTTGTAAAAAATAAGTCGATTTTTCAGTACAATACAAGTTCATTTATAATAACTAACTAACCATCTTTATTCAAATGTGTATATGTATGTACAATAATATACAAAAATTAGAATTATATTCTGTAGATGATGAATCGGCTATCGGCCGGAGGTCTTTCAGCTAATTTATAATATAAACATAAATTTAGCTTTAGCTAAGAAAAACTAACATAACTTTAATCTATTATAATTTCATTAATAATTAGCAGGCGTCTTTATTTTAATTAGTATGTAAATAATTATACTTACAAGATAATTAGTGTAAATTAATTTGCATAAAAACAAACATCTTTATTCAGACAATATGACAACAAAAATTTATTTCCTTTCTGTACAAACTCTTGCATAATTCTATTGACTCACCGGACTTATTAAATACAATTAGGCTGCATATTCCATCTTTTTATAGCCGACGATCACCAATATTTAATATGTTAGCAAATAGAACCGACATTGGGCGGAAATCACCTATCAAAATAATGTCAACTTGTTTTAATAAGATATCCGAATCTTGCGATATATTTCACGATAAATTAAATATGGTTTTAACTATTTTGGATCAATATATTCAAGAACCATAGTTATTGTAATGGGGCTATAATGTTATACTACCATTTTTATATCTTCATATTTTCTCTATGCTATGTTTGTATTTGATTATTGTATATTTCTTCTGTAATTGGGACTTGTTTCCTGTTGGACAATAAAGATTTATTATTATTATAACAATATGGACAATTGTGTTAGTAGTCTGTCATGGGCTATCAACCATAGGCCTTTCTGCCATGGCATAAATATTTCTTTAAATTCTTATATTCAATTTAGTTCGATATTGATTGGACGAGTAGATTTACGGCAATCCAAACAACCGTCTAAAGAATGTGACTTTTTGGGAAATCAGGTTAAAGCTCAATGACGTGGAGGGCTGGTCCGATCATCTCGTATTTCGACTATATGAAATAGTTTCCTGGCAAAACGATTTCGCTCATATATTATAATGTATCGGAATGTGAAATAAAAAAAATAGATTTATGAAAATTTTACACTGAACAAATAAAACGGTTGAAGGAAATAATGTATTTCATTTAAGCGGTTTTTTTGGTGCATTTCGAGCATTTCAATTTTTAATTAGTAGGAGCCTCCTATTTGGTCCTTCAATAAATAATTCTATGCAATTCTTAACAAAGATGAGAGTATAAATAGAAAACAGTATTCATTCACTTGATCACAGTTATTTAAATATATTAAATAAAAATGATTTGAAAATAATTAATAAATTATTTTCCCATTTAGCTCTGTGACTTTTGACTTACGTTACGTAAGCATATTAAACAAATACACATTAAAACAACTACTTCCCGGGCAAACACCCACGCCGAGAGTGTCTGTCATGGGATATTGCCCAGGGTTCTTTCTGCTTTTTCTTATATATATATATATATATATATATATATATATATATATATATTTTAATAAATTTAATTCATATTTGTATACAAGAAAACAAAATCCAATCAATAATTTCCCCGTCGCACTTGATGCATGCGATCCTCGCTTAAACACCCGATACAAAACAAGTCACATATAAATTCCCCGACTTTATCCGCACCGAAACAAAGGACGGGGTAATAAAAGGCGTAATAACAACTGTACGCAGGCACAAAAGCACACACAAAAAACGAGCTTTCATAACTTGTAAATAAAAAAAAAAACGCGGTGCCCGTTCATGGGGAACAAACGCGAACCGAGTGGAAACACATAAAAAAAAAACAAATTCCTAGTTTCTCATATATGTAGCGAGACTTCAATCTCGTTTTTGTTTCTTGTTGTAAAGGGAATATCAAAAGAGTGGGAGTAATATCAAAAGCCGAATCGATACGTCCGCGTGCGGTCGGGTTTGAATGATAAGACCCGGCGCATTCACCATTTATTTCGACGGATAGATGCAGGTCGATATGAATGAAATTAAGGACCAATTTATTCGACGAATAAAAGTTAACGTCTATGATTGGATTATTAGTAAGACAGTGCTGCCAACCGAATGAAAAAAAATCAAAAGTAACGTTACTTGAAGTTTGTAAAATTGGGTCTAAGACAGAAAAAAAAAGAATTCTTATATTCTTTAAAACTAAGAATATTGTTTTTGTAGTGTACTCTCGGGATGTTGTGGTTGGAAACATCACTCGTTTGTAAACGCAAAAACACAATTTATTTACCGCACACCAAAAATTTTAAAAAAATAAGACCCGGCGCATTCACCATTTATTTCGACGGATGGATGCAGGTCGAAATGAATGAAATTAAGGACCAATTTATTCGACGAATAAAAGTTAACGTCTATGATTTGATTATTAGTGATACAGTGCTGCCAACCGAATGAAAAAAATCAAGAGTAACGTTACTTGAAGTTCGTAAAATTGGGTCTAAGACAGAAAAAAAAAGAATTCTTATATTCTTTAAAACTTAGAATATTGTTTTTGTAGTGTACTCTCGGGATGTTGTGGTTGGAAACAACACTCGTTTGTAAACGCAAAAACACAATTTATTTACCGCACACCAAAAATTTTAAAAAAATAAGACCCGGCGCATTCACCATTTATTTCGACGGATGGATAGAGGTCGATATGAATGAAATTAAGGACCAATTTATTCGACGAATAAAAGTTAACGTCTATGATTTGATTATTAGTGAGACAGTGCTGCCAACCGAATGAAAAAAATCAAGAGTGACGTTACTTGAAGTTCGTAAAATTGGGTTTTAGAAAAAAAAAAAAAAAGAATTCTTCTTCTTATATTCTTTAAAACTTAGAATATTGTTTTTGTAGTGTACTCTCGGGATGTTGTGGTTGGAAACTACACTCTTTTGTAAACGCAAAAACACAATTTATTTACCGCACACCAAAAATTTAAAAAAAATAAGACCCGGCGCATTCACCATTTATTTCGACGGATGGATGCAGGTCAATATGAATGAAATTAAGGACCAATTTATTCGACGAATAAAAGTTAACGTCTGTGATTTGATTATTAGTGATACAGTGCTGCCAACCGAATGAAAAAAATCAAAAGTAACGTTACTTGAAGTTCGTAAAATTGGGTCGAAGACACAAAAAAAAAAATCCGAAGAATTCTTATATTCTTTAAAACTTAGAATATTGTTTTTGTAGTGTACTCTCGGGATGTTGTGGTTGGAAACAATACGCGTTTGTAAACGCAAAAACACAATTTATTTACCGCACACCAAAAATTAAAAAAAAAGACCCGGCACATTCACCATTTATTTCGACGGATGGATACAGGTCGATATGAATGAAATTAAGGCCCAATTTATTCAACGTTTATGATTCTCTCCATTTGATTATCAATGAGACAGTGCTACAAACTGAATGAAAAAAATCAAGAGTAACGTTACTTGAAGTTTCTAAAATTGGGCCTAAGACAGAAAAAAAACGAAGAATTCTTATATACATATTCTTTAAAACTTAGAATATTGTTTTTGTGGTGTACTTTCGGGATGTTGTAGTAACAGTAACAATCATTTGTAAATGCAAAAACACAATTTATTTACCCCACACCAAAAATTAAATCCAACTTTTCTTAATTTATTCACGCTTAGTCCAATGAAGATCTGTTAATTGATAAAAAATGAACGTTTATTATTATTGCAAGGCTAAAATTTTAATAAAAAAGGCTGAAATTTAAATATTAACAAATTAAAATACGATCACAATACTTTCCCTTGGATAGGGATTCGGGGAAAGTAAAAATGTTGGCTGAAAGAACTATGATTGATAGTCAATTAGTAAGAATGCTTAATTAACTTCTCACTTAATCTACGGTGAAACATTTTTGAATTAATTCAGGATATTTTTTTTATAAATCGATGTTTTTTTAATACGCAATTTGATCTCATATTAAAATTTATAACAGAAAAGGCATACATTACGCATCTGAAAGCTTATTTTAGAGATATATTCCAAATTGCATGCATATGTATTGAGCAGTTTTTACGTTATCGTACCTTTGAACATATCCTATTGACAAAATTGTAAATATTTCAATTTTCAATTTACTTTATTAACGGAATCTCCATTTCCAAATTACAATTATAATTACAAATTAAAAATTTTTATAAGAAAAGTGTGACGCTCTAATAATCAAAATTATTGGTTTGTTTCATAATTAAGTGATAATTTAATTAAAATTAAAACACTTGGTTAGTTTCATGTTTAAGTGAAACAAACCAAGTGTTTTAATTTTAATTAATAATAATAATATAATAATTATTATTATATTATTGATTTAATTAAATGGTTAGTTTTATATTAAAGTCAAACAAACGAAGTGTTTTAATTTTAATTAAATTATCCTGAATTCATTTAGTAAGAATATAATATAAAATGGATTTTATTGGTGAAAAAAATTGGCAGCCAAATTAAAGATTCTGCAGCTCCATTTTTCATATTATTATTATTATATTATTATTTTAATTAAATGGTTAGTTTCATATTTAAGTGAAGCAAATCAAGTGTTTTTAATTTTAATTAAATTATCCTGAATTCATTTAGTAAGAATATAATATAAAATGGATTTTATTGGTGAAAAAATGGATAGCTAAATTATAGATTCTGCAGCTCCATTTTTCATAATAATAATATAATAATTATTATTATATTATTATTTTAAATAAATGGTTAATTTCATATTTAAGTGAAACAAACAAAGTGTTTTTAATTTTAATTAAATTATCCTGAATTCATTTTAGTAAGAATATAATATAAAATGGATTTTATTGGTGAAAAAATTGGCAGCCAAATTAAAGATCCTGCAGCTCTATTTTTCATAATAATAATATAATAATTATTATTATATTATTATTTTAATTAAATGGTTAATTTCATATTTAAGTGAAACAAACAAAGTGTTTTTAATTTTAATTAAATTATCCTGAATTCATTTAGTAAGAATATAATATAAAATGGATTTTATTGGTGAAAAAAATTGGCAGCCAAATTAAAGATTCTACAGCTATATATTTCATAATAATAATATAATTATTATTATTATTATATTATTATTTTAATTAAATGGTTAGTTTCATATTTAAGTAAAGCAAACTAAGTGTTTTTAATTTTAATTAAATTATCCTGAATTCATTTAGTAAGAACATAATATAAAATGGATTTTATTGGTGAAAAAATTGGCAGCCAAATTAAAGATTTTGCAGCTCCATTTTTCATAATAATAATATAATTATTATTATTATTATATTATTATTTTAATTAAATGGTTAGTTTCATATTTAAGTGAAGCAAACTAAGTGTATTTAATTTTAATTAAATTATCCTGAATTCATTTAGTAAGAATATAATATAAAATGGATTTTATTTGTGAAAAAAATGACAGCCAAATTAAAGATTCTGCAGCTCCATTTTTCATAATAATAATATAGTAATTATTATCATATTATTATTTTAATTAAATGGTTACTTTCATATTTAAGTAAAGCAAACCAAGTGTTTTTAATTTTAATTAAATTATCCTGAATTCTTTTGGTAAGAATATAGTATAAAATGGATTTTATTGGTGAAAAAATTGGCAGCCGAATTAAAGATTCTGCAGCTCCATTCCCCGGCGAAAAAATGATCCGCCCAAAGAAAATCAATCATAACCTGACGACTGAAATTTATGGAAAGAATGAAAACAAAACAAATATTAAAATTAAAAAAAAAACATAAACAATTATTTTTCTTTTACAAACATATAATCCGCCTTGTTTATTTATCTAGCATCAAGCAAATTAATTTCGCAGCGCACTTAATCCCGCTTTTCCCCTATTAAGCATCCCTTCTTCTTCTTCTTCTTCGTTTCGTTTCCGGGAATGCGCTTCAATGCAATTAAGTAAGTGACTGAGACGGGAGCTCGTGTAATTGCGCGCATTGAAATTGCACGACGCATTCTTATAAAGATGTAAATGAAGGTAATAGAAGGAGGAATTGGCGCTATCGTGGCGTGGCAAGACAGAAAATTCAAATTAGCCGGCAGATGTAACGTGCATTCGTTTTATTACGAGCCCTAACGATTTGTGTAATGGGGTTCCTCCGGTGGGGCGAAGAAAAACGTGCGCGAAAACTTTCGCAATGCATCAGACGGAGCTTTCCAATTTTCTTTTCGTCTATTATTGCAGAGAGTATGGGTAATTATGAGTGGGGGGATTGGATTATAGTTTTTTTCGTTTATTACATCTTTATTCAGACAATTACTTAGTACAATAAATTACCTGCTTTTGTCAATTGCCTTCCACTGAAAAATTTCAAAACTTATCTGAAAGCCAATTTGAGCTCAACTCCATTTTATACATGGGATGAGTTTCTTCAAGCGTAAGTGAATGTAACTGTGATATATTACAGCCTGTGTTTTGTCTTAATTTTTAGACTTTAGATTCTTATTTATATATATATACGACTTATTTATATACAACAACATTTATGAGTCGATACATTTATTTGTCTTAAATACTGAGTCACAGTCTACATTACAAAAAATATGCCTAGTAATGCAGATTATATGTATTCATCACTATACTGTATTAACATTAAAAAAAAAGGAAGAAAATGTCACGAGGCAAATTTTTAATAAAAAACAACCTCTCAAAACTTAAACGACTACACATATATATTGAAAAAATCGTCTTAAAATAAATTTCTTGTTTTTTTTTTCGTTTCATAAATATATATTTTGTTTAAATTCAACGTAGTAAAAGTATGATTAATCGTTCCGTAATTTTCATAATTAATCGCAAACCTTATTTGCGCAAGTACTTAAATTATCACCGAGGAAGACAATCTATGCGGAACCCTTTGCGTCCTAATTATCCCCCCGCTTCCGTAGCGCCCAATTATGAAATACGTGGTAATTTTGTCGAGCCAGTGATAACGTAATTAAAATACCCTGTTAATTAGAGATGTAATTTATGTGCATAACAAGGAAGCCGAACTGAGCGTTTTATAAATTCCGCGGCTTGCTCGCAACAGTAGCATTTAATGCTAGAATTTTAATTAAAATAAACTACGGATGCAATTGTTGTGATTATAAGAGAGGGCGGTAATATATTTTAATTATTATAATTACGAAAATCTCCAAGACAAATACAGAAAATTAAATGTGTATTGGATTATAAAAGGCAAATGTAATGATTACAGCAATCAATATTTTTGCATATCAAAGACAAAAAAAAAAATTACAGCCGTATGACTTGGTTTGAGGCGTATAAAAAAGTTATTAAGTATTTTCTTTATCTTAATTTTATTTTTGTTAAAATTTAACATTATTTTCAAAGGTTAGATTTTAACAAAAATAAGCAAATGTAATGATTACAGCAATCAATATTTTTGCATATCAAAGACAAAAAAAATTACAGCCGTGTGACTTGGTTTGAGGCGTATAAAAAAGTTATTAAGTGTTTTCTTTATCTTAATTTAATTTTTGTTAAAATTTAACATGATTTTCAAAGGTTAGATTTTAACAAAAATAAAATTAGGATGAAGAAAACACTTAATAATTATGTAAATACACTTTCTTCTGAATATTTTTAATTTTGCTGGATATAAATTTGTACTCGAAATGTATCATGAATATCCTTCTTCCAGTCCTAGGCAAACTTTTCCTTCAAGCCGAAATTCTAGCGGTCATCAAAGACCGAAACCCGGATTATCAATTTGGGTTTATGAAACGTTGATCTGTTTCGTAATTGATAAGACGTTTCACTCTTTAAATCCATTAACCAGACAGTACACATCGAAGACAAAAAATTACAGCCGTATGACTCGGTTTGAGGCTTATAAAAAAGTTATTAAGTGTTTTCTTTATCCTAATTTTATTTTTGTTCAAATTTAACATGATTTTCAAAGGTTAGATTTTAACAAAAATATAATTAGGATAAAGAAAACACTTAATAACTTCTTTTATACGCCTCAAACCAAGTCATACGGCTGTAATTTTTTTGTCTTCGATGCGTGCTGTCTGCATAATGGATTTAAAGAGTGAAACGTCTTATCAATTATAAAACAGATCAACGTTTCATAAACCCAAATTGATAATCCGGGATTCTGTCTTTGATGACCGCTAAAATTTTGGCTTGAAGGATGTACTTTAAAAATTTGCCCAGGACTGGAAAAAGGATATTCATGATACACGAGTACAAATTTATATCCAGCAAAATTAAAAATATTCCGAAGAAAGTGTATTTGCATAGAAAAGAGTATTTTAATAATTTATTAATTATTTTCAAATCATTTTTATTTAATATAGAAAGTGTATTTAATCGAATTTTAACGAATAACAAATTCCCTTTACGCAGATGCTCGTTACAAAATCACATCCTTCGCTGAGCCCATTTACCATTCATTACGGCGTTTCTGCATTTAAACAAGAGCACGAATTTAGACGTACGAATTGCAGAACAGATCCCCGCCAACTTCTGCACAGCACGCGAACGTTTGCGTTTTCCTTATTAATAGAATCTACGAATTATTTGCATTTGCTAATTCTATTATTAATAGAATCGCCGTTGTGTCGTTTCCCCCTCAAATAAACCGTTTTGTTCTATTTTAACTCGCGGATGAGTAGGATGTCGTTAAAAGACGGTGGTGCCGATGATGGCGTGACCGGGGTGCGTAGGTCCGCGCGAATCGGTAAAAATAGTGTGGAGGTCGTAATATTTTAAGGGTTTTTTAATATGCAAAAATATTCCGTGGTTTTTTTTGTTCGTGTTTGTGTGTGTATGTGAGTCACTCAATTTTGTTTGTATCCACAGGTAGAATTACTGCCCGGTGTTGATTGTTTTCGATGTCGAGATTACGTTTTACATTAATTAAGCTAAAATTTGCAGAAATAAATAATAACCTGGAAATTTATGTTTAATAATGAAAATAAAACAATTCTTAACTTTGTTTGTATATCTCCGACTTTATTTAATGATTATATTTTCGAAAATTTCAAATTTCAAGATCGTGTGATATCACAGCGTTAGACTTTTTCTTCTTTTTTTTTTTATGTAAAGTCTAAATTTATGCGGACAAACCCGCTTCGATTCAGGCCTTTGAGGAAAAAATCACGCGTGTCATTCGCCAGTTACCAGTCGAAATGCTCGAACGAGTCATCGAAAATTTGTCTCAACGGATGGACCATCTGCGACGTAGCAACGGCCAACATTTGATAGAAATAATCTTCAAAAAATAAATGCCAAAGAATGTTCTTTCAAATGATAATAAATATTCTCCATTAAATTTGAATTATCTGTGTTTTTTATTTTTCTTTAAAAAAGTAGGGAACCTCGAAATGGATCACCCTTTATTAGCCAATGTTGACAAATATATTATTACGAAATTGGTTTTAATCAGTTAGAAATAAATAGTGACAGTTTGATGTTAATAAATGTGTTAAGTGTACTCTAAATAAGTAAAACGATGTCTATTGTGATGTGATGTTAATAAATGTGTTAAGTGTACTCTAAAAAAGTATAACGATGTCTATTTATTTAAAGTACACTTAACACATTTATTAACATCACACTGTCACTATTTATTTCTAACTAGATGTTGAGCACTCGGATGTTCGTGATAGACTTACTAACTAATTAATAACCATTATTTAAATTCCATTTTTGATATGAAACGATTGGGTTTTTAAGACCTTTTGGCCCAACCAGTGAGACCGGTAGCTCCTGCTTAATGCAGCCACAATTTTAAACAATATAAGACTTGATTTTGAATGCATTAATAATACCACTGTAATATTATAGCTAACAAAAATCGCAGAATTTATTGATGTATTATAGTTTATAATCGTGTTCGTGCAAAAATAGTGCATATGGCTCGAGAAAGAGAGAGAGAAATCGCAGAATTTATTGATGTATTATAGTTTATTATTGTGTTCGTGCAAAAATAGTGCATATACCGAGAGAGAGAGAGAGAGAGAGAGAGAAATCGCAGAATTTATTGATGTATTATAGTTTATTATTGTGTTCGTGCAAAAATAGTGCATATACCTCGAGAGAGAGAGAGAGAGAAAAATCGCAGAATTTATTGATGTATTATAGTTTATTATTGTGTTCGTGCAAAAATAGTGCATATACCGAGAGAGAGAGATAGAGAGAGAGAAATCGCAGAATTTATTGATGTATTATAGTTTATAATCGTGTTCGTGCAAAAATAGTGCATATGGCTCGAGAGAGAGAGAGAGAAAAATCGCAGAATTTATTGATGTATTATAGTTTATTATTGTGTTCGTGCAAAAATAGTGCATTTACCGAGAGAGAGAGAGAGAGAGAGAGAGAGAAATCGTAGAATTTATTGATGTATTATAGTTTATTATTGTGTTCGCGCAAAAATAGTGCATATACCTCGAGAGAGAGAGCAATTTTTCGTTCAGACTTGTTAGACCAAGCAAAAAATCATGCATTTAACTCTCGCATTTTATAATAAATTATTATTTACTAATTGAGCTCCGATAACAACATTAGTACCGTGATCACATTTTTTTTTGTAAATCTCGTTGAAAAGACAATTACTCTAGATGTCGAGCACTCGGACGTTCGTGATAGACTTACTACCTCATCACTAGCGCGCTCTTACATATCGTGCTTGATTCTCGAATTTTCCAGAACTTTCCATAAAGCCACGTTTACCGTCGCGCGCTCAGTGGAATATTCCAGAATGTTCTTTCCAGTTAGTTCTTTCACTTTCGTTACAATATATCGAAATTTTATTGAATTCGACAGAGATTTTACTAAATTCAATCAAACATATCCATGTTTTTTTGTTTTTGTTTTAAGTAAAATTACAATAAAAAAACACTTTTATTAATAAAAGTGCAGTAAAACGCACGTTTATTTCTTAAAAAACACGTTTATTTCTTATTTCACTTTTATTAATAAAAGTGAAGTAAAACACAGGTTTATTTCTTACATCACGTTTATTAATAAAAGTGAAGTAAAAAAACACGTTTATTTCTTACTTCACTTTTATTAATAAAAATGAAGTAAAAAACACGTTTATTTCTTACTTCACTTTTATTAATAAAAGTGAAGTAAAACACAGGTTTATTTCTTAAAAAACACGTTTATTTCTTATTTCACTTTTATTAATAAAAATGAAGTAAAACACAGGTTTATTTCTTACATCACGTTTATTAATAAAAGTGAAGTAAAAAACATGTTTATTTCTTATTTCACTTTTATTAATAAACGTGAAGTAAAACACACGTTTATTTCTTACTTCACTGTTGTTAATAAACATGAAATAAGGAATAAAAGTGTATTTTTATTGTGATTAAATACTCCACATAACTCAATAAAACAATTAGTGATTAAGTAAAATTATTCATGTGTAATATAAATTAGCATATATTTATTTTCTAAGAAAAAAAATGCATGATTTCAACAAACATTCTACTCACCTCCAGATTTCAGACGAGCTGGAACGACTTTAGCGGCCGAATCTCTCGCCTCGAAGGTCATCACGCAAGCGGCGACAACAATAAAACCTTAAATATAATTAAAAAAATATATATAATTAATGTTCAATGATCCAGGCTGTAAATTTACAAATAAATCACAAGAGTTTTTTGTTTTAGTTTCGTAGATGATTATTGCATCAAGTAAAAAGAATTAATTTATTCGAATTGTGAGAGAAAATGTATCGGAGAAATTTAAATTGTGAAGGGCTGCCCGCTGAGACAATTTCTCTTTAACATGTATATGAGCGAAATGGAAGGAGTTCTGAAGGATGGGCAAAAGGGTGGGGTGGCAATTGGAAGAAATATGGTGTGGATGTTGGCGTATGCGGATGATCCGTTAATTGTAGCAAAATTAAAAATTCTCCGTGTAATGGACTCCCCGATGGGAGTCTTCAGACAGTCGAGACAGTGAGGTGGACAAGTCGGCTTCGAAGTTCAACCTCCGCTCAGATTCCCTCTGCAACTTTGTTTGATAACACAAGTGTTATACAAACAAAGTAATAAGTGTTTTATTGTGAAATTAACATGTATAACGAAGTAGAAGCCTCCACAATACAGAATTTAAACTAAGATAAGATGAGAAATTATAAAAATAAATTTTATTTAGAATGTTTAGTGCCAATTTTGATGGACACAAACAGTAGCTAATTTAATTAAATTCATCTATCTTCATAATAATTTCCAGCTTTACGAGCTATGAGTAATTTGCTTTTAGTAGATCTGCAGAATAATGGGTTCCATTCTTTCCTTATGCCTGCGTATGGCTTCTTAGGTAATTTCGTGGTCTTTGAGACTTATATTAGACGTGGGTTATTTAGTAGGGGCAAGAACACGTGGAGTCATATTAGTGAGGAATATGGGAGAGTGTGCAGAGAATGGATGGATGGAGCAGCAGTTTTGTAGATTTGATAAGAGAGAATGGGGCTGGCGTAGGGATATTGAAGAGGCTGGTGTGGGAAAAGAAGAAGAGCTATAAATATATGTTATAATTAATTACGTAACATCTTTTTTGGGGGTTTTCTTTATTGTTGTTATTGTTTATGCGAAATAAATTTTTTCTTTACTCAAATATTTCTTGTATCTGAAAGGCATTGACTTCGTGGTACATTTCGATTATATATATATATATATATATAATCTTATATCCTACCACATATTGGTGTTTACAGGAATGTTCATCCTGCTATAAACTTCTTCCATTCCTTTCTGCCCTTCGCTAATTTTTTTGCTTCTGCCCAAGTTAGTCCTTTTCTGTTCAGTATTGCCGCAATAGTTTCGTCCCATGTTTGTCTCGGTCTGCCTTTCTTTTTATTTTTCTGTATTTTTGCTTCCCATACATTTCGATTATAAGAAGTAAAAATAACATTTTGACTTTATTTATACGAATTTAAACTTCATTTGTAGTGACTAGTTTCGACCACACTGTTTCTATACATATTGGAAAATTTTGAAAATAATCGATCATTAAAAAATGAGACGTCAGTTTAGTTCTCAATTGAAGAACCAAAATTTATTTTTTTAATCCAAAAGCCCTCATCAATAAAATGTGTAAGTCAGGTTTCCACAGTTTAACTTGACTTGTAGATACGTAAAAATTATATTATGCATTATAAAGTTATTGTTATTATTATTATTACAATTGACACTTTATATTTCAGAAAATCATAATCTCTTATTTTTTTATTATTGAATAAAACACTTTTTCACTTTGTTTGTATAACAAGTTATACAAACAAAGTGAAAAAGTGTTTTATTCAATAAACTCAAAATATATAACCAAGTGAAAGGCTTAACAATCAACAATTTTTTTATTATTTTATTATTATTCATGACAATTTCTCGCCTTGCTTCCTCAATATTTTCTTTATGACCTCACGACTCCGCAAAATTGTTTCTATTAGTCGCTTATTTGTTATAAAAATGATTATTTAAATTATTTAATAAAATGGTGGAAGCGCCGGGATAACTTGTCCATATTGTAGATGATGTTTATTATTATAGAATTCTAATTCAGTCAAAAACTGAATGTTGGTTATAATGCTTAATTTTATTTTTCCACAAATATGTTGATATAAAGAAATATGTATTAAAAGCATCACAGTTTGCTCATTACAAAAATGTTCAATTTGTCGTTTCCATGCGATTGTTTATATTCCAAAAATTGCCACTGTATTGAAGCATTCTAGCAGTGTTTTTTTTTTTTTCAATTCAATTCAATTCATTTATTTACGGTAAATCACCTTTATACAGAATAATAACAATATTCAAAATGTTTAGATAAATAGCATGACTGTAAATCACAAATAAACAGAATAATACAATTTTACAAAAACAAATTGTAAAACTAAAATTCAGTTGTGTTTCGCTTAATTTGTATAATTAATATTGTATATTAAACTCAAAACAGCGCAATATATTTTTTTCTGCGTTTGTGTGTGTGTTTGTAAATTAAATTTTTAATTCAAGCTTTTTTTATTTTATTTTTTCTACCTGTAGTATATTATAGACTCGTATTTAATTCATCGGGCTGAGTTTCCCAGGAGCGTAAAAAAGAAAGAGTTAAGAGTGGGCGAGTATTTCAATGAAGGGCGCCGCATTCATGGGATTGCCTTGTTGGACCCTCATCAACTCCCCAGAGTTACATTCGTCCGGAATTCGCCGGCGGTTTTACGACCCGCGCTAAATTATTTTGGCGATACCCAAAGTTGTGCGGCCACGAAAATAAAATTTACCGCGGTGTTATTAGTCCTTTACGAAAATTGCGATTATTTCAAATAATTCGTAAATAGGTGAGAATTACAATAATAACTTGTTAAAATATTTTGAATAAATAGCTCAATTAAAAAAAAAATGTTTTTACAACTTTGATTGTTTATTTTTGACAACCTTAGCATATCATTAACAAAACTTCAACTACTAAAGGTGGAGACAGGGTTTTCTAAATATATTTATTTGAATAAAAAATAAGTAGGAGAAAGTACAAACAATTATATCCAATAACTTTTAATTAGGGCAGAAAGACCTCCTGTCGATAGCCCATGACAGACTACTAACCCATCAATATGTATTGTAAATATAAATATTTGTAAAGAATTGTAAGATTTTTGTATAAGTAAATTATAGTCAGTACATTCTGTATACATCCTCTTTAAAGCACATTTTTTCTGTAAGATAATGCGATCAAAATTTATGGGATTTCTAAGGTCGACTTCTTAAATATTCACTCATAAAGTGATTTACTTTATGCGCAAAAGTGAAATTAAAAATAATCCATTTGTCAAATCGATATTTCTGAGAGAACGGTTCATTCGCAATAAAAAAACTAGAAAGAAGCCTAAAATATGTCTTGTTGGAAACATTTTATTATGAATCATAATAAATAAAATACGACGCAAGCGAATAAATAAATAAAAAACATACATTTTATTATGTTCTAATTTTAATGGAAAATCGATGATTTCCATTTTATATCTTGGTTGGAGGTATTTTTTTAGGAAAAGTCTGGGAATATGAGTAGTATACAGTTTTATTAATTAAAATAATAAATAATAATAATTGTCTTTATTGGCCAGAAAACAAAGTAAAAACATAGAATGTTTATAGGTTATATATCAATTAAGATTATCACATATAGAGAGCGATTATCTCTCTTTCTCTCTCTCGCTTTTCTCTCTCTCTCTCTCTGAAACATTTAATTCTTAAGAAACGAAAATGCCTGTTCCCTATAGCAGATATCATTGCCTTAATAATCAGAAGCGAATTCCTTGTGAGTATCTGAGATTTCACATTCAATTAATTCCGTGTACTCTCGCATCGTCCTTTACGCCCGTACGAACACTCCCGGTCTAATTAAAAGGGATTTGTTCCAAGAACACCATGCACAGGGAAGTTTTCGGCGACGCCCTTTATTCCGTAATCAGGTGTTTCGGGTGTCATTAAATTTTCACGTTCCGTCGGTTTTTGTGCGCTCGCAAGCAGGATTTTGATAAAATAGAAAACAGATTAAATTCTTCCATATTTGATTACAAATTTTTTTAAATTTTAATTAAAAATTGATTGAATTAAAAAAGAAAAACGAAAAAAAAAAAGGTAAATTTTGCAGATAATCCCTAAAATCATCCCCTCATCCTAAAATTGTGTATTCTAAAAAATATATTATAAAAATGGACATTCAGTGGTATTTTTAGACTCTGGGTTCTTTGAATTTTGACTTTAGATTCCATGAATTTCGACTATAGACTCTTATGTTGTATAATTATATAGAAAGGAAGATTATTATTTAAATATGTTAATAACAATATATTTTTTTTATAAAAAAATAATTATATAGAGAGCAAGATTATTATTCAAATATATTAATAACAATATATTTTTTTAATAAAAAGATAATTATATAGAGAGGAAGATTATTATTTAAATATATTAATAACAATATATGTTTTTTAATAAAACGGTTTACGTTATTTTTTACATTAATTTCGCTAATGGGTTTAGTGTAAGATGAATTACTGCAATAGATATCTCGAAACACCTGAAATATCTCAGGCTTTAACCTGCCTGAAATTCACCTACGCAAAATGTATATAACATATTTGTAAACATTGCATTGGAATTCAATAAAAACGATATAATATTTCATCGCGAATGCTACTATTGAACTGATTTCTTTTGGCAAATGTACTAAATGTTATGGATTAATTTTATCTCTATTGTAATTATCATGATGTAAGAATTTTTCAAGAAATAATTTATAATAATTTATCTATGTTGTATTTATCATGATGTAAGAATTTGTCAAGAAATAATTTATAATATTTTATCTATATTGTATTTATTATGATGTAAGAATTTGTCAAGAAATAATTTATAATAATTTTTCTATGTTGTATTTCTCGTGATGTAAGAATTTGTCAAGAAATAATTTATAATAATCTATCTATATTGTATTTATTATGATGTAAGAATTTGTCAAGAAATAATTTATAATAATTTATCTATATTGTATTTATCATGATGTAAGAATTTGTCAAGAAATAATTTATAATAATTTATCTATATTGTATTTATTATGATGTAAGAATTTGTCAAGAAATAATTTATAATAATTTATCTATATTGTATTTATCATGATGTAAGAATTTGTCAAGAAATAATTTATAATAATTTATCTATATTGTATTTATTATGATGTAAGAATTTGTCAAGAAATAATTTATAATAATTTATCTATATTGTATTTATCATGATGTAAGAATTTGTCAAGAAATAATTTATAATAATTTATCTATATTGTATTTATTATGATGTAAGAATTTGTCAAGAAATAATTTATAATAATTTATCTATATTGTATTTATCATGATGTAAGAATTTGTCAAGAAATAATTTATAATAATTTATCTATATTGTATTTTTTATGATGTAAGAATTTGTCAAGAAATAATTTATAATAATTTATCTATATTGTATTTATCATGATGTAAGAATTTGTCAAGAAATAATTTATAATAATTTATCTATATTGTATTTATCATGATGTAAGAATTTGTCAAGAAATAATTTATAATAATTCATCTATATTGTATTTATCATGATGTAAGAATTTGTCAAGAAATAATTTATAATAATTCATCTATATTGTATTTATCATGATGTAAGAATTTGCCAAGAAATAATTTATAATAATTCATCTATATTGTATTTATCATGATGTAAGAATTTGTCAAGAAATAATTTATAATAATTCATCTATATTGTATTTATCATGATGTAAGAATTTGCCAAGAAATAATTTATAATAATTCATCTATATTGTATTTATCATGATGTAAGAATTTGTCAAGAAATAATTTATAATAATTTATCTATATTGTATTTATCATGATGTAAGAATTTGTCAAGAAATAATTTATAATAATTCATCTATATTGTATTTATTATGATGTAAGAATTTGTCAAGAAATAATTTATAATAATTTATCTATATTGTATTTATCATGATGTAAGAATTTGTCAAGAAATAATTTATAATAATTCATCTATATTGTATTTATTATGATGTAAGAATTTGTCAAGAAATAATTTATAATAATTTATCTATATTGTATTTATCATGATGTAAGAATTTGTCAAGAAATAATTTATAATAATTTATCTATATTGCATTTATCATGATGTAAGAATTTGTCAAGAAATAATTTATAATAATTTATCTATATTGTATTTATTATGATGTAAGAATTTGTCAAGAAATAATTTATAATAATTTATCTATATTGTATTTATCATGATGTAAGAATTTGCCAAGAAATAATTTATAATAATTCATCTATATTGTATTTATCATGATGTAAGAATTTGTCAAGAAATAATTTATAATAATTTATCTATATTGTATTTATCATGATGTAAGAATTTGTCAAGAAATAATTTATAATAATTCATCTATATTGTATTTATTATGATGTAAGAATTTGTCAAGAAATAATTTATAATAATTTATCTATATTGTATTTATCATGATGTAAGAATTTGTCAAGAAATAATTTATAATAATTCATCTATATTGTATTTATTATGATGTAAGAATTTGTCAAGAAATAATTTATAATAATTTATCTATATTGTATTTATCATGATGTAAGAATTTGTCAAGAAATAATTTATAATAATTTATCTATATTGCATTTATCATGATGTAAGAATTTGTCAAGAAATAATTTATAATAATTTATCTATATTGTATTTATTATGATGTAAGAATTTGTCAAGAAATAATTTATAATAATTTATCTATATTGTATTTATTATGATGTAAGAATTTGTCAAGAAATAATTTATAATAATTCATCTATATTGTATTTATTATGATGTAAGAATTTGTCAAGAAATAATTTATAATAATTTATCTATATTGTATTTATCATGATGTAAGAATTTGTCAAGAAATAATTTATAATAATTCATCTATATTGTATTTATTATGATGTAAGAATTTGTCAAGAAATAATTTATAATAATTTATCTATATTGTATTTATCATGATGTAAGAATTTGTCAAGAAATAATTTATAATAATTTATCTATATTGTATTTATTATGATGTAAGAATTTGTCAAGAAATAATTTATAATAATTTATCTATATTGTATTTATTATGATGTAAGAATTTGTCAAGAAATAATTTATAATAATTTATCTATATTGTATTTATTATGATGTAAGAATTTGTCAAGAAATAATTTATAATAATTCATCTATATTGTATTTATTATGATGTAAGAATTTGTCAAGAAATAATTTATAATAATTTATCTATATTGTATTTATTATGATGTAAGAATTTGTCAAGAAATAATTTATAATAATTTATCTATATTGTATTTATCATGATGTAAGAATTTGTCAAGAAATAATTTATAATAATTTATCTATATTGTATTTATCATGATGTAAGAATTTGTCAAGAAATAATTTATAATAATTTATCTATATTGCATTTATCATGATGTAAGAATTTGTCAAGAAATAATTTATAATAATTCATCTATATTGTATTTATCATGATGTAAGAATTTGTCAAGAAATAATTTATAATAATTCATCTATATTGTATTTATTATGATGTAAGAATTTGTCAAGAAATAATTTATAATAATTTATCTATATTGTATTTATTATGATGTAAGAATTTGTCAAGAAATAATTTATAATAATTTATCTATATTGTATTTATCATGATGTAAGAATTTGTCAAGAAATAATTTATAATAATTTATCTATATTGCATTTATCATGATGTAAGAATTTGTCAAGAAATAATTTATAATAATTTATCTATATTGTATTTATTATGATGTAAGAATTTGTCAAGAAATAATTTATAATAATTTATCTATATTGTATTTATTATGATGTAAGAATTTGTCAAGAAATAATTTATAATAATTCATCTATATTGTATTTATTATGATGTAAGAATTTGTCAAGAAATAATTTATAATAATTTATCTATATTGTATTTATCATGATGTAAGAATTTGTCAAGAAATAATTTATAATAATTCATCTATATTGTATTTATTATGATGTAAGAATTTGTCAAGAAATAATTTATAATAATTTATCTATATTGTATTTATCATGATGTAAGAATTTGTCAAGAAATAATTTATAATAATTTATCTATATTGCATTTATCATGATGTAAGAATTTGTCAAGAAATAATTTATAATAATTTATCTATATTGTATTTATTATGATGTAAGAATTTGTCAAGAAATAATTTATAATAATTTATCTATATTGTATTTATTATGATGTAAGAATTTGTCAAGAAATAATTTATTATTATTATTATTCAAGTTTGCCTTCCTTTAGTGGACGAAACAACTATTCGCGGATCAAATTGTTGAAATTGGGCCAAAAGATGGCGCTTGCGTTATCTTTTCAATTATATAATTAAATAATCGTTACAGCTTCTAGTTCGATATAAATCGTTATTCGATTAATGAATAATAATTAGAGATGGGCAAAGTCGATCTTTTCGATCTTTTTTGTCACTGAAAAATGAAGTTTATGACAATTTTCTTAATGTTATTTATAATATTAATATTGGAAAGTTTTGCCTATTGATTAATAAACTCAATGTTATTGTTATTTATTAACTTTAGCTGCTTAAAATTGGTTATTAAGAAATATTCGATTACTAAATTCACTCGATTTTGCCCAAATAATAATAATGTAAATAATGTACTGATGAGGGATGAAATTCCGAAGCACGAGTCTGCAAATGGTCTTATATAACGTAACTTTAATTTTTTACATTAAATATTTTCGAATCAAAAGTTGTTGCATTATACAAAATTTTATTATTGTAACTGCACAATAATAAAATTTTTTTTACAACAGCAAATGTCTATTATTGGACATTTGTTGGAGTACTTATGTAACAGTGGCTAAAGGGAAAATAATTAATTAATTAGGGCAGAAAGACCCCAGGTCGATAGCCCGGACAGACTAACACAATATTTGTTTTCTTATTTAAATAAACTACAATAAATATAAAATAATAAATAATAAATTTATATATATGATTATGTAATGATGTTGTCTGAATAAAGATGTTTGTATATATATTTTCAAATTATTTTTATTTAATATTTCTAATTATAAACTTAAAGAAATAATGTTAAAAGCGTGTTTATTATATTTATTTCATTTGTAATTAATTACTTAATTAATTTCCTCGTGTCTATTTATGTTTCCCTTTTTCGATTGTTTGTAATAAATTAATTCAGCTACAAAAGCTGAAAAGGCTAAAGTGATCCCAATCAAATACACGAAAACCATCACCGCAATATGCATCATATTAATCGGCACGAACTCCTGGTCGATTTTCTTCGGCACGAGCGCCTTCTCGATATCTCTAGGAGTCCACCTATAAATAAACCCATGCTCGTGAAACGACTTGAGCACGTGATTAAATCGCTGCAGGAAGAAGTTCCCCCTGCGCATCAGATAAACGACGTGCAGGGAAAATTCCGGCTGCAACATCTTCACGTTTCCGGGCGGATAGGCGCTCAAACCCACCCCGGCGATCAGCGTGCTGGTGAGAACCGAACCGTTGGAGGTCACCGTTATTTGCCTCCAGTATTCATCCGAGAGGACTAAGACGGGTTGTGTGATTTTATTTAGTTTTAATATGTATTTATTTTCGAAAAAAGCCAAAGTATCAATTGAGGATTTCAAACCGTATAAAGCGATTTTTGATTCGATCAGCTCTTTCAGATTAGAGATTTGTTTTTCGAAAGTTGGTTTAAACAAAAAAGCGATTAATACAGCTTGAAGCGAGTTCATTATTACGAAGAGGTAGAAGATCCAGATTAAATAAATCCCGCGTCTTGTAGTTGTTGCTGGATCCCATAAAGGAGCTCCAACCACGGTGGATATAACAAAGAATATACTATCTGAAACGCTCCAATTACTCTCCTTCTGGATTAAGTAGTGCCAAATCGGGGTGAAGATTACGAAGAGCGTCGTAATTGCCAACCACAAATCGGGAGTAAACATCAAAACGAGGTTCTTCCAAGGTGGAATCTGCCTGGCCACCGGCACGAAAAACGCCTGCGACACGAACGAGAACGGGTAAGTCGTCCTGTGATCATCAGCCCACCTTTGCGAAATCGCGCCTATTATAACATCACCCTCCTGCTCGTAAAGCTGTTCGAAAATCCCCAAATAACTACCGTTCGTATACTTATCATACATGTTGTAAACTTTTCCATCCGATAAAGTCGTGGCGGTTGAGGTGTACGGGTGGGATTTCATGATGGGAACGGCGTCTAATTTGTAAACAGTTTCCTTGAAAGCCAGAAGTGCGTATCCGGTGTTGTTCTCGAGAGGGTCCTTCGAGACGTAAGGGTGGGTCGGTATCGCGAAACAGTAGAACCGGCATTTGTTGAAATATTTTAAATTCCTTTCCGTGAAAATGTCGCGTTTTATATCTTTGTTGCAATTCGAAATTTTTACGCTTTCGAATTTCTCGCAACGTCCTTTTGATATGGGATAATACGTGAATACTTCTTGATTGCTTGTGATTACAACGGCGTTAATTATGCGAAATCTCCAAAGTGTGTTAAAAACAGCTTCAACGTGCTTAATATCAAGACCAACAATTATAAATCGCGTCAGCGTTTCGATGTAAATATTATCAGAAATAGTTCTTAAAATCAATAATAACTTACGAAACTCATAAGTTTTAATCACATAAAAATCAATTCTATCCCAGCTTTTATATGTGGAAATTTTACCCTCTTCAAAAACCCTCCAAGAAATTTCCTCATCTACAAAAGCATTACTTGTATTTGCATCAAACACATAAATACACGATTTCGCTTTATGGGATTTTATTACCATTTTAACACAATTCAGTAATTTCCATTCTAAATTTCTGTAATATTTGTTTTTGTTAAATTCTGAATTTCTAAGAACGTTTTTTGTTTGAATGTTTCCTAAATTTTCTGTTTCAGTTACTTGTAAATTAGTTGCATTTTCATATATAGCTCTAAATATATTTTCTGTTTCAGACACATCTAAATCAATTGAATTTTCGTATATATTTTCCTCGATTTCAGGATTGCTTGTAATTAAATCTTCATAAATATTTTCTTTAATTTCATTTCCATATTCAATTTTATTCACTTCGATGTTATTACTAATGAAATGTATGGATTCAACATTTTTTGCCTTTTCTGTTGTTGCACCAAGCACATTATTTACATAATCTATGCTCACTGTTATATATATGTTGAAAGATAATAATAAGATGACAAAACCGATTGAGTTCATTTTTATTAATAAACGGATGGGCGATTATACCCATCATGTTATATATAAAATTCCTGTAATTATGTAATTACAGTTGATACGATAATTATGCCGTATGTTTCATTCAAATTCCTCCGTGTATTCCCCCAATTCATTTAATTACTTAGCGTAAAATATAAGCCCTATTAATTTAGATATAGATAATCTATATTGATTGTTAGAATAATTTATGTCAATTATTTACCTAGTTTTATATCATATATTAATTGCTATTCTGAAAAATTGGCTAGTAATAAAAAACTTAAAGAAGAGGTGTGAGAATTCTATAAATCCATGTCATGTCGTATGCCTCCTCTAGATCGAAAAACACCGCAAAAAATATTTCTTCTTGGATGAAATTCTCAAAATAGATTAAATAGTTGAATTCTGCCTGGTATTTAACAATTTGTTTCTAAAATCTATACCAAACAGTTATTTGCCATTTTTACAATATAAATGGACAAATCTTCCTCAAATAGCTAGGGATTTAGACATAGAAATTTTAACTCTTCTTGATTCTACCCAAGAAGTAATTGAGGGTGCCGTGGATGGGTTGGAGGGTGCATCAAGTACAAATAATTGACATTATCTTACTCCCTGGAGTATAAATAAGAAATAGATGTAGCTAAATCAACCTTGCAGCAGTTGTTTTATTTTTTTTTAGATTTTTTTTTAATTCGAGTCAAATCTGTCGATTCAGCCAAAAATAAGAGAAATTGGGAGTACCGTGGAGGAATTGGAGGGTGCATCAAGTACAAACAATTGACTTTATCTTATTCTCCGGAGTCTACTTAAGCAATCGATGTAGCTAAATCAACCCTGCAGCAGTTGTTTTGTTTTTTTAGTTTTATTTTTAATTCGAGTCAAATCTGTCGATACAGCCAAAAATAAGAGAAATTGGGAGTACTGTGGAGTGATTGGAGGGTGCACCAAGTACAAACAATTGATATTATCTTACTCCCTGGAGTATAAATAAGAAATAGATGTAGCTAAATCAACCCTGCAGCAGTTGTTTTATTTTTTTAGATTTTTTGTTTAATTCGAGTCAAATCTGAGGATACGGCCAAAAATAAGAGAAATTGGGAGTACTGTAGAGGGATTGGAGGGTGCATCATGTACAAACAATTGACATTATCTTACTCTACGTAGTCTAATTAAGCAATCGATGTAGCTAAATCAACTCTGCAGCAGTTGTTTTATTTTTTTAGATTTTTTTTAAATCGAGTCAAATCTGTCGATTCAGCCAAAAATAAGAGAAATTGGGCGTACTATGGAGGGATTGTAGGGTGCATCAAGTACAAACAATTGACATTATCTTACTTTCCGAAGCCTACTTAAGCAATTGATGTAGCTAAATCAACCCTGCAGCAATTGTTTTATTTTTTAGATTTTTTTTTTAATTCGAGTCAAATCTGTCGATTCAGCCAAAAATAAGAGAAATTGGGAGTACCGTGGAGGAATTGGAGGGTGCATCAAGTACAAACAATTGAAATTATCTTACTCTCCAAAGTCTACTTAAGCAATTGATGTAGCTAAATCAACCCTGCAGCAGTTGTTTTATTTTTTTAGATTTTTTTTAATTCGAGTCAAATATGTCGATTCAGCCAAAAATAAGAGAAATTGGGAGTACCGTGGAGGGATTGAAGGGTGCATCAAGTACAAACAATTGACATTATCTTACTCACCGGAGTTTAATTAAGCAATAGATATAGCTAAATCAACCCTGCACCAGTTGTTTAATTTTTTTAGATTTTTTTAATCCGAGTCAAATCTGTCGATTCAGCCAAAATTAAGAGAAATTGGTAGTACCGTGGAGGGATTGGAGGGTGCATCAAGTACAAACAATTGACATTATCTTACTCCCCAGAGTCTAAATAAGCAATCCATGTGGCTAAATCAACCCTGTAGCAGTTGTTTTATTTTTTTTAGATTTTTTTTTAATTCGAGTCAAATCTGTCGATTCAGATAAAAATAACATTAATTAGGAGTACTGTGGAGGGATTGAAGGGTGCATCAAGTACAAACAATTGACATTATCTTACTCCCTGGAGTATAAATGAACAATCGAAGTAGCCAAATCAACCTTGCAGCAGATTTTTTTATTTTTTTAGATTTTTTTTTAAATCGAGTCAAATCTGTCGATTCAGCAAAAAATTAGAGAAATTGGGAGTACCGTGGAGGGATTGGAGGGTGCATCAGGTACAAACAATTAACATTATCTTACTCCCTGGAGTATAAATAAGAAATCGATGTAGCTAAATCAACCCTGCAGTAGTTGTTTTATTTTTTTAGATTTTTTTAATTCGAGTCAAATCTGTCGATACAACCAAAAATAAAAGAAATTGGGAGTACCGTGGAGGGATTTGAGGGTGCATCAAGTACAAATAATTGACATTATCTTACTCTCCAGAGTCTACTTAAGCAATCGATGTAGCTAAATCAACCCTGCAGCAATTGTTTCATTTTTTTAGATTTTTTTTTTAATCCGAGTCAAATCTGTCGATTCAGACAAAAATAAGAGAAATTAGGAGTACCGTGGAGGGATTGGAGGGTGCATCAAGTACAAACAATTGACATTATCTTACTCTCCGAAGTCTACTTAAGCAATTGATGTAGCTAAATCAACCCTGCAGCAATTGTTTTATTTTTTAGATTTTTTTAATTCGAGTCAAATCTGTCGATTCAGCCAAAAATAAGAGAAATTGGGAGTACCGTGGAGGGATTGAAGGATGCATCAAGTACAAATAATTGACATTATCTTACTCCCTGGAGTATAAATAAGCAAACGATGTAGTTAAATAAACGCTGCAGCAGTTGTTTTATTTTTTAGATTTTTTTTTTAATTCGAGTCAAATCTGTCGATACAGCCAAAAATAAGAGAAAATGTGAGTACTGTGGAGGGATTGGAGGGTGTATCAAGTACAAACAATTAACATTATCTTACTCCCTGGAGTATAAATAAGCAAACGATGTAGCTAAATCAACGCTGCAGCAGTTGTTTTATTTTTTATATATTTTTTTAATGTGAGTCTAATCTGTTACAGCCAAAAATAAGAGAAATTGGGAGTACCGTGGAGGGATTGGAGGGTGCATCAGGTACAAAAAATGACATTATCTTACACCCCGTAGTCTAATTAACATAATTATTATTTGTAACGTATCTTTCAATAATAAATCTAAAATTAGTTCAGGATTAATTAATACACATCAGATTTCTTTATCGAATACTTAATTGCACGAGAAATATAATTTTCGGCGTTCTTCGACCTTCCCCCCATTTTCACGAAGTTCTCGTTAAGATCTTATTAATTACTGGTCCCTGTTCCGAGCGAAAATAACTCAAGGTCGGATTTTATTTCGGCGCGTGTATTGTTTTAAATACCCGATAAAAGGCAATGCTTAAATAAATCCCTTATTTGCTTTCATCCAGAAATAAAATTATCTTTATCATGAAAATAATACCCGAAACAAACAAAAAAAACGTAAACCCTAATTTAACTATCAATTTTAAAAATTATAAAAGGCAGTATGTAATATGTTCTTTTAGATTTTGTTTTTTTATTATTATTTTTTATACCAATAAAGGTATTTTTTTTATAAAAGGTAAGGTGTAATGATAATTTTATTTCTGGACGAAAACCCTTCTTTGCTTTCGTCCAGAAATAAAATTATCATTACACCTTACCTTTTATAAAAAAAATCCTTTATTGGTATAAAAAATAATAATAAAAAAACAAAAACTGAAAGAAGATATATTATATAAATAATACCCGAAACAAACAAAAAAAAAAACATAAACCCCATTTTAACTATCCCCTTTAAACAATATATCTCTCGGGCGAAATGAAAGAAACAAAACGGCGGTTTCATCGGCGCGTGCAAATATTTCAAGGATGTCTACACAAAGGAAGTCCGCACACAAAAGCCATCAATCAGTGCATTGAAATTCCGCCCAATAAATTCCCGGGGCTTCTTTTTTCGCCCCTAAACAAAGATTTACTCGGCGGTGGCGAATAATAATGCCAATCCTCTCAGCAATTTGTCTTGCTTTACCCAGCTAAAAACCTTAAACCCCGGGCCTAACTTATGGAACGCGGGGGGTGTTAAGTGCCGACCTTTGCGAAGATCGCGCTTTGTAATTCACCATTTATTTATAACCGAAATTTATTACACACACACTTAAGTATTATTTTTTGTTGTTGTATTTATGTTGATATTTGTATGAATTAAATAAATATTTATTTATACTCAAGGAAAATCTCAGCAATCGATGTGGCTAAATCAACCCAGCAGCAGTTGTTTTATTTTTTTAGATTTTTTTTTAAATCGAGTCAAATCTGTCGATTTAGTCAAAAATAAGAGAAATTGGGAGTACCGTGGAGGGATTGGAGGGTGTATCAAGTACAAACAATTGACATTATCTTACTCACTGGAGTATGAGTAAGCAATCGATGTAGTTAAATCAACCCTGCAGCAGTTGTTTAATTTTTTTAGATTTTTTTTTAATTCGAGTCAAATCTGTCGATTCAGCCAAAAATAAGAGAAATTGGGAGTACCGTGGAGGGATTGGAGGGTGCATCAAGTATAAACAATTGACATTATCTTACTCCCTGGAGTATAAATAAGCAATCGATGTAGCTAAATCAACTCTGCAGCAGTTGTTTTATTTTTTTAGATTTTTATTTAATTCGAGTCAAATCTGTCGATTCAGCTAAAAATAAGAGAAATTGGGAGTACCGTGGAGGGATTGGAGGGTGCATCAAGTACAAACAATTGACATTATCTTACTCCCTGGAGTATAAATAAGAAATCGATGTAGCTAAATCAACCCTGCAGCAGTTGTTTTATTTTTTTAGATTTTTTTTTAAATCAAGTCAAATCTGTCGATTCAGCCAAAAATAAGAGAAATTGGGAGTACCGTGGAGGGATTGGAGGGTGCATCAAGTACAAACAGTTAACATTATCTTACTCCCTGGAGTATGAGTAAGCAATCGATGTAGCTAAATCAACCCTGCAGCAGTGTTTTTATTTTTTTAGATTTTTTTTTAAATCGAGTCAAATCTGTCGATTCAGCCAAAAATAAAAGAAATTGGGAGTATCGTGAAGGGACTGGAGGGTGCATCAAGTACAAACAATTGACATTATCTTACTCCCTGGAGTATGAGTAAGCAATCGATGTAGCTAAATCAACCCTGCAGCAGTGTTTTTATTTTTTTAGATTTTTTTTAAATCGAGTCAAATCTGTCGATTCAGCCAAAAATAAAAGAAATTGGGAGTATCGTGGAGGGACTGGAGGGTGCATCAAGTACAAACAATTGACATTATCTTACTCCCTGGAGTATAAATAAGCAATCGATGTAGCTAAATCAACCCTGCAGCAGTTGTATTATTTTTTTAGATTTTTTTTTAAATCGAGTCAAATCTGTTGTAATAGATAATAATAAATAATATTAGAAAAGAGTATTAAATAAAAAATGATTTGAAAATAATTAATAAATTAGAAAAAAAAAGAGTATTTATTCTTTTGTCCACAGTTATTTAAATACATTTATTTAAATAACTGTTTTATTTATTATTACAATTCTGTGAATATGAATTTCACATTACTGTGAAATAATTTTGAATAAGGAATTTCAATTTATAAAATAAATAATATTAATCCTCTCAATCTCATTTTTCTCAAAATTAATTTTTAATTTATCATTACCATACATGAGAAATTCTCTTCTGATATATTATTTACACGCCAATATTTCTCGCGTGTCTCGTCAGTTAAAATTCTCCTCGACATTTATTTTTTTTTTTTGCTTCTTTTCGTGGAAAATTCCCCGCGCGTAATATGTTTTACAAGGATCTGCCATTTCCTTCCTTCATCCTGATAAATAAAACTCGGACGGAAGCGAGTTGCTCGGTCTCCAAGGAAAATGGAAGCACGTTGACCGTGTTTTTCGCTCTAGAAATATTCTTCACTTATTACGCGTCGCAATTTACTTGGATGGAACACATTCATATTTCAGAATGTAATTTGACGAAAATGATAATTTAATAATAAAAAAAAAATTTTCATGTTTTAATTTTCTGTCAAATAGCCGCGGTTTTAATATTTAATGTAATTTATTACATTAAATATTAAAATATAGAAAAAAATATTAAATATAGAAACATATGATCAACTTTAGTTGATTATGGTATGGCTAGAGTTGCCGTACATTGCAACTCTGCAAACATTGACTTTGCTATCACCAGCAAAAAACAACTTAAGTCACTTCTCCGTGAGATAAAGTGATTTCTTTTTCTGATTTTAATCTACTGTTTGTTCTATTTGTATTTGTATATGTTTGTCATTTTACATTTTAACTTATTTATAACTTTTAATTTATTAGCATTTTATAATTATACTTATATTGTAACCCTCCATTATCTTTTAATGTATAGTTAGTATAAAGCAATATGTATTTAAATGAACTTACCGTTAATAAACAATAAACAATAAACAATTATATGTTTCTATTTCGAGCTCGTAATGCATTTTATCGACAAATTATTCAACAGTTTCAACGGTTGACTTATGAGCTAGATAGAAGAACTAATGATTTTTCAGGAGTAACCATCCTTTCAGGCGGAGTGAAATGAAACTTTCAGACACACACTAATGAAAAATACAAAGATCAACACAACAACTCCCCCAGTCAGCAATTTTTTGAACTACCTAACCTACCAGGTAATTGCCTGGATTTGCATTAGAATTATTTTTCAGCAAACTCATAAAATTTAAATATATTGAATTTTTAGTGTAATATTTATAATTATATATATATATAATTTATAATTATAATAATAAATATTTATTATTAATTTATAATTATATATAATAAATATGTATATAATTTATAATTATATATATACATATTTATTGAGACAACAAATAATACAAAGCAATATAATTGAGTCAAAACTAAAACCCCAAAATTTAATTTTTTTTTTAATAAAATTGAAAATATTAGGAAGATTATTGCGTTTCATAGTGATTTAACATAAAAAATCACAATCATTGCTTTTTACTGATTACTTTAATCACACAGATATGTACACTGTTTTTTCTTTTCCTTTATTTGTTTTAGTTAAATTAATGCCAAGTTTCGCTTTAAGCGCAATACATTCACGTTATCTCCAATTAATCACCGCCTAAATCCGATTGTTAACAGACAATTTATTCCAGGATTTGGCGTTAATCTGTAATCTGTTTTCCAACTTGCGATGCCGGCTAAATTTCGAGGAATTAAGCAGTTCGTGTTTCGAAACGGCGCCAACGATCAGTTATTACACTCTAATCGTTCTTATCTACACACATTTTTTGCACAGAAAAATGTTAAAACGGGCTATTATAGTAATTTTGTGAGGGCCATTTCACCGTCTTGTATTTTTATATTTACAAGGGGTTAATAATCCATGATTATTAAACCCACGTCTTCTATAGAATAGTGAAAATTATGAAATACGACTGAGAATGAAGAATATTAAACTCATGTAAAGGTAAAACAACTAAATCGTGTTTTATTTGACTGGAAATATATTTTAGAAACTCTCTTATTTTATTTATTTAATTAAACAATCTCTACAACCAGCTGACTGAAGATAATTATAATATTTTTTTTCATCAGTAGTAATTGAAGATGATTTTATTCCATTTTTTTAAATTGTATATCCATTGATACCCTACACCCATATGGGTAGAAAGGGTCATTGTATATACAAGGTGTACAGAAAATGAGTGAAAACCTTCAGGTAACTCAATTCATTAATTAATTTTTAATAGAAAATCCAAATAAAAAAAAATGTTGTATGGTTCTTCATTAAGGCTCACGAGGTCTTCGGAATTTTAAATATATGACTATAAATTAGTATTGTTTTTTAAATATTTTGTAAATAATCAATATCATTAACAATCAATTAGACACGAGTATAATTCCATTGATGTAAATTGATGTAAATAATTAATAAATCGGATATTTTTACAATTTAACTTCATCAGAAGCATTCTTTTAATGAAAATAGATCTGGCAACGACGCACGCTCGTTTGTAAAAGAAAAGGTGTATGCAACACCTCCAGCGGATGATGTAGCAGTTATAAACAGGATAAATGCACACTTGTTTGATCCAGCGTTGCCAAATGTATAGTTCTTTTAAGTGGCCCGTGAGGCTTAAGGAAGGACCGTGTGACTTATTTTCGTTAATATTTTTATCTAAAAATTAGTCAAAGAGTCACGCTACCTAAAGCTTTTCACTTATTTTCTGTACACCTTGTATATATATCCATTGATAATGATCCCTTTTTTCGAAAAGTACATTAAATACAACGCAAAAAAATGTACAGTGTTTTATTTAATGTTCATCAATATTAAGAGAAAATGTATAGTAAACACCTATATTATACTGTAACGAAAGTGAAAGAAGCAACCTTAAAGAAGAACATTCTGGAATATTCCACGGAGCGCGCGTTGGAATCGTGGCGTCATGAAAAATTCTGGAAGATTCAAGAAACAATCACGCTCTAAAAGCGCACGCTAGCGGCGAGGCGGGTTGTTTATCACGAACGTCCGAGTGCTCAGCATCTAGTTAGAAATAAATAGTGACGGTATGATGCGTAAAGTGTATTTTTAATAAATAAATACTTACTTATTTCGGAATCTGATATTATTAAAGCATTTACTCAATTATTTTTATAAACATTATTATTACACCGGTTTAATCACACCGCATTTCAACGAATACATTCGTAATGATATAATCAATAAACAACAAAAGCTAACTCTGAATAAACACAATTAACCAACATCGCGTTCCAATAAAACCCTAATGACAGCCCCGGAGAAATCCATCTATATATATATATATATATATTTTTATGGTACAAAAACAACGCTTTTAATTAAAGAAGTTTATCTCGGAAAGCACTCTTGGTTAATTCCGTGCCAATATTATGCCCAATAAAGTTCGCCCTTCTCTTCGCACAAACCGCCATTCAACTAATAATTGTACCTCTCACCGCCGGTCACGTTCCGCAAGGAAAAAAAGGCAATCAACTTTCGGCATCTTCGGAATGGAACGTGTCCCGAGGAAACATAATTGAAAGATCCCCGCCGCCCGCAGGAATTTATGGTGTACTTCAGGAGAATTCCGTGATTGGGAATGGGATCTTTAAACGTGCATCATCGTGCCGGCTATTCAATTGGGTAATTTATGTTCCGATGAGTGGAGCGAAAAATTATTGCTTTCAAATGAGACATTATTCTGCGGGATATAAAACATAAGCGCTGTTTTTTTTTCTCTCATTTTTTGTGTAAAGTATAGTTATGTTAATAAATTAAAGACGACGCATGCTCCACCTTTTGCCTAATTTCACAATATTATGATTAATAAGGCCGAAAGACCTCCGGTCGATAGCCGTTTCTCTTAAGAATATATATTTGTTTTAAATTGTTTCATGTATTGTATATTGAATTAAATATGTATGTACTCTTTGTCTGATGAGGTTCGAAAAACCGAAATGTCCATCACTAGTTATCCATACACTAGATGAATAGTGGCTGAACGTTTCATTAAAAAAATATAGTTATGTTTTGTTTATATTGTTTCAATTTAATTTTCTAAATAACTTACCTCCAACCCCCATTACAATCGGCCCGGCGTATGATAGATTATTTAAATGGAATCCCCTCGACTCGTTTTTTATTTTGACGGTGTGATTGCCACGGATTTCCTGTGCAACTGACAGCTGATCAGCGTAATACCCTGAAATAAAGTTTGATAAATTTAGCTGCCATTGAATAATATTTCCATTTACAAACAGCAAAATGTTTTAAGCGAAATACATTTCGACTTGATTAAAAAAAAATGTTGTTTTTATTGATATGATAAAAAAGGCGATTTAAATTATAAATACTTTAAACTGTATTATATGAATTAAATGAATAGACAACAGTTGATTCTTTTTTCTATTGTTCCAATTTATAATATAAATTTTGTATGAAAAATAATTCCCCTGCACCACCATTATGGTAGATGGGGATTTTAGATTATATATATATATATATGAAAAATTATTAAATTAAATTAGGATTAAATATTATTATTATTATTATTTATCTGAAGTCCTTATATCCTTTCGGGTGTCGGTTAGGGATTAAATATGTCTACTATTATATTACATATAGTTTGCTTAATGTAAGCAGCTACAACGCATTTTAAATTATTAACTGCCATTATTTACAATTAAAAATGGCGTCCTTCAGAAAAAAAAAAATAGGCGCTCTTCACAAAACAAACAGTCCACCACCAACATTTATAATAATGAATGACAATAAAAAAATTGCGCCTCACACTCAGCATAGTAGTAACAAAATTGGGCGCGCTTACTAGAAATAGTCCCCCACTACATTTATTATAATGAATGGCGCCCTTCAACAATAAAAAAAAATAGCCCCTCACACTCAGAACCGTAGTAACAAAATTGGATCAATCAGGCGTGGGCTCTGATCGCTAAGCCCACGCCTTCATAATTAACAAATTTCCTTCTCCTTTGCTTTCATAGTTGCGAATTCACGGAAAAATAGCTTTCCGCCAGTTTTCATAATCGATTTCTATTGTTACTTATCTTTGGCCCCGCCTGAGATATTTTATAACTTTCGCTGAAATAAATCTGACTCATAATGAAAAAAATAGCCACCACTAATTTTCACAATCATGAATGGCGCCCTTTAAGAATACAATTAGGCTCCTCCAACTTGAATAGCCATAATTGGCGCCCATGAATAATAAAAATAAGCTCTTCCTACTTTGAATAGTCATAATTGGCGCCCATCAAGAATAAAAATCAGCTAATCCCGCGTGAATAGCCATGAATGGCGCCCTTCATAAAACAAATTGTCGCTCGTTGGCGTTTATAATCATGATTGGCGCCCTTCAAGATTAACAAATTGCTTCCTCACACTTGTATAATTATGAATAGCGCCCTTCATTAAACAAAAAGCCTGCCTCTCATTTATTTACAATTATAAATGGCGTCCTTCAAGAATAAAGATGGACTCCCCCGCGTGAATATTTGTGTATGACACAAATTAACATAAAGCCCCCCCCCCACTAGCGATCATAGTCATGAATAGTCTGCAAGAAAAATTGGCTTCTCCTGCTTAAATTGTCATAATTGGCGCCCATGAATAATAAAAATAAGCTCTACCTACTTTGAATAGTCATAATTGGCGCCCATCAAGAATAAAAATCAGCTAATCCCGCGTGAATAGCCATGAGTGGCGCCCTTCATAAAACAAATTGTCGCTCTTTAGCATTAATAATCATGGCGCCCTTCAAGAATCACAATTTGCTTCCTCACACTTGTATAATTATGAATAGCGCCCTTCATTAAAAAAATCCTGCCTCTCTTTTATTCAAGAATAAAGATGGACTCCCCCTCATGAATAGTTGTGTATGAAACAAATTAACCGACCGCCACCCCCCCCCCCCCCAAGCGTTCATAGTCATGAATAGCATGGAAAAGCATGCTTTTCCTGCTTAAATTGTTATAATTGGCGCCCATCAAGAATAAAAATGAGCTCACCCCGCATGAATAGCCATGAATGGCGCCCTTCATAAAACAAATTAGCATTTATAATAATGAATGGCGTCCTTCAAGAATAACGAATTGTTTCCTCACACTTGTATAATTATTAATTATTAATAGCGCCCTTTATTAAAAAAAAGCCTGCCTCTCATTTATTTACAATTATAAATGGCGTCCTTCAGGAATATAGATGGACTCCCCCGCATGCATAGTTGTGTATGAAAGAAATTAGACAACAAACCCCCCTCCCTCCCCCCCGCTAGTGTTCATAGTCATGAATGGCATTCTGCAAGAGAAAAGAACAAAAATTGGCTCCTCCTGCTTAAATTGTCATAATTGAATAAAAAATTAATAAAAATAAAAATGAACTCACCCTGCATGAATAACCATGAATGGCGCCCTTCATAAAACAAATAGTCCCCACAATTATTTAAAATTATAAATGGCGCCCTTAAACAATAACAAATTGTTACCTTAAATTTGTATAGTTATGAATAGCGCCATTCATGAAATAAAAAGGGTAGGCTTTTTGTATCATGAAGGGCGCCATTATTCACAATAAATAAATAAAAGAATAAAGATAGGCTCCCCCGCATGAATATACGAAACAAATTTTCCCCGGCTAACGTTCATAGTCATGAATGGCATTTTTCAAGAAAAAAATTGTCTCCTTCCGCTTGAGTAGTCGTAAATGGCGCCCATCAAGAATAAAAATTATCTCATCCCGCATGAATCGCCGTGAATGGCGCCATTCACAAAGCAAATAGTCCTCCACTATTATTTAAAATCATGAATGGCGCCCTTAAACAATAACAAATTGGTACCTTAAATTTGTATAGTTATGAATAGCGCCATTTATAAAACAAAAAGGGGAAGCTTTTTGTTTCATGAAGGGCGCCATTATTCACAATAAATAAATAAAGGAATAAAGATAGGCTCCCCCGCATGAATATACGAAAAAAATTTTCCCCGGCCAGCATTCATAGTCATGAATGGCATTTTGCAAGAAAAAAAAATGTCTCCTTCCGCTTGAGTAGTCGTAAATGGCGCCCATCAAGAATAAAAATTATCTCATCCCGCGTGAATCGCCGTGAATGGCGCCCTTCACCAAACAAATAGCCTCCCGCTAATATTTATATACATAAATGGCGTCATTTAAGAATAAAAAAGTGGCTCCTCACACTTGTATAGTTATAAATTACTGCCTTCATGAAACAAAAAATCAATCACAGTTACAAATGGCGCCCTTCAAGAATAAAGATAAGCTCCTCCGCATTTATAGTTATGAACAATCACTCTTTATACCCATACCTCCCCCCGCCCGTCTGCAATTATCGTCATGAATGATGCCTTTATAAATATTAAAAAAATTGATTTCGTAAATGGCGCCCATTGTGAAGCAAGCGCGTTTTGTTTCGCTAACAATCAATGCCATGAATGGCGCCCTTCAAAATTAACCAGAATGATACTGTTAAATAAGCTTGCTTTCATAGTAGTAAATGGCGCCCATTGAAAAGAAATTTTCGCCCCCCGCCCGTCTGAAATCATTGTCATGAATGATGCTTTTAAAGAATAAAAATAGCTTTCGTAAATGGCGCCCTTTGTGAAACAAGCGCGTTTTGTTTCGCCAGCAATCAATGCCATGAATGGCGCCCTTCAAAATTAACAAGAATGAAACTCTTGAATAAGGTTGCTTTCATAGTAGTAAATGGCGCCCATTGAAATGAAATTTTCGCCCCCCGCCCGTCTGCAATCATTGTCATGAATATTGCTTTTAAAGAATAAAAATTGATTTCGTAAATGGCGCCCTTTGCGAAACAAACGCGTTTTGTTTCGCTAGCAAACATTGCCATGAATGGCGCCCTTCGAAATTAATAAGAATGAAACTCTTGAATAAGCTTGCTTTCATAGTAGTAAATGGCGCCCATTGAAATGAAATTTAAGGATTTTTCGAAACTATGCCCCTCTGTAAATGCGTCCTTACTATGGTACTTTATTACTAACAAAATATATAACAAACAGACATCACAGACACAAGTTTATTCCTTATTTAATTTTAAATTTACCAACAACCGTGGGCATAAAATATCAAACTTTTAAATCCTACAAAATTGTATAGTTTCACGCAAATGCCAAAGCTTCCGTGGGTGTGAAATAACGAAATAAAGAAGCGGGAAATCGATAGGGACATTAAAACCCACGCGGAGATGAGTAAAGTGGGCGTTGCTCGTAATATTTCAAAGCAGTCTGTTACAATAAAAATAAGCGTGGTTTAACGGGGGTTTACGAAGCGCGCGTATGATACGAAAAAAATGTATATATACGCGTATCTAATTAAAATTTAATACCCGGCGCTTTTAATTAAATTCGAAACCTTAAATACCTAAGATAATTTATTTAGTACGTCCCATATGGCGAACGAGTTGTTGGATGTTTTAATAACTTAAATTTTTATTAAAAATGGGAGAGCAAGAGGTTTTTTTTTGACGTGGCATCCACAATTTGATAGAAAGGTAGAAGAAATATATGGAAAATGATGGACAATAATTGAAATAAAATATTATCATTATATCTATCTGTAATAAAAATACATGTTTAAAGTATGAATGTGAATTGTGAATTTTTTTATATAGCATCCACAATTTGACAGAAAGATAGGAGAAATATATAAGAAATGATGGACAATAATTGAAATGAAATATTATCATTACATCCATCCATAACAAAAATACATTTTTAATGTGTGAATGTGAATTGTGTATTTTTTACGTAGCATCCACAATTTGACAGAAAGATAGGAGAAATATATAAGAAATGATGGACAATAACTGAAATAAAATGTTATCATTACATCCATCCATAACAAAAATACATTTTTAATGTATGAATGTGAATTGTGTATTGTTTACGTAGCATCCACAATTTGACAGAAAGATAGGAGAAATATATAGGAAATGTTGGACAATAATTGAAATAAAATGTTATCATTACATCGATCTATAATAAAAATACATGTTTATTGTATGAATCTGAATTGTATATTTTTTACGTAGAATCCACAATTTATCGGAAATATACGAGAAATATATAGAAAATGATGGGCGGAAAGGCCTTCGGTCGTTAGCCATTTCATGTAATATATGTGAATATCAATCTACAAATACATTTTAAATAATCATTTAAACTATGTATAAATAATAAAGATGTTTAGTTAGTTTTGAAAATGATGGACACTGCTTGAAATAAAATATTTATTATCATAACATTTTATTTCAAGTATCGTCATCATTTTCTATAAATTTTTCCTAACTTTCCGACAAATTGAGGATGCTATTAAAAAAAATACACAATTCATTCATACAATAAACATGTATTTTCTATACAAAAAATCCTACATCATATTTGTAGGTGGTTTATTTCATTATTATTTCAAACAACCGCACCACCGTAATTGATTTATCTCATTACGGCGTCCGTTTTCCATTTAACGTCTACCGTTTTCATTCCCGCGTCAGATGTCAACTGCGGCGTCCTTAAATCATGCACGAATGTACACATCATTTCATATTTCCATCGTTTGCGAAAATTATCCAGCGCCGAGGCATAGACAGTTTTCGCTCAGAGCTTTTAGTATCGCATTGCCGTCTTTGAATAGGGATTAAGATTGTATTATGCTTCTAATATCCCTCCATAGAGACTTCTCACCCTGGCGCCAGAAATTAGATTACGTGTATAATGTATAAAAGGGACCAAATTTACTTACTTGTATCGTGTATATTTTTTAGAAATAGGTTGTGACTACTTTAAATTCCACACAAGAGAGAAAAACATAGGGAAATGAGATCTATACGGAATTTAGAGCTTTAATTCACTTAAAATTTATTTTTATATAAATCACATTCGGAAATTAATTTCGAACACGGGAGGGGATGACATTTATTGCCGTCGTCGCGGCAGCGGTGGTGGACGGACGAATCGTTAAATTTCCGAAATCATCGTTTAATTAAATCAGTATATTAAAAGGTCGTAATAATTCAGAGCGGCACTGAAATTGAGTGGAGTTGGTCCGTGTCCAAAACTTTATGATTTATTACACGTGGCACAATTCCGACCGGGTTAATCCAACAAAATGCACACAACTTTGATTAACTCCATTATAAATCAAATTATACCCGTAATAGATTATTGCGTAATGTAATACTTGTATTTAAAAAAAAAACGAGCAACAATATACACTGACCGTCAAAAAAAAAAACAATGTAAAAAATAAAAACAAAAAAGAACGTTACTTAATATAAGGCCATCTGCAGACACGTATTTCGGGATCTATCCCTCGTCAGTACAGCTATGTCTTACATATATTAAATTATAATAACTGAATAAAACACTTACTGTGTTTTATTCAGTGATTATAATATGGATTACAACGTAGTAACAGTCGCAACCATCATCATGATATTAAATTATAAATTAATTATATATTAAATTAATTAATAAATACTCTTTTCTATTTATATTGCAAGGCTGGACGACTACGAATACGTCTTTATATATGTAGAATTAAATTTATTTTTTTAATTTAAATTATCTATTAGAAATTATACAATGCATGACTATTTCAAAAGATTTCCACATATTTTCTAACAACCTTGTAAATTATATTAAAATAATATTTTATATAACTGGAAAAGAGTATTCATTCACTTGGTCATGGTTATTTAAATAAATGAAATAAAAATGATTTGAAAATAATTAATAAATTATTTCCACATTTAGCTCTGTGATTTGTTTAACGTGCTTGCATAACGTAAGTTAAAAGTCACAAAATAGAAAGACTGTTTTTCCTTACTTCACTTTTTATTAATAAAAAGTGAAGTAAGGAAAGTAAAGTAGCCTTTTTTTCATGCAAACAACAGTATTTTCCTTTCACTCAACAGCGTTACCGTATTCCAGGTGGCGCTGTATAAAGTAAAATTATTTATACATGCTTTCATTAGTACAAAGATTTATTTTATACTTATGAATTGTAGAAATTTTGATTTTGCATCAAGTTGTTTTGGTGAATGGGCTGTGTGCGCCACCTGGGCTACGGAAACGATGAGGATCTAAACCCGATAAGATGTCTAAGTATGAGAGAGTATGACAGATGTCTTTCTTTTTTGTGATCAATCATATCACGTAAACTCGAAAATATACAATTAAGTTAAAAGTCACAGAGCTAAATGTGGAAAAAAAATTATTAATTATTTTCAAATCATTTTTATTTCATATAATATTTTTTATATAGAAAATCTTTATTTCTGAGAGAATAAAGAGATAATTTATTAATTATTTTCAAATAATTTTTATTTAATATAATATTTTATATATAGAAATATACGTTAAATTATATTAAAATATTTACAACATTACAATCATAAACATATCATAAAATAGCAATCGACCATCGTTCTTTCTGCCTAAATATTTTATTTTAATTGTAAGCATTTTTTTTACTTGCATAAAATATAGAGTAGAATAAAATAATCATGCGAAAAAAAATCGTCTTGTCAATGGAGATAAATCCCGAGTGGAAATAAGTTACACACGTGAGTGTAATGGGGGTAGGAAAATATGTCACGGCGCGCTTTCGGTGGAAATCGTTAGTTATGTGCCCGCCCTTATTAGGAAGGACGATTTATCAGCGATTTGACCTTTCCACAAAAACCCCAATTACCGACCCATTCAGCCGGCGTAATTCACTCTTTACATTTTATGTAATAACTAACCATCAGTCATGTTTTCTCTTTCGGAATAGAACCACTGTGTCATTAATTAATTTGCTCAATGAAAATTAATTGATAATTATTATGATAAATGTTGAATGACTTTCTTAATAATAGAAAAAGGATTTACTTACTTGGTCACAGTTATTTAAATAAATTAAATAAAAGAATTTAAAGATAATTTATTAATAAATTATTTTCCATTTAGCTACTGTGAAATTATGACTTATGTTACTCACACTGTACAACTATATTTAGTTTAGTTTATACATATATATTTCTCTGTAATTAGGCTTTGCTTATTGAGAAATAAATTATTATTATTATTATAAGTATTTTAACAAATGTCTAATAATAGAATATTCGGTAGCAAAGCAATTGTTTAAAAAAAAATATATAATGTACACATCATTTAAAAGTAAAAAAAAAAAAATAATTTTAAACAAAATCGTTAAAAGTGTATACAGTTGGAATTCAGTATTTTAAGGATAATACTTTCGCTAGTTATAGTTTTTGAAAAGTTGATTATTCAAATTAATTTTGTCAATTTTTCTGACTCATATTTTTCAAGACATTTCAGATATTTAAAACGTTCCTATTTTTGTAACAACAATCTAAATTATAAAATAATTTTCTCTAAAAACCGCTGTGAATGTTAGCGTATGCTTTTTTTCCGTCGCACGAATAATTACAATAAACCCACGAATCGCTCATAAAAACAAAACATTTCCATTTTTACTGCGAATAACTTCAACAATAAAAAAAGCGGCGCTTTTACTTTATTGCTCGTTCACATTGACGTTTTCGTGTAAACCATTAACGACCATCATCATGTTTTAAAACGGTTTATAATCATTTTTATTTATACACAGCCAGATATTATTATTTTTACGCTACTAATTCTTTTTTACAATTTGTAATCTTTTTTTGTATATTTTATTGTTTTTGTATCGATATTTGTACTGGTATTTATTTATATTCATGTTTGTCTTGCTATTATTATAATGTAAAATTATTTTGTATTATCCTGTAATTGGGCTACTGTTTCCTGTTGGGTAATAAATTTATTATTATTACCCCTACACCACCCTTATGGTAGATGGGGATTTTAGATTATATATATATATATATATTATTAAAAATAAAAACATTTTTTATTGCTCAGGAAGGTCTAAAACGCAAAATTTCCGCTATCAATTCGATTTTAAAAATTTTCATGAATATTAGAACATTCTAGTATCCAAAACTAAGTCTAGTAGTCCAAAAAGAATATATCCATCCCGCGGAAATATTAATTTTGGACTACCTAAATATCAATTCTACCTTATTCCTAACAGAAAGCCATCCTGGGTGGCCAGAAATGGTGACAATCTGTTTCAGACTGCTAGCCAAGCTTGATGAGGTAAGCTAGCTGTGCTGATACATGGTTTAAAATACCATAAAGGGAGGAAGCATTAGGGGCCTAATGAAGTCTATATGTGCCTGCGCAACATAAGCCGTAAATTTGTAAAACCCAACAGATCCGCTGAATTTTGCCTCACAACCATCTTATCCAACATTGAGACAAAACATCTCGAAGGAAAATCATCCGCCGCTTTATTTATTAGACATAAAAAAAGTATTTGATGCGATGTGGCATCGAGCTTTGTTGTATAAATCTTATTCCCTCAATATTCCAAAAAAATGTATCGATGGCCTACCAAACAGATTTCTAAGTAGTTTCCAAAACGAAATCTAGTAGTCCAAAACGAATATTTCCGCAGGGCAATTGGACGATTTTAAAAATGTTCATGGACACTAAAAGGTTCTGGAATTTTGAAAATATTCATGGATGCTAGAATATTCTAGTATCCATGAACATTTTTAAAATTGAAATGAGAGCGGAAATTTTCGTTTTAGACCTTCCTGTGCCATAAAAAGTGTTTTCTTTTAAATATCTGGCTGTGCAAACTCTAGAGCTCAAAGGTTTTAAATGGTCAGCTTTATTTGCGTTGAAATGACTGTTGATTTTTTTGAGCTTTTTGCAAACGTTTCTTGAACTACTTTCTAGACATGGATACCCCATAATGACTAGAAAGTAGTTCAATAGACGTTTGACAAAAACTCAAAAATGAAATTAAAAATTCTTGAAATATTTAAAGAATTTGAAAATAATAAATTATTTTCTCTTTTGCTACTGTCTAATAATAGACATTTGCTGTTGCATAACAATAACAATTGATCACAATTAAAAAAAAAAAACACTTTTTATTCCTTACTTCATTGTTATAAACCTGAAGTAATTAATAAAAACTGTTTTTTTTAATTATGATTAAAATCTCTTTACATTATTCAAATTAAACTTCTTACTTCATTGTTATAAAAATAAAATAATGAATAAAAATTATGTTTTTTTAAATTATGATTAAAATCTCTTCACATTATTCAAATTAAACTCCTTACTTCATTGTTATAAAAGTAAAGTAATGAATATTTTTTTTTTTAAATTATGATTAAAACCTCTTCACATTATTCAATTTAAACTCCATACTTCATTGTTATAAAAGTAAAGTAATGAATAAAAATTATTTTATTTTAAATTATGATTAAAATCTCTTCACATTATTCAAATTAATCTCCTTACTCCATTGTTATAAAAGTAAAGTAATGAATAAAAAATATTTTTTTTAAATTATGATTGAAATCTCTTCACATTAATCAAATTAATCTCCTTACTTCATTGTTATAAAAGTAAAGTAATGAATAAAAAATATTTTTTTTAAATTATGATTAATATCTCTTCACATTATTCAATTTAATCTCTTTACTTCATTGTTATAATTTTTTTTTTAATTATGATTGAAATCTCTTTACATTATTCAAATTAAACAACCGTAAAGAAAATAAAAATATTATTACTCCTTTTGATACAAATTATAAATTAATTAGGAGCAAATAAAGAAAAGTTTCCCGAGTTTAATAAACTTTCGATGTAATTAAGTGCTTTTTACGGGGGTGGGCATTGTTCGGAAATATCAAGATAGGCCTGAATAAAGTCCGCGGCCGGGGAGTTATTCGAGTCACGCTGAATAACTCCGGCCCCCCTTTATAAAGGGGCACTTGTTTCTTATTTGGAGCGAGGGGGTTGGATTAATTGCTGCAAAATATGCGCACCACCGTTTTATCCGTGAATTACCACAATCTGCTAGACTTGAGGTTTTCATTGAGTGAACTTTATTATACAAATAGATCCAACAATGCAACGGGTTTTAATTGTTAAGGAAAATTATGTGTTTTGTGCGAAATTTCAGGATGGGATTTTTCTGTGCATAAGTAAATTCGTAAAAAAATAATTAATTAGTAAATAAAGCGCACACGAGCAAATATAATATTGAGGCGGAAAGACCGATGGTCGATAGCCGTTTTCTAAGGACAACGTATAACATATTATAAGGATTATATTATTTTTCATTTGTAACTTTTTTCTTTCAATAAAGACAATTTATGATTATTATTGTTAATTTATTGTATATAAAATTGTCTGCAGAAATAAAGATGTTATATATATATATATATATATATATATATATATAAAGATGTTATATAATATTGTTATGTTTTTATTATTTTAGCCAAAAAAAGGGAGCAGCGATTAATCTCTCACGACGATGAAAATAAATATTATATTTTAGAAGATATTGATCCATAAAGATCGATCTGTTTAATCGACCTTTTCCAACACTAAATTAAATCAGTGTTGGAAAATCTTGATGGATCAATCTCTTCTGATCAATCCGTTTGGCTCGATATGAATTCCTCACACGAGAATATACAAAAATTATATGAAATAAATATGAATAAATTATTAAAAATCAACCAATAAAACACAGATTAGATTGAATAACTTTAAATTCTCAACTAGTTTCGGATTATCAGCCCATTTTCAAGAGAATTTAAAATTTGTTTTAAATTATAATTTTTGTTATTCATTTTCAAGAGAATTTAAAATTTGTTTTAAATTTTAAATTCTCTTGAAAATGAATAAATAGAATAAAATTTGTTTTAAATTTTAAATTCTCTTGAAAATGAATAACAAAAATTATAATTTAAAACAAATTTTAAATTCTCTTGAAAATGGGCTGATAACCCGAAACTAGTTGAGAATTTAAAGTTATTCAATCTAATCTGTTTTATTGGTTGATTTTTAATAATTTATTCATATTTATTTCATACAATATGAACTACCAATGTCTAAATATTAAAACCATTAATTACAAAAATTATAATTTATTTATTTATTCATACAATCAACGGTAATTATATTCAAATAACAGATTGCAAAACTAAATTAATTCTAAATCCATATGATACGAAACAAAATATAATGAATTACATATAAGATCTATATAAAAAAAAACAAAAAAAAATGAGTCTCCGAATAAAACACTACATAATTCTAACCTTACGTCTAATTATAACTGTTTTTTTTTTAAATAAGTGTACAATATCGAACATAATAATCTCAAAAACATGTTGTTATAATTATTAAAATTTTAGCAATGGATTTGTAAATAACACCCGAATTCAAATCAAACCCTCGGTCAATTAACCCAATTCCTAATTAATTAACTCGATAATACGTGGGAAGACCCGAAACGCAGACGGCGACTTAATTGGTCGTATCGATTTGATCACGCATATCCATTAAAGGAATTATTAACCTATAATCTTCGAGTGCGGGGGTGGCTTTAAAAATTCATTCCTGGGGGGGTGGTTTTGATAAATTTTCCGCGACGGCATGCGGCGAGGGCCCAAAGTTTTATTTCGGTCTCAGGGCGGATATTACTGGGACACTCGGAACGTACTTGGAATAATTCGTCTCTTTGAGGCTGACAGGTTTTTTTATTTATTTTTGTAGGTTGTCACAGCAAAAAAAAAATGTTTTTTCTGTCAGAAAATAAAATATTTTATATTATATTTTATATTTATATATTATGATTTCTAATCATAAATGTAACTAATGGAGGGAGGAATCGCTCCCCGAAATCGCAGTTTTGCGATGGTTTTAATTTTTTTATCGATTGTTATTATAAAAAAAATCATTATGACGGGAACTAAAGTTCGAGGAATCGCTCCCTAAAATCGCAGTTTTGCGATGATTTTAATTTTTTTATCGGTTGTTATTATAAAAAATCATTATGACGGGAACTAAACTTCGAGGAATCGCTCCCTAAAATCGCAGTTTTGCGACATAATGACTTACGTTACATAATGTCTAATAATAGACATTTGCTGTTGCATAACAATAACAATTGATCACAATTAAAAAAAATACACTTTTTATTCCTTACTTCATGTTATAAACCTGAAGTAATTAATAAAAACTGTTTTTTTTTAATTGTGATTAAAATCTCTTTACATTATTCAAATTAAATGCGATGGTTTTCATTTTTTTATTGGTTGTTATTATAAAAAAAATCATTTTAACGGGAACTAAAGTTCCATACAAAATGTGAATTTAATTTCGTGTTCTCATAAACAGGACAAATTCGCCTTTTTTTAGTGGACGAAACAATGATTCTCGGTCGTCTACCTTGTAGACCCAAATCGTTGACGATGCCACATGAAATTGGACAAAAGATGGCGCTTGCGCCGTTTTCCATTTATTATGATTAATAACAATAATATTTAGTTGATACAATTTGTTATTTCATACATAATCATGGGCCTCCTTGACGTTTAAAAATAATAACATCACATTTCGCAATTAACAAAATTCTAGTAAGGATGTTAAGGGTTGAAAAAATACATCGCAAGTCGGTGGAAGTTGATTAAACATATTGCAGATCGCGTTAATAGGCGATTTTAAACCAAAATTAGTTCTATGATAATTAATATTGAATGTAGTCTTAAATATAGTGTTGAAGGTTGGAATATGCAACTCACAACAAGCTGTAAAATATCAGGACAGACAATACGATCATGCATAAGTTTGTGTGAGAATGAGATGCTTAGTCTACGATGTCGAAATTCAAGAGAGTCAACATGAAATTTGTCAAGCAATGGTGAATGATCGCAGCCTCTATCATGGTATAGACCCTTAACTTCCATTTATTATGATTAATAAAAATAATATTTCGTTCATACAATTTGTTATTTCATACATAATCATGGGCCTCCTTGACGTTTAAACCCTTAAAATAATCTCCCCCTTCCTGGTTACGTCAACGCTACTAATTGCTTTTAGCTTCCCCCTTCCTGGTTACGTCTAAGCTACTAATTGCTTTTAGTTTATTTCGTTTTTTTTTTTTTGCACTAAGAAGAAAAGAATACATATTAAATATTTATAGGATTCATCTACAGAATATAATTATAATTTTTGTATTTTATTGTACATACATATACACATATTAAATAAAAATGTATGAAATAAATATGAATAAAGTATTAAAAATCAACCAATAAAACACAGATTAGATTGAATAACTTTAAATTCTCAACTAGTTATTCAATCTAATCTGTGTTTTATTGGTTGATTTTTAATACTTTATTCATATTTATTTCATACAATATGAACTACCAATGTCTAAATATTAAAACCATTAATTATATTAAATAAAAATGATTTGAAAATAATAAATTATTTTCACATTTTGCTGTGTGACTTTTGACTTACGTTACGTAAGTACGTTTTAATGTGCATTTGTTTAACGTACTTACGTAACGTAAGTCAAAAGTCACAGAGCTAAATATGAAAATAATTTATTAATTATTTTCAAATCATTTTTATTTATTTTTTTTAAATAACTGTGACCAAGTGAGTAAATACTCTTTTCTATTTACACATATACACATTTGAATAAAGATGTTTAGTTAGTTATTTCTAGGTTAATTGTTGTTCGAGTAAAACGCATTTTTATTCAAACCGAACGAAACACAAGCAAACTTCATAACGGAATTAACGAATGGATTAATTTACGACCCGTACATATAAAACGAGACAATACGCATTTCACAATAAACACGGCCAACAATAGTTCCGCGGCAAGCTTTCGCCCGAACAAACCCGCCTTAACGCAAACAAATGTTCCACTCCTCTTTTCATTAGTTCGTTGCTTCATTCATATTATTGTTTCCCCCCTTTTTTCCGTGTTCTCTCGGACGTTGCACGGCGCGGCGTTGTTTGGATTAAAAGGGAGCAGAAAGGGAATTTAGTTAAAGTCGGCTAAGTTGATTTCGTGAATGAGGGGATACAAGAAAAAAAAAAACCGGGACGTTTTATGGTTTATTCAATATATTGTGAAAGGAAGAATTGGATAAAAAAAGTTTTTTTCTGTCTTTCTTTTTCAGCTATTGATATCCTCTCCATCCCACGTTGAACACTGAGAATTTAGATAGGTTTTTTTTTTATTTCAAAAACATAAGTTATAATGTTAGTTGTGTGTGTGTACGTGTTCACCAGAAAATATTTGAAACAAATTATTATACTTTAATGATATCTGTAAATATGTTGGAGAAGTCAAAATGATACTATTTGCAGATGACACGACCTTAGTAGATCGCAAGTGGAAATAAATACCGACAGTACAAAAACACTAAAATTGGCAACCGACTGGATATAATAAATTATTATTAAATAATAATAAAATCGTAACGATTCAGTTTAGTTTAAAACAAATTCCTAATCACCTTATTGATGAAGTTAAATTTCTAGGTTTCCATTTAGACAGGAAACTAACATGGAAAAACCAAGAAATGAAATCGGTTTAGATTTCTTGATAAAGCACATATATTTACACTTCGCTATTCAAATTAAGATAATTAATATTATCTTAATTGGAGATAACATCAAGTTGATTTTGTAAGTCATCAGAGTTAGCAATTGTTGAGTAGATCTTTAAGTCATCCGCGTATAAGAGGTGTTTACATTTTAATAAAGAAGAAAGATCATTTATGAAAAATCTGAAAAGTAACGGACCTAAAATGGAGCCTTGGGGTACACCTAAGTTTGGAAAATATGAATTTGATTTGAAATTATTGATTGCGACATTCGATTCACGACCTGAAAGATAAGATGATATAATTGAGGATGTCTTCAGAGTTAGCAATTGTTTAGTAGATCTTTAAGCCATCCGCTTATAAGAGGTGTTTACATTTTAATAAAGAAGAAAGATCATTTATGAAAAGGTTGAAAAGTAGTGGACCTAAAATGGAGCCTTGGGGTACACCTAAGCTTGGAAAATATGAATTTGATTTGAAATTATTGATTGCGACATTCGATTCACGACCTGAAAGATAAGATGATATAATTGAGGATGTCTTCAGAGTTAGCAATTGTTTAGTAGATCTTTAAGCCATCCGCTTATAAGAGGTGTTTACATTTTAATAAAGAAGAAAGATCAATTATGAAAAAGCTGAAAAGTAACGGACCTAAAATGGAGCCTTGGGGTACACCTAAGCTTGGAAAATATGAATTTAATTTGAAATTATTGACTGCGACATTCGATTCACGACCTGAAAGATAAGATGATATAATTGAGGATGTCTTCAGAGTTAGCAATTGTTTAGTAGATCTTTAAGTCATCCGTATATAAGAGGTGTTTACATTTTAATAAACAAGAAAGATCATTTATGAAAAGGTTGAAAAGTAACGTACCTAAAATGGAGCCTTGGGGTGCACCGGAGCTTGGAAAATATGAATTTGATTTGAAATTATTGATTGCGACTCACGATCTAAAAGATAAGATGATATAAGTGAGGATGAATTTTCACAAAAACCATAGTAGCCAAGTTTGCCTTATAATAATTTATGGTCCACTCTATCAAAGCTTTTGACATATCAGTATATATTACATCAATTTGTCCAGCTGAATTTAATATATTGACTATATCATGCGTAATAACTCTCAAATTAGTTACTGTAGAACTTTTTGGAATAAAGCCATGCTGCTGAAGAGATAGGAAAGGTGAAACATTAAAATAGATTTGATCATTGAGAGTTTTCTCGAATATTTTAGCGATGTGAGATAGTATATGGCAATACTACTAGTATAGTTAGTAACTACTAGCGGTAGTTAGTCATATTCCGTTGATTAATTGGTGTTTTTAGAATGGGACAAATTGATGTAATTTTTAATTTATTAGGAAATACAGATGTTTTTATAGATATGTTAAATATTATAAGGTATCTGTAAAATTTTTATAAATATCGACACAAATGTAAATTTTGTACATATCTCCCTGAGAATGACCTAGTCGGAGTAAAAATAAAAAAATCAGTGAAACAAACCAAGTGTTTTAACCAAAGTCTATGTTAAATATTATTGAGAGCTGATATTCTCATTTTATTTTTACTCCTATCCCGAAATATATTCTCATTTTGTTTGTTGTCCCAATCAGGTTGATTGTTTCCACTTTTGTCTCTTTTTACCTGAACCACTTCGGACTTCGGACCGATGACATAGAATGGAAGCACAATCTTTTAGGAAAAAAGCTGGTAGATTGTCATTACCGGAAAAACAACTATTTGGTAGTTTCTTTAACGGATTGAACATAGTTTTAGCTGATATTGGTGAAAAGGAAATTGCTAACGTTCGCAGATTCGGTTCTGACAGACGGCATTATGAAAACTAATTGAAAGTATTTCCGAAAACCATCAGCAACATCTTCAGGTGTTTGATATATCTCATTCTCATAAAGAAGTTCAGCAGGAATTCTCGAAAAATTAGATTTTTTAGAATTAATATATGATCAAAATTGTCTAGGATTGCTAGTAAGCTGAGATTCTATGTTTAAAATAGTAATAATTTTGCTAAGAGAAAATAAAAAGTTGAATTTTCATAATCATTAACTGTGTCGAATATTTCTCTCGGATTCACAAGAAAGAATCCCGCAAAAGCATTATAACAGAGTCTGTTACAAGCCTTTTTTTATTAATAGAAAGTATTATTTGCTTCACTAAAATTCCCTCAAAAGCATTACAACAGAGTCTGTTACAAGCCTTTTTTTATTAATAGAAAGTATTATTTGCCTCACTAAAATTCCCTCAAAAGCATTATAACAGAGTCTGTTACAAGCCTTTTTTATTAATAGAAAGTATTATTTGCTTCACTAAAATTCCCTCAAAAGCATTACAACAGAGTCCGTTACAAGCCTTTTTTATTAATAGAAAGTATTATTTGCTTCACTAAAATTACCTCAAAAGCATTACAACAGAGTCTGTTACAAGCCTTTTTTTATTAATACAAAGTATCATTTGCCTCACTAAAAATCGCTCAAAAGCATTACAACAGAGTCTGTTACAAGCCTTTTTTTATTAATAGAAAGTATTATTTGCTTCACTAAAATTCCCTCAAAAGCATTATAACAGAGTCTGTTACAAGCCTTTTTTTATTAATAGAAAGTATTATTTGCTTCACTAAAATGTATAATTAATAATTAATGCTAATATTAACGATAAGCTTTTATGTTAGGCGAACAATTCAAGCGAGTAAAGTGAAACGAAATGCACGGGCTATAAATCAAAATGTAAATTGCGGTTTCGTATAGGGGTTAACATATTGTGTGTACCGGTGTTAAAGCCCTAGCCAGATGTTCCGAATGTATTATGGGCGGGCTTAACTCGTAGCGAAATGCCCCGCGTAACTATTTCGGGAGCTTTAAACAAGTGAAATCAGCGCTTGTTTAATATTTCATTCATTATTGATGTATTTATTTAATTGTAATAAAAATAATAGTAGTGGTTTATCAACTTAAGGGTTGTAAACTGAAGACTTAAACTTAAACTTCTTCTTAATATATATATTTACATAATCTTTATTAACAAACGTAATACAACAAATATATATAAAATATTACAATACATGCTGTAAGAGTTTGCCAATTTGCTATCGACCAGCGGTCTTTCCGCCTGGATTTTATATTTTCGTCGTTGTCGAAATATATGGATAAAATGTGATAATCGTTAACAGTCTCTTTAATCACTTGGTAAAATATTTTAGTAATATTTAGTAATACAATGAAATTAAACAAGGAAATTTCTGGCTATGATTAAAAATTTTACAGTTGGAAAAAGGTATTGATCGAAATTTTCCATGTTTAATAATTAAAAATAATTATTTTCAAATTCTTGTTTATTTAATTCATATTTGTTTTTATTTCATTATTTAATAATCGTTTCACTAAAATTCGATCATTAATTTTTCAAAGCTGCAAAAATTACTTATACTGTAAGTTTTTAACGAAAGTCTATTAAACTACCATTTGAGCATATAAAACGCCAATGTTTTAATAATGAATACTCGAGCTATCATTCACAGTATTTTTTTTTCCTTATTTAATTTTAATATAAATAAAAAAGTGCTGGTCAAGTTTTTGGTTTAAAAAGCAGATACTTAATAAAACTATGATAATTAATTGTATTATAGTCCATTTCCATTTAGATAGGCGAATTATACATTAATCAAGCATATTTTAAATTCTTTTAAAAATGAGCTCACCTCTCACTGAAGAGTAGAGAGGCATATATAACGATATTATATAAAACTAAATAAAATTCAAACCTGAAACTAATCGAGAATTTAAACTTATTCATTTTAATCAAAGACGATTTATGAAATTGCTTTTTCATTCTAACCAACCTTAAAACCATATTATAAAGTTATCTATATTATAACGTATAAATCGTCTCCGTTTTTTTTTTTATTCTGGCGATTAAATCGAACCCTACTTTTGTCATAATTATAAGTAGTTTTAGAGGTTTTGAGAATTTTAAATAATATCAACCACTGTTGATTGATTATTTACGATTATTAACGTTCTATTTTAAAAAAAAATCAAAATTGTTCATCCTCTTTTCCCCCTTCCAACAAATTTTATTATGAATCTATTTTAATTTCGATTTATCAACAACAACTTTTGATAAAAATCAATCAGATCATATTTTATCCGCTCATTTCGGGTAATTGAAAAAGTTTCGCGTGGGCGTTTCTTGCGCGATTGTCGCGGGGCGAGTTTGAGTTTACCGCCGCTCGGGATAATGTACTTGTAAAATCCTGTTGCATATATGTTTATAAATGACACATCAGAATAGTTTACCATGAAATGAGTGTCCTTTATGTAAGAGGAATTTCTGAATAATAAACCACATGAATAGTGATAAGCAATTTCAAAGTGTAATGCGTTGATAAGTGATGGTTTTTGAATGTTTTACAGATAGGTACAGTTTTCTATTTGCTTGAATAAAAACACTCAGAATCCTTTCTTCACTAAAGTAGTGAAGAAAGGATTCTAAGTGATTTTATTCAAGTTATTATCATCTTCACGTAACTCACTCAATCCAAACAGTTTTCTATTCTTAAGGTGTTTACTGCTAGGTTGATTGATAAGGCGTTGAGGTGTTGAAAATCCATATTCACTATGTATAAATAAAATTCTTTGGAAAATCAAAAGTTATTCAGAATAATTGTTTGTTATATTATTAATAATTATATATTTTATTTAATATGCGAACGATTTGTCTACCAATTCTAACTTTATGCTCTTCACTTCTTCATTTGCAGTTTTCACAGCATAGATATTTCCCATCTCATTCATATTACATAATTTTTTTATCCATATTTATTTATTATCACTTGATGATAGGAATAAGCCGGTTGCATTTTGTTTTCACAATAAACTGTTTGGGATTGATAAATAAATATTTTGATGCGTATTATTTTTATTTTGTATTTTGTCGTAATTTGTGATTGGTAATTTGCCTATTTTATACATATGTTTTGTAATCTTTTTTGAGCGTCACTTGTTTCTTATACAATTTTAATATGTAAAATGATTTAAAGAAAAGACACTTGGTATTTTTTCACAAATTAGTGAAACAATACCAAGTGTCTTCTTTAAATTAATCTTTACAAATTACAAAAATATACATATTATAAATTGAGCTGTGTTTTTTTGCCGGAATTATTTTTTTCTGTCTATGTCAATGAATTTACTATCTTTTTATGTCATGATCATTATTGTCCGATTAAAATAATTAAACTGAATGGTGTACGGTATTACAAGGGAAATTGTATTTATGAGGGATTTTATGATTTCGTGGGATAAATAATTGGTTGAGTATTTCTTGGTTGAATTATAAATTCATTCAATCGCATGATTAACTGTTTAATAAATCATAACTTTATTAAAGTTAGCATCCAAAATATTTAGGAATAATTAAACTAATTAGTGTACATTATTACAAGAGAATTTTTACATACTTCAACATCTTTATTTCTGAGATTGGAATATACAGTTACAATACAATATTTAACAATACACTAACGTTCACAGTATAATTCCAACTCTGAAACTGGCTATCGACCAGTGGTCTTTCAGCCTGAGAATTTTTATTTATGAGGGATTTTATGATTTCGTGGGATACATAATTGGTTGAGTATTTCTTGGTTGAATTACAAATTCATCCAATCCAATGATTAACTGTTTAATAAATCATAACTTTATTAAAGTTAGCATCCAAAATATTTAGGAAAGCATAACTTAATTAAATAGTGATCATAAATTACTGTTGATTTTGAATAAATATAAATTTGTGGTTTCCTTTATGGGATATTAAATGGAAATATGGATTAATTGAGAGAAGCTGACTTACCAATAGTTGCCATGGCTCCACCAAGTATCATAAGCAGCAAACCCACGCTAAGAGCCTTGCAAGCATTCCACAGACATTTCCCATTCACCTTCCCGCGCACCACTTGCACGTTCCACTGAGCACCTGATGCTGGATGCGCTCTCCTAACCACACCTGACCCGGCGACACCACCACGAGCCCAATTACATCCCAAAATCGTCCGCTGATGCATATCTACATCCACAAACAAAAATTAACAAAAACACCCCTTTAATTCAAAAAATGGTAAAAATCACTTACCTCAATTATTAACTGCTTAATTCACTGGTGATAAAGGCATTGTTTCCTTTTTTTGTGAAAAAAAAAACTGTTGATTAAGGAGGGGGGTTGAGTTTAAAACGCGAGAGTGGAGGGTGGTTTTATCGAGGGCATCCGGACGAGAGGGTTGATCTCGGCACAGTGGAGCGCGGAGCACGGAGAGAGGAGAGCAGAGCGGAGCACAGCATCCCGATGTGGACTCGCAACAGGTGAAACATGCGCGCATAGATTCAAATTTATCGATCACATCTCCGTCTCACGCTCCGATTTTATTGTTTCAAAAAAAAAAAAAATGTAAAAAAAAAGAAAACTCGTGTACACACATTAATAATAGTAAAATAGGTCGTGGAAAATTACGCTCGGAATTTGATGCAAGTCGGGTATTATTAAGGTGCAGTGAAGGTTGAAGAGATAAATGAATGATGGAATGTAATATCGTATTTTATAATAATAATAATTAATTTGAAATTAAACGTATCATTTCGGTAACCGGTATTACACCGAAAACATTTCACCAAAATTCAAAACTATTAAATTTACCCGATCAAATACACAACACAATACAAAAGGCCATTATTCTTGCAACACTATCTACAGTGAGAAGATTTTTACAATAATTAAGAATTAAAACTTGTAATTATACCGTTAATTCTTAAAAAAAAGAAAGCAGTGTATAAACTGAGAAATAAATAAATTATAATAATAATAAGCAGTCTTTATTCCATTAAAAATATACATAGAAAAACATATACTTAGTATAAGAACTAGCGTCAAAGGAAACTTATAATATTTGATGATGAGTTATACAAATTTATAACTAAAGTATTCTTCTAAATTGTATGGTTATTTATTGTTATAATTTATACCACTGCAAAAAAAAAAATGAATGAGATTTCAGATGTAATATTTTATTATTTAAAACACTTAATTTGTTTTTTTTTATGAAAATAAGAAAAAAAGTAGAATTTAATCAAAAAATCGTCACCACCTCCAAGTTGTCTAATGATCTTAACTCAGAATACTTGCTAAGCTAGAACAATCCTCAAATAATTACCTTTATGAATTTACCCTTATCACAATCTATCTATAAATCGAAAAATCGACCCTTATTAGACTGCGGAGCTATGCTTTTATCAAAAAATCAAACCATCCTCTCGTCACCACCTCCAAGTTGTCTAATGATAATAAATTAAAGACGACGCAAGCGCCACCTTTTGCCTAATCACTAGTTATCCATACGCTAAATGAATGGCGACTGAACGTTTCATTAAATGTGAATTGTCTAATGATCTTCTCTCAGAATTCGTACTAGGCTAGGATATAACTTTATGAACCTACACATATCGCAGTCTATCTATAAATCTAGGAACTGGCCCTTATTGAACTGCAAAGCTATCCTTTAATCAAAAAATCAAACCATCCTCTTTTTACCACCTCCAAGTTAACGAAAGATCTTCGCTAAGAATTCTTACTATACTAAGATATCTCAATAATCCAGTACATAATTCTGCAAACGATTATTTTTTTTTTTGAATATATCCAAATCACAACAGACTATCCATAAATCGAGTTGCAGACCCGACAAGATTCCTAAGGCGAATAGCTTACCCTGTGATATGGGTGTATCTGTAAATCGATATTAAACTGTCGAGCTATCTTTTATGGTATGATTTTTATAGTAAAGGATAGCTTTACTATAAAAATCATAAATTAAATAAAAATGATTTGAAAATAATTAATAAATTATTTCCACATTTAGCTCTGTGACTTTTGACTTACGTTACGTAAGTACGTTAAACAAATGCACATTAAAACAACTACTTCCCGGGCAAATACCCACGCGGGACATTGAATTACATAACGTACACCTGCTGTTGCACATCAATAAAATATTGCATAATGCAACAAATTTTTGATCCGAGAAAAATTTCAATGTAAAAAAATCATTTTTATTTAATATATTTAAATAATTGTGATCAAATGAGTGAATAATACTCTTTTCTTACGTTAAACAAATGCACATTAAAACAACTACTTTCCGGGCAAATACCCACGTCGGACATTGAATTACATAATGTACACCTGCTGTTGTACATCAATAAAATATTGCATAATGCAACAAATTTTTGATCCGAGAAAAATTTCAATGTAAAAAATCATTTTTATTTAATATATTTAAATAATTGTGATCAAATGAGTGAATAATACTCTTTTCTTACGTTAAACAAATGCACATTAAAACAACTACTTTCCGGGCAAATACCCACGTCGGACATTGAATTACATAATGTACACCTGCTGTTGCACATCAATAAAATATTGCATAATGCAACAAATTTTTGATCCGAGAAAAATTTCAATGTAAAAAATCATTTTTATTTAATATATTTAAATAATTGTGATCAAATGAGTGAATAATACTCTTTTCTTACGTTAAACAAATGCACATTAAAACAACTACTTTCCGGGCAAATACCCACGTCGGACATTGAATTACATAATGTACACCTGCTGTTGCACATCAATAAAATATTGCATAATGCAACAAATTTTGATCCGAGAAAAATTTCAATGTAAAAAAATCATTTTTATTTAATATATTTAAATAAGTGTGACCAAGTGAGTGAATAATACTCTTTTCTATTTATAAAAATCATATCATCACCTCTTTATCACCACCAAGTTGTTGATAGATCTTTCATTAGAATTCTTACTCATCCCATTAATCCACTTCAGAATGAATATATTATATTTTAAATACAAACAGATCCATATAATCTACCTCCCTAAAATCTTGTATTCTCTTATAAATCTATAACTAATGAATGGGAGCATAATCTGTGTGAATCTAAAATTTTGTATTCTCCTATAAATCTATAACTAATGAATGGGAGCATAATCTGTGTGAATTTAAACGTTGCTCTCTTTTCAAAAGCGGAGCGACTTTTCCGCGCGCTCATTTTTAAAGCGCTTTATAATGATTGTTGAACTATCAATAGTACTAAACATCGCGTATGCGTGCGCAATCAAAAGCATCTAGGCTCGAAATTTTTTCAGCTTAAGCATAAACACGACCTAACGTGGTTAGATTCAGAATTCTTGATCCACGGTAGAGTTAGCAGATTGGGACTAGAAGTCTTTGATTCTTTAAGGATGCAACAAAATTGAACATTTATTATTAAAAATAATAATAATAATATGAGGGGGATATATAACTGCATCCTTAAACAATAAAACGTTTCTAGTTCCAATCTCCTAATTCTACTGCGCACCGAGAAATCTGTTACTAACCAAGGACACTAAGTAAATAGAAAAGAGTATTCATTCACTTGGTCACAGTTATTTAAATATATTAAATAAAAATGATTTGAAAATAATTAATATAATAAATAATTCAATGTCCGGCGTGGGTATTCGCCCGGGAAGTAGTTGTTTTAATGTGCATTAAAGTACTTACGTAGCGTAAGTCAAAATGTCACAGAGCTAAATGTGGAAATAATTAAATTATTAATAACTGAGGCTTCAACTTTGTTATACATTGTTTATCAATTTAATAAAACACTTTAAACTTTGTTTTTATAACTCTAAATTATGTTTATTGTAACTATAGTTTAGGAATGATGTAAGTTCCATGTGGAGGATTTTAATATATGTCTCTTCTTTGGAACCAAAATTTATTTTCTTCTTTAAGCCACATTTGTTCACTATGTTTGATGGTTTTTCTTGCAGCGATTGTGTTAATTTTGGTTTTTATATGTATGAATCTTGGAATTACTTTTAATTTCTTACACTTTTGTAGAAAATGTAGATTAAGAGTGGCTTGTTTTATTTTTAAATGTAGTTTAAAATACTTTTTTGCCTTAATAGCTTCATTAGCATTTATTAAATAAAAATGATTTGAAAATAATTAATAAATAATTTCCACATTTAGCTCTGTGACTTTTGACTTACGTTACGTAAGTACGTTAAACAAATGCACATTAAAACAACTACTTCCCGGGCAAATACCCACGCCGGACATTGAATTACATAATGTACACCTGCTGCTGCATATCAACGGGAAGTAGTTGTTTTAATGTGCATTTGTTTAACGTACTTACGTAAGTAAGTCAATAGTCACAGAGCTAAATGTGGAAATAATTTATTAATTATTTTCAAATCATTTTTATTTAATATATTTAAATAACTGTGATCAAGTGGAATGAATACTTGTTTTCTATTCATTAGCATTAATTAAATTATTAATAACTGAGGCTTCAACTTTGTTATACATTGTTTATCAATTTAATAAGAAAATACGTTGAAATATATCCCTCATTTTATGATAATGAAAAATATTAAGAAGGCTTCTTCAGTACTTACAATCACTCCATATTGCAAATTTCTACCGATAAAATACCTTTCTGTATTTAACTGCTGAGTTAGTATACCTAACAACTAGATGTCGGTATATTAAAATCTATTTGTTAGGTATACTAACTCAGCAGTTAAATACAGAAAGGTATTTTATCGGTAGAAATATGTAATTTGGAGTGGTGCAGGAAACTACTTTACTCATCACTTTTGAATACAGAATCTGATTTTACCTATTTCTATAAATCTATCTATAATCTACTTAGATGAATCTAAACTCTAAGAGTAATAAATAAAGAGTATTCATTCACTTGGTCACGGTTATTTAAATAAATTAAATAAAAATGATTTGAAAATAAATAATAAATTAATTCAGGATGATTTAATTGAAATTAAAACATCACTTATTTATATTTTCTCCAACTAGTTTCGACCATTGGTCATCTTCATTATCGAAACTAGTTGGAGAAAATAAAAATAAGTGAAAAAACAAAGTGTTTTAATTTCAATTAAATCATCCTGAATTAATTCAAAAATGTTTCACCACGGGTTAAGTGAGAAATTAATTAAACATAAATAATAAATTATTCTCACATTCAGCTCTTTGTTATTTAATTTATCTAAGAGTAATTGCTGGAAAATAATATATATATACAAACATCTTTATTTGTGAAATTGAAACAGTATATACACAATACATTAGAAAACCATTATATTACTATATTATACATAATACATTTCACAAATTGGCTATCGACCAGTGGTCTTTCAGCCTGAAAATTAATATTTTTATGCTTTTCTTTAGTAACAAATTTAGTTAAACGCGATTAGCAGGGGCCGGATTCCAGAAATTGTTCGTACGTTTCAGTCGTTCGAAATCTGCCTTTTAAATTGAAATTTACATGTGAATTTAAGAGCCGCGTACAACCGAAACGTGCCATCAATCAGGAATATTGATAAATAATATATTATGGCAGAAAGACCGCTGGTCGATAGCCATTTAACAATTAATTAATTTTTGTGTGATACACATAATCAATGTTTGTTACCTTATTGTAAACTTAATTGTTAATAAAGATTATTATATATATAATATATTATTCTTATGTTGATTGTTAAGGCTTTCACTTGGTTATACATTTTGAGTTTGAGTCTTAGTTTGATAATGATGCTCTATGCTTCGAAACTATGGTCACTAAAATAAAATAACAAGTTATACAAACAAAGTTAAAATGTGTTTTATTTAATATTATTCTTATATTTGTGTATCTTTAAAATTAATTTACATAATTTTTAACTATAATGTCTTGTTATTATGATGTCTTTCCTGTTGGACAATAAAGATTTATTATTATTTGTATTTATCTATAGGGAAATACTGTTATTTATTTTATTTTATTCCAATGAAACAATCCAGTTATTGCAGACAAAGTTGAATAGTAGTGTTATTTTGCGATATGAAATGGCCACCAAGATACTGCGATTTAACGACTTTTTAGGCCTCTTTTTCTGAAAGGAAAAGTGTACGCCAATAATCCACAGACCATTCCGGAGCTCAAATAAGAAATTAACGTGCAATTATGCTCATTGAACATTTTGTCAAAAGAATGTATAGGGAAATACTGTTATTTATTTTATTTTATTCCAATTTATGTAAAGTCAGTTTGAATTAGAAAAATAAAAATAGTAAAATTAAATTAAACAGTTTCCTGTATTGATACTCAGGAAGCTATTTTACTCATAACTTTGGTCTTTACAAATTCAGGAAACTGTATCACTAACAATACTTTTTAGCAATCTTTCATTTTATGTTAAATATGTTCATTATATTTAAAAAAATATATATACTTACCATAATAGAATAAGTGTATAAAATAAATATGAATAGCTTATTAAAAATCAACCAATAAAACACAGATTAGATTGAATAACTTTCGACTATTTTCGAGTTATTAGCCCATTTTCAAGAGAATATAAAATAAATTTTAAATTCACTTTTTCTTTCAAGAGAATTTAAAATAATTTAAATTTTTTAAGAGAATTTTAAATATATATTAATTCTCTTGAAAATGGGCTAATAACCCGAAACTAGTCTAAATTCTCGACTAGTTTCGAGTTTTTAGCCCATTTTCAAGAGAATATAAAATAAATTTTAAATTCTCTTTTTTTTTCAAGAGAATTTAAAATAATTTAAAATTTTTAAGAGAATTTTAAATAAATTCTCTTGAGAAAAAAAGAGGATTTAAAATATATATTAATTCTCTTGAAAATGGGCTAATAACCCGAAACTAGTCTAAATTCTCGACTAGTTTCGAGTTATTAGCCCATTTTCAAGAAAATATAACATAAATTAATTTTAAATTCTCTTTTTTTCCAGAGAATTTAAAATAATTTAAAATTTTTAAGAGAATTTTAAATAATTTCTCTTGAGAAAAAAAAAAGAGGATTTAAAATATATTTTAATTCTCTTGAAAATATATTTTAAATCCTCTTTTTTATTAGTTATTCAATCTAATCTGTGTTTCATTGTTTTATTGGTTGATTTTTAATAATCTATTCATATTTATTTCATACAATATCAACTACCAATGTTTAAATATTATATTAAAACCATTAATTCGAATAAGAGTATTTTATTTATTCAATTGGTCAAAGTTATTTAAATTAAATGAAATTAAAATAAATTTGAAAATAACTTGTTTTTATAATTGAATAATTAATTAATTGTAAAATTTATTGATAATACAGGCTTATACTTCCTTATACATTGTTTTATTAAAATTAATAATTAAATAAATAAATTATAAAATAAATTCGCTTCTGGGGAAATAATTATTTAATTATTCAATTGTGAAAAATATTTTTATTTAATTTAATTATACTTACCATTTCTAAAAAATGTAAAAATTAAATAATAAAGGAATAAATATTAGAAAAACAATGAAATAAATAACAAATGTCTAATGATTTTTTGTTTATAACCATGTATTTTTTAAACTCATATTATTTATATATATAAACATCTTTATTCCCGAAGAATACATACATGTTTAATTTTATATACAATACATGAAACAATTGAAAACTAATATATATTCTTAAGAGAAATGGCTATGGACTAAAGTTTTTCAGCCTTTATATTAATTAAATAATTAGAAAAATCATTTTTTTAATTATATGAAATAAAAAAAATGTTTTCTGTTTTATATAATTATAAGGACAGGAATATTTAACTGTTGCCTGCCCCACAATTAAATTAAAATAAATAATAATATATCTATTCATGTAAATATCCATAGAAATTTTAATAAAACAAATTTTAAATTCTCTTGAAAATGGGCTAATAACCCGAAACTAGTCGAGAATTTAAAGTTATTGAATCTAATCTGTGTTTAATTATTTTATTGGTTGATTTTTAATAATCTATTCATATTTATTTCATAGAACCTATATGTATTGCAATTTTGTATTGTTTTGCAATATCTGTATAGCCTGAATAAAGGTGCATGTATTTAAATAATATAACTAATAAATACAGGTAAAAACAATTTCTTGCATAATAAGGAAGTAAAGAATGAATAAAATAGTGATTAAAATATCATTCCTTTTATTATCATTATTTTTTATATATATATATATGTATGTATATATAAAATGAAATGTACAAACATATTGTTCTTTATTAAACATAAATTGCAAATTTATCCCTTTAATATTTAAAAATTCTCCATTTATAACACCAACAAACGTGGAAAATAAGTGGGAAAAAGACAGCAACATATTACTCGTTTTTTTTTCACTTTTTTTATATAAAACAAACCACTATAATTGTTATCGTAAAACGTATATCTTTGATCCCAGAATTATAATACTATGCAATGCAACTTTGATGATATCAATTATTATGAGTATACTCTGAGTAAACAAGTAAGTACATACAATAATCGGAAATTGTGAAGGATAATCCGCGCACAGGTTTATTGTTTCGAAATGCAGAAAGCAGCGTCAAACTATACTCATAATAAATCCTGTACACGTAAACCGAGTTTAATTTCAAAAGCAGTTCAATTAATTTAATTTATATAAAAAAAAACAATAAAATTTCGCGTGAACTGCTGTTGAAAGTTTGATTATTTAAGCGGAAACACAATTATTATTTTAAATCGTATAAATGGACGGTCCGGATACAATCGTTATTAATTCGTAAAAATACTGAAACTTTTTTTTTATAACAAGAATTATTTATATTAATTTAAAAATATATATATATACTTATGTAACAAATTAAACAATTACAAAGGATAAAATTCAAACTCACAAAAATAAAAATAAAATCATGGAATGTAATACAAGCAGTCTCCAAGTTCATCTACATGCACATATATGTACAACACAACATTACGTATACATATATCTGTATGTGGGGGGGTTGTATATATATTTATATCGAGTTAAATATTGAAATATCATATTTTTCTTTCCTCTCTAATGAATATGTATATATATTACAATCTAACTAATCTATATTTACACAATCTACATTTATGGAAGGGTCGGTTTTTTGCGCAATCATTTTCTTTTTTTTTGTTCGTTTATTAAAATCAGCACGATTTTTTCGGAATGCTGTAAATGGTTGCTTTTGTCATGAATGGCACTTTGGTTACACCAAAAACTTTTACGTATGTGCTGATTTTAATTTACAAAACGCGCTTTACATTTTTTTTTTTCAATTCAGTAAAAAAATATTGTTTTTTTCTTCTTCTTTTTTTATTACTAATTCCTGCTTTGTTTAAAGAGACGCAGTCCTCTGATATATAGTATTACGGTATTTCCATATTATTTTTTTTTAATAAATTACAAAAAGATATTTCTCAAATTTCTCCACAAATAGCTTCTTCAACATTTTGGTATATATAATATATATAAACTCAAATATACATAAATAACAATATTTTTTACGTAAATCTAAAATTTTCTTCCATCCACCACTCTAAAAACGGGCTTGTTTCTTCTCTGATATATGTTTTCTTTTTTCAAAAAAAAGACTTAGTAGATTTGTATAACTTAACTTGCTCAATGGATCGATCACTTTTTTATGTATTTTAGTACTAACCAGTATAAATATCTTAACGAGGGTTTGGGTTTATATCAGCAGTCTTCTTCCACTAATTTCTGTGTGTCCTTTCCGGTGTCAGCGGACGGGTCCAGTTCGCGATGTCTTATGTTTATTTGCGGCGAGGATCTGTGGATCACGCTCGACGGAGCCAATATCGCGCTTGGGGGCTCGGTGAAGGTGTCGCTCTTCGATTTCGACACGTCAACAGGAACTTCGTATAAAGCTGTAATTGATTAAAATTAGAATTCCGTTTTGATTACAAAATCTGCTACCAAAAAAAAAAATGAATAATATTTAACACAAGTAGCGTCGTATTTTATCACGATCAATAATGTTTTTATTTAATCATCACCTGAACTTCCATTTCCAGTTGTATCTGGATTATTCTGCACAGCGTCGTACATGGGATTGTGGAAATCTCTGCTCTTTTTGTTGACTGGATCTAATGTGTATGCAACGTCCATCGGTTCCACACCTCCTCCTGTACCATTCCCGGCGAAGGTGTTGGGCCCGAATTCTACGTTAGTTCCTTGCCGGAATGATACTGTTTGGCTGCTTGATAGACTTCCCAAACCAGATCCCTTTCCGCTGAAAATAGAATTAGTTCTAATTAAACACACTTGATAATTCTACCTGCAATTCCTGGTTAGGATGAATAATAAGAAAAACGTATCCATTTAGCTACAGGTAGCAACAGCGTTTTGGTATGTCAGATACTAATGCTGGAGGATATACATGTCCAAAAAGTGAAGCCCTCAGCTCAGGCGAGTCTTTAGGCAGGCTCTTCATGATAAGGAATAATAAGAAAATCGTATCCATTTAGCTACAGATAGCAACAGCTTTTTGGTATGTCAGATACTAGTGCTGGAGGATATACATGTCCAAAAAGTGAAGCCCTCAGCTCAGGCGAGTCTTTAGGCAGGCTCTTCATGATAAGGAATAATAAGAAAATCGTATCCATTTAGCTACAGATAGCAACAGCTTTTTGGTATGTCAGATACTAGTGCTGGAGGATATACATGTCCAAAAAGTGAAGCCCTCAGCTCAGGCGAGTCTTTAGGCAGGCTCTTCATGATAAGGAATAATAAGAAAATCGTATCCATTTAGCTACAGATAGCAACAGCTTTTTGGTATGTCAGATACTAGTGCTGGAGGATATACATGTCCAAAAAGTGAAGCCCTCAGCTCAGGCGAGTCTTTAGGCAGGCTCTTCATGACAAGGAATTATAAGAAAATCGTATCCATTTAGCTACAGATAGCAACAGCGTTTTGGTATGTCAGATACTAGTGCTGGAGGATATACACGTCCAAAAAGTGATTCCCTCAGCTTAGGCGAGTCTTTAGGCAGGCTCTTCATGATAAGGAATAATAAGAAAATCGTATCCATTTAGCTACAGATAGCAACAGCTTTTTGGTATGTCAGATACTAGTGCTGGAGGATATACATGTCCAAAAAGTGAAGCCCTCAGCTCAGGCGAGTCTTTAGGCAGGCTCTTCATGATAAGGAATAATAAGAAAATCGTATCCATTTAGCTACAGATAGCAACAGCGTTTTGGTATGTCAGATACTAATGCTGGAGGATATACATGTCCAAAAAGTGAAGCCCTCAGCTCAGGCGAGTGTTTAGGCAGGCTCATCATGACAAGGAATAATAAGAAAATCGTATCCATTTAGCTACAGATAGCAACAGCTTTTTGGTATGTCAGATACTAGTGCTGGAGGATATACATGTCCAAAAAGTGAAGCCCTCAGCTCAGGCGAGTCTTTAGGCAGGCTCTTCATGATAAGGAATAATAAGAAAATCGTATCCATTTAGCTACAGATAGCAACAGCGTTTTGGTATGTCAGATACTAATGCTGGAGGATATACATGTCCAAAAAGTGAAGCCCTCAGCTCAGGCGAGTGTTTAGGCAGGCTCATCATGACAAGGAATAATAAGAAAATCGTATCCATTTAGCTACAGATAGCAACAGCTTTTTGGTATGTCAGATACTAGTGCTGGAGGATATACATGTCCAAAAAGTGAAGCCCTCAGCTCAGGCGAGTCTTTAGGCAGGCTCTTCATGACAAGGAATTATAAGAAAATCGTATCCATTTAGCTACAGATAGCAACAGCGTTTTGGTATGTCAGATACTAGTGCTGGAGGATATACACGTCCAAAAAGTGATTCCCTCAGCTTAGGCGAGTCTTTAGGCAGGCTCTTCATGATAAGGAATAATAAGAAAATCGTATCCATTTAGCTACAGATAGCAACAGCTTTTTGGTATGTCAGATACTAGTGCTGGAGGATATACATGTCCAAAAAGTGAAGCCCTCAGCTCAGGCGAGTCTTTAGGCAGGCTCTTCATGATAAGGAATAATAAGAAAATCGTATCCATTTAGCTACAGATAGCAACAGCTTTTTGGTATGTCAGATACTAGTGCTGGAGGATATACATGTCCAAAAAGTGAAGCCCTCAGCTCAGGCGAGTCTTTAGGCAGGCTCTTCATGATAAGGAATAATAAGAAAATCGTATCCATTTAGCTACAGATAGCAACAGCGTTTTGGTATGTCAGATACTAATGCTGGAGGATATACATGTCCAAAAAGTGAAGCCCTCAGCTCAGGCGAGTGTTTAGGCAGGCTCATCATGACAAGGAATAATAAGAAAATCGTATCCATTTAGCTACAGATAGCAACAGCTTTTTGGTATGTCAGATACTAATGCTGGAGGATATACATGTCCAAAAAGTGAAGCCCTCGGCTCAGGCGAGTCTTTAGGCAGGCTCTTCATGATAAGGAATAATAAGAAAATCGTATCCATTTAGCTACGGATAGCAGCAGCGTTTTGCTATGTCAGATACTAAAGCTGGAGGATATACATGTCCAAAAATTGAGTCCCTCAGCTCAGGCGAGTCTTTGGGCAGGCTCTTCATGATAAGGAATAATATGAAAATCGTATCCATTTAGCTACAGATAGCAACAGCTTTTTGGTATGTCAGATACTAGTGCTGGAGGATATACACGTCCAAAAGTGATTCCCTCAGCTTAGGCGAGTCTTTGGGCAGGCTCTTCATGATTTTTTTTTATTCCTTTGCCTGGACTAAGCATTCTATTATTTATTCAATATTTTCAATTATGTCGATCTGATTGACATTAAATTCTTTGCTTTATTGTTATTGAATGGAAACAGCAATCTATTTTTAAACTTTTCGTAATCCAGTTTTTAATCATTCGATGGTTTTGTAAATCCGCAGCATTATTTATTCTTATAAAAAGCCCAAGCCTTCATTCCATTCAATTCTGCTGTAAATCTGCAGCAACTCTCTCTAACTCTTGTTACAAATGTAAGTCTTCATCGACTTTACTTCAAATCCTGCTTTTAATCATTCAATTGTGTTTGTTTTGAATATCCTCAGCATCTTATTATTATTAAAAGCCCAAGTCTTCATTCACAAAAATTATGGATGTAGGCTTTCTGCTATACTCTCCATGGTTCCTCTTTCTATATCAAGCTAACAATTTCATATCATTCTGCTCTGAACTTAATCTGATATAGCCAGAAGTATTCCATTTAACTAGCTTACATCAAACATTTTTTTATAGTCAGTGTTTTCATTTTAATTCAGTATTATTATTTTGCGTTATTTTCAACCACATAAAACGATATCAGAATAAAATAATTTTCACATTTATTAACTCACAAAATTAAAAAATGTTAAACTAAAGAAAATGCTATTCTAGCAAAAAAACACTTTTTTCTCCTAAATTAAGGAACGGCGTAAAAGTATGAGTTTAATTTGGATACATTAATATAAAATCATATAATTATTCTCTCAGGGTATTTTTCTATTTTCTTACCCTATCATTTTGATTGGTGAAACTTCCGTTATTCATCCTCATGCTTATGCAAATATCACAAACAAGTTACTATTTCTTTCTCTTCGTTTTGTGTTATTCAAGTATACAAATTAATACTTTTGTAATTGTATAAAATAAACTGACTCTCGAATTTTTTTGTATTCAAGTTACTTCATCATCGATATCCTTTCAATATAAATTTCTATTGAAAGTTGATGAAATTATGACTTTCTCATCACCAAGATTGTAATTAAATTATATACACTTTCAAAGAATCCATCATTAAATTGATTATTTCTTCTAACCAACATATTATTTAATTTGTTTTCTTTTTTGCAAAATTTTTGTTCATATTTTTGTCGATATTTTAAATTACACAAATTATATTTCCAGTTGTATGTATTCCATTAAAAATGTATTTTTTTATTTCCTTCAATATCCGTAGGAATAAATTCAGTTAAAATTTGATAACTTCTAGTTGTATTTTATTATTTTTTTTTATTTCAATTTCGTTAGGAATATATGCAATAATAAGAAAGTCGTATCCATGGAGCTACAGGTAAAACAGCCTTTTGTAATGTCAGATATTGGTGCTGGAGGTTATCGATGTCCAGAACGCGAGGCACTTAGCAAAGTCGAGTCCTTGAGGAGGCTACCTGTAGCTAGCTCCTCGTGAGGAAGAATAATAAAAAAAATCATATACATGGAGCTACAGGTAATAAAACAGCCTTTTGGTATGTCAGATACTGGTGCTGGAGGTTATAGATATCGAAAAAGCGAGGAACTTAGCTCAGTCGAATCCTTGGGGAAGCCACCTGTAGCTCTAATTGAGGAAAAATAATAAGAAATCGTAAATAAATATAAAAATATCGTATCCATGGAGCTAAAGATAACAGTAGCCTTCTAGTATATCAGATCTCCTCGGGGAGAAGGAATAAATCAGTGAATAGTCATATCAACAACATACAGGCTATCAGGCAGGGCGAATCTGTGGCCAAGTAACTATTTTTTTTAAGAGCCGAGGAAATTAACATTCTTTTTAACCGTAGCATAAATGACATCCAAAAAATATATAGTCACTGTATATATTTTTTGGATGTCATTTATGCTACGGTTAAAAAGAATGTTAATTTCCTCGGCTCTTAAAAAAAATAGTTACTTGGCCCTAAAGTTTATGTAGGACAAACCGGAAGAACATTCGAAGAACGAATAAATTACACCTGTTTTATCAACAAGAAAAATTCTTCAACATACGCGAACCACCTTTTAGAAGAACAACACAATTTCAACAAAGATTTCAAAATCCTCCACGAAGAGAAGAAAGGAAGAAAATCAACATTACTAGAAAACATGGAAATTAATAAGTATTTCCCATTAGGAAATTTACTTAACGAACAGACCGATCTCTCCAGCTCGCCACTACTACGGATGCAAAACCCCAGACCTTCCACCTCCACTTTTTAAATTTGTATATAAAGATAGTTTCAAGAAATTTGTAAATATTATAAGTTCTTCATCTGAAGAAGCAACAACGTTGCGAAACAATTGTCGTGAAATACACAAAAAATAGTTGAAAATCATTATTTCAAGTGAAATATATACTTACAATGGCCGTTTCCTGATGAAGAACCAAACTCCAGCTGCAGCTCCAACAACCAGCAGGATAACAACAATAGGAATAATAATTGCCGTCGTACTTGAAGCCCCGTGAGTTCTACTGTGGGCGGTGTGGACCTCGCAGTATTGCCCGTGGAAATCTTGAGCGCACTCACAAACCAGATCGCCAGTATCGGACTCCCTGCAAATTCCTCCGTTCTGGCACGAGCAGACTCTCGGGAAGGGCCTCGGACGTTCAGCAGCGGCATCGCAAATAATCTCAGCTTTACTCCTGTGCGAAGCCATTGATTGCGTATCCGGACAGGAACAGCGATGTCCACCCGGCACCAAAAGACAGAGATGGGAACATTCGTTGTTCCGGCAGGGGTTGTTCAGGGTGGTGTTGTAACGCATCTTGTGGAACACTGAAGTAAAGAAATTTTTAATATTAATATTATCGAAATCAAACATCAAATTAAATCAATAATTGAGGAGCAGAAACCACTGAGGAAAACATTTCTGTATCCTATCTTGTCACATTTCTATGTGACAAATTAAAAAGATTTTTTAATGGGAACGAACAAACAATTCTTTGTTTCACATTCGTTTTCCTTGTTTTCATAAACAGGACAAGTTCGCCTTCCTTTAGTGGACGAAACAATGATTCTCGTTCGTTTACTTTGTAGACCCAAATCGTTGACGATGCCACTTGAAATTAGGCAAAAGGTGGCGCTTGCGTCGTCTTTAATTTATTATGAATTCTTTGTTTGTTCGTTCCCATTAAAAAAATTGTGCCAATATTAAAAGCATATTTTTTTTCAATGCAATTGCTTTTTGCTCTTGAATTAATGAATTGCGGATAGACAACCAAGAAGACGGACTTTCCAGCCCGCTTTCCTGAATTTACCATCGATTTTTGCTACCATTACAAGGCCTTTAAGAAATGGATTTTTATTATTTCTTAACTTTAAATTTGTGGATGTATGTCATCATTTCTTAACTTTTTTTTTTTGATAATTCAAGCATAAACGCATTTTTGGCGCCACGTCCACCCTTAGTAGACGTTGGGCCCACCCGGGCCATAAACCCCCACCCGGGGTTTCTTATATTTAGTTTAGTGTTAAGTAGTTTGTAGGAAATAAAGAGAGTCAAGCAACAGACATCAACGATTAACATCTTAGTGTTATTATTCAAAATATCTCTTTAAGTTGAATATTACAAGCATTGATTAAATTAATACATTTTTTTACATACCTTTTACACCAGATGGATTAACTAAATCTCTTTGTATAATCACAGGAACGCCTCTTCCAAATTTATCCTGCCTCACCAACTCTCCTGTATCCTTAGTGACCCAATACAAACTGGACTCAAATACATCTAATGAAATCGGATGCTTCAAAACCTCGCCCTTCAGCACAGTCTTCTTGTTTGAACCGTCGAGCTTCATCGATTCGATTGTATTTAGCTTCGTATCAACCCAGTATAAAGTGTGGTCCATCGTGTAATCAATGGCTAGTCCAGTTGGGTGTCTGATGTTTTCGGTAACCAACGGCCTCCTCTTCGATCCGTCCATCCATGAAACTTCAATTTTTGGTGCTGATCCGGAATCAGACCAGAACATCCTTCCTAATTGCGGATCGACAACCAAAGAAGACGGGCTTTCCAGTCCGACACTAACAACCGCTCTCCTGTATCTACCATCGGTTTTTGCTACCATCACTCGGCCTTTCGGTTTCGATCCAGCTCTATCAATCTCAGTCCAGTATAAATTATCCCCAACCCAATCAATAGCAACTGCCGTTGGTTTTGAATTCCCCTTCATGTTCAAATCCTGTGCGTAACCTGTTTTAACCGTTCCGTTAAGCGCGTTCAGCATGTAAGATCTCTTGATGGTTTTATCGTAGCTGTCGGCCCAGAATACAATCTGTGTATCGACGTTGTAATCCAAAGCTTCAATACGCTTCTCCTCGCTGATCACATCAACTTCTTCAAGCTTCTCCAAATTGTAAGCCCTAATTTCAGGCCCGTTCGCGAAAAGCAGGGTGATTTCATTCTCGACAGCCTTACAAACCCCAGACAAGCTATCCGACAATCTGAAACCCTCGTGGCAGGCACAACTGTATGTACCGTTCAAATTCGTGCACAAGTGCGAGCAATGATGCGTCCCGGTCGCGCATTCGTCGACATCCTGGCACTTCTTCCGGTTTTCTTTCGAAATAATATAACCCGAATAACAAGCGCAGATATAACCGCCGTCTGTTAAATTCATGCAATGGTGCTCGCATCCGCCTTTGTTGCTATCCAAGCAAGCGCTGTTGTGGTGGCAGCCCAATTCATCGGAACCGTCGCCGCAGTCGTCGGCGAAATCGCACACTTGGGTCTTGTCGACGCACTTCTTGTTGGCGCACTGGTATTCGGTGAAGCCGTTGCACGGTTTCAGCTTGGAGGCGCAGAGGGTCATGTTGTTTTCATCGGAACCGTCGCCGCAGTTGTCGATGCCGTCGCAGAGTTGGTAGCGCGCGACGCATCTGTGGTTCGCGCATTGGAATCTTCGCAGGGTGTCGCAGTTGAAGTTGGTGCAGAGGGATGTGGCTTCGTCGGAGCCGTCGCCGCAATCGTCGGCGCCGTCGCATAAATCGGCCTGGCTGATACATAAGCGGTTTTCGCATTGGAATTTGCTTTCTGGACAGTATCTTCCACCTATAAATGATTTTAAATAAATTGATTAGCAAATATTAAAAATGATTAAATGGTTTTTACAAGTATGTGATCGCAATAATATTCGAATCGATAATTTATATGGATATACTTCTGTCTAAGGGAAAGTATTGTGATCATAAAAATATTTGAATCGCCAGTTTCAACGGATATATATATATATCCAAGGGAAAGTATAGTGATTCTAAAAATCTTAAAATCGCTACTCCTATGGAAAGGAGTATATCGGACGAGAAAGTGTTATGATCCTAAAAATGTTCCAATATCCAAATTAAACGGATTTAATCCTGTCCAAAGGAAAGTATTGTGATCGTAAAAAATGTTTGAATCTTCAATTTCAACGGATATACTCCTGTCCAAAGGAAAGTGTTGTGATTGGAAAAATGTTCGAATCTTCAATTTCAACGGATATACTCCTGTCGAGAGGAAAGTGTTTGTGATCGTAAAAATGTACGAATCTTCAATTTCAACGGATATACTCCTGTCCAGAGGAAAGTGTTTGTGATCGTAAAAATGTTAGAATCTTCAATTTAAACGAATATACTCCTGTCCAGAGGAAAGTGTTTGTGATCGGAAAAATGTTCGAATCTTCAATTTCAACGGATATACTCCTGTCCAGAGGAAAGTGTTTGTGATCGTAAAAATGTTAGAATCTTCAATTTAAACGAATATACTCCTGTCCAGAGGAAAGTGTTTGTGATCGGAAAAATGTTCGAATCTTCAATTTCAACGGATATACTCCTGTCCAGAGGAAAGTGTTTGTGATCGTAAAAATGTTAGAATCTTCAATTTAAACGAATATACTCCTGTCCAGAGGAAAGTGTTTGTGATCGGAAAAATGTTCGAATCTTCAATTTCAACGGATATACTCCTGTCCAGAGGAAAGTGTTTGTGATCGTAAAAATGTTAGAATCTTCAATTTAAACGAATATACTCCTGTCCAGAGGAAAGTGTTTGTGATCGTAAAAATGTTCGAATCCTCAATTTCAACGTATATATGCTCCTGTCCAAAGGAAAGTGTTGTGATTGGAAAAATGTTCGAATCTCCAATTTCAACGGATACTCCTGTCCAGAGGAAAGTGTTTGTGATCGTAAAAAATGTTCGAATCTTCAATTTCAACGGATATACTCCTGTCCAGAGGAAAGTGTTTGTGATTGTAAAAATGTTCGAATCTCCAATTTCAACGGATTTAATCCTATCCAAAGGAAAATATTGTGATCGTAAAAAATGTTTGAATCTTCAATTTCAACGGATATACTCCTGTCCAGAGGAAAGTGTTGTGATTGGAAAAATGTTCGAATCTTCAATTTCAACGGATATACTCCTGTCCAGAGGAAAGTGTTGTGATTGGAAAAATGTTCGAATCTCCAATTTCAACGGATACTCCTGTCCAGAGGAAAGTGTTTGTGATCGTAAAAATGTTAGAATCTTCAATTTAAACGAATATACTCCTGTCCAGAGGAAAGTGTTTGTGATCGTAAAAAATGTTCGAATCTTCAATTTCAACGGATTTAATCCTATCCAAAGGAAAATATTGTGATCGTAAAAAATGTTTGAATCTTCAATTTCAACGGATATACTCCTGTCCAAAGGAAAGTATTGTGATCGTAAAAAATGTTTGAATATCCAATTTCAACGGATATACTCCTGTCCAGAGGAAAGTGTTTGTGATCGTAAGAAATGTTCGAATCTTCAATTTCAACGGATATACTCCTGTCCAGAGGAAAGTGTTTGTGATCGTAAAAAATGTTCGAATCTTCAATTTCAACGGATATACTCCTGTCCAGAGGAAAGTGTTTGTGATCGTAAAAATGTTCGAATCTCCAATTTCAACGGATTTAATCCTGTCCAAAGGAAAGTATTGTGATCGTAAAAAATGTTTGAATATTCAATTTCAACGGATATACTCCTATCCAGAGGAAAGTGTTTGAGATCGAAAAAATGTTCGAATCTCCAAATTCAACGGATTTATTCCTGTCCAAAGGAAAGTATTGTGATCGTAAAAAATGTTCGAATCTTCAATTTCAACGAATATATTCCCGTCCAAAGAAAAATGTTGTGATTGTAAAAATTTTCAAATCTCTAATTTCAAGGGATATACTACTATCCAGAGGAAAGTGTTGTGATCGAAAAAATATTCGAATCGATAATTTAAACGGATATGAACTTTTAGAGAACCCCTGATTCCATTCCATCGAGTCTTAAAAAAAGTCTGTCTCTGTGCGATAGCGCATAAATTGCTAAATGGATTAAACCGAAACGTTACACCCAAGTTTTTTTTAGAATTCACTCTCGAAACGCTGATGCAAGAATTTCTGATTTCACCTGCGAACGTGGTGCGGATTCCATAGAAAAACTCGCGTTCGCGGAAAACCGGCTGATTGTCAACCAACTTCAAGCCGGATTTCCTATTTATTACTGCCAACGTGTGATTAAGAAATGTTCCTGTATGATTTAAAATTAATTTATTTTTATTTACTGACGGAATTTTAATAAATCAATTTACAATTAAAATTAAAATAATTAAACAAATTTCATAAATTAAACTGTTAAATGTTAATTAAATGGCTTTAATTCGATTATTTGCTTAAATATTAAATGTATTATCCGTAATTACAATTTTAATAATGAAACAAATTTGTATTTTTATATTCAAACAAAAAAAGAAATAATATTTCATCTTTTTATTGATGATCCGAACTAGTGGCCAGAAGAATATTTCCAGTGCTTTAATAAATTAGCGACTTAGTTTTTATGGTGTTTTTGCGCGTCGCGAAGACTACGATCAGTCATACGTTTTTTTTTTTTTTAATTAACTCGGAAATCTTCGAAAAAATAAACATTTTTCAACTATATTTACTATATTTACCTGGATATCTTGGAGGACAATTCATCTCGTCAGACATATCCCTGCAATCCCTATCACCGTCACACCTGAAGTACGAAGCGATGCAATGTCCCGAAGAGCACTGGAACGTCCCGTTCTTGCACTGGAATCCGCTGCAGCCCATTTCGTCGGAATTATCTCCGCAGTCGTCCTCGTGGTCGCACCTCCAACGCGTCGATATGCACTTTCCGTTGTTGCACCTGAATTCCGATTCGGAGCACTCCCTGTAGTTTCCTTTGCAGAGGGCCTCCGTTTCGTCGCTGCCGTCGCCGCAGTCGTCGGCGAAATCGCAGGTCCACTGCTTCGGCACGCATCTGTTGTTGTTGCACTTGAAGTCCGTGTTGGAATTGCACGAGGGACAGTTCTGCGGGAGTTCGTCGGATCCGTCGCGGCAGTCGTCTTTGCCGTCGCAGAAGAGCCATTTTGGAATGCACCTGTGAATTTAAAATTCCTAGATTACTATATGCGGCAGAGACGACAAGCATGACAAAGAGACAAGAAGAAGACCTTAGAATAATAGAAAGAAAGATCATAAGAGCTATAACAGGACCAATTAGAATAGAAGGCGGTATGTAAGAAAGAGAACAAACTAAGAAAAACAAGACATACTCGAAGAAGACATCATAAGAAAAATAAAACAGAGAAGAGTCATCTGGTTAGGACCAGGAGCACTCAGATACGAAGTCTTACAATGGGAGCCAAAGAGGAGGAAACGGGGAAGACCGAGAATAGGATAGCTGGAACAAGTAACAGAAGACCTAAGAAAGGCCAGTGTCCACAATTGGAAAGAGAAGATAAAGGATAGGAAATTATGGAAGAAAATATGCGAGAAACGCAAAAATAATTCGTATTTTTATAAACTTTAATTTTACCTGTAATTAGATCTGCCAGGACACCTCTGCCATCCAGTTGTACAATTCTTCTGCCTGCACATATAAGCCGGTTCGTCCGAATCATCCCCACAATCGTTGTCGAAGTCGCACATCCAAAGTTTCGGAATGCACCGGCCGTTCCTGCAGGAGAATTCCGTTTCCGGATCGCAGGCCCTCTTGTGGCAAATGCTGGGATCTTCGTCTGAGCCGTCCTTGCAGTCGGCGTCGCCGTCGCACTTCCAACTGTCCAGAATGCACCTTCCGTTCGACTTGCATTTGAATTCCAGTTCCGGACACGGCATGTTGCAGTTTTGCTCGTCGGAACCGTCACCGCAGTCGTCGGTGCCGTCGCAAATGGTGGCCGAAGGAGTGCAGTTTCCGTTCTTGCACTGGAACGTTCCCGCGCGGCACTGTCGCGGAGGACACGTTGCCGGTTCATCGGAGCCGTCCTTGCAATCCTTTTCACCATCGCATCTATAAAAAAATGTTGATTATTATAAACAAATCATTGAATCAAGTAACATGTCACGCAATAATTCTGGTACATATGTTATCGTATTAACATTAAAATCGTTTTGCACAAAGGATTAAGATTAGAGGAGCATTGGGATGTCTTGAACGACAATACATCCTGATAAATAAAGTAGAATTTATTTATTTATTTAACGGATTTACCTTTTTACAACAATTCTCAACAATTGGGACTGTCTCAAACCACAATCTGGCGGATTTTGAAAAAGGATTTGGTTTTGCAACCGTTTAAAATTGTTCTCACTCAAGAACTGAAGCCATTGGACCACGGTAAACGTCGTGAATTTGCTGATTTTACTTTGGAACAACTTGAAAACAATAACAATTTTTATAAGGAAATCATCTTCTCCGATGAGGCTCACTTTCATCTGAGTGGTGCGGTAAATAAATAAAACTGTCGATTCTGGTGCGAAGAAAATCCACAAATTATTTAAGAAAAACCTAAATTCACCTAAATTGACAGTTTGGTGTGGTGTTTGGTCTGGTGGAATCATCGGTCCGTACTTCTTTCGAAATGTAGATGGTAACACCGTTACTGTCAATTTAGAGCGGTATAGATCGATGATAACCAACTTTTTATGGCCGAAATTGGAAGAAGTTGATCTTGACAACATTTTGTTCCAACAAGTCGGGGCTACATGCCACACAGCAAATGTAACAATTGAATTATTGCGAGAAAAGTTTAGAGATTCGATTATTTCAAGAAATTGTGATATTGAATGGCCTCCAAGAAGTTGTGATTTAACACCATTATACTATTTCTTGTGGGGATATTTGAAGTCTTTCGAAATAAACCAGACTCTCTTCAAACTTTACAAGTCAATATTGAACGTGCTATTCATGACATACGACTTGATTTAGTGGAAAAAGTGCTCGAAAATTGGGTTCATCGAATTCGTTCCTGCAGAAGAAATCGTGGAGGCTATTTGAATGACGTTTTATTTAGAACTTAATTGTAATCGATTGTACTTCACATTAAATAAAAAAACATTTCAATTTCCTTAACAATACGTGTGTTTTTTTTTTAAGAAATCATATCACTCTTATTGGAAAACCCTTTATTTTCGGATTCTGTAAGGATGGAAATATTATGAGTAAAAAATAATTAATGATACTAACTGCCAGAACCATGGAATACATTTCTCGTCGCTTCCTCCACACCTCCATTGTCCTGATGTGCAATTTGCAATACAAGTCTTCTTGTCGTTGGATAGATAGAATTGATTGGGGCAAGCGCATTTGTAGCTGGTAGCACCTTCCTCGCCGTATCCCTCGATATTCAAGTAGCTGGAAGCAATTGGTGGAGCAATCAGACATAAATGTGAGCATCCCCCGTTGTTAGTACCGCATGGATTCGGATAAGGCAGCTGCCTCAAAGGATGGTAAACGTGAACGTCGTAAGGTCTATGCGTTGTGTTCCTTATAGTGGTTAAGTCTTTTCCAGTGTATTTGTTAGCCCGGCTAATGGCCTTCAAATTCCAGTCAGTCCAGTAAACGAAATCATCAAATAGACTGAGCGCGAAAACATGCGGCACACTCGATCCTGAGAGTACTATATGCCGGTGCCTGCCTTCCAAATCAGCAAAAGCGATGTAGTCTAAATGAGCATCAGCCCAGTAAATCCTATCCGTGAAGTAATCAATAGTTAAAGCATTAGGCCACGCGATATCGTCCTCCCATGTTAAAATCCGCGTGAAGTTAGTTCCATCCATTCCTATTTTCCCAATATACGCTTGTAAATGCCACGATGTGAAATACAAATAACCGGTACCGGGATGCACCACTAAAGCTCTCGGATCGGCGATTCCAGTCTTCAAAGTCTTCCTCCTCGTCCCATCCAATTCAGCCACATCCAAATTCTTCGAGTGCCGATCCAACCAATACAACTTCCTCCCAATCCAATCAATCGCAATCCCTTCCAAACCGTGCGAATCGTGCCGAATCACCGGCTCCTTATCCCCATTCCCCCCAATCGTCGAACGGAAAATCGTCTTCGCGGTTACATCGCAGAAGTACAATTTTTGATTCGCGTAATCGTAATCCACGGCAACAACATTCATTAAATCTTGATGGACCAAATTATAAACGTGAGCATCTACTGATATGTTACGTATGTAGTACTTGTTCGTGAAGATCACCCACGGCTCGGTTTTATCCTTGCGCTTGCAGGTGTGCTCGTCGTTTTGTCTCTCGTAATACTGATCGTTGCATTTGCAGTAGTAACCGCCCGGGGTGTTTGAGCAGTATTGTGAGCATACGCCGGGTGTTTCTATGCATTCGTCTATGTCTGTACAGGCTTTTCCATCAGAAAGTAATCTACAAAAAAAATAAGTATATTATTTTCTGCCATAACTTTTGTTATAGCTTTCACATAAATGCATATTAGATCAGAATTGATTACGTACTTGTATCCTTGATTACATTCACAATAGAATCCTGTCGGTGTGTCGATACACTTATGGCCGCATTGATGTATTTCCACTTTGGCACATTCATCAACGTTACAATGCAGCGGCTCGTCCGATTCATCCGTGCAATCTGCTACTTTGTTGCAGACGAGCTGGTAATCAATACACTGTCCATTGTTGCAAGTAAATTGTCCGGGCGACACACACGTGCTGTTATCTTTTTCTGGAATAGAAAAAAAAATGTATTAAAATATAAAAGTAAGGAGCAGAAAGGCTTTTGGTCGATAGACCAACACATAAATGAATTGGATATAATTCTTATTGTAATTATACAATGTAATTGTCTTAATTAGGGTGAGGCCGTTCAAGCGGATTTTTCTTGAAACATCTGATACTTAATCATCCCCCCCCCCCCATTCTCGCTGATCAGCCATTCGGGGGAAAAGGCTTTATTTCAATTACATCAGCAGGTCTTATGCCTCTCTCTAGTTCAAGCGGATTTTTTTTGAAACATCTAATACTTAATCAATCGCAAACCCTTCCAACGAACCTAACTTTTTTTTCTAGAGAGAGACATAACATCAGCCATTCGATCGGGAAGAATAGGGGGTTATTCTTCCCTTTCCCATTCGAGGAGAAAGGCTTTATTGCAATTACATCAGCAGATCTTATGTCTTTCTTTAGAAAAAAAAAACTGTTATGTTCGTTGTAAGGGTTTGCGATTGATTGGTTAGGGCTTGTACTGTTAGGTTCGTAAGATCTTAGGTTATGTTAAGCAGTGAGAGCCATCGAGTTGAGATTGTTGGAACTCCGTGTTTTCCGTTTTTCATCTGAAATAACGAGCCTGTCACGGCAGTTCAACGTGAATTTCATCACCACTTCAACATTTGTTTAAGCGCTACGTGCACGAGATCCTTTGACGAAAAACGAAAAAATGTACGATGACTTCGTGCTAACTTCCGGTCAAGTTTAAATTTTTATGTAAGAAGAAAACAATTGCTCCAATAATTTTGACAGCTTTTTCACATTCTCAAAATTGTTTTCTGTTTACATAAAAAAAATGTTTTCTGCAACAATTTCGACAGTTTTTCACACTGTCAAAATTGTTTTTTTGTGGCAATTGTTTTTTGTGGCAATTGTTTTCTGCAACAATTTTGACAGTTTTTCACACTGACAAAATAGTTTTCTGTTAACATAAAGACTTGTTTTCTGTAACAATTGTTTTCTGCAACAATTTTGACAATTTTTCACACTGACAAAATAATTTTCTGCTTACATAAAAAAATGTTTTCAGCCACAATTGTTTTCTGCAAGAATTCTTACGGTTTTATTACATTGAAAAAATTGTTTTCTGTTTACATAAAAAAAATGTTTTCTGCAACAATTTCGACTGTTTTTCACACTGTCAAAATTGTTTTCTGCTGCAATTGTTTGCTGCTTAAATAAAAATTTGTTTTCTGTAACAATTGTTTTCTGCAAAAATTTTGACAATTTTTCACACTGACAAAATAATTTTCTGCTTACATAAAAAAATGTTTTCAGCCACAATTGTTTTCTGCTTACATAGAAAAATGTTTTCGGCAACAATTGTTTTCTGCAACAATTTTCGACAGTTTTACACACTGTCAAAATTATTTTCTGCTGCAATTGTTTTCTGTTTACATAAAAATCTGTTTTCTGTAATAATTGTTTTCTGCAACAATTTTGACAGTTTTTCACACTGACAAAGTAATTTTCTGCTTACATAAAAAACTGTTTTCAGCAACAATTGCTTTCTGCTTACATAGAAAAATGTTTTCGCGACAATTGTTTTCGGCAACAATTGTTTTCTACAACAATTCTTACGATTTTTATTTTTTACATTGTAAAAATTGTTTTCTGTTTACATAAAAAAAATGTTTTCTGCAACATTTTTCGACAATTTTTCACACTGTCAAAATTTTTTTCTGTCACAATTGTTTTCTGCACACACTGTCAAAAGTTTGTTTTAACAGTTGTACTCACTGTCAAAATTGTTTCCTGCTTACATAATTTTTTTTTCTGCAACAATTTTGACAGTTGTACAAACTGTCAAAATTGTTTCCTGCTTACATAAAAATTTGTTTTTTTTTTCAACAATTGTTTTCTGCAACAACTTTGACAGTTGTTTACACTGTCAGAATTGTTTTCTGTACACACTGTCAAAAGTTTGTTTTAACAAGTTGTACTCACTGTCAAAATTGTTTCCTGCTTACATAAAAAAATGTTTTTTCCAACAATTGTTTTCTGCTGACATAAATAAATGTTTTCTGCAACAATTTTGACCATTGTTCGCACTGTCACAATTGTTTTCTGTTTACATAAAAAAAAATGTTTTATGCAATAATTGATTTCTACTGATCTAAAAATTTGTTTTCGGAAACAATTGTTTTCTGCAACAGTTTTGACAATTGATTTCTGCTTACATAAAAATGTGTTTTATGCAACAATTGATTTCTGCTCACATAAAAATTTGTTTTCTGCAATAATTGTTTTCTGCTGACATAAAAATTTGTTTTCTGCAAAAAATTTGACATATTTTCACACTGTTAAAATAGTTTTCTACTCACATAAAAATTTGAACTCGACTGGATTCAGAAAACACTATAAAATTCGACCTTATTAAATTTTAACTAAACATTTAAGACCTATTGAGGAAGATAGAGAGAGAGAAAAAAAAACAACTTACTACAACCAACTTCATCTGAATGATCACCGCAATCATCCTCTCCATCACACCTATATTGATTCCTGATGCACTTGAAGTTTTGGCACGTGAATTCTTGCGCTGAGCAGGTCTTGTATTTAGAGTTGCAGTCTTTGCCCTCGTCGGTTCCATCCCCGCAATCATTATCGTGATCGCACAGCCATCCTTTATTGATGCATCTCCCGTTGTCGCAAGTGAATTGATCGTCGGAGCAAGGCTGGGGCGTGGCGCAATTATGCAAGGTCGCGTTCTCGTCGGCGCCGTCAACGCAATCCGGATCACCATCGCAGAGCCATTTCCTCGAGATGCACTGCGTCCTTCCCCAAGCCTTGTTCGCTTCACATGTGAATTCAGTCTCGTCGTCACATCTTCTATCATCTGGAAATTAAAAAAAAAATGTTAATAATAATAAATATGAAAAGTAGGAATTCCGCCCATGACAGACTACTAACCCATCAGTCATTAAATATAAATATTTGTAAAGAATTGTAATTCTGCTGTCTGAATAAAGATGTTTGTTTGTATATGAAAAATTGAGCAATCTGGTTACTCCTCACCAGATTGTTCAATAGGAATAGGATGAAGGAATAAAGGAAAATTTTTATATTGAAAAAAAAATAGTGGTGAGGTGAATGGCTGAACCCGTATTTGGATCTATAACGGCGAATAATTGGTTTAGTAACTTTGATCTCATGAATGATTTGAAAACAAGGAAGACCACTATGATCTATCGTTTAGATAACTAATGTCATTTTTTTCTTTCTTACTTTAATAATAAATTAAAGACGACGCAAGCGCCACCTTTTGCCTAATTTCAAGTGGCAACACAATTTCCGTTCAGTCGCCTTCATCAAGGCATTGCACATGGAACACACTAGTCTGATGAGGAAATGACCATCACCAGTTATCCATACGCTAGATGAATGGTGACTGAACGTTTCATTAAATGTGAATAATAATAGAAAAAGTTCATTAAAGTAAAGCCTTCTTGGTAAAACCTCTTCATTCGGAAAGGCGAGATCATTTATTGAACTTGATTTAAGTCAAAATCTAGCCTCCTCTGATTTTGACTCCAATCAAGTTCAATAAATGATCTTGCCTTCCCGAATGAGGAGGAATGTGATCTTCCTCTACTACTCACTGGATAATCTACAGGTTGTAATTTATGTATTTTAAGTTTTTACTTACTGCATTGATGTCTGCTATCTTCGTCACTATTATCCAAACAATCGTTATCTCCATCACAAATATATATTCTAGGAATACAGTTTCCATTATCACAGGTAAAAAGATCACCGAAGCACGTCCTTCCTTCGCTCTTACAATATTCTGGCGGTTCATCGGCGCCATCGCCGCAATCGTCATCTCCATCGCAATACCTGAAACGGAATTGGTTTAATAAATTATTTAACCAGCATCATCTATTTATTTATTAATTTAATCGAGCGCCTTAGCCGAGGGTATTCCACGCGCAATCTTAATCCATTGTATGAATCATCTATTATTTAGATAATTCGTGTTATTTCTTTTAATATGATCTTCTTTTCTAACTTTTATCGGCAGCTAATTTTCCAGTAGCGTAGTCGCATTTGTATACATGAGTTAATGAATTGGCGGATAGTGACCGTAGTGTTAAATTTTTTCATAATAGAAAAAAGGATTTATTCACTTGGTCACAGTTATTTAAATAAATTAAATAAAAAGAATTTGAAAGTAATTAATTAATAAATTATTTTTCTTTAGCTACTGTGACAATTTGACTTATCTACATAAGTACTTTAACAAATGTCTAATAATAGACATTTGCTGTTGCAAAACAATAACATGTTGTATAATGCAACAATTTTTGAATCGAATTATATTTTTTCTTTATTTTAATAATGATAGAAAAAGTTCATTGAAGTCACCCTTACTGATGGCAAAGTCCACTTTTTTTAAAGAGGGGGGATTGGAAATCTGTAGCCAAACGCTCGCCCCCTTGGGAATTTTTTTTATTTGGGACGGAAAGATCATTCATTGCTTAAATAGATGGAGGCAAATATAATTTTGCCGACTTACCAAGTAGCTGGAATACATCTATGGTTAGGACACCTGAAGCTATTCTGCGGGCAAGTCCTCTGCGAACAATGGATCGGATCCTCGTCGGAATTATCACCGCAATCGTTATCACCATCGCACAGCCAATAAGGCTCGACGCAAATGTTAGTCTTCTCGCATTTCAAATGATTGTGCGGGCACGTCGTGTTCTTTGGGCATCTCTCGTGCGTTTCGTCCGAGGTCACATTATCTTTACAATCGTTAATTCCGTTGCAAACCTATTTGGAAGTGGAATTAGCTTCGGGAATGGGATTCGTAATTTTGTATGAATTACCTGACTCATCGGGATGCATCTGTGATTGGCGCACGTGAATTCACCAGCAGCGCAAGGTGGATACTGGCAGTCGACTTCGTCGGAACCGTCCTTGCAGTCATTCTCGTGGTCGCATTTCCAGGATTTGAAGATGCAACGTCCGTTGGCGCACCGGAATTCGTTCGCCGAACAAGAATGGAAAGCTGCAAAAGAAAATGTTTGAGATAACAAAAAATTATAAATAATTGACAGTTTGATTTGAGTTGAGAGAAGTTATCACTATTAAATTAAAATACTTTGCTGTCTCCTTCGCTTTTATAAATGACTAATCATTAGACATTGATAATAAGTACATGGTACACGAAATGTACATCTGATATATAAAAATAAATGCTAAGGAAGGGCATAATAAAGTGTTTTAATTTATTAGAAATTATTAAATAGAAAAGATTCATTCACTTGGTCACAGTTATTTAAATATATTAAATAAAAATGATTTGAAAATAATTAATAAATTATTTTCACATTTAGTTACGTAAGTACGTTAAGTCAAAAGTCACAGAGCTAAATGTGAAAATAATTTATTAATTATTTTCAAATCATTTTTATTTAATATAGAAATTGTTATTAAAATATATAAAACAAAATAGAAGCTTGCATAATAGAAAAAAAAACTTACAGCAATAGTTGGTGTCCTCATCACTATTATCACCGCAATCATCCTCTCCATCACAAGACCACATCCTTGAAATACACTTTCCGTTCGCGCAATAAAATTTCGTGGAATCACACGTTAGATTCTTCGCGACACACATCCTTCCCTCGTTCACCAATTTCGTCTTGTCATCACATTTACATTCCGCTATTCCATTAGGCCCCGGATGGCAACTCTGCGCGCAGCCTCCGTTATTAATATGGCAAGGATTAACCGTGCACGTCTGCCTATCAGAAGAAAACACTTGAATATCCCTCGGGCTATCCTCCAATCTCTTCACCATTTCAACCATGTTAGCCCCCGTGTATTTCTCAGCCTTATAAACCCCGCGCAATTGCAAATCGGTCCAGTAGATGTACCTTCCGTATACCGTAATGGAGAACGGATAAATCGTTGCTGATATTAACACTTCGCGGTTTTGCCCGTCCAGATTTGAGCGTTCGATTTTTTCCCGCACGGCGTCCGTCCAGTAAAGCATCTGATCCTCGTAGTCGATCGCCAAACCGGATGGTTGCGCCAAGTTCTTGTCGATTATGACTTTTTTTAAAGATCCGGCCATTGTGGTTCTGAATATTTTTCCTGATGTACCGAATTTGCCCCAATCGGTGAAGAATAGCGTTCCGTTGCAAGGGTCAATTACGATTGCCCTGGGACGCTCGACTCGGGCTATCATTACTAAATCGGAGCCGTCTAGATTCATCGCGTAGATGCTGTGATTGGATGAATCGGTCCAGTAGATTTTCTTTTGCGTCCAATCGTACGCAATTCCCTCGGGATTAATCCCTTTGTTGATTATATTCGTAATTGAATCTGAAGTTGGGTTGTTTCCCGGCATCCAAGCGATTCTAGCCCATGGTCGGATTTGCGTGAAAAGCAATTTCCGATCAGCGTAATCAAAATCGATACCAACAACGTTGGTTAAATTAGAAATTGGTTTGAACGGAAGGGAGGTCATTTTAGGGTCAAGATTAATCGCCCTGATTTCCGTTCTGGTGGAAAACACCAGGTACTGATCGACGAATTCGCATTTCTTACCATCGGCAGCTAGTTTTCCAGTAGCGCAATCGCATTTGTAGTTCAAGATCGACGAAAATTTACCATCTTGCGGGAAAGAAAAGCAGAGTTGATCGCAACCCCCATTACCTAACTTAAAGCAAGGATTGGTTTCATCCAACGGCTGATTGCTGATGTCGAAAATCGCAATATCCCGCAATTTCTGCATGTTGGTGCGCACTTTCGTGGGTAAAGCGGTGTCGCCGATTAGCTTCGAAGCTTTGAAAACGGTCTGCAAGTTTCTGTCCACCCAATAAACATCACCCATATGCACCGCGATTCCCATTGGATTCGGTAGATTCCTCCTGATTATCTGCCTGTTGCCCCCCGTGTACGAAATCTTCTGAATCATATCGAGTTTCGAATCAACCCAGTAAACATCGTGTGTTAGCATATCTATTGTTAAATCACGCGGGTTGCTGATTCCTGATGTCACAATCGGCGTCCAATCAGAGCCGTCTAAATTAGCTTTACCGATCCTCGGGTACTGCCCGTAGTCAATCCAATACAAAATCCTCTTAAGCGGGTTTACAGCTAATTCCCTTGGAGCATCTGAAGTGGTTTTCAGTAATACTTTCCTGTTGCTACCGTCGAGCCAGCAGACTTCCAAATAATTCTCATGCGGGAAAACGTTGGTGAAGTAAAGATTCCCGGCTATCCAATCAATCGCCAATCCCCTGATTCCATTGCTACCGATTCCATCGCGAATTACAGGTTGTAATTCCGAGCCATTAGGACGAATCCTGAAAATTCCATTCCACGTTCCGCGATTGAACTCAACCCAGTAGATCCAATTTTCCGCGAAGTGAATATCGACGTGGAGTATGTGATGTCCTGGGCCGGCAATTGGAACCATTGCTTCCGAGCTGTCTTTAAGGCTGTAACCCCTGATCATATCCAACTGAGCTACTACTGGGTATGTTTTGTACGGGACGCAGTTGATTTCATTTTCTTTTTTATAACCAACACTACAGGCGCAAATCCTCGTCCTTCCTTCACCCGGTAAACAGATGTGATCGCATCCTCCGTTATTGCTCAAGCAGGGATGTTCGATTGATTGCCGTTTTTTGAAAATCGTGAATGTTTTCAAATCTGGCTCGTTTTCCAAAATTACCCGCGGGTTATTACCTTGCGGTAAATCCACTCTTACTAGTTTCTCGTATGAGGGATCCAAATAATACAACCGGCTGTCCATCACAGCCAAAGCTTTCGGCCTCGCTATATCGTTGTGTTCCGCTAAAACATTCCTCCTATCACGCCCGCTGACGTCCATCGCGATGACCAAAGGCGGCATCTGCGTGCTGAAGTAAAGCATTTTCCTTTCGATATCAATCACGATCGTTTCGGGTCTTTCAACATCCTCAACCAGCACTTCGGATTTTGAACCATCCATGTTGACTTTGCCGATTTTTTGCGGGACGCCGAAACCGCCGGCGTCCACCCAGTAAATTTTTCCCTCTGTTGGATCCAAACAAATTGATTTAGGCTGCGCGACCGATGTTTTGTTGCCGTCGTTCGCCAAAATTACAGTGCGGTGCTTTATTTTTCCGTCGACGCGGATTACTTCCAAATTCCCAGCGATTCTGTTGCCGATAAACATATTCCTGCCCAACCAATCGAAAGCCATTGTTGATGGAGATCCGACGATGCCCGTGTTGGCTCCCAAGAATTGCGTCTTGTTGCCGCCTCCGTAAGGTGTTGTCCAGATTGTTCCCTTAATTAAAGAAACATAAATAATTATAATTTTAATAATTATAATAATATATATAATTATAATTTTCTTTCTACCGTTAGGCGTAAGAGTTTTTGTTTAGTGTCTGTTTCTATATTTTTCTCTCCATGTCTTTCTGTCTAATTATAAATGCTAATAGAAAAGAGTATTCATTCAATGCCCGAAAATCAACAATTCTAATTACACTGGTCGTGCCATCCTACAAAATTTCATAAATATTCTCATTACTTACATTTTGATCATCTTCATCTTGTTTCCCTTCGAGCCAGAATATAGTATCCGTCTTCCTGTCGTAATCCACCTGCATGCCGTTTTCGATTCCAACGATGGCGGTGAGATAGCCGGCGGTTTGGTCTCCCGGAGTAAGAGGAACGTCGACGATTTGCGCTCCCTTCAAAACCATCAAGAAGGAGGTTTCTTCCTCGGTGCAGCGCCCATCGCTGCTCAGAATATACCCAGCTTTGCATTTGCAAGTGTATCCAGTGGATGAGCTAGGAGATAGAAGGCAGATGTGCTGGCAGGGGGTTTTCTCGCAGGAGTTTGCAGAAATCGGTTGCAATGAAGGGTGATGGACGTGGATGCTCAATGGTTGAGAGATTAGATGCGAAACCACAGTTTGGTTGTTTCCTGAAAACAACAAGAGTTATATTTGAAACTTTTTGAAATAAATAATTCGCACATATTGAGGAATTACTGAATATTGAAACTTGTGAGTGTTTAAAAACTAACTAAAATAATTTAGTTAAATCGCAGAATTATAGCATATTAAAACTTGTGGATGTTATGTATATAATCCATTTCTTTTTACCACTAAATGTAGTTATCATTTTATAGTGTTTTCTGTTTCACATGACTAGTCCCTCCCATAATGGGAAATATGAAATATGAATATGAAATGGAAGTCGTTTCCATTTCTTTCTTTCTTTCTTTTTTTCTTAATCTTATCCTCTTTTACCCGTATTCAGTGTCGAGGTTCTCGAATAACTTGTGGTTGTTAAAACAAAATATTTTACTAACCTTTGAATTTATGTGCAGATAAAACCCGATTCAATTGTCGATCCGTCCAATACAGAGTATCTTCGAAAAGCGTCAAGGAATGCGGGTGCAGCAAATAGTGGCTGCCGGCTAAGACCTGCTGTCTTCCGGATCCGTTGTAGTAGCAGAAGTCAATGAAGTCCAGTTTTGAGTCGGCGAAGTAAACCCGTTGATTGGCTGTATCCAGCGTTAGACCGTTGGGCCAGTAAATTTTCGTGTTGATAATAACAGATCTGTTGGTTCCGTCCATTCCAATACGTTCGATCCTCGGGTTCTCTCCCCAGTCAGTCCAGAATAACCAACGTGCACTAAATTAATAATGATTAATAATTTTTATGTTCTTTTATTAAAAGTGTATCATAAAATATAAGCGCAAACGTATGTCTTAGCAAAATATAAGAACGATGTTATTATATAGATCGATAAAAATTCGTCATTTTTCATAAAAGTGAAAATATCTCAAAAACTGTGAAGGGGGTAATTTTTGTTTTTTTACATTTCCTGAAAGAGGACGGTTTAATAATGATCTCCAGAAAGTTTCATGATTCTGCTTCTCAAAAAATTAAAATTATGAATTTTTGTATTTTCCCTATTCAAAAAATAACACGAAAATTCGTCTTTTTCTCATAAAAGTGGAAATATCTCAAAAACTGTGGAGGGGGTAATTTTTGTTTTTTACATATTCTGAAAGAGGACGGTTTAATAATGATCTTCAGCCTAGTTTCATGAATCTGCTTCTCGAAAAACTAAAATTACGAATTTTTGTATTTCCTGTATTCATAAAATAACACGAAAATTCGTCTTTTTCTCATAAAAGTAAAAATATCTCAAAAACTATGGAGGGGGTAATTTTTGTTTTTTACATATTCTGAAAGAGGGTGGTTTAATAATGATCTCCAGTAAGTTTCATGAATCTGCTTCTTAAAAAACTTAAATTACGAATTTTTGTATTTCCCATATTCAAAAAATAACACGAAAATTCGCCTTTTTTAAATAAAAGTGAAAATATCAGAAAAACTATGGAGGGGGTAATTTTTGTTTTTTTACGTATTCTGAAAGAGGACGATTTAATAATGATCTCCAGAAAGTTTCATGAATCTGCTTCTCAAAAAATTAAAATTACGATTTTTTGTATTTCCGGTATTCAAAAAATTACACGAAAATTCGTCTTTTTCTCATAAAACTGAAAATATCAGAAAAACTATGGAGGGGGTAATTTTTGTTTTTTACGTATTCTGAAAGAGGTTGGTTTAATAATGATCTCCAGCAAATTTCATGAATCTGCTTCTCAAAAAACTTAAATTATGAATTTTTGTATTTCCCCTATTCAAAAAAATAATACGAAAATTCGTAATTTTTTCATAAAAGTGAAAATATCTCAAAAACTGTGGAGGGGGTAATTTTTGTTTTTCACATATTCTGAAAGAGGATGGTTTAGTGATGATCTCCAGCAATTTTCATGAATCTGCTTCTTAAAAAACTTAAATTACGAATTTTTGTATTTTCCGTATTCAAAAAATTACACGAAAATTCGTCATTTCTTCATAAAAGTGAAAATATCTCAAAAACTATGGACGGGGTAAATTTTGTTTTTTACATATTCTCAAAGAGGATGGTTTAATAATGATCTCCAGCAAGTTTCATGAATTTGCTTCTCGAAAAACTAAAATTACGAATTTTTGTATTTTCCGTATTCAAAAAATCACACGAAAATTTGTCATTTTTTCATAAAAGTGAAAATATCTCAAAAACTATAGAAGGGGTAATTTTTGTTTTTTACATATTCTAAAAGAGGGTACTTCAATAAAGATCTCCAGCAAGTTTCATGAATTTGCTTCTTAAAAAACTAAAATTATGAATTTTTGTATTTCTCATATCCAAAAAATTACACGAAAATTCGTCTTTTTCTCATAAAAGTGAAAATATCTCAAAAACTGTTGAGGGGGTAATTTTTGTTTTTTACATAGTCTGAAAGAGGGTACTTTAATAATTATCTCCAGCAAGTTTCATGAATCTGCTTCTTAAAAAACTAAAATTATGAATTTTTGTATTTCTCATATCCAAAAAAATACACGAAAATTCGTCTTTTTCTCATAAAAGTGGAAATATCTCAAAAACTATGGAGGGGGTAATTTTTGTTTTTTACATATTCTGAAAGAGGGTACTTTAATAATGATCTCCAGCAAATTTCATGAATCTGCTTCTTAAAAGCTAAAATTATGAATTTTTGTATTTACCGTATTCAAAAAACAACACGAAAATTCGTCTTTTTCTCATTAAAGTGAAAATATCTCAAAAACTATGGAGGGGGTAATTTTTGTTTTTTACATATTCTGAAAGAGGACGGTTTAATAATGATCTCCAGCAAGTTTCATGATTCTGCTCCTCAAAAATCTAAAATTATGAATTTTTGTATTTCCCATATTCAAAAAATAACACGCAAATTCGTCTTTTTCTCATAAAAGTGGAAATATCTCAAAAACTATGGAGGGGGTAATTTTTGTTTTTTTACATATTCTGAAAGAGGGTACTTTAATAATGATCTCCAGCAAATTTCATGAATCTGCTTCTTAAAAAACTAAAATTATGAATTTTTGTATTTACCGTATTCAAAAAACAACACGAAAATTCGTCTTTTTCTCATAAAAGTGAAAATATCTCAAAAACTATGGAGGGGGTAATTTTTGTTTTTTACATATTCTGAAAGAGGACGGTTTAATAATGATCTCCAGCATGTTTCATGATTTTGCTTCTCAAAATACTAAAAGTATGAATTTTTGCATTTCCCATATTTTTATTATCAATATTTGCATACCCTGGACTTGGATCCAAACACATTCCCCTAGGCTGCGTGATGTTCTCCTTCACCAACACAATCCTATTCGATCCGTTTTCCCTGGCGACTTCAATGGTGTTCAATTTAGAGTCGAGCCAGTAGATGTTCCCAGAAACCCAATCGTAGGCCAACCCTTCGACCAAATCCAAGCCGGTGTTGATGACTTCAACCGGCTCGCTTCCCCTATCTAAGCGAGAAATTTTCTTGAGCTTCATATCCGACCAGAATATTGTACCAGTGTGCATGTTGGACGCAGTCGCAACAACGTTCTCCACGATTATCGGCACTCTTTCAAGACCTTGCTCGTTCAAATCGGCAACTAAGATGGAATGCCGGTTGGATATGATCAAGAAGGCAGCACTGTGATCTGAAATAATTGCAAACAACAAAAGATATAATTATGTAAGGTGATAAATAATTCATCTAAATAATTAATGATTTTAATCTTCGTTATGTTGGTTGTTTTATTTGAATAAAAATGGTTGTCCTTTCTCTTACTTATTTTTAATTGAAATATAAATAATTACAATACATGGTGTTATCGACCAGAAGTCTTTCTGCCCTTGTAAATAATTACATTGGTTCATCACTAATCGAGCAAACCAATCAGTCGCATTAGAAGTTATTGGTACAGACGCACCCAGGGGATTCCCCTTATAAATAATTATTTATTTATATTTATTAAAACTTTTGAAGATCCAAAATATATCTAGTTCAATAGAAAATAAGTGGGAGAAAGTACAACCATTTTTATTCAAATAATTAATGATTTTATTTAATGGTTTTAAAAATTCATAAAGGACAAAATCGTGCCAAAATCAAATCCAATGCTTGCCGTGGTATATACTCGGGAAGTAGTTGTTTCAATAGATATTTGTCAAAAACTTACAGTGTTATTCAATTTTAATAATAAAATAGTTTTTTTAATATTAAAATATTTTGTTAATAAAACAATCCGTGTAAAAAAGTATTCCATTTATTAAAATTAAAAAGATTGTAACTTACTGAATGCTTTACAGGAGTGCTTATTAGGTTCCAAAATATATCCCGGGACACAATCGCAAAAGTAAGATCCTTTCGTATTAGTACATTTCTGCGAGCAAAGTCCTGGCGGATCGCACTCGTTCAAATCCTGGCAAGTGAAGCCGTCTGCTCCCAAAACTTCTCCTTTCGGGCACAAACACAACGGACCCTAAACAACCAATTAAATTGAAGATATTTGTTGGTAAGTACATGAAGTTTGCTCGATATAATAATATAATAAAGTTTTAATTATAATATTATAATTATTATTATATTTTCTCGCTTATTTTCCATAAATTCCAATCCTTTATTTTAATTATAATATTATTATATTAAACGAATTGGAAAGAGAAGTTCCAATTCGTTTAATATAATAATATTATAATTAAAATAAAGGATAGGAATTTATGGAAAATAAGCGAGAAATTATAAAAATGTACCAGGAACTGATCAACCCTACGTTTTTAAGAGATCTAGAAAACCCAAAAAGGGTAGCCCAAACCCACTTTGGGTGTAGCGGCTATGTATGTTATTAAACCAATTAACTAAATCATAAAATAAATAAATCTGATAGTATTTAGTATACCATGGGGGTTTGTTTACATCCGTTGGAACATAATCCTCCTTGGTGTTCGCATTCGGCCAATTCGCAATCCTCGCCTTCATCGGCGCCGTTCGGGCAGTGAGGTTTTCCATCGCAGACGTTTGTCAGGTTGACGCATTTTTCCGTCACGTTAGGACACTGCCATTGACCGTCTGGACACCTGAAAGGCGGTCTTCCGCAAGCGTGTTGGTAGCCTTCGTCGGAGCCATCGCCGCAATCGTCATTACCATCACAAATATAAGCCTGAAAAAAAAAAGTTCACATATATTGAAATAGTTGATTAACTTGTAATTTTCTGAAGAATATTCATTTTTTATGATCTTTTAATAATAAAAGGTTTGAATGAATGGAAATAATAGAAATCATAGAGTAATTAAAATATAAGCTACTGATTAATAAAACTTCGTATTTGTTTCACTGTTTCAGCTGTTGATGAGTGTTTCGATGGTATCAAATTCAACCGGATGAGTCCACCGAGTGTTATAATCAGTAGTTTATATTTGAATATATTTCACCATGAGTTAAGTGAGAAATTAATTAAAGCTACAATAATTCATTTTTTTATCAAAGGTAAATGAGGGAGCTCTTCAAGGGGAAAGAATGAATAAGTTTGTTTTCAAAAGTCTTCCCACCAAAAAATTAACAAAACCGTTTTCCATTTGTACAGGCCACACGTGTTCCAAAAGGTATGCAAGTACTTCAGGTATCAAGTACGCTACACTAATATTTCGATAAAGTATATTAAATAAAAATTTATTATTTTCAAATCATTTTTATTTAATATATTTAAATAACTGTGATGAATGAATACTCTTTTCTATTTACTTCGATAAAGATCACGGAGTTCCTGATTACCCTCATAGCCCCCCAGCTTTCTAGATCTGCAAGTCCACGCTTTGCGTGTCTTTCCCTCGGTGATTCATCTAATTTAATCCTGTTGATTGTTATTTACTTACCTTAAATATACATTTAGAATTATTACACTTGTAATAATTATTCGGGCAGTTGATTTCCCCACAGGATGAAGGTTCATCAGAATGATCGTCACAGTCCGGAGTGCCGTCGCAGTACCAAGACTTGGGTATGCAGATACCTGATGACTGGCACTGGAATTGTTTTTCCATGTTGCACTGGTCTGGAGCAATGGAGGCTAAGATTTAAAAAAAAAATAATTACACGTTTATTTCTGTGGCATTTGATTTCAAACTTACGACAGCCCAATTCATCACTACCATCATTACAATCGGGTATTCCATCGCATTTATAACTTTCTTGCACGCACTGGCGTAGATCTGCACACTTGAATTGGCTGGGCAGGCAGGTTATTGGAGGACAGTCTTTCTCGTCTTGCTTGTCGAAACAATCGTCATCACCATCACAGACCCAACTCTACAAAAGGAATGATTTAAAATATGAGAATTTCAAGCACAGTCTTGTTTTCTAAATATTATTTGAATGAAGTTTATCAATATTCAATTTTAATATATATAATCCGAGTTATACAAACAAAATAAAAAAGTGTTTCATTTATTAAAATTGGATTACAATGTATAACAAAGTAGAAGCCTCAACAATTAACAAGTTTATCAATATTATTTCGCAGTGTTCGAAAAATGAGAGATCGCAGCAGGGACGGTACGCTTAATTGAAAATTATATATAGCAGAGCTGTATTGATGAGGTATAAATCGCGAAACATGTCTGTAGATAGCCATATATTATTTTTTTGTACATTTTTTTAATTCTTGCATTACTACTTATTAAGAAAACACAGATTAAATTGAATAACTTTAAATTCTCTTAAAATGGGCTAATAACCCGAAACTAATCGAGAATTTAAAGTTATTCAATGTAATCTGTGTTTTATTGGTTGATTTTTAATAATTTATTCATATTTATTTCATACAATACGAACTACCAATGTCTAAATATTAAAACCATTCTATTGATAAAATTCATTCAAATAATATTTTTCGTGCAAAAACTGTGCTTCTATTTGATTTAGGTTGATTTTTTTTTATCATAATATCACTCATCTAAGACTGTTTTGCATATATTTCCATTAAACTCACCTGCGGAATGCAGTGGCCCGTCCTGGGGCAAGTGAATTGGTAATAAGCGCAAGTTTTTTCAGCGCAGGAATCTCCCTCGTCGGAACCGTCACCGCAATCATTTTCCGAATCGCATTTCCAGGTATTCGGGATGCATCTACCGTTGTCGCACTGGAACTGAGTGGAACTGCATGTCACATTAACACACCCGTTTTCATCACTATAATCCCCGCAATCGTTCTCCGCGTCGCATTTGAAAGTCATCGGGATGCAACGGCCTGATTTACACTGGAATTCATTACTTCCACAAGTCGGCTCTAAAAACAAAACAAAAAATGTGTAAAAACAATGTGTGAAAGTGTAGGCTTTCACACTTACTTGTACAATTTTGTTCTTCATCGCTATTATCCAAGCAATCGTTGTCGCCGTCGCAAACCCACGATTTCGGGATACACCGTTGGTTGTTGCACGTGAAATCCCAGCTGTTCGGGCAGGCCTGTTCTGGAGGTTCGTGGTTGGGATCCAGCTGGCATGTTTTCTGATCGGGCATCAGCTTTTCCCCATAAGGGCATCCGCATTGCAACGTCAGACCCCGCGAATCGTTCCTGGGCATCGCGAAGCACAATTTTTGGCAGCCACCGTTGTTGTTCCAACACGGCTGTGTAGTTTCGATCCTTTGTTCTGATTCACTGTAGATCTATATAAAAGAAAATTAGGTTATTAAATTAGATATTTGATTTTAGTGAGAGAATGCACATTTTCTTTTCTAGTAAGTTTGCTTAAAGAATATGAGTAATTTTGGACTCCGCGGAGGGTAAGGGGTTTATTATCTCATCCATATCGAAGTTGTAGATTTATTTTTACTCCTATTCCGAAAGATATTCTCATTTTGTTTGTTGTCCCAATCAGGTTGATTGTTTCCACTTTTGTCTCTTTTTACCCTGAACCACTTCGGACTTCCCTTATTCGAAAAATAAATCAGTGGATGTACCACAAAATTCAGTGCCTCAAGCATAGTAAAGACCTGAAGGGGTAGTGGCCGTGTCCATGAGTATGATTGCTTCAACTGAAGACAAACAACCTGCATCGCCAAGATATCTCATAGAAAATTCAGTGCACCCAGGCAATGGATCGATGGGCTTCTACTCCAAGAAGAGGTCCAAGAGACTGGCTTTCCCTAAGGATAACACCATCAAACCTTTTTAATTAACTACCTTCATCGGTTACAAAGCTGGTATGATCCACATATGAGGAAAGTAATAGTAAAGATAAACTTTATGCAAATATTTGCGTTTTCTGCTACGTGAAGCTTCGTTTTGGCTCAAAGATTAACAAGAAGGAAATTGTTGAGGCTGAGACTATTCTCGAAACTCTACCAATGCTTGTTCGTGTGGTACATTGAAACTCCACATGATCTTCGTTCTTTGGCCACCATCTGGGTCGAGTTGAAGATTCCCGAAGGCGTTTCTATAAGAACTGGTACAAGAGTCACGTCCATGAGTATGATTGCTTCACCGGAAGACAAACAACCTGCATCGCCAAGATTCAGTGCACTCAGGCAATGGATCGATGGGTTTCTACTTCGAGAAGAAATCCAAGAGACAAGTGGCTTTCCCTAAGGATAAAACCATCAAACCTGTCCAATTAACTGCCATCATCGGTTACAAAGCTAGTATGATCCACGTACGCGGAAAGTAATAGTAATGATAAACTTTATGCAAATATTTGCGTTTTCTGCTACGTGAAGCTTCGTCTTGGCTCAAATATTAACAAGAATGAAATTGTTGAGGCTTTGACCATTCTCGAAACTCTACCAATGCTAATTCGTGTGGTACATTGAAACTACACATAATCTCCGTTCTTTGGCCACCATCTGGGCCGAGTTGAAGATTCCCGTAGGTGTTTCTATAAGAACTGGTACAAGATTCACCAAGGGCAAAGGATACAAGGGTGTCACTTCCAGTTGGCACACAAAAAAAAAGGATAAGGATCTTCGCAAAGTTGCCTGAATTGTTTCCTTCAAGAGTTTCCTTCACCGTTGTTGCTTCCGGTTAGAAGGGTTACCATTATCGTACCGAGATGAACAGGAAGATCTATCGTATCGTAGTAGAGAAATCAACTACCCGAATAATTAGGGTGGTTAATTTCTCCATAGGATGCAGGTTCATCAGAATGATCGTCACAGTCCGGAGTGCAATGGCAGTACCAAGATTTGGGTATTCAAACGAAAATGTATCTACCCAAAACCGACCAGATGGAGGACAAAAAGTTCTTTAAATACTTAAGACTAGAATTCTAACTGGATACATTACCGCCCACTACGGCTTGCGGAATCATCTCTCAAGAATAGAAATTGAGGGGGATGACTTACGTATTTCAACGAAGAAATAGAAACAGCAGGGAATATACTTCACGAATGGCTAGTGCTATCTAGGCCTCAAAATCGTGAAGGACCTGAGTGGGGATTGACCCACAATCAAATTATGGTAATCAAAATCGTGAAGGATCTGAGTGGAGATTGACCCACGATCAAATTCTGGTAATCAAAATCGTGAAGGATCTGAGTGGGGTTTGACCCACGATCAAATTCTGGTAATCAAAATCGTGAAGGATCTGAGTGGGGTTTGACCCATGATCAAATTCTGGTAAGCAAAATCGTAAAGAATCTGAGTGGGGATTGACCCACGCTCAAATTCTGGTAATCAAAATCGTGAAGGATCTGAGTGAAGATTGACCCACGATCAAATTCTGGTAATCAAAATCGTAAAGGATCTGAGCGGAGATTAACCCACGATCAAATTTTGGTAATCAAAATCGTAAAGGATCTGAGTGAATATTGACCCACAATCAAATTCTGGTAATCAAAATCGTGAAGGATCTGAGTGGAGATTGACCCACGATCAAATTCTGGTAATCAAAATCGTGAAGGATCTGAGTGGAGATTGACCAACAATCAAATTCTGGTAATCAAAATCGTAAAGAATCTGAGTGGGGATTGACCCACGATTAAATTCTGGTAATCAAAATCGTAAAGGATCTGAGTGGAGATTGACCCACGATCAAATTCTGGTAATCAAAATCGTGAAGGATCTGAGTGGAAATTGACCCACGATCAAATTCTGGTAATCAAAATCTTGAAGGATCTGAGTGGAGATTGACCCACGATCAAATTCTGGTAATTGCCAGACTAGTGGAGTGAATCTAGCGAGGAACTATAATGGACCTTTGGTTACGATTATCTACCATTATCTACAATTTATTATATTTACCTTAACTCCATACAATCTATTATTCGCAGAATGTGGATCTCTAACCAGCGTCTCTTCATGTTCTCCAGTGAATTTATGCAGCTTGATGATGGCATCCAATCTCCAATCCGTAATATACATGAACTCCTTATGTATGACAATACTGAACGGATGCCTAATCAATCTGGAATTCACCGTTTTAACATCAGTTCCATCTAAATTGGAATACTGCACGTGGTCCAGCAAAGCATCGCACCAGTAAAGCTTGTCTTGATCGAAATCAATAGCCAGACCATTGGGCCATCCTAGCGTTACATTTTTGAAAACAATCAAATTCGAACCATCGCTGTAGGTCCTCGAGATATTCGCAGGACGATCCCATTCAGAGAAGAAAATAAATCCTTTATTTGGATGGACCACAATGGCTCTCGGGCGTTTTAGGTTTCTTAATAAGGTCCTGCGATACGTTACGTTTCTCGTCGATAAGACGTTGAGTGTTCCCTTCCTGCTGTCGATGTAGTACAAGTTTTTGGAAACCCAATCAACGGCTAAACCTTCGACTCCCTCGTTTTGCGAAGCTAGGACTATTTCTCTAGCTGTTCCGTTCCGGTGGACCCTGTAAATAACGTCTTGCAGCACATCGGAGTAATACACTTGTTGATCCCGCGCGTCGAAATCCAAACCGACGAATCTGGCTCTTCTGGAGACGACGGGCATCATTGCGTCGCTGAAGCCTTCAATGACCGGATCCAGAACGCGGCCTTTGATGAATCTCTGCTGGGAATACATTAAGAATTCCGTGACTAAGTTGCAGTTGCGTTGATCCGAAGCTAATCTCCATCCTATGTTGCACGCACATCTGTAGCCTAAACCGGAGGAGGTTTTTGTTAAAATGCACATGTGCTGGCATTGCCCGTTCGTGTTCCCGCAGGGATTCGTGGTTTTTTGCTGGATTAGGCTGTGCACGGCTTTGATGGAGCGCGGATCGCGCACGTCGCGCATTTTGTAAATCGGCTGTATGCTCGACGTGCTCTCGTATTTATCGATCGACATGATGCCCTGTTTCGTGCTGTCGGTCCAGTAGATGCGGTTTTCGAAAATTGTTAATCTGGATGGATTCGGAACGGCCTGGCCTCTGATTATCTGGAATCTCTTCTGTCCGTTGTAGTCGACGGTGTCGATGTAGTCCAGCACGGATTCGCACCAGAATATCCTCTTCGAGATTATGTCGACTGAGACGCCGGAGGCTTTGTAAGCGGCTTCGGAGACTATGGTGCGGAGGTCGGTGCCGTCCATGTTGGCTCTTAAAATCTGCGTGTTGTCTGCGACGAAGAGGTAGCCTACTAGGGGGTCTAGGCCTATGTCGACGGGGCTGCTCAGATTGGAGCCTAGGACTATGGCGTGCCAGCGGGCTGTTAGTTCGAAAACGTCGATTTTTTGCCCGACTGTGTCCGCTACGTAGAGTTTGTCGCCGATCCAGTCGATTGCTATGGCGGTTGGCAACCATGTTCCTGGTAGAGTTATGTCGAGTTCGTGGACCATGACGATTCCATTTGGGGATGGCTTCAATTGTTGCGCGTGAATCTTTAACATAAAAATAATAAATTGTTTAATCCGCAATCAATATACTTTAAATAAACAATATAAAATAAAATCAAAAATTATTACGAGAATTCTGCGTATGAGCGATTAAAAAAAGGAGGAAAAAAATGTGGGTTCCATTACAGGGAAGTAAAGTATAATTAGATACAACATAGTGTTGCGTAAAATGTGGGAAAAGAAGTCATATCGACAAAATTGAGTATGAATCTATAAATCATAATAAATGAAAGACGATGGAAGCGCCATATTTCGCCTAATTTCACCTGGCATCTTCAAGAAATCGAATCTATAAGGTAAACAACCGAGAATCGTTGTTTGGTCCACTAAATTAAGCGAAAGATGGCGCTTGAGTCATCTTTCATTTATTATGATTAATATCAAGTATATAACTACAGTACAAGAAATTCAACATATTAACGTAGTTTTTTTTTTCATAATTTGAAGCGCACATGTTTTACTTTAAACAGAAATAAATTGCAAACATATTTTTCAAGAGGCTACAAAGATATGATTTTTTATTTATGTATCGATTTTCGTTAGAATTTAACTTCTAAAATTTGCTCATGTTTATGAATTAATTACGGTTCAAAAAACCGTTCCTTGATGAAAGCTTCTAAACGGATTTTGTATTGTTGTTATATACCTGATATTAATCATAATAAATGAAAGATAACGCAAGCGCCATCTGTCTCCTAATTTCCTAATTTCATGTGGCATCTTCAACGATTCGAGTCTATAAGCTAGACAACCGAGAATCGTTGTTTGGTCCACTAAATTTGGCGAAAGATGGCGCTTGCGTCATCTTTCATTTACTATGATTAATATTAGATATATAACTACAATATAAGATCCGTTCAGAAGCCTTCATCATGGCATTGTACATCGATAAGGTTCGAAAAACCGTTCCTTAATGAAGGCTTCTAAACGGATCTTGTATTGTAGTTATATACCTGATATTAATCATAATAAATTTCAGACGACGCAAGCGCCATCTTTCCCCTAATTTCCTAATTTCATATGACATCTTTAACGATTCGATTCTATAAGGTGGTCAACCGAGAATCATTGTTTGGTCCCCTAAATCAGGCGAAAGATGGCGTTTGCGTCATCTTTCATTTATTATGATTAAAATCAAGTATATAACTACAATACAAGATATTCAACATATTAACGTGGTTCTTTCATAATTTGAAGCGCACATGTTTTAGTTTAAACAGAAAAAAATTGCAAAAATATTTTTCAAGCGGTTACAAAGATATGATTTTTTTATTTATTAATCGATTTTCGTTAGAATTTAACTTCTAAAATTTGCTCATGTTTACGAATTAATTACAGAATAACTATTAACGTTATTATATTGAGATTTTGTATTCCTGGGCTCTGAAGTATGGAGAACATGATGGTGTAGTCAATATTTTAATATGCATCTGATTAATATGGGGTATTTAACTAAAATACAAGATCCATTCAGAAGCCTTCATCAAGGCATTGTACATGGAAAAGGTTCGAAAAACCGTTCCTTGATGAAGGCTTCTGAACGGATCTTGTATTGTAGTTATATACCTGATATTAATCATAATAAATGAAAGACGATGCAAGCGCCATCTTTCGCCTTATTTCCTAATTTCATGTGGCATCTTCAACGATTTGATTCTATAAGGTAGCCAACCGAGAATCGTTGTTTGGTCCACTAAATTAGGCGAAAGATGGCGCTTGCGTCATCTTTCATTTATTATGATTAATATCAGGTATATAACTACAATACAAGAAATTCAACATATTAACGCGTTTTTTTTTTCATAATTTGAAGCGCACATATTTTAGTTTAAACAGAAAAAAATTGCAAAAATATTTTTCAAGCGGCTACAAAGATATGATTTTTTATTTATGTATCGATTTTCGTTAGAATTTAACTTCCCAAATTTGCTCATGTTTATGAATTAATTACTCAATAACTATTAACGTTATTATATTGAGATTTTGTATACCTGAGTTCTGAAGTATGGGGAACATGATGGTGTAGTTAATATTTGAATATGCATCTGATTAATATGGGGTATATAACTAAATTACAAGATCCATTCAAAAGCCTTCATCACAAGGATGGGGTTCGAAAAACCGTTCCTTGATGAAAGCTTCTAAACGGATCTTGTATTGTAGTTATATACCTGATATTAATCATAATAAATGAAAGACGACGCAAGTGCCATCTTTCGCCCAATTTCCTAAATTCATCTGGCATCTTCAACGAATCGAATCTATAAGGAAGACAACCGAGAATCGTTGTTTGGTCCACTAAATTTGACGCAAGCGCCATCTTTCATTTATTATGATTAATTTTAGGTATATAACTAGAATATAAGATCCGTTCAGAAGCCTTCATCAAAGCATTATACATGGATAAGGTTCGAAAGTTGATGAAAGCTTCTGAACGTATCTTTTATTTTAGTTATATAACTGATATTAATCATAATAAATGAAAGACGACGCAAGCGCCATCTTTCGCCTAATTTACTAATTTCATGTGGCATCTTCAACGAATCGAGTCTATAAGGTAGTCAACCGAGAATCGTTGTTTGGTCCACTAAATTAGGCGAAAGATGGCGCTTGCGTCATGTTTCATTTATTATGATTAATATTAGGTATATAACTACAATACAAGATGCGTTCAGAAGCCTTCATCAAGGCATTGTACATGGATGAAGATCGAAAAACCGTGATAGCCATTGCACATGAGAGATTCGAAATGGCCATCACTAGTTATCCATACGCTAGATGAATGCTGGTTGAATATTGTATGAAATGAATTTATTGATTGATTAATTTATTTCAACCATCAAAATCTAGCGATTTGGTGTGATTGTCATTTTTTTTAAATTTCAAATGTAATCTCACCTTTTTCGTTTTAACATCCGACCAAAAGAGCAAATTCTTCTCGAAGTGATAATCCAAACCGCTGGCCCCGGTCGTGTTGGCGATGATTTTTATATCCTCGCCCCTCGAGTTCATCTTGTACACGGCCTTGTCGTAGGCGAAGAAGAGCGACAGCTCGTTGGCGTCGAAAGCGGTGCATTTCGTCTTGTCCTGTTTGAGGTAACCCGGGGCGCAATCACAGATGTATCCGCCGTCCGTATTCCTGCACCATTGATCGCAGAAGCCCCATTCGTCGCACTCGTTCCTGTCGATGCACGTTTTGTTGTCGGCATTCAGCTTTCTGCCGTCTGGACAATAGCAGGCGCCTCCCGTTAAGGACGCCTGGCATTTGTATTCACAGCCGAGTGCCGGACAGGACAGTTTGGCTGTGTAAAAGATTAGTTTGGCGTTTGAATGTATGTACGCATTCCGAGACTAAATTTAAGCGAAGGTTCGCAATCTTATACAAGTCTTAAAATATACTTTATCAAATACAATTCGAAAAAAAAAAATCACAAATAAATAACCAGACGTACATTTCGGTCACAAAGTGATCATTATCAATTTAACACTATGTAGAGTTACATCAAGTTAAAGCTTCAACTATTGATTAAAAAATAAAATAAAAATGAAAAAGAAATCACGAAAATCAATTTGTGTTTGATAAATTGATTGATTGAGTTACGTGAAGATCAAATTAATTCGACGAATAAAGCACTAATAACCTTTCTTCGCACTTTTATTTGGACTACCAAATGTACATTTCGGTCACAAACTGATCATTATCATTGGATTAACATTGATAATCCATTGATAATGGTCACTTTGTGTCTTAAAATATACTTTATCAAATACAATTCGAAAAAAAAAACACAAATAAATAACCAGACGTACATTTTTGTCACAAAGTGACCATTATCAATGGATTATCAATGTTAATCCAATGATAATGATCACTTTGTGAACGAAATGTACATTTGGTAATCCAAATAAAAGTGCGAAGAAAGGTTATTAGTGCTTTATTCGTCGAATTAATTTGATCTTCACGTAATTCAATTAATCAATTTATCAAATTGATTTTCCTGATTTTTTTTATTTTTATTTTATTTTTTTTAATCAATAGTTGAAGCTTTAACTTGATGTAACTCTATATAATGTTAAATTGATTGGGTAAGTTACGTGAAGATCAAATGTAATTGATAAAAACAGCACTATTAGCACCTTCAAGCACGAAGAAAGGTTATTATTGCTTTTTTTTTATCAATTCCATATAGATTTTATATATAAATAAAACAATTTATAACTTTCAAATATATTGTAAACTCGCTACAATTGTTTCGCCACACTGTGGCTTCTTCAGGCGGAGAAATATATTTGAAAGTTATAAATTGTTTTATTTATATAAAAGTGAAGATGAAATTCCAACATTTATCAGCCTTATCAATCAATTAATTCCATATAGTGTAATTTGTATTATGTCTCATCTCAATGCGTTTTAATTTTACTTTGTATTAAAAAAAAGCAGCAGTTGGGAAAGGACATTTTCTATTTTGCCCATATTAAACTCGAAGGTGATTTATTCTCTTAAAAGGATTAGCTTTCCACTCTCGTTTAGAAACACCAACGCTTATTTTGTAAGTAAAAAAAAATACCAAACTACTTATTACTTTAATTAATAAAATATTTATGATTTTCAACACTATTTTATTTAATTTCAAAATTATTATTATTAACTTTCTTCACCTGAAGAAGCTACAGCGTAGCGAAACAATTGTAGTGAAATTAAATAAAATGGTGTTGAAAATCATAAATATTTTATTAATTAAAGTAACCATAGATTTTCAAAAATTAAGTACCTCATTAATCAACGAAACTACTTATTGACTCAATTATAAAGATTGTATTTTTTTACATGAACTAATACAGCATATTTTACACTTTGAATATTATTTTTTTTTTAAATTTATAATGGAATACTTACAACAAGCAGTTTCTTCATCAGCACCGTCTTCGCAATCCCTTTTCCCATCGCACAATTGGCTCTTGGCGATGCATTTGGGTTTACCGTCGGGTCCGCCTCGCGGGCACAAGAACTTGTTGTCTCTGCAAGGGATGGCCGTGCAATTCACCTCGTCCGAACCGTCCGAGCAGTCTTGGTAACCATCGCAATGATAACCGTTTGGTATACATAGGGCATTGGCACATCTGAATTGGCCGAGATGGCATGGTGGAAAATCTAATCAAACAAATAATATTAAATAAAATGAAACAAAGATGATTCACACATTTGCAGCTATTCAAATTACAATGAAATTTTCCTTGTTTAATTTCATTGTAAACAAATAATTTGTTAATGTTCAATAGAAATGATGTAAAAGGATAAAATAATTAATTAAGAATTAAGAACAATCTCCAAAGCTATAATTTAACATTTTAACAAGCATTAACTTACAAAAATTAACAACCTAAACAATTAAGTAATGAAATCGTATATTGAAATAATCATTTTTTTTTTATATAAAATTTCACTTCGTTTACGTTTTTGTATTTCGATTATCCTTTTAACGATTATTTTATTTTATATATTGTATACCTTTTTCTCATTTATCACTTGGTAAAACATATTTAATAACCGTTTGTTAATTAACAAAATTTTAGTAAAACAAAACCAAGTGATTTTATTATAACAAACGGTTATTTTATTTTATGTACTTACTGCATCCAAGTTCATCTGAGTTATCGCCGCAGTCGTTCCTGTGGTCGCACTTTTGGTTCGATTCTATACACTTTTGGCCGTTCGAGCATCTGAATTGGTCCAATCTGCAGGCGACTCCGGGGCAGCCTTGCTCGTCCTTTCCGGACCTGCAGTCCACGTAGCCGTCGCACCGTTTTTCTTTCGGAATGCACGGCTGCCCAGAACCGGTACCGCAATGGAAATCATCCGCTTGGCATTTTCTATAAGCTACACCAAAAATAAAATCACATCAATAATCAACAATAATAACAAATTGTTGAATAATTATCGTAGTTTAGAATTTCAAAATTATAAATCAATTATAAATAGAAAAGAGTATTCATTCACTTGGTCAAAGTTAAATAAATATATTAAATAAAAATGATTAGAAAATAATTAATATAATTAATGGTTTTAATATTTAGACATTGGTAGTTCATATTGCATGAAATAAATATGAATAAATTATTAAAAATCAACCAATAATTTATTCATATTTATTTCATAAAATAATTAATAAATTATTTCCACATTTAGCACACTTATAAATGTGGAAATAATTTATTATATATACATAAATCTTTATTGGCTGATTATTTTAAATAATAAGTAAATACAATAAATAACTAACATAAAAATAAATTCTTCTGCCAATTAGCTATCGACCGTTGGTCTTTCCGCCTAATAATTTATTAATTATTTTCAAATCATTTTTATTTATATTTTGAATTAATTTCTCACTTAACCCGTGGTGAAACATATTTAATTAATAGACTTTGATTAAAACACTTGGTTTGTTTCACTGATTAAATCAGTGAAACAAACCAAGTGTTTTATATTAAATAAAAATGATTTGAAAATAATTAATAAATTATTTCCACATTTAGCTATATTTAAATAACTGTGACCAAGTGGAATGAATACTGTTTTCTATTTATATCAAGTGTTTTAATCAAAGTCTATCATTTTTATTTAATTTAATATTATAAATCAAGTTAAATAAAATGAAACAAAGTTGGAAAAAGGGATTGATCGAATTTTATTGATCATTGCCAGAAATTTTCCTTGTTTAATTTCATTGTAATAAATCAAGTTGTTTAAAATAAATTATATAAAAAGAATTTTAATATAATTAATTAACAATCAATTATTTTACCTTTTGCTGTATACTATTGCATCTTATATTGCTATGCAAAATTATCTAGATTATTTCTTTCTATTTAAAACTAGATTTTTACGTAGAATTAATAATATAAAAATAAGCAATCCACCCGACGCCCTTACGAGCAACAAGGGATTACCGAAGAAAAAGAAGAAGAAAAATAAGTAATCCATACGAATTTGGCAGAAAACTTTCATTATAGGATTCTAGAATTATTGATTGGCGCGTAACTTCCCCCTTTAAACATCAGAGGGTGTAAGAGTGTAAGAATGGCGTCAAAAAGTATTTCCATTAATCGAATAATGTCTTAACAATTAATGTATTTGTTATATGGGTAGAAGTTTAATAATTCAATACATATGTTTTGTAATATTTTTAGAGCGTCACACTTTTCTTATAAAATTTTTAATATGTAATTATAATTGTAATTTGGAAATGGAGATTCCGTTAATAAAGTAAATTGAAATATTTATTATTTATTTAAAGGATTTACCTTTTTACAAATCTACAATATAATTAATAAATAATATAAATAATATATAATTAATAAATAATAATTATTTATTATTGTAAAAAGTAGTTTTAAAAATAAAATTTCGCCTTTTGATAAATATGCATTATATAATAATAACACTGGTCTGCAAAAAAAATTTTTTTTTTCGAGCCCTGACGCCATTCCTGCTGATTCTTATGTAAAATGACCTCCTAAATCCGAATATGACCTCAGTTTTCCCCCATCACCCACCGTTTTGGGGGGAAGCCCCCCCCCACATATTTTTATCACTTTTCGATAATAATTTTGAAGCATGAAAAGGATTATTTTAGCCTTTACATTTCTTCTGAGGGGCTAGAGAGGTGGACAGTTCCAAAACATGAACATTTGTAGCAAGGAGGTAGATGTGGCAAGGCTTATGTGATTTATCTTCCGGAATGATCGTTCTGAGCCAGTTTGTTTTAAGTGCGAAAAAGTAGACACAGAGTAGTAAATGCCTACATTTATTATAGTGATTTTATTAATATCACGCCAGTTATCTGGATTTATATAATTTAGTCATCTAAAGTCTGTGTTCGCTGGTTAGATTGATTTTCTTAGTGGCCGGTTAATCGATATTTTATCGGATTTTTCTCTGAACAATATTACTCGCAGCACGTGATTACTAAAAAAACTCCCTTCGTAATAAGGGGTAAGTGGTTTTTATTTTTCCAATTCATTTTTCTAAAATATTTTCTGTGTTTTAGAGTTTATTTGTATGGTATTAAAATTCCGCATTTTTGCTGGATTTTTCTCTTGGAGATCACTTTTTGCATTAGTAGGCTCTCGATTCTCGGTGTGAAAGAATCGTTTTAAATAAGAGTGGAAACGCGTGTAATTGAGAACGAACGAAAACACTGTTTCGTCTTATTTTACACATGCTGAAAAATTATTCAAGCTATGGTTTATTTATTATATTTTTGTTATCTCCTTAAAATTTCAAATTTTATTAAAAAGATATAAATAATAATACCTTTTCATAAAAAATAAAACTTAAAAATTACTATAAAATACTGAGCTGAAAGCAATGTTTAATTTTCTTCGAAAACCATAGGATAATTTTGAATTTATATATTATATATATATTAATGTAAATGCAGAAAACATAAGAGGGCATATAATATTAAGTCGAAGAAATTGTGTAAATATGTCTAAGAAGGATTAAACCAATAAAATTTAATAAACAATAGAGCACAGCGCAGACGTTCTTAACAATAATAATATTAAAATAAGAAAAATAAACAAAATGTAATTGAAAACACACATAAAATATTAAAATAAAAAAATGTAATAATTGTGTCTAAACTTATAAGAAAAGCGCGTCATGCAAAAAAATATAATAAATAATATGACACAATATTGTGTAAAACAAACATAGAATACATTGGGACAAACTAGAAAGAACTAATAGAAATTTACTTGTTTTATTGATAGAATTTTTTTTAAAAAATGCTCATATTAGAATTTTGTCAATACATATTTATTGTTGTAAGAAAACGTTTTTAAATTAAAATTACGCCAATTAAATAAATAAAATTTGAAAAGAATTAATTAATGATAATAATAATAAATATTATAAATCGTCGATTTTTCGATAATAGCTGATTGAAGAAAATCATATGCAATAAAAAAGTGTGTTTAATTAATAAATCCTATTATTATTAAAATTACGCCTTTTAATAAATGCGGATTTATTTAATAATAATAATAATAATAATTAATTAATTCATTTATTTACGGAAATCTCCTTTCTACAAAAACTGTAAACATTTACATAAATCATCATAAATAATAATACACAAATAAGTCAACTATTCAACATAAACTTTGAACATCTTTATCCCAAGTGATTTTACAATTCAAAATTAAGAGTGGTCAGGTAATCTCAGGGGTACATTACAAAATAGAAATAAAATAGAATAATAATAATAATCTTTATTTCTTACCATACATACATACATACATTACATGATAGGGCACAACACTAAAACATTACGGTAAGAAAATGGCGAGGTTCAGTGTAATGTGTCAAATAATGACACTTACTGTTCTTCCACCTAACCATTTAATTTATTTATGGATTTTCAGTAGTTGGTTCATATTTATTGTTATAATATGAATATTCCTCAAATATTGCCATGAATAATGTAATTAATAAATTAATAAATAAGTCGTTAAATATAAAAAAAATAGTTTATTTAATTTAAATAAGTCTTTATTTCTGTGAAACAATAACCAAGTGTGTGTTTTTTATTACCTTAAATATCCAGTTATTAACAGATGTACATTTCGATCACCATTTCATCATCAACAATGTTTTACAAAGAATTCTTTAAGATCGAAATGTACATCTTTTAATAAATAAAATAAGTGAAAAAAAAGTGTTTTCATATATAAATTAAAATAAATATTATTAATCGTCGAATTTTCGATTAAAAAAAAAACTCTTTTTAAATATAATTAATACAAATAACCTCCAAATATCTCATCTATTTAAACAATATAAAAAAAATAGTTTATCACTCCAAAATAATTAATAATTAATAGATTAATGCGCACAGCTAACTTATTCTGTCATTGCTATTGGTTTGAATTATTCAATTCTAAACACAACATCTTCAAAAAAAATCTACATTATTATTTAGACATAAATGTTCTTTAAACGTTACCATTGCTGTTTTTGTTCCATTAAATTAATTCTTATTTTTTTATTATTATTTTTAATCTTATATAGGCTAAGCAGTATGTATATTTATTTAACTCTCTCATTTATGTATGTATCTAATATTCTTGTAATGTAAAAATTATAAAATTGAGTATTCCGTAAATAAAGAATTATTATTATTATTATCATATTATTATCTCTCATTTATGTATGTATCTAATATTCTTCTAATGTAAAAATTATAAAATTGAGTATTCCGTAAATAAAGAATTATTATTATTATTATAACCATCAATATTTTAAATAACAGAAATATTTAACGAAGTATTGTTTATTAATATTTTTTAAGTTATGCGCTGGCTCAATCAAAGCCTGGATAACTATATCTAAGAATATTTAGAAAATATAAGTACGTATGGAGAAAATTTCCACCAAGTGACAAGCTTATCAGTCTAATTAAATTGTAGAAGTAAAGTTTAAAGTTTCATCTGGAACTGTGTAGCGCTTTTACGATTCCGAATTAAACGTAGCGTAGTTGTTAAGTTGCATTTAAAATTAAATAGAAAAGATTATTCATTCATCCGATCACAGTTATGTAAATATATTAAATAATTTTTCAAATCATTTCCATTTTAAATTCATGAAAAGCAAAATACACTTATATGAAAACTACATTTCATTTTCGTTATTTATAAATTCGATTATTTAATCGCACATTAAACAAATAATTCAATTCAACAATAGAAAATAGTATTCATCGCAGTTATTTGAATAGTTTAAATAGAAAGAATTTGAAAATTATTACCGAATAAAACAATAATAAAGTGATTTATTTATTTTATTTATTTATTTATTCAATTAACGGAGGCCATTAAATACAGTAACATACATACATGATACAATGAATAGTTACAATAATAAAATAATAGAATTAACAGAAAAAACACATTTAATGCAAGTCTGCCACATATTTTTGTGTATTTTCCCGAGAATTAATTGTTTTAATGTGCATTTGCTTAAAGCACTTAAGTAACGTAAGTCAAAATTTGCAAAGCTAAATATAGAAATAATTTCATTTAATTAATGGTTTTAATATTTATATTGGTAGTTCATATTGTATTAAATAAATATGGATAAATTATTAAAAATCAACCAATACCAATATTAATTATTTTCAAATCATTTGTATTTTGTGTACTTTTTTTTTTGAAATGTACGTGAAAAATATAACTGCTGTAATATTTCTAATTTAATGAAAATAACTCAAACCTAATAACATCAATCAATCACAAACTGAAACTCAATTGCAAAAACCCCTCCGTCGTACCGAGCAAAATAATACTATAAATGCGAATATCCATATTCGCATTATTTATTAGCGGCAGTTTAATTTAGCTCGGTGTGTTTGATTTAAATTACGCTCGCGTATCCGGCATTCGCGTTTTATTTTGAGAACACGATCGGTCGGCATTTAATACAATTTTGCATCCAGAAAACCATTATTTACGTAAAGCGTAAATACAGTTTCGATCATAATTATATTGGTTTAATACACATAATTAAAGCAAAAATACATCAATGGGTTGTTGCTAAAATGCATTTAACGCAAACTCCCAAACAAAAGTGAAACCATAAATAAATTTTATACACAATAATATGGTTTATTGTAATGTTACTACTGTAACAATGAAAAATAATTATTAATAAAGGTTTGGGCAGAAAGACCTCTGGTTTGTTTGTTTGTATAACTCGTGTTATACAAACAAATTAAAAAAGTGTTTATATTCTATTTATTTAAAATATCCCTAATTCCAGAAATATATATTGTATTCAATAAAAAACATTTTAAAAATATCTAGCTCTATTATATCTAGCACATAAGCCTCAATTAAAATATATGTACCCATTTGTTTGTATTTTTTTTTTTAAATAAAGTGCTCAACAGTGTGTAAATAACGCAGGCATGATAACGAATATTGTGTACAATGGGCATTATTGCAATACCGCGTTTTTGTTTTTTAAATGAAATATACTAAATATGTTTTAGGATGAAAGGTTTTCAATTAGCGATGACAGAGCCCATGCGCACATATAAAATGGATCATGATTTATTATTTACGTTGCCATAATGGTGAACTGCAACCCGAATGGATTTGCATACGTTTAACACGCAAATGGATAATTTCAATCATAACAATTTGCATTACTTCGTTTGTGAATTAATATTATATTGTCAAAAGTGATGAATAACTTTTTTAATTTAAAAATAAAACTGAATAAATTCATTCAGTTTTATTTTTATTTATTTATTGACGGAATCTCCTTTTACACAGATCTACAAAGATTAATTACATATATAAATATAATAAAATATACTATAAATTAAAAGAACAATCTAAATCTTATAAGCAAAGCTTGATAGTAAATCGGATAAATAAACTTTATACACAAAAACGGCTAGAATTAAAAATGAAAATGAATGTATGAATGAATATAATATAAATATGGAATTAAAATTATATCAATAAATGAAAACATTCCTCGTTAGATTGAAAAGATAAACACCATACAAATAACAACTTGATAAAAGTTAAAAATTCTAAAATACTATAAATTATTAAAAATGACTAGAAGCTGTGATAGGTAGATTTAAAAATAATATAAAGAAGGTATAAAAGACGGAAAACACTTGATAATTGACAAACGAACTCAAATTTAAAATTTATAACATTAATTAATTGACATTTGTAAACTATCAATAAAAATAGTGTTAAATATATATTCATACATACATCCATTTAACAATTGCAATAATTATAATAAACCACGTAACCACGTACAGATATATGATCGTGTTAGGATTAAGTTGAGCATTTTGAAAATATAATGTAATTTAATATACATTTTCTAGAAAATTTGAATTGTTACTTTTTGTACTTTATTTTTTATTTATTTTTTATATTTTTTTATTCTTGGTCCAGTAATTGACTTTGATTAAAACACTTGGTTTGTTTCACTGATTTCAGTGAATTTAATTTTTTCAATTAATATTGGGAAGTGTCATCTATTTTATAATAAACTCCAATGTATTGTTACTTTTATTAACTTTAGTTAATTAAAATTGATTATTTAGAAATACTCGCTTACTAAATTCATTCGATTTTGCCCAACACTAATATTTATGTAGAATTGTAAATAAAACACTTTTTAAACTTTGTTTAACCACTGTATTTTATCACTTAATTACGTGACTACAATTTCGACTATCCAGTAGTCATTCTCAGGCTACTTTTAGTTTAAAACATATAAATTGAAAAAATTAAATTAATTAAATATGTTTCACCACGGGTTAAGTGAGAAATTAATTCAAAAAATCTTGGCCCAGTTTTACACTGATTAAAATGATTAAATCATAAATTATTTGTGATTGTATAATAATAATCTTTATTGTCCAACAGATATACCATAAAATCACAAATATCAGAACAAAAAATATACAAATAATAAATATTGTTTGTTGAAAAGTCCGGAACAAGATAATCATGTTTTGTGTATAATAGCAAAATCGTATAATTTTTGTTACTTGTGTGGAATAAAGATATTTTATTATTATTATTTGTTTTATATCTTGTTTAAAGCTTTTTATTATGCGCTGCATTAAAATTAAAATAAATTCGTAATTACGTCGAGGAATTTTAATAAAATTTACAACCACTAAAAGTCAGCCGTTATGCACGTGGTTTATAGTTTCATTAGTGAAGATGCAACGAATGTGCCATCGCAACCACAATAACAGTCAACTTAATTAAATAATCATACGCTATGAGGAAATATGATTTTCGTTTTATTAACCCAACAATAGTTTCTTGAAATATTCTCAACACCTCAATAAATAACTTTGTTTTCTGCAAAATTACAAATATATAATTTTTTTTTATTAATAGAAACAGAGTGTTTATTAATTTGGATTTTTTCACACAATTATATAAATTAATTATTCTCATTTTTTTTAAATTTAAATGAAATAAAATTGAATACTCTTTTCTATTTCTTTTTATTTAATTTATTTGAATAACAACTATAATCTTTTTTCACACAATTGTATAAATTAATTATTCTCATTTTTTTTATTTAAATGAAATAAAATTGAATACTCTTTTCTATTTCTTTTTATTTAATTTATTTGAATAACAACTATAATCTTTCTTCACACAATTGTATAAATTAATTATTCTATTTTTTTTTTAATTTAAATTAAATAAAATTTAATACTTTTTTCTATTTCTTTTTATTTAATTTATTTGAATAACAACTATAATCTTTTTTCACACAATTGTATAAATTAATTATTCTCATTTTTTTTTAATTTAAATTAAATAAAATTGAATACTCTTTTCTATTTCTTTTTATTTAATTTATTTGAATAACAACTATAATCTTTTTTCACACAATTGTATAAATTAATTATTCTCATTTTTTTTAAATTTAAATTAAATAAAATTGAATCTCTTTTCTGTTTCTTTTTATTTAATTTATTTGAATAATAACTATACTCTTTTTTTCATACAATTGTATAAATTAATTATTCTCATTTTTTTTTAATTTAAATTAAATAAAATTGAATATCTCTTTTCTATTTCTTTTTATTTAATTTATTTGAATAACAACTATAATCTTTTTTCACACAATTGTATAAATTAATTATTCTCTTTTTTTTAATTTAAATGAAATAAAATTGAATACTCTTTTCTATTTCTTTTTATTTAATTTATTTGAATAACAACTATAATCTTTCTTCACGCAATTGTATAAATTAACTATTCTCATTTTTTTTAATTTAAATGAAATAAAATTGAATTCTCTTTTCTATTTCTTTTTATTTAATTTATTTGAATAATAACTATAATCTTTTTTCACACAATTGTATAAATTAATTATTCTCATTTTTTTTTTAATTTAAATGAAATAAAATTGAATACTCTTTTCTATTTCTTTTTATTTAATTTATTTGAATAACAACTATAATCTTTCTTCACGCAATTGTATAAATTAACTATTCTCATTTTTTTTAATTTAAATGAAATAAAATTGAATTCTCTTTTCTATTTCTTTTTATTTAATTTATTTGAATAATAACTATAATCTTTTTTCACACAATTGTATAAATTAATTATTCTCATTTTTTTTTTAATTTAAATGAAATAAAATTGAATACTCTTTTCTATTTCTTTTTATTTAATTTATTTGAATAACAACTATAATCTTTTTTCACACAGTTGTATAAATTAATTATTCTCATTTTTTTTTAATTTAAATTTCAATTTCAATTTATTTTATTAACGGAATCTCCATTTCCAAATTACAATTATAATTACATATTAAAAATTTTATAAGAAAAGTGTGATTAGAGCGTCACACTTTTCTTATAAAATTTTCTTTAAAATTTATAAGATTACAAAACATATTTATAAAAAAAAAGGCAAATTACCAATCACAAATTACGACAAAATACAAAATAATACGCATCAAAATATTTATTTATCAATCCCAAACAGTTCATTGTGAAATTAAATATAAATGATTTTCTATTTCTATTTATTTCATTTATTTGAAAAATAACAACTATAATAGAATTAGTTGCGTTTAAATGTATTCAAAAAAAGAAGGGGTACTTACAGCATTCCGTTTCATCTGAACCATCTATACAGTCTACTGTCATATCACAGCGGTAATGAGGTGGAAAACAATAAGTTTTGTTCCATATGTACTGCCTGCACGTTAGCTGTCCAGACTCGCAATCCGGCGGAGCTGAAATAACGCATGTAAAATTATTAAAAAGTTACACAAAGAGGCTGCAAAAAAACGCATCTTTTTAAATTAAAATTATGAAATACGATCAGGCTTATAAAAGTAAGCTTCCAGAGGCAGATTTATTAACAACAACAACAACAAAAAGTAGAAAATTTATTTTAAAGAAGAAAAAACGCATCTTTTTAAATTAAAATTATGAAATACGATACTCAGCACAATAGAAATATATATTTTTTTTAAATATATATGATTGGACACATCATAATATATTTTTTTTTTTTTTTCATTGTACTTTCCCCAATAAATTTGGTAAAATACGTTTTTGAATGAACATTTAACAGTAAATAAAAAATGAATGAAAAAATGGATTGTTTTCCTTTAAAGTTAAAATCGAGTATTTATAAGAATATTATAATTTAGTTTGTTATTTCTTACCCTACAATGGATTGATAAAAAGTCCATACATATTTCTATAAATATATAATTTATAGTTGAAAATCATTAAGTGTTTTATTTCAAGTGATCATGGATTTTCAAAAATTAAGTGCCTCCACTATCTACAATATATAATTTCTTAACCATTTTTATTCGTTCGGGCAACATAATCTGTGTTATTGCAATTTTAAGTAATTTTGATGTTAAAATGGTATTCCGAGTTTGTCGTGGATTTTCAAGTTCTTGAGCAAATTCTCATTAAAATAATTATTTAAATAATTAAAGTCTCCACAGCCAACATGAAAAAGATTATAAAAATAAGAGTATATTTCTAAGGGAATTTATAAGGTAGACAAAATTCTTCCTCTTATAAAATTATAACTAAAAACGTCCTATAATATAAACGTTTCAACAAAATCTATTTACCTTTTCATGATCTACGACCTTTATTTGAAATAATTGTTTTGAAATTGTTGAAATTTTCACGATCACAATACTTTCCCTTGGACATGATTTGAAAATAATTAATAAATTATTTCCACTATTATTTATTTATTTATTTATTCCACCCGAGACGTAGTGGTTTTAATGTGCATGTGTTTAAAGTACTTACGTAACGTAAGTCTAAATGTCACAGATTTTAATGTGCATGTGTTTAAAGTACTTACGTAACGTAAGTCAAAATGTCACAGATTTTGACTTACGTTACGTAAGTACTTTAAATACATGCACATTAAAACAACTACGTCTCGGGTAAATACCCCGCCAGACAGCGGTGATATAAGATAAAAAGAATCCTCATTGTGAGTTTCATAAAGTAACAACAACAACCACATAATTAATTAAATTTATTTAAAATTCACTTTTGAAAAATAACAGTCTCAATTATAGAATACATAATTAATATTACCCAGTTAACAATACTAAACAATCCCCGTGTACGCAGATTTCAAAGTCACGTCTTGTTAATGTCGATAGCAGCCTCCTCGAGAAATTAAAAGTTTTAATTGATCGCGCGTAACGTGGGCGTATAATTACAGGTAAATCAGTGTGGAGAAATTGTATAATTAAGCGAGTTTCATTAATTGAGACACTCGAGGAGGATTGTATTCGTGTTTTCCATACGGTCTACTTTGGTCGGAATAATTAGAAATATCGATTTGTGGGGCGAGGGGGAAGTATTCGCATCACGCGGAATTATTATTTCACGGTACATTAATAACGTAAACTGGCTATTAAATGCGGTCGCTCCCTTTCGAAAAGTTTATTATTTTAATCTGCGCGTTCTTTTTTATTATTGTACTTTATATTGTCAATGTATTTGGAGGCTAATAACTAGCACATGTGTTTTTTTTTTAATTTATATATATAATCTATAATCCTTTTTACACGAAGGTGTAAGGAAACATTCAGCATAATTTAATTATACAAATTTCTTTTACATTATATTAAGTACAGTATTATATAGTATAATACGGTATATAATTTGAGGTTGTCCTTTTATAGGCTATCTATTAATGAGAAAAAAGTGTCCGATATAAAAATTGATATGTTTGGGGATTTTTTTTTTTTCAAAAACGTTTGCTAAAAGATTTATTCCGATAACTCTTGAATTAATTTCCGATAATTCAAGACTTTATACTCGGACTGTATACATTCCATATTTATTTATTTATACAAACCCAACAGACATAGTCCATTGACAGGGTTTACAATATTTACAAAATTATTTTATATGGCGAGTACAAAGTTCATAAATTCGGTTTAAGACAATCTAAAAGAACGCGTTTATAGTAAACAATTTATAGATTTTGAAATCAAACAAAATTGCAATCAGCTAACAACTATAAATGCGGAAATAATTTATTAATTATTTTCAAATCATTTTTATTTAATATATTTAAATAACTGTGATGAAGTGAATGAATACTCTTTTCTAATTGTAGAATCCTTTCTGCTAGTACTGAGTGATTAATTTCAAATATAAATAGAAACATTAACGTACTTACGTAGGTAAGTCAATAGTCAGAGAGCTAAATGTGTAAATAATTTATTAATTATTTTCAAATCATTTTTATTTAATATAATCTCAAATATGTATTAAAAAACATGATAAGCATATTAAACATCTTTCTGGTGTGATCCGAATACACGTTAAATAAATATCGAGTTCGGGAATAACGTGAATTTACGGGGACACTGTGTTATTGAAATTTAATAGCCGATCCGCGCTCGGCGGCCGGTTTTCGCCAAGTTTTTAATAAATTTATGAATTGCAAAGTATCATTTCAACGTGCAATTTACGGCGCAATCGTGATCCAATTTCATGGCGGAGGCCGGAATTAATGCCTCCCCGCCCCGTTCCCCGGGATTAAGCGCCGAGGTAATTTTCTTAAATCATAAAAGGAACCGAAAAGAAGCGAAAAAAACTCTATCTGTATGTTTATGTCGGACATGATCCGCATTTATGTGGACGTTTTAATCCAATCTAGAATATTACACAAGGAATGAAATTAATTCCGCGGTGTGAAAATTTGAAGGAGGATTTTGAATAACCGAATAAAAATCATAATAATATAAACGGGTTTATTAATTTTATTCGCCTTAAAAAAACAATACACACACAAAAATAATTGAAAAATATTTGTGGGTGAAATGGTTCTGTGTGTATCTGATTTAAATGAATTGAGAGAGGTGTATCACAAAAAATTGTTTTGCAATATTGTTGTTTTTTTCAGATTCAACTATTCTTACATACAAATTCAAAAAATGGAAACTATTCTTATATACAAATTAAAAAAATGAAAGGATGGGCTTTTCCATCTGTAGCAGTGGAAAATATGATCTTCTTAATTTCGGTTATTTTCCATTAGTTTGACTAATTGGACTGCAAATTAAAAAAATCCAAAAAATATTGAAATCCTTTTGAGAGCTAATTTAACTAACTGAATGTCTTAATAAGAATCCCAACTATTTAATAGTATCAATTATTTGTACTTGCAACACCGTACATCCCTCACACGGTTATTTTCCCTTAGTTCGAAAGATTGGACTGTATTTAAAAAAAAAATCCAAAAAAATATTAAAATTTGCTTGAGAGCAAATTTAACTAACTGTATGTCTTAATAAGACTCTTAACTATTTCACAATACTAATTGATTATACTTGCAGCACCGTACAACCCCCCCACGAAACCCTCAATTTCGGTTACTTTCCCTTAGTTCGAAAGATTGGACTGTATTTAAAAACATCCAAAAAAATATTAAAATCCGCTTGAGAGAAAATTTAACTAACTAGATGTCTTAATAAGACTCTTAACTATTTCACAATATCAATAGTTTGTACTTGCAGCACCGTACAACCCCCCCACGGAACCCTCAATTTCGGTTATTTTGCCTTAGTTCGAAAGATTGGACTGTATTTAAAAAAATCCAAAAAAATATTAAAATTCGCTTGAGAGTTAATTTAACTAACTGGATGTCTTAATAAGGCTCCTAACTATTTGACAATACTAATTGATTGTACTTGCAGCACCGTACAACCCCCCCAAGGAAACCTCAATTTCGGTTATTTTGCCTTAGTTCGAAAATTGGACTGTATCTAAAAAAATCTAAAAAAAATATTAAAATCCGCTTGAGAGCTAATTTAACCGACTGGATGTCTTAATAAGACTCATAACTAATTGATAATACCAATTTTTTTGTACTGGGAGCACCGTACAACCCCCCACGGAACGCTCAATTTCGGTTATTTTTGCTTAGTTTGAAAGACTGGAATGCAATTAAAAAAATCCGAAAAAATATTAAAATCCGCTTGAGAGCTAATTTAATTAACTGGATGTCTTTATAAGGCCCCTAACCATTTGAAAATATGAATTTTTGTACTAAGAGCACCGTACAACCCCCCCACGGAACGTTCAATTTCGGTTATTTTCCCTTAGTTCGAAAGATTGGACTGTATTTAAAAAAATCCAAAAAAATATTAAAATTCGCTTGAGAGTTAATTTAACTAACTGGATGTCTTAATAAGACTCCTAGCTATTTGACAATACGAATTTTTTGTACTGGGAGCACCGTATAACCCCCCACGAAACGCTCAATTTCGGTTATTTTTGCTTAGTTTGATAGATTGGACTGCAATTTAAAAAATCAAAAAAAATATTAAAATCCCCTTACTAGCTAATTTAACTAACTGTATGTCTTAATAATACTCTTAAATATTACACAATACCAATTGTTTGTACTTGCAGCACGTTGCGTAAGTTTTTCAACAAATTTAATTTTTCGTCCTTGTTTTCCCTTCAATTTTTATGACTTGTGTTTTTGAAATAAATCTGTTTAGATTGAATTTACAGTCAATTCTGTTTCTACCGAGGTTTTTTCTAAATTTATTTATTAGTCAATTTAATAATAAAAAAACTATTGAAAGAGAGCAAATTGTGCACATACAGTATAAAGTAATGAATATATAAACCGAATTTATGAACTTTGTACTCGCCATATAAAATAATTTTGTAAATATTGTAAACCCTGTCAATGGACTATGTCTGTTGGGTTTGTATAAATAAATATAATATAAACATCACCAACAATAATTCAATTCAGATATTCAACTTTGGAATCGCGTGCGAGTTGAGTTACGTGAAGAAGATAACAAAACTTTTCAAAAGTGATAAACACGTCTAAAATCCGAACAAATCGATGGTGTATTGGATATAAAGCAGCGACATCCGTGAAATTGCCCTGTACATCAAAATTTTGGATACAGCTACAACAAATAAAGCACCCGGCATTTACAAACAAATCAGAACTAAGTTTTAAACTTGGTAAATGCGAAAGATAAATGTAGCTTCCGGCGACGCGTAGAATTGCAAATTGTTTGCTCGAGTTTATAAAAAAAAACACTTGAATCTCCATAAAATTCAAGTGTTTTTTTTTTAATGTAAATAAATAATTTACAATTCACTATATTAAAAGTAACCCCGACACCAATTGGTAAAAGGCGACATCGATTATATATATATATATATATATACAAGGTGTACAGAAAATGAGTGAAAAGCTTTAGGTAGCGTGACTGTTTGACTAATTTTTAGATAAAAATATTAACGAAAATAAGTCACACGGTCCTTCCTTAAGCCTCACGGGCCACTTAAAAGAACTATACATTTGGCAACGCTGGATCAAACAAGTGTGCATTTATCCTGTTTATAACTGCTACATCATCCGCTGGAGGTGTTGCATACACCTTTTCTTTTACAAACGAGCGTGCGTCGTTGCCAGATCTATTTTCATTAAAAGAATGCTTCTGATGAAGTTATAAAATTGTAAAAATATCCGATTTATTAATCATTTACATCAATGGAATTATACACGTGTCTAATTGATTGTTAATGCTATTGATTTTTTACAAAATATTTAAAAAACAATACTAATTTATAGTCACATATTTAAAATTCCAAAGACCTCGTGAGCCTCAATGAAGAACCATACAACATTTTTTTTATTTGGATTTTCTATTAAAAATTAATTAATGAATTGAGTTACCTGAAGGTTTTCACTCATTTTCTGTACACCTTGTATATATAATTTATGAAATAATTTAAGATTAAGAACACATTTACTATTATACATAATCTGTAAATAATATGAGAGAAAATGGATTTCATTAAAAAGACACTTTCTCGCAAATGGCATCACTTTAAAAGGAAACGAGAACAAAGTGCAAAGTCAACGCTCGCGTTCTTTTATTCATCGCGCATTTCCGAATTTGGAAACGCGTGGGCGTCCCAAAATCGACGTCCGATCCGAAGTTTACGGGCAAATATAATAAAGTTGTACTCACGGCACGATTGAAACTCGTCCTCTCCCTTCTCGCAGTCTTTCTGGTAGTTGCAAACTCGCAACGAGGGTATGCATTTCCCTTCCGGACACCTAAACATCCCCGGGGGACACACCACTCCGGCCGGGTCTCCTGGAAAACAGAGAAAACGTTTAGAGATGGTGAAGTTTAATTTTAGAGCGAGTTTTATTTTTTTGTTGTTGTTAAAAGAGCGGGCGTTAATTGTGAAATTTTGTCGTCCGGCATGCTCGGTGAGCAAATTGGAGGCTGTGCTTGTTTTGTAAAAAACATGTTTGTTAAATTTTATAATTCGTAGTTTTAGGAGTTGCCAATGGCGAATATGAACTTATAGTAAATAAATAAATAAAATGAAATAAATATGAATAAATTATTAAAAATAAAACATTGATTATATTTATTAAAGACGACGCAAGCGCCATCTTTTGCCTAATTTCTAGTGGCATCGTCAACGATTTGGGTCTACAAGGTAGACGACCGAGAATCATTGTTTCGTCCACTAAAGGAAGGCGAACTTGTCCTGTTTAAGCAAACAAGGAAAAACGAAATTCACATTTAATGAATTATATTGAATAACTTTAAATTCTCGACTAGTTTTGGGTTATTAGCCCATTTTCAAGAGAATTTAAAATTAATACTATAATGTATGTATTATTTTATAATTTATTTTCAATATGTTTATTTCCTAATTCACATTTCTGTTAATAATATTAAATATTAATTTATATAATAATAATAATAATAATAATATATATTATTATATAATATATTAATATTTAGTTGATTAAAGTTCACGCAAATAATATTAGCAGAATTGTGTTTATTTTGGATGACAAAGAATGCACAGACAAGCCTGGGAAGAACACACATTAAATATCAATTATTCCAAAGTACTCTAAGGCTTGTGCATGCATTGATTAATTTTTTTTGTTTAAACAAATCTTACATTTTAGATGATAGGTTTTATATTTCTGATTATATATTATATATTTTATATATCTGATCTTCGGGTAGTAAGGTTGTAGTACGAATTTGCAAATTGTATAAAACAATATATATAAAATTATAATTGGATTACACTGAATTACATTACACAAGGTGGTTGTGTAATTTAATTCAGTATATTAAGTATATAACCGGAAAGAACCCGAAATCATATCCCAAACTTTACAACACATTCAATTTCCACATTCCCTTTTCATAACCGTGAATTATGCCACTTTTACTATTACCACCAGAAATTAAAACAAAAAGCTTGAAAATTAAAAAAAAAAATAAAAAAAGGCAGAAATATTTCTTGAATGACTTTCCCATTTATAACTTGGTGGACAGAAAGCCCTTCGGTCGATATCCCAGGACAAACAAACCTTTACTTTATTGTATATACTCAATATTTGTAAAATTGTAATTGACTGAATAAAGATATTTCTATATAAAAAAAATCGTTGTTGTTACAATATTTTTAAATCAAATGAAACTCAAGGATCAACTCATCAAATAATCCTTAATTTCATCCATTTTAATATACGAAAAACAACAGCATTGCCGAAATAAATAACAGTGTTTCCAGTAATGACAAAGGTGAAAAACCGATCCGTGATTGTTATATAATGTGTTTATGCACGTCCGAAAATTCAAGGTGATTTTGGACACACACACACATACACAGAGAGTAATTAAACTTGACATTGTCCGCTTCTGGGCGTGCGTGAAAATAAATCGGTCAGTTAGTTTTTCTTTTTATGTAATGCGTGTGGTCAGTGAACCGCAATAAACGGTTGCTGAATTTGAATAACGCAAATGGACTTTCTAGTTTTTTTTTTTATATACAGGGTCGCGCAAGATTCCGATGAAATATAATATCTCAGTTATTTAGAAATTTATAAAAAATATTACTGACATAATTTATAGCTACTGTAAAACTTTACATTTTAAAATTAGTTTCATATATACAGGGTGTCCAATAATCACGTAACGTATCAAATATATGATTTTTTAAATGGAATACTATGTTTTTTATGTCGATTTTAGATTCTACGCTTGAAATGAATCATTTTTTATATACGGTTTATTAGGTCAATTTTTAATATTTTAAAAGTTATAAACAATTTAATGTTGAAATCAATAGAAGTTTACAGCCTTATTTATCAAAATTGAAAAACGATGTAAACTTTCTGTTAACGCAATTTAATTGAAAAAATGCTTAATAATATAAGGAATAATCGTTTGTTACCATAAAGCAAATGTTGTGTACAGGGTGAAACAATACGCAAAATGATTTTTTTCTTTTTTCACTTAAATGGAACACCCTATATTTTTTACACTATTTCGATAGAAAATTGATTGTTCTTTAATTTTTGTATAATAAACTATACCCCTATCTGTTATCATTTTTTAATAATTTCAATTCAAAGTACAAAATTATAAGTTTCGCTTATAATCTATAATTTAAGTAGGCTATAATTAAAACAAATGCAATTCATAATCGTTTTCTGGTATTTAGTAACATACTTACTTCCTAACCTAAAACGATATTCAAATGACAATCGATATTTAAAGGCGCATGCAAAATATAAAGAAAATAGTTGCTCAACGATTATTTAGCGAGTTATAATGGTTATTGGGACATATTTTTTAAGAAAAAAATTGTAAAATGTTTGAATGCTATTGAATTAAAACAAAAATGTGAATGTGTGAAATAAATACATAAAAATGTTAACAAAATATAATGATATAAATATTTTATTATTTCACTTAGTATCTATTTTCGGTTTTTCAGTCAACATGAATTGTTTAAATAAATCAATTTAAGAAGCATATAGAAATATTTTAAATATTTTTCGAATAATAACCAAATAATATAGTTGTTGTTAGTTTTTAACAATTAAATTAATCATTTATTGAAGAAGTATGTTTAACTGCACCAGTGTTACAAAATATAACGTAAAATGTACTTTACTTACTAATTATAATATTAAGCGTTGAAAGTTACTAAATAAATCAGTTGTTCTGGCGCGGCCTACTTTGGTTAAAAATTCTATACCAAATTATTTAATCAAATGCAATTTTGGAGAATAAATTGATGATAATAATAGGAATCGTAAAATCTGTTTAAAAAAAAAAATTATTAAAATTAACATACCTTAATAGAAAAAATATCTTCCAACCCATTCCTGGTGAATCGAAAACCAACTCACCTCCACCACTCACTAATTACCACTTGTTCATTAACAAAAATAAATCGCGTTTTTAATTATTAATAATTTCTAACGTTAAAAATTAAACCGGAATAGTGAACACTGCGCGTTTTCGGACGACTGAATCGAAATACAAGAGCGCAATTATCGCAAATCAAGAAGAAAAAAACGATGGATGACTCACTCCGAGAACGCATTCCTGAGATAAGAAGATTCGTTGTACCTGGATCCTGGCGCACAGCCAAGAACCTATTTAAATTGTTGTATTTTCAATATTATCGCGTATTAAAATAATTACAGCTTAATATTTATTTACTTTTCTATTAAATTCTCATTTATCCCGTGGTAAAAAATATGTATGAATTATGGTGTATTTTAATTAACACACTTGATTATTCATTTCACTAAATTATTTTATATTTGTGTTCGCGTAACTTTCACAACTAAATAAATTAGTTGTTCTGGCACGGCCTACTTTGATTGTAAATTCAATACCAAATTTTTATTTGAGATTAAATATCTCAAAAACGGTAAACCGTAACTATTTAATATGTTATATAAAAATGAAGATTTTCTATTAAAATAACATAAAATATATAGCCAGAACAACTAATTTATTTAGTTGTGAAAGTTACGCGAACACAAATATAAAATAATTTAGTGAAACGAATAATCAAGTGTATTAATTAAAATACATCATAATTCATACATATTTTTTTACCACGGGATAAATGAGAATTTAATAAAAAAAAGTAAATAAATTTTAAGCTGTAATTATTTTAATACGCGATAATATTGAAAATACAACAATTTAAATAGGTATGTTCTTGGCTGTGCGCCAGGATCCAGGTACAACGAATCTTCTTATCTCAGGAATGCGTTCTCGGAGTGAGTCATCGATCGTTTTTTTCCTTTTTGATTTGCGATAATTGCGCTCTTGTATTTCGATTCAGTCGTCCGAAAACCCGCAGTGTTCACTATTCCGGTTTAATTTTTAACGTTAGAAATTATTAATAATTAAAAACGCGATTTATTTTTGTTTATGAACAAGTGGTAAATTAGTGAGTGGTGGAGGTGAGTTGGTTTTCGATTCACCAGGAATGGGTTGGAAGTTATTTTTTCTATTAAGGTATGTTAATATTAATAATTTATTTTTAAACAGATTTTACGATCCCTATTATTATCATCAATTTATTCTCTAAAATTGCATTTATCAATAAATTACTTTCGCAATAAATAAATGCGATTTTCGCAAGACTAAAGTAGGTATACATTAGTTCTAAATTCATTAATGAAGATTTGCTAGTTTGTTTTGCGATTCCTATTCTTTTAAATCGTCCACATCGCAAAAATTATGTTTAACAATAAATTAATTTTGTAACAAAGAAAACATTTTTTTTTTCGTAAATTTTTAATCATTTTCATCACTTAACCCGCGGTGAAATATTTTTGAATAATCTTTGAAATTTTCCAAAAAACTAACACTTGTTTTTTTTCTTACAAAATGTTATAATAAATGGAAGATGTGCCGTCCCTTGCTCGAATACGCTTCTATCCTATTCCATAATCCCCGCCCCGCAGTCCTAAATAATCTTGCAGTTGCAGAGCGCTCTTCACACATTCACATTTTTTTTAATTCAATAGCATTCAAACATTTTACAATTTTTTCTTAAAAAATGTGTCCCAATAACCATTATAACTCGCTAAATAATCGTTGAGCAACTATTTTCTTTATATTTTGCATGCGCCTTTAAATATCGATTGTCATTTGAATATCCTTTTAGGTTAGGGAGTAAGTATGTTATTAAATACCAGAAAACGATGATGAATTGCATTTGTTTTAATTATAGCCTACTTAAATTATAGATTATAAGCGAAACTTATAATTTTGTACTTTGAATTGAAATTGTTAAAAAATGGTAACAGATAAGGGTATAGTTTATTATACAAAAATTAATGAACAATCAATTTTCTATCGAAATAGTGTAAAAAATATAGGGTGTTCCATTTAAGTGAAAAAAGAAAAAAAAAATAATTTTGCGTATTGTTTCACCCTGTACACAACATTTGCTTTATGGTAACAAACGATTATTCCTTATATTATTAAGCATTTTTTCAATTAAATTGCGTTAACAGAAAGTTTACATCGTTTTTCATTTTTGAAAAATAAGGCCCCAATCTTCCATTGATGTCAACCTTGAATTGTTTATAACTTTTAAAATATTACAAACTGACCTAATCAACCTTATGTCAAAAATGATTAATTTTAAGCGTAGAATCTAAAATCGACATAAAAAATATAGCATTCCATTTAAAAAATCATATATTTGATACGTCACGTGATTATTGGACACTCTGTATATATGAAGCCAATTTTAAAATGTGAAGTTTTACAGTAGCTACAAATTATGTCAGTAATATCTTTTTGTAAATTTCTAAATAACTGAGATATTGGACTTCATCGGAATCTTGCGCCACTCTGTATATATATATATATATATATATATAAAATAATTAATAACATGCCCATTGAATACATACTTTCCTTTTTGGCCTATAAATAATTATAAAATCTTATATAATGGGAGTTAGGTTTATGAGATATAAACCCAACTCCCATTATTTATATATATATATATATACATCTTTATTTCTGAAGTTGTACATAGATTTTTTACACGTAATATTACTAAAATGTTTTAACTAATCACTTGAGACTCAAATTGAATATAAAAACAAGTGGAAATTTTCGAAAATACATTCCCTTTTCATGGTTGATAAATACATGAGTCAATGTCTATCGACCATCGGTCTTTCTGCCTATCTTTGTTCTGTTCTTGCCGTTTTCTTTATCATGATTGCTATCGTCCTTGTCTATATGCCCCTTTAAGATTGGTGAAATAAATTGATGAATTGCTAATGGAGGTTTTGTAAGTTTTCGATGAAGCGAGAGATACAGAGATTGGTTGATTTTTAATAATTTATTTATATTTATTTCATACAATATGAACTACGAATGTCTAAATATTAAAACGATTAATTGAAAATAATTAATAAATTATTTCCTCTCTGAACAGAAAGACCCATGATCGATGACAGACTACTAACACAATTGTACATATTTTTATAATATTTTTTTGTTGTCATACTGTCTGAATGAATAAAGATGTTTGTATATATATATATATAGAGAGAGCTTTTTTTATCAGTAAACATTTTCCTACAAGAAATTCGACTTTTTCTTCATTTGTATACATTTTCAAGGAAATATTTCACACAATTTTAAGTTTAGCGTTTGACATGTATGTTTAGTTGCTTGTAACACAACATACATTAATTGGTTCAATGCGTTTCAATCATATTTTTATCAGTATCTACAGGGGAAATATTTACTGTTACAAAAAGCTCTCTGTATATATATTTCCTTTATTATTATAAAGTAAAAAGATTATTATTTTCTATAACTGAAAATGTTATTGCTGATTATAATTTCGAAGACAATTTTTAGTTATACAAAGTAAAAATGATTTAATAATTATAAACAAGCAAGAATAGTCATATTCTGCCTTAACACCTGGACAGTTCCTGCCTTAAGCTACTCATTTGGGGTGGTTAAGTGGTTTGGAAAAACTGGATTTTATGACGCGAAAACTACTAAAAAAAGTTCAGGTGTCACCAACCTAAATCTGCAACAGAAGCTTTAATTTCTAAGTAAGTATACGTAGAAATGAAGGTGGACGCGGCTTAACCAACAGAAGCCTTAATTTCTGAGTAAGTATACCTAGAAATGAAGGTGGACGCGGCTTAACCAACAGAAGCCTTAAATTCTGAGTAAGTATACCTAGAAATGAATGTGGACGCGGCTTAAGCAACAGAAGCCTTAATTTCTGAGTAAGTATACCTAGAAATGAAGTTGGACGCGGCTTAACCAACATAAGCCTTAAATTCTGAGTAAGTATTATTTGTTCTACTGGGATCTTTTTTGGTAAAATCGAATATTTAAATCCTTTCTTTAATACATCAATTTCTTTTTCATTAAATGTACTATTGGATTTGTTGTGTACTAAAATTTGGGTTAAATCTTCTAATTCCTTATTATCGTTTGTAATTGCTTCTTCTTTTCTTTTAATTAAAGAATCAAGTTTATTTTTTAAAATATTTGTTTTCTTTTGTAATTTCGTCTTTATGACATCATTTTTTTCTAAAAGTTTTTTATCCTATATTATTGGCGAAATATTATTTGATAATTTTAAATGCAATTCGTAAGCTTTAACTTCCAAAATATTTCTTTTTTGATGAAGAAATGAAATTTCATTTTTCATAATTTTAATTTTAAATTCTTTAATTAATTTATCTTTTTTATTATTAAATCTTCCTACCTTAAGGGCAGAACAATAGATCTTACAGGTCGCAGTTCACATGAAGCTAATTTACGTCTCACTAGCCCCGTATAACCTATATATAACCTATAACCTTAACTTTTGTAAATTTTGGGAATACTTTTTTTTCCTTATGCATTCTTGGAGAAAATATATGTCACCTCAAATAAGTCTAATTTTTGTTAAATATTTAAAGAATCTGTTAAATTCTGTTGATCAGGGAGCCATATTTTCTAATCTTCTTTATGTTGGTTGTGGAGACTTTAATTATTTAAATAAAAATACTTGTCCTTTTTTGTTGTAAATAATTCTGCTCGACTTTGAAATCTTGTTTGAATCTCATTTAGTTGATTCTGCTTTTTACTTATATTCGCAGTCTAAGCAGACTTTGAAATCTTGTTTGAATCAGATTTAGTTGATTCTGCTTTTTACTTATATTCACAGTCTAAGCAGACTTTGAAATCTTGTTTGAATCAGATTTAGTTGATTCTGCTTTTTACTTATATTCACAGTCTAAGCAGACTTTGAAATCTTGTTTGAATCAGTTTTAGTTGATTCTGCTTTTTACTTATATTCACAGTCTAAGCAGACTTTGAAATCTTGTTTGAATCAGTTTTAGTTGATTCTGCTTTTTACTTATATTCACAGTCTAAGCAGACTTTGAAATCTTGTTTGAATCAGATTTAGTTGATTCTGCTTTTTACTTATATTCACAGTCTAAGCAGACTTTGAAATCTTGTTTGAATCAGATTTAGTTGATTCTGCTTTTTGCTTATATTCACAGTCTAAGCAGATTTAGGTTTATTATAATTTATAGAAAATCGATAGCCATTTTCTGAGGCTTAGCTAGATGTTTATGATTGTAAATATTGTAATATAATTTAATGTATCTCTCAGAAATAAAGATTTTCTATATCTATCTATATATATATATATATATATATATATATGGAAAATCCACTTGAAATATGATACTTACTTGGATAACGATCATATTATGTTTGAACGTTATCAATTATGTTTTTAAATAATCACGATCATGTGTATTTTTTCATTGTGAATAATTAAGTTGTTAAAAAAACCGTAGTTTATTATTATTATTATTATTATTATCATTTCAGTTATGAGTTCAAATGTGTCACGTGAAATTATTTAATGACGGCGTTGTGTCACGTCGCTGAAATTGCAGCGTAAAACGCGGGAGCTCTTGCTTCTTTTCCCTCTACGGAAATTACCGTAATGGAATGTTACGTTCGCATAACTTGAGCACACAACGATATTATTAGAGCTAGACATGTGTTTTCGCCCATCTACTGCGTGCGTACGTTAATGTGTAATTTAAAATGTCACAACTTTAATTCCGGTGTGGGACTTTACAATGCAACATTTGATATTTGCTTCATATGGGAGAATAATAAAAATTAAAAAAAAAAATCTCACAATTTTTTTTATGAAATAAATATGAATAAATTATTAACAATCAACCAATAAAACACAGATTAGATTGAATAACTTTAAATTCTCGACTAGTTTCAGGTTATTAGCCCATTTTCAAGAGAATTTAAAGTTATTCAATCTAATCTGTGTTTTATTGGTTGATTTTTAATAATCTATTCATATTTATTTCATACAATATGAACTACCAATGTCTAAATATTAAAACCATTAATTATATTAAAGTTTTTTTATACTAAAATATTATTAGTATAAAAAAATTAATTTTAATATAATATAATATAATATAATATAATATAATATAATATAATATAATATAATATAATATAATATAATATAATATAATATAATATAATATAATATAATATAATATAATATAATATAATATAATATAATATAATATAATATAATATAATATAATATAATATAATATAATCGGTGTTATTCTGTAAGAGAAAAGTTGAGTTTAATATGTACGTTAAATTTTATTATCAACTTTTTTAATAGATATACCAGTTTACAATACAAGAAATGAACACTTTTGGTATTGTATAAAACAAAAGTTATTAGTGATATTGGCATGAATTTTATATATTGATAATGTTGAGATTGTCGTGATCCGCAAAGAAAATAGATAGGAGTGTGTGTATTCTTTTGTGTCTTGTAACGTTTTATTAAAAATAAAATTATATAAAGAACTTCTATTAAATAAAAATGATTTGAAAATAATTAATAAATTATTTCCACATTTAGCTCTGTGACTATTGACTTACTTAGAATGAATACTGTTTTTTATTTATAAAGAACTTCATCTCTTTATTCTCTTACACAAAAACTACTGGATAACTCTAACACATACAATGTTAAAAATGCAGTTTTTCCAAAGTTTAATCCGCATAACGTTATATTATGACACTTTTCGTTTTTAAGATTATTGTTTGCAAAACATTGATAATGATCACATGTTAATAAATAAATAAATAAGTGAAGAAAAGTGTACAAAGTGTTTTCATACATATAATGTGAATTTAATTAATAACGTAAACGTTAAACTTAACATTTTCCATACGGAATAGCCCCGAATGTTTACAATAAAAAAAAAATATATATTTATTGGTAAAAGCGATTCATACAATTTATTTTATACTGAAAATGAATTCCCTCTTGTAATCACAAAAAAAACTTTTCACCATGATTCTTCTAATATTCAGGACGACATTATTGAATTCCTTCTCTCTCTGTTTTTTTTTTTTTTTTCTATTTCCCGGCACTACTTTCAGATCAAAGTAATGTGACGTAATATAATGGAAGGGTCGAATTAGGGCTCGGCTATCTCTAAAATAGTGTTTCCTGTCGTGGTCGCTGACCCTGACAATCGAATTAATTAAACCATTAGCAGTATTCCCGATATCTCCTTCTTTTCTAATCAAACGCCGCATGGCTTCCAATTGTCTGCCGTAATTTATCGTCAGCTTACGTATTAACAATAACCTCGGCGTGCTCGGAAAATACATCACCGGGAAGCAATCAGATTTCTGTTTTAACGGATTTGTCGAAAGCGCGAGTTGTGTATAAATGAAGAAATAATCACGCAAGCGCCATTTTTCAAATAATTTTATGTGTGAACGAAGAGTTTATTGTTGGGTGTTATAATTTCTATTGCGATTAAATATATTAAAGGGTTCGATAGCTAATTTATATACAAAATTTAGTTAATCATATTAAATAAAAATGATTTGAAAATAATTAATAAATTATTTCCACATTTTCTATTTATATTTAGTTAATCATTGAAAATATATGTTAAGTGGTAAAAATTGTAACTCTGTATATATATTATTATATATATATATACAAGGTGTATAGAAAATGAGTGAAAAGCTTTAGGTAGCGTGACTCTTTGACTAATTCTTAGATAAAAATATTAACGAAAATAAGTCCTTCCTTAAGCCTCACGGGCCACTTAAAAGAACTATACATTTGGCAACGCTGGATCAAACAAGTGTGTATTTATCCTGTTTATAACTGCTACATCATCCGCTGGAGGTGTTGCATACACCTTTTCTTTTACAAACGAGCGTGCGTCGTTGCCAGATCTATTTTCATTAAAAGAATGCTTCTGATGAAGTTATAAAATTGTAAAAATATCCAATTTATTAATCATTTACATCAATGGAATTATACACGTGTCTAATTGATTGTTAATGCTATTGATTTTTTACAAAATATTTAAAAAAAACAATACTAATTTATAGTCACATGTTTAAAATTCCGAAGACCTCGTGAGCCTCAATGAAGAACCATACAACATTTTTTTATTTGGATTTTTTTATTAAAAATTAATTAATGAATCGAGTTACCCGAAGGTTTTCACTCATTTTCTGTACACCTTGTATATATAATATATCAACCAATCTGTGTTTTATTGGTTGATTTTTAATAATTTATTCATATTTATTTCATACAATTATTTTCAAATTCATTTTATTTATTTTTTGACTCTATTTGTATAACATGAACTAAATTAAACAAAAAATATATTTTATTGTAAAAATATATATATTCTTCTTTTTATTTAATATTATTTGTCCTTTTAAAATATTTCCGATCGAGTTTAAAGTGGGTAAGGAACGTACCGAGAGAACCTGTTCGAATGGTCGGGATCTTTTACTTCCCACGTCGGATTAAATGAAAAATTCTTACTTTGGCTTTCGCCATCGCGAAGGCGATTTTTATAAAAATCCTCTTTTTGGTCACGCCGTTCGCCGGCGGAAGGAAATAAATAAAATCACAAAGGAAATAACGGCGCAGTTGGAAGTTGTAATAACATGCAGACGACGACGACGAAATTTGATGCTTGTTTATGCGAAGTGAAAACGGCATTCGGGTTGGTTGGAAATATTTATAAACTTCAATCAAGCACAATAATGTTTTATACTTAGATATTAGAATTGATAACCGTTTGTTATAATGAAATCAAGAAATTTCTTGAAAATGGCATCTAGCCGAAACCAGTCGAAAATATAACAAAATTTTAGTAAAACAAAACCAAGTGATTTCATTATAACAAACGGTTATTAAATATGTTTTACCAAGTGATAAATGAAAAAAAGGTATACAATATATTAGAATTGATGATTTAAATCAGTGAAACAAAAAAAAAAATACGTGTAAACTTCTATATAACACATTAAAAATACTTTAACCTAGTCGCAGAAATAAAACTCCGCAAGCTTATTCGCTAAAAAAAAAATGTTGTGCGGAAAAGGTTGGGACGAAATCAAATTCCCGGCTCCCTCCGCCTCTTACTATCTCTCTCTATATATATATTTTTCGGGGAAAGCAAAATTAATTCAATGCGACGCCGTTACGATGGAATTACGTTCCACGTTGGCCCTGATTGAAGGCGATGGAACGTATTTACGGAATTAAGAAGAAAGTGGGCGATAATCCCACGGAAGGAGTGAACCGGCGGCAAAAAGGAGAAGGTCTATATCTTGTTACAAGAAAATTGCATAAAGCGCCTTATATTTTTTTTTTCAGAAATTTTCAAGTGGGCTCGCTTTATCGTCGACGTTGATTAAAGGAGAAGTCAGATTGGGAGAAGAAGAGGAAAAAATGAGATATTAAATTATGCGGAAAGGAGGATTTTCTGAGATCGAAATTAAAGTTAATTGTAATAATATATACATATTAATAGTTTAAAAAATACACTTGGTTTGTTTCACTAATTGTTTTATTTCCTCCGACTAGTTTCGACTCACGTCATTCTCAAGAAGTGTACATATATATATATACAAAAACATGGATATTTTAATATAAACACATACTTTGTTTGCTGATTTCTTATTGTGGAAAACAAAGTGAAAATCTTATGATTGAAATGATTTTACAAACTTGTAAAAAAATATAAATTCTTTAATTTTGTCGGCGTTAACTTGGTGGTACATTTTCAATATAGTATATAAAGAAAACAAAATTACTTTAAATAGAAAAGAGTATTCATTCACTTGGTCACAGTTATTTAATATACAAAATTACTTCGATCCAAGTGGTATAAAAAAATATATAAAATTCGCAACTGTATGAATTGAACCTACTTTTTTTTATTGCACAGAATATGATTTAAAAATGATATTCTCCATCGAGAAAATTGTTACAATTGAGTAACTGTTTGAATCAATTGCAGTTTTTTTCTATCATCGACTAAACTATTATATAAACCACCTACTGTGATCCGTTTAGGACGCAGTACGGCACTGAGCGCCCTTACTGTAGGATATTTTTCCCGATTATATTATTATAATAAAACACTTTTTTAACTTTGTTTGTATAACAGAATTTTTTATTTAGTCATTATCAAACTAAAAGTATGATAATAAGTTTGACTTTTAGTTTGATAATGACTAAATATAAAATTATGTTATACAAACAAAGTTAAAAAGTGTTTTATTATAATATAACACAATGTATAACGAAGTAGAAGCCTCAGTGATTAGTGATTATATTATTGTTTTTTTTAATAAATAATGAGCTAGTCGGACACTCTCGTGATCATTTTTTATGTATTCGAATATTATATAAAATTCAGAGCTGTATGAATTAAACCTACTTTCTTTTTAGTGCTGACATCTATTGCTCAGGTTATGATTTAAAAAAAATAACAATTTCCGACGCGAAAATTGTTCTAACAATTGATTGACTGTTCGAATCCTTCCAACTTCGACGACATTTTTTTAAAGGCAGTGTTGGAGTAAAATCTACGACAAGATGTATAACAGAAAGGTTGAATACATTGCAATCAACCGTTATCCACCACCTGGAGAAATTAGGGTAAGTCAGAAAGTTAGGAGTATGGGAATCTCAGTGAACGTAATAAAGAAGGTCGCATTTTTATCAGGATTTTAACAGGCGATTAAAAATAAATCATAAATCATCTACGAGAATATAGTCCGTAAAAAACAGTGGCTTGATAAGGATGAACAATCTCTACCAGATCCGAAAGCAAATATCCATGGAAAAAAAATGTTATTGTGTGTATGGTGGAAATAATTTACCATGATTTGTTGAAGCCAAATTTAACAATTACTACGGATAGATATGTTGAGCAGCTGCAAAAGTTTAAGAAAAACTTCATGAAAAGCGTCCTGCACTCGTCAGTCGCAAAAATGTCATTATCCGCACGATAATGCGCGACACATACAGCAAAGATTGTTCAAAAAAAAAATTGAGCTTGGATGGTCTGTTTTACCACATTCTCCTTACTCCCCGGATCCTGCCCAGCTAGCTAGATTATTCTTCATCATAAATTCATAACAGGACAGAAAGACCTCTGGTAGATGGCACAGAACTAACACCTACATGTATTGTAATTATTTATATTGTTAAAATTATCTGTATAGTCTGAATAAAGATATATTTATATATAAAGGGTGTCAAATTATAAGTGAATCATTTACTGGCACTACAAATATGCAACATTAAAGATAGAAATTGAAGGTGGACACTCCATGTTTTAATCTTAATTATTTTTAACTTCAATATTTAAAAACTACATCCACCAGGTGACTTCCTTTTTTTCTTTCTTTCTTTCTTTCTTTCTTTCTTTCTTAATCTTATCCTCTTTTACCCGTATTGGGTGCCGAGGGACTTCCATTTCTACCGATGCATATATGACCATTGGGATCAATGATCGCATCAATATTAATATATGCGCGCGATGAATCATTGGCTGGCACATTTCAGCCAGAATCTCAGCAACAGCTTGTCAATAAAATTGCTTACAATTAAAATCTTTAAGGAGAAAATTAAGGTATTCCTTCGTAGTGTCATCATGATTTGATATGAATTATCTCTTATGGTTTCAACAAAATTGAGCTACTTGCCACAACGAAGGAATTCATTTGTTTTCCCCTAAAAGATTTTTAAACGTGAGTAATCATAATAATATGCTTCTAATAAAATTGTTTCAATATGAATCATTTTGTATGGTTACAACAAGATGGTGCTGCATGTCAAAACAAAGCAATTCATTTATTGTATAAATACGCACCGGTGTTTCTGATTTTGTTCTTCTAAATATGTGTCGATTACATTTCTTTTTCTTTTAAATTGTGTGAATTTCAACAATCAATCGACGAATATTTCAACAGGAATGTTAGAAATGATCGTTTCGCTTTTAATTCATTCAACATTTATAATTCCATTACAAACGTAATGGGATTAACGTGAAAGTGTATGCAGATTACGCCACGTCTGGAATGTTTAAATTGTAATCATGGTTTAACGCTGGTGTTGGCTTAAATAAATACACTCTCAAAACGGAATTTCGCAAATAATTAATTTTCGCATGTATTTACGCGCGTAATTACTTTCGGAATCACTGCTTCCGTCGAGGTGCATCTCCTAAATTAATAAAGAATATCATTTTGTTAAAAAAAAGTAGCATGTTCCACGAGCAGGGTAAGGGAAATATATATTTTTTCCCACATGATGATTTGCGCAAATTAATCGATGAATGGTAGGATTTTTGTATTTAGGATATTAGAGTTACAGGCAATACAGAATATTGTAGGAAGGGGTAGGTTATCAGAACTATTGGAAAAATATTTACTTAAGTCTGGGATATGTGTGAGATTTTAGTACACCCTTTATTTATGTACTCAAAATAAAATACAAAAACAAAACATTATTTGTATTCGTAAACTTCTACATTTTTATTTATTTATTTATTTTAATAAAACCCCCTTTCATTCCGAACCAGCCAACCCTATCGATTTCCTTCGCGAAGATCCGTAATGCTCGACATAAATACCGCTTCATTTTGAGGTGCACTGTACTCGCAGAAGTGCACGCTCGCGCTGAATGTGTGGCAGTTATATTTATTCGAGTGCCGTTACGTGTAGTACTACATATGGAATGCATTTAAGGTCGCAACTTCAAAGGTATATCGCTGCCGGTTTAAAGCGCCATTAATTACATTCTGGATGGGCGGGGGATGGAAGCTGTTGAATTGCCCATATCGATTATGATTTAATATCACCCACAATCAAACGTATCACGTATGTTCCTCGGGTAGTAATAAACGCCTACGTAATATCGCTTAGAAACTATTTGTGGTGTTGCGAGCGAAACACGATGTTGTTAATATTAAAAGGGGATTCAAAAAGGAAATTGTTTCGTTTGAGGGATTTATTATGGGTGATTAAATATCTTAAATCAAATAAATAATAATAATAAGTGGCGTATTTTTGATAATAAATGGAAATTGCTTGTGACGGTAACGCATGCAGTGTTAGTCATGATATATTTTGTTGCGTTTGTCAATGAAATAAAGAGAACGAAACATACAACCTTCCAACGAAAATGTTTTAGTTGTATTATTTTAGAATAATTGTTTACCTGAAACAAATAAAAAAATAAAAGACAATACTACATCTTAAAATAAATGAAAGACAACGCAAGCGCCATCTTTGGTCTAATTTATTGTAGCATCGTCAAAGATTTGGGATCGAGAATCATTGGGTGCGTTCAAGGAAATTTTAGACATGTAGCGCTGTTCCCTGAATACGGACGCTCACGAAAATATGGCGGTTTTGTTCACAGCTGTATGGCTTGAAAAGCGATCCAGCCGAAAAAATGTATGCTTTACCGCTTGGTAAAGCGCTGCAGCGCCACACATAAAGCGGTACCGTTCAGCGACACCGCTTTCGCAAAGCGCTTCAGTGCTATACATAAAGCGGTACCGCCTACGTAAAGCGCTGCGGCGCTACAATTCCATGAAAGCGCCCATTGTTTCGTCCACTAAAGGAAGTTGAGAACTTCTCCTGTTTATAATAATAATAATAATACTTTTATTTATCACAGAAAAAATGCAAAATAAAATGTCATGAATGTAGGCGAAGTTCAGTCAGATTAAACTGTTACTGATCTTCCACTAAACCTAGGAATAATGAAATTTAAGTATAATTACAACATGTGAGATAATGTACAAACATATTTCGACGTGAATAATCCCGAAATGATTTTGTAAATTCAAAGCTCATTACGTACAGGAAACGAAATTCAGTGGCTGAACATTTTATTAAACACTACATCTGTTGAAAACGTAAAACTGGCGATTATAATTTTTATAAATCGATCCTAAGACGACGTGCATTCAAATTGCCGCCCATAAATCACGAGTTTCGCGCAAAACAATCCCCTAAATCCCCCCTCCGCTAAAACATTTCTCATTCAGATAATAAGCCTCATTTCACACCACTAGAAAAAAAAAATATATTTATATTCAATAAATCCATTTTTACGACCGCCCTTTACACAGAAACACGACATATTTATTTCAAATATAATCACATTACCCGTGAATAACGCGCCCTCCTCCGCGGGAATTATGATCATTACGAGAGCACACCCCGGGAATTATCACGTGATCACGAGCGGTCTCATTGTTTCGGTTATCGGGGCCTCCCCGGTTTTTAGCGTTCCGGGAGCGTTCCGGGGGTGTAATTTAAGGATGCCGAAAAGGGATGTAGTAGTAACTAAGACAACAGGCCCGCGACCCTCGCCGCAATTTCCTATTAGGAACATTTCCAGCTCGAGAGGAATCGTGTTTTATTAGGTGGATATACGATCGCATTCAAGTACCCATTGTTGGTGTGTAGACACACACACACAAGTAAACACACATGTTGTTCGAATAGACCACCACTACAATGGCCGTAATGTGTCATCCCCTCGTCGTTGGTTTGATTGGTTAATTTTGAATGGGATTGATGGTGTCGTTGTTGGAATTCAGTAGCTACAAATTATGTCAGTAATATTTTTTTCTAAATAACTGTGATATTGGACTTCATCGGAATCTTGCGCCACCCTGTATATACAAGGTGTACAGAAAATGAGTGAAAAGCTTTAGGTAATAAGTCACACGGTCCTTATTTGGATTTTCTATTAAAAATTAATTAATGAATTGAGTTACCTGAAGGTTTTCACTCATTTTCTGTACACCTTGTATATATATAACTACTGTAGTAGACAATCGTTACTTATCATTTCTTCGAAATACTTTTTCACATCTTTTGGAAAACGTATCGCTTAATACAAGAATAAATATGATATTACAACAAGATGGTGTTCCATCTCACAATATCCCAAATGAACAAATAATAAATCCTTTTCACCTGAATATCATTAATAATCTCGTAGCGTGTACCTGTTGAGAGAAGAGAAAGAACGAGGTTAATGCGAGTTTGTCACGATAATTGCGGAATTTACGGAATGCGCGCCGCCGTATCCCAAGGTTTCTTCAATTAAATCGCGGAATCAAGTGAAATTTCTGCATTATGAATGGGCGAATATGATAATGCGGTCCGTATTGTGTGTGTTGTGCCTGATTGTAATGGGCGCTGCTGATACGAAACGCAGCGGGGCGCAACATGCATTACAGACTATGATGAGGTCCGCTGAAAATTAATTGGAAATATATCAGACAGTCGAAATCCTAATATTGGATAAACATACGCGAGAGGGAAATTTGCGTGTTTATTCTAGCGATTTATTGGAGATGGATGATAGGATGAAATTGTAAAAATAATAATAAAATGTAGAAATATATATATATATATATATATATACAAAATTTCATTTGTTTTCATTCACCCATTTGAAAGTTATGATTTTTTTCGAAACGTCAATTTTTCCAAAAATATTTAAATATTTCAAATGTAATTGCAAAAAAATAATAAAATGTAGAAAAAAATATATTAACAAAATTTCATTTGTTTTGAATCACCCATTTGAAAGTTATGATTTTTTGTTTTTTCGAAACGTCAATTTTTCCAAAAATATTTAAATATTTCAAAAATTATTAGGTTTAGGCGTATATACATACTATAAAAGTTAACTTATCTGAAAAAAAAATATATGGGGTATTTCATTAGAACAAAAAATATAACTATGATACGCCATGCTTTTATGGGACACCCTGTATATCTGAAACTAATTTTAAAATATTGTCCAAATAGATTTACATAGGCCTGCGAAAGCCGATTTTGAAGAAAATAAACAATTTAGCCGTAAAGCTGCTCGGCGCGCATGCTGAGTATTTTATAAAGGCCGCGTTTAACCGTGTGAAAATCCGTCCAGATTAGAAAGGACCAATAACCCACGCCAATAAATAATTTAGAAATTTCAAGAATCTTATGACTTCTTCAGAAACATTTTTAATATACATGAAAAATATAATATGAAAATAATCATAAACCAAACAATTCTAGGAAAATGTTTTACTCTTAGAGAGTCTGTGCATTTGATATATACTTAAATAAGTATATATATATATATATATATTAAATACTTATTTAAGTATATATCATATTCGCAGACACTCTAAGTATAAGTATATATATTAAGTACTTATTTAAGTATATATCAAATGCGCAGACACTCTAAGAGTAAAACATTTTCCTAGAATTGTTTGATATATGACTCCACAATAATTCATATACATTGATGAACAAAAACAAAAGATAAAGTATACAATTCTAAAGATCTACACGATATAGAAGTTACGCTTATGAAATATCAGAAATAACCGTCGACAAATCAATTAATTTTAAATGGTACTTAAATTTGCGAAATGATGAATTATAAAAGATAAAATTGGGCGAAGAACAAATCTAGTTACATGTTTTTAACATTCGATTTATAGAGCAGTATCGGGTATAATAAAAATCTTCATGAAATATTTTGATATGTCTTGTTTTAGATGGAATATTAAATTCAAATAATTATGTTTTTATTATTTTCTTTATAATGTTAAAATACGCTATATTGTTGTTATCTTGTATATTGTCTTGTAATTGGAAAATCTTTGTTTCCTGTTGGGCAATAAATATTAATATTATTATTATTAATAATAAATTAATTTAACGAGATTAGTGGAATTTTAATGATAATTTATTCTGAATTAAAGCCGACGCAAGCGCCATCTTTTGCCTAATTTCAAGTGGCATCTTCAACGATTTGGATCTACAAGGTAGACGATCGAAAATCATTGCTTCGTCCTCTAAAGGAAGACGAACTTCTCCTGTTTACGAGAACAGTAAACGAAATAGCTGAACATTTCTAACTATTCTATTTTTCTAGTCTCAACTTTTGTATTCGATTATTATTACTTTTAATTAGATGGTTGGGCAATTAGGCGTGCAACCGTGGTGATATTTTCCGAATCGGAGGAATTTACCTCAATCGGCATTCGCAGTGTAATTTATCGATTGCAATTTGTCATGTCGAAAGGTTGATGTTAGGGGGGGAAAGGCATCACTGATTATGTTGATTGAGTCAAGCCGGAGTAAAATACGTCAGTGACCTTTACACGGAGAGAGAGAGAGAGAGAGCGAGAGAACATTCGCGTTGATGTGTGGTGTCATTGTGGGGCCTTAATTAAATTACATTCATTTACGTTACGAAAGTAACCACCGGAAAAATTAAATCGTTACTTAACTGACTAAATTTTATGGTGGATATTGATTCATCATCAACCAGAAGGAATTTTATGGATTTTTTTGTGTATACAATAAAAAATTGTTATTTGTGGTAAATATAGCTTAATAAGAGATATATCTATTTATAAATAGAAAAGAGTAATTAATAAATTTAATAATTTTATTTAATTTATTTAAATAACTGCGACCAAGAGAATGAAACTTTATGGATAAATTTAATTATTTTATTTATTTTATTAAAACATAATACAGTAACGAAAAACAAAAGAAATGATTAATAACTTCATTTCTTTTGTTTTTCGTTACTGTATTATGTTTTAATACAAACTGAAAAATCAGAAAGTAAGAAGAGACTAGTGGAAATAGGATGCAAAAATGAGACTAACATGTAAGAAGTTGATATGGAGCAACTATGGGAAAGGTTTAAAAATATAATAAGAACGGCAGCAAAAGAAGCATGTGGGGCAACATATTTAGCAATAGGTAGAAAGCAAACGAAATGGTGGAATCAAAGAAGAAGTGGCAAAAAAGAAAGAAATGTGGAAACAATATCTGCAGACTGGAACCGAACAGAATTATGAGCTATACGGAAAACAGAGGAAGAAAGCAAAAGAAGAAATACAAAGTGCCAAATCAAAATCATGGGAAGGATTTGCAACAAAGATGGAAAAAGAAAATAAAAATCCTTTAAATGAATCTAGAATTGGCTATCGACAACATCTCGTTCTGTCTCGATAATGGTTAGTTAGTAGTTAAATAAAAATCCTTTAAATGAATCTAGAATTGGCTATCAACAACAGCTCGTTCCGTCTCGATAATAGTTAGTTAGTAGTTAAATAAAAATCCTTTAAATGAATCTAGAATTAGCTATCGACAACAGCTCGTTCTGTCTCGATGGTAGTTAGTAGTAGTTAGTATTTAATGTATAAATAAATGAAACAATACATCTAACAACAATAAATAATTCCAGCATTTTCTTTTTTCTATATTTTCTTTAAATATTAAGAGTTTTTTTTTAATACACCCCGAATTTTTACTTCTGTTTTATTTCAGAGTGTTTATGAGGAAACTTCAGTGTGAAAAAAAGGTGTTGTGGCTGGTCTTAAAAACGTTCCATACATCCAACAGGAAACGCTTTGACATCTAATCAATATCTGTCATGGTTAAAGTGAATGATCACTCTTATAAAGATTATAGGGCGCCCTTTTTTTGAATACATGAACAGGAAAAATAGCGGTTGCAACGAATTTTAACTTTTTCCCCGTGAGTTAGTTTTGCTTTTCACTGAATTACATTTTTGTTGATTTTCCTTTCTCATTAACATAATTCTTTGGATGTTTTTTTTATATTAATTTTCGTTTGGAATAATAAACAAGAATAAAATAAGTTTTATTAAATAGAAATTGAATTCGACGAATAAAGCACTAATAACCTTTCTTCACACTTTTATTTCGATTACCAAATGTACATTTCGGTCACAAAGTGACCATTATCAATGGATTAACACTATAGAAATTTGTTTATGATTTTCAACTTTTTTTAATTAGCAGTAACTCAAAACCAGTAAAGTTCTAACTTGTAATTTAATACTATATATATACAGAGAGCTTTTTTTATCAGTATACATTTCCCCTATGTATACCTGCAAAATACGCGAGTCAAATGCATTGACGTATGTGTGTTTAGTTGCCTATAACACGCAACTGAACACACATATGCCAAATAATCAACTAAACATACACACATTAATCGCGTTTGACTCGCGCTTTTTGCAGGTATACACTTCGCCTAATGTATACTGATAAAAAAACCTCTCTGTATAAATATCTTTATTCAAGGGGCTTTTACATTATATTAAGTACAGTATTGTATAGTATAATATATAATTTGAGGTTGTCCTTTCATTATATTTTTAATATTTTTTTCGTTTTATTAAATGTTTGATTTCTTTGAAAAAAATCCTGCATATATTAAGATTATTTTAATATATAATACAATATAAGCCATTGAATGTAACACGAATTAGTGATTGCCAATAAATTTATAACTATCACTCTCCACCGTAAACCGCAACTTTAGCTGATTCTTCAGATTAAGTTAATTGAGGCTATATAGCCTAAAGTTGCGGTTTACGGTATAAAGTGATAGTTATAAATATATTGGCAGTCACTAATTCGTGTTAAATTCAATGGGCTATATTGTTATATACATTAAAATAATCTTAAAATATTCGTTATTAATTTGTACTCAAATAAATGGGTTTTGAGTTCAGGTGAAGTGTTAGTATCAATAATAACACACGAGTTTGTTATTATTAATTTGTACGTTATTAATGAATTTTGCATTTTATGTATTTATATCTATTAAAAAAAATTGCTTAGACTGTGATGATAAACAATAACGTACAAGTTAAACTTAACATTTCCCTTACATAATAGCCCCGATTGTCCTTAATATATTCTAGTTGAAATAAATTCGATTTCTGTATGTTGTTATTCTTAAAACTGCAACTGAAAATAAAAAAACCGAACATCCTCAAACTGAAATAAATGGCCTTTCCGTCGCATCGCGTCGCATCGCGTCTTCCCATTTTGAACATCAGACGTCCGTAATAAACGATTGCGACAATTTTCCCTTTGTGCAAAAATCATGTGAACTTGATTGATACGAAGTCGCGCTCACAATGCCTTCCACTCCATTCAGACCAACTTGGCGCATGTATACCTAATTTCCCGAGCACAAATATTTGAATACAATACAAACTTCGTCCTCTGCAGCAGCAGCAGCAGCCCGTGTTTTCATTCATCTGGCGATGCATTAACGTTACAAACAGGAAGTTAGTTTGTCGTTATGTACAAATAAATAACATCCGACGAGGTGAAATGAAGAAAAAAAAGTTTATTTCCTATTGTGGGTGGTTTTAATGGGGGGTAATTGCATGGCTGATTAATAAAAAAATCACGATTTTGATGATAACTTATTAATCATTATTAATTATTTTTGAATCACTAAAATCCATAGTTGCATTACTTTTCACCGAGAGCAACAACTGAATTACTTATATTTTTTTATATAACACCGGCAGCGGCGAAAACAAATTCGCCAGGCAAACAAAGAATCGAATTTTCAATTTCCATCCGGAATCATTTACGAATGCGCCCTTAATAAAACATCCCCCGCACGGATAAACTGCATCGGAGCCAATTGACATTTCGAGCGCGGGTCTCCCATCAATATATGCATTAAAAGCGGATATGTGCATTGATACACAACCGGCTGGATATATCAGGTGGTGTAGTCGTTGTAAGTAGCACCGGATGGGAGATAAGCGCACCGAAATGGGGAAACGCCATCCGTGTAACGCTTGCCGGTGCATTTTGTATGGAGGATGTATCTCAAGATTGAAAATGTTTGTTATTTATTCAAGCCGGATTTTATTTGGATTTTCTCTCTATTTTTTTTTTACATTTCGTTGGTGTTGCGATTCTGCACGTCGAATAAATTCCCGGAATTGAAACAACATTCAAAACTTTGCGTGTGTTGTTTCAATTTCGTTATCACAAAGTTTATTTTAGAAATAAATTTCAAGTTCGTAACTCTTACGGTAGGGTGCGTAATTAACAGTCGAAAAGTAATATTGCGATTACCTGAAAAAATGTTTAATAAAGACATTATAAAACTACACTTTTTGAAATCATGATAAGTTCGTGAAACAAAAATGTTACACAAATTGTTTTCTTACTCTTGAAATAAAGGGTGGGGGAAGGTCAGAATTTATAAAGAGCAATTGTTAAATAACTCTTTTGTTTTTTAACCGATCTTAATGATTTTAATGTCATACAAAAGAACTAATCACGCTGAATTAAATTGTTGGCAACAATTAGAAAAAATAATTAACTTTATCGCCGCTAGGTGGCGCCAACTTAAAGTATAGATAATTTTCCCATTTTTCTTAAAAAATTCAAATGGAATGATATATTTTTCTTAATGTTAGTAGAAAGGGGATTAAAAAGTAAGTAATTTAGTGAAAACAGGAAGTCTATATCTAAATTCTATCACAAGTTAGAATTAAAAGAATTTTTAGAATCAAAAATTATTAATGTAAATTTTAAGAATTTTATGTATTAATTTAAAATAAATGAAATTATAGCTAAAATATATATCTTTATTTTAAAAAATGAGAACAATTATTATTAAAATACCGGTGACAAAATAATTTAATTTTGAATTATTTTGTCACCGGTATTTTAATAATAATTGTTCTCATTTTTTTAAATAAAGATATATTTCTTATAATACAGGTGAAAAGAGTATTAAAACTAAATGGAAAAACATTTTCAATGCCAAATTTATATCAAAATGTTGTCTTTCAAATTGTCAAATGACTCCATCGTGATATTTAATACAATCACATAATTTTATACAATTAAATAAGCAACGACATCCACTCTAGCAATAGCAGTGTATCCATTGCTGAAGTTTTTGCATTTCAGATCTAAAAAAAATATGTCTTTCCTCATTCTGGGCCTGGATTGATAAAAATAATTTTTAATTTGCTCCAAAAATAAAAATCTGAACATTCGCCAAATCATGGTGACCAAAAAAATAAGCATCCCCATCTATTCACCTCTCAAGAAAGAGTATATCCAAATAATCTAGCGCGCTTTAGAAAATGCCCCCTAGTGGTGATAAACCAATTTGAATTGGTTTATAACCACCAACAAAATTGATTTTGTTGTTTTTGTCATACATTTTATTAACCTTAAAAAGTTTTCCAATGACATTTGAAATTTTCTTTTATATATAACTTGTGATAGAATAAAGGTTTTGAGATGCGGTTTTCGCCAAATTTCTTACATTTTCACGCACTTTCTATTGATACTAAGAAAAATATATCATTCCATTTGAAATTTGTAAGAAAAATAGGAAAATTATATTCTTTTTTACTTGGCGCCACCTAGCGGCGACTGAATTACTTATTTTTATGACTGTTGTCAATTGTTTTAATCAGTATGATACTTTCTTTCGTATGAAATTAAAAGGAAAGGAGTTTAATTACGACTTAAAATCCGATTGTTCCAAATCATAAAAATAATTTCAAACGAAATCACATTTTCTCATTCGATCAACCAGATTGTTTTTGCGCGACAATACAACCTCTCCTCCATTCAGTACAAAAAAAAAAAACGAGAAACTCGAGCCGTCTCGTCTCGTCGTTTCATCGCGGGCTTTTATTTTATTGCACGTACAATAACATCCATCCAGCTACTCCTTTATTCAGTAACTCATCCCTTCGAAACAGGCACACGCGGAATTACAGTTGCACTCAAAATAAAATTTAATTAGATATAAAGCACTGTCGGACTCGGCGTCGCTACTTGCTAATTAAACCCGCTGCTCGTTTAACGGCGCCGCGTTAACGAGTTTTTTAATGGGCGCTTTAAGACGCTTTGTGTTACACACGCGCAAATAAAAACTTTTAAAATCGAGCGTTGTTCTTAAGATAAGGTTACAAATTTGTAATGATATATATATACGGGGCTAGTGAGACGTAAGTTAGCCTCATGTGAACTGCGACCTGTAAGATCTATTGTTCTGTAATGATATGTATACTATTTAAATTAAACAAAAAATGCTTTATTTGTAACATGAATAATGTTTAACAAAATTGCTTTGTTTAAATAAAAACAATTGTCCTTTCTCCTACATTTTATTTATATATAAATTTTTGTTTTTAAATATTCTGTATAAAATTATGAATGTGTTGGTTACTTTTGGGAATAAAGATGTTTTAATATATATACATATACAACATTTTCATTTTCCTGGATATTTTGTCGATGTAGTCTAGAAAGTTTAAAGTTGGGTTTATCATAATTTTAAAGGATTTTTTTTGTTGATTAATAATAAAATCGGTCGATAGCCATTTTCTGAGGTCCAACAAGTGTAAATGATTGTATGTATATGTATTATGAAATTAAATAATGTAATACTCGGAGATAAAGATTTTCAATATATAATAAAATCGCCTTTTTAAAGTTTAAAGTTTATTCATAAATTTAAAGGAAATTGTCTTTGTCGATTTTATCATTATACGTATTAATGATAAAATCAACAAAGAAAATTTCTTTTAAAATTATGACAAACCCAACTTTTCTTTGTTGAATTTATCATTATAAGTTTTAATGATAAAATCAACAAAGAAAATTTTCTTTAAAATTGTGATAAACCCAACTTTTCTTATAATTAATGGTTTTAATATTTAGACATTGGTAGTTCATATTGTATGAAATAAATATGAATAAATTATTAAAAATCATTAATATTGGTTGATTTTTAATAATTTATTCATTTTTATTTCATCCAACTTTTCTTTGTTAATTTTATCATCATACGTTTTAATGATAAAATCAACATAGAATATTTCCTTTAAAATTATTATAAACCCAAGTTTAAACTTTAAAAAGGCGTATTAAAATTATGGTTGAAATTTATTGTGAAGAAGAATGAAATCATAAATTACTGCATCCATTTCAATTTAATATTGCTAATATTAAAAAATTCCCCGTTCAAACAAAAATTAATCAAAACCCCTTTTCCGACATGAAACAAGCGCAAAGATGAAAAATAGCGCGCAACAAAAGGGCGGCTTTGTCGCCGCAAAACACACATACACGCCATTTTAAGTTTAACTACAACATCCATGCATAAACATACCGTTTTTATTCAAATAAGAGCGTCACATGCAGCAACCCCCGTCCAATTTATATAAATTTTAATAAAAACCGAAATCACCCGACATAAACCAGCGCGATGTTTTTTTTTTTTTTGCATCTCCGTCCACACAACGCTTGATGATGTGTAATCAAGACAAACAAAATTACCCACGAGGAGTAAAAAAGGACGTAACCCGCGCGGTAAAATGTAAAAATCCCGACCCGCTAAATTAACCCTTTGGGCGGAAACACCACCGTCCCGGGATTTAATAGCTGTTGTTGTTTTTAAAATTGCGCACCGCCGTGGAAAATCGTTATATCTTATTTGATTACCGCCGAAGTCGTTTCGGGGAATACTGGAAAAGTTAATTCCCATAAGTACCGGTTGAAAACGGGGGGTGGATAATGTTCGTGATTATTAAGTTCAAACGCGATATATATATTTTTTTGAGGTAATAAAATGTAATGAGTGTTAAACGGGGGATGCGATCCTCGGGTGGATATTGAAATGTTTCAATATATATGAGAGCTTTTGGGATTACAAGTTGGGTGTGTGTTTAATATCTAAATCGGTGTATTTTGAAACCGTGTTTGGTTTGTACCGCTCAGGGGATGTTTTAATCCCCATTTCAAAATGTATATAGATTTAAAATAATTTATTTATTTATTAATTTACGGATTTCTTCTTTTTCAATATTATAAAAAATATATAATAACATATACAATATAAATAATTACAATTAGTAGAACATTACAACACTAAAAAGAGAGAGAGAAAATACAAAAATGCTATAAGTGACTAATATTGGCGAGATCAATAAATGATAATTCATCAAACAAATTAAATAAAAATGATTCAATTCATTTGCGCAAATCATCAGGACAGTTCAGCTAGCTAGCACAGATTTTTCTTTAACTTCATCATAAATTCACGACAGGGCAGAAAGACTCTGGTCGATAGCCCAGACAGACTAACACCTACATGTATTGTAATTATTTATATTGTTAAAATTATCTATACAGTCTGAATAAAGATATATATATATCTATATATTTTTATCACACATTTCCCCTATATATACCTGCAAAATACGCGAGTCAAACGCATCGATGTATGTGTGTTTAGTTGCCTATAACACGCAACTGAACACACATATGCCAAATAGTCAACTAAACATACACATTTAATCGGTTCAATGCGTTTGACTCGCGTTTTTTGAAGGTATACACTTCCCCTAATGTATACTGATAAAAAACCTCTCTGTATATATATTATATATATATATATATATATATATATATATATATATATAAATGATAGTAAAAAATATAGACATTTTAAAGTTTAAACAATGTTTATTTAAGATAACATAAGCCATTACTTTATGGTATATAGATAAATTTATGAATTACAAATTTACAGCAAATTGCATTTTTTTTTTAATAGAATGTTCAAGCGTTGGGATAAATGGCCATAGTTTGGATGATAAAGTGCGCAAAATATTGTGCCCAAGAAAATTTCTTCAAAAAAAATCAATATAAATAAAAAAGAGTATTTATTCACTTGGTCGCAGTTATTTATCACACAATTTTGAGTGAAGTGTGAAGAAAGGATGTAAATTAAATAAAACAATGATACTCAATTAATTCGATACTCGTTCTGCTACGTTCTTGATGGAACCAAATTTTCATATAATAGGGTAAATTGATACACTTATTTTGTTCCATGTTGTTACCCATTTTTTTAATCTTTTTCCCTTCTACCGTTAGGTGTAAGGAGTTTTTGTTTATTGTCTGTTTCTATATTTTTCTCTCCATGTCTTTCTGTCCTTTGTTAATTGTTTAATGTCCTTCCAGTCCTATTTTTCTGCTTCTTCTCTAATTATGTCATTCCATGTTTTTCCTGGTAATTTCTTCCTTACGCTCTTGTTTCATATATTCTTCTTGCTGTGCTATCTTCTTTCATGCGGCACAAATGTTCAAACCACCTCAGCTGTCCTTCAACATTGTTATCATTAATAGGTCCTATCTGTAAGTTTTGTCTGTATGTCTCATTCCTTATTCTACTTCGTCTGGTCTTATTTTCAATTTTCCTTAAGAATCTCATGTCTATTGCATTAATTTTCGCTTTGTGATTTTCCGTCATTGTCCATGTTTCACTGCCATATATTATTGTAGGTCTTATAACCTTTTTTACTATTTCCGCTTTTATGTTTTTAGTTATTTCTTTCCTTCCAAAGAACGTTATCTTCATCATATTAAATATTTTTCCCGCTCTTCCCAGTCTATCATTTAATTAGGTTATCAGAGTCATTTAAAGTGACTTTAAAGTCAAAGTCTGGCTAGAAGAATGAACTCAACTGACTTTAAAGTCATAATCAGACAGGAAACGTCAGCCAAGAAGTCAAAATTAGTCAACAAAAAGACCCTAATGATAAAGTTACGCAATAATATTGACCTTAAGTGACTTTATAGTCAAAATCAGGCTATGAGAGTTATTTAAAATGACTTTAAAGTCAAAGTCAGACAGAAAGAATGACCTTAATTGACTTTATAGTCAAAATTAGCCAATAAAAGTCAGCCAAAAAGACTATAATGATAATATTACACGGTAATATTGACGTTAAGTGACTTTATAGTTAAAATCAGGCTATGAGAGTTATTTAAAATGACTTTAAAGTCAAAGACAGGAAAGAAGAATGACCTTAATTGACTTTATAGTCAAAATTAGCCAATAAAACTCAACCAAAAAGACTATAATGATAATATTACACGGTAATATTGACGTTAAGTGACTTTATAGCTAAATCAGGCTATGAAAGTTATTTAAAATGACTTTAAAGTCAAAATCAGGCTATGAAAGTTATTTAAAGTGACTTTAAAGTCAAAATCAAACTTGAAGAATGAACACAACTGACTTTATAGTCATAATCAGACAACAAACGTCAGATAAAAATAATTTATTGCCAAAATTAGGCTATGAGAGCCATTAAAAATGACTTTGAGTTAAAGTCAGCCGAGAAGAAAGACCTTAACTGAATTTATAATCAAAATTACACAACAAACGTCAGCTAAAAAGACTCTTAAGATAAAATTGCGCAATAATATTGGCCTCAAGTGACTTTATAGTCAAAATCAGACAACAAACGTCAGCCATGAAGACTTTATTGTCAAAATTAGAGAATAAATATCAGCCAAAAAGACGTTGATGATAAAATTACGTTATAATATTGACCTCAAGAGACTTTAAAGTTAAAATCAGGCTATGAGAGTCATTATAAATGACTTTAAAGTCAAAATCAGATAAGAAGAATCAACTAAATTGACTTTATAGTCAAAATTATGAAACAAAAGTCAGCCAAAAAGACTTTATTGTCAAAAAATAGACAATCAATATGACTTGTATTCATTTTCTTGTCAAAAATAGGCAACAATCGTCAGGCAAAATGACTTTATTGTTAAAATTAGTTAACTAATATAACTCTAATGTCAAAATCAGAAAATTATGGTGACCTCAAGTGACCTTAAAGTCAAAATTAGGCAAATAAACATCAATTGAACTGGCTCTAATATAAAAATTAGGCATTAATAATGACCTCAAGTGACTATATAATCAAATTCAGGCAATGAGAGCTATTTAAAGTCAAAATTAGGCTAAAATAATGACTGTAATGTCAAAATTAGGCAATGATATTAACCTTTAGTGACTTTACAGTAAAACTCAGGCCATGACAGTCATTTTAAGTGACTTTTAAATCAAAATCAAGCTAGAAGAATGACCTCAACTGACTTTATTGTCAAAATTAGGCAATAATCGTCAGCTAAAATGGCGCTAACGTCAAATTTATGGAATAATAACGACAACAATTAACTTTATAGACAAAATCTGGCTATGAGAATTTTTTATTGTGACTTTAAATTAAAATTAGTTAATGGTTGTGACTCTATAGTAAAAATTAGGCAAATAAACATCAATTGAACTAACTTTAATATAAAAATTAGGCAAATAAACATCAATTGAACTAACTTTAATATAAAAATTAGGCATTAATAATGACCTCAAGTGACTGTATAATCCCAAGAATCTGCTTCAGGAACCACCACTGTTCTCTCTCTCAATGCATTCGTACTCTCTTATTCCCCATGTTTCCACACCATACAGCAAAATGGGCTTCACACACGTATCCCACAGCTTACACGCCAATTGGAAGTTGCCAGAAAACCACTTTCTCCACTTGACCATACCCCATGCTTTTTTCGTCTTTCCTTGTACCCACTTAGCTTGCTCCACGTATCCACCTGTGCATCTAAATATGAAGCCCAAATACTTAAATTCATTCACCCTTTCAATCACATCTCCCTTCCATTCCAATTCACCCGCTCTACCTTTCCTTCCTTTATTCCTAAAACGCATCCATTTTATTTTAAATATTTATTACTACTTGACAATTACAGAAATTATGGAAGAGACGAAAAATTGTAATAAATTACGCTATTTATTACAATTTTTCGTCTCTTCCATTATTTCACCGACTCTTCTTGTTGGGCAATCTAGGCATTCAAATCGTTCAATCTCTCCACCTGGAAAATATTTGAAACTAATCCTGTATACCGATGTTATATATATATATAATATAATGGACCAGTTCCAAGAAAATATGCGGGATCAAACCCGAATAAATGCGTCAACATATATATATATATATACGGTTTGAATTTAACGTATTGATGAAATAACATTGTGTATTAAACCAATGTTTGATGAAATGAACGCAATTATTGATTGTATGAATGTAAAATATTTGCAGCTGAATTTCATATATTATTAATAGATATAAATGTAAATGCCTAGAATAATTATAATTAGTTAATAATTGCGCGTATTTGCATAAATTTATACAATAAATTACATATTAATCCTGGGGGAGTTAATTATAAATTATTTATGAGTTAATTCGGCTTACGAATTTGTTAGTTTGTACATAAATTAAATTCGAATTAATTACAAATCGTGTAATGAATTATGTCGCTAATAATAAGTTTTGTGAGTTAGAATTGATTTAGTGGGAATAGATAATAATAAAAATAAATGGATTTACACGAATCTAAAGGAAATCCAGCCTAATCGTAGTAATAAATGAAGCCATATATTCCGATGAAACACGGCATTAATCACCGTCGTCGGCGGCGGCGTTGGGGTAAAAATTGTTAAAATTGACGCGGCGTCTCGCAGAGTGAGGTTAATACCGTGTGCAGCCGCTCGAAAATAAAAGGTTAAAATATCCCGATAAATCTAGTCTGGAGCGCACAATGAAAGTAGAGTACCTCACGCTTTATAACTCTTTTAGAATGGATTCCAGCGGCTATAAATCTCAGAAACACGAATTTATTTGAATAGTCGCTACATACACCAAGTATTTTATTACCGGCCCCGGGGTAAGTAGCATCTTCCAATTCCGCATTATTTATCCCCGCTCCGCGATAAATCCAACAAAAAAATTCAAAATAAATTAAAGACGACGCAAGCGCCACCTTTTGCCTAATTTCAAGTGGCATCGTCAACGATTTGGCCCAAATCGTTGACGATGCCAACAAGGTAGACTAGATACAACAAGGTAGACTACCGAGAATCATTGTGAATGGTGACTGAACGTTTCATTAAAAAAAATCAAATTAAATTTAAAAAAAAAATGGGGGGATCGAAAATAAAAAGAAACGCTAATCCGAAATTATAATTCGAACGGAGTTGCAAATGCGGCCGGGAATCACCGCGGAACGGCGGAGAGGCTCTATTAACTTAACTCGGAAACAATGAGGGGCCCAATTTAATGCTCCGGCGCACAGATTATTCTTTCTGGCGATTCGGGAGTAACAAAAAAATTATTAAGGATTCAGACTGATCTATTTCCGATTGCATCCCGTTAATACTCGTTTCTGGTTTGGTGCATTCGACGAATCTCTGAATTTCTTTTTTTCTTCCCTTCCGTTCCTGATTATCCCCAAGGCGATATTGAAAGGGAGGGGGAAATAAGGAAAAGATGATGTGGATTACGTCCAATCGGAAATACTTATGGATGTAATAATAATTGCTTTGGACTATTGTTCTTTTGGAATTATTAATAGTTCATACACTCTGAAAGCTAAAATAAATAAATAGAAAACAGTATTCATTCACTTGGTCACAGTTATTTAAATATATTAAATAAAAATGATTTGAAAATATTTGCCCGGAAAGTAGTTGTTTTAATGTACATTTGTTTAACGTACTTACGTAGGTAAGTCAATAAAATAATTTGTTAATTATTTTCAAATCATTTTTATTTAATATACTCGGAAAGCTAGTCTGATGAGGTTCGGAATACAGAAATGGCCATCACTAGTTATCCATACGCTAGATGAATGCTGTCTGAACATTTCATTAAAAAAATATTTAAATAATTATTGTTTTCTTTGGAGATTATTCTCATTTTGTTTGAAGCAAATATTTTGTCCCATATTTCTGGGACAATATTTATTAATCATCCTTTCGCGACGTGTCAGTTTTGTCCACGCTTTACTAGCAACTCATATTTTATTGCTTCTACAACACATTTATTTTTATTTTATTATTGAATAAATGTGTTTAGAAAAAAATGATCTAATTGCAGAGAATTGAAGTCTTCGTATAACCATAAGATTTTTTTTTAAATCTTTTTCCTTTCTACCGTTAGGTGTAAGGAGATAACCATAAGATATTTTTCTTAAATTATGTAGGCCTCAACCAGTTTTTCCATAGTGTTGATTGGGAGCTTCTATTGGATAATAATAGTCTCGACGATAACCTTGAACAGTTTAATGATGTTATACATGAAGGAATAAAACGATTTATACCAACAATCACTTTAAAAAGCAGAAAACACAATTTTCCAAAATGGTTCAACTATGAATTAATTAACAAAATAAGAGAAAAGAAAATTGCACATGCAAAATTTAAAAGTAGTGGATCTAACATAGATTTTTGCTTTTGTTTTCTGCTTCTACACCGTACATTTTGCAATTTAAGATCTTACTGTAAACAATTAACAACGAAACTTTACAATGAGTATATACAAAACATTCAACATAATATTACTGTCAATTCTGGTGCATTCTGGAAGTTTGCAAGAGATGCTAGAAAACAAGAGGATGGAATACCAACAAGTGTTAAATTAGAGGACAAAATTGCTGAAAACAGATCTGATGTTGCATGTTTATTCGCTGAGTACTTCGCAACTGTCTATGAGCCTGATACGTCTGATGTCAACAACCTTTGTACCAAGGGAAATGGTGGTATCGCTAACCAAGTGCGTATGGAACTTTACGTAACACTAGAAGATGTTTTCAATCGTATTGCCGGATTAAAGAACACATTCTCTTCCGGATGGTGTACCTCCTAATTTACTAATAAACTGTATATATTCATTAAGTAAACCCGTATATCTCTTGTTCTCCAAATCAATAGCAACTGCTCAGTTTCCAAAGATCTGGAAAGAATGTTACATCACTCCTGTTTTCAAAAGTGGCTCTCGGGATGAAATATTAAATTATCGTCGGCTGTTCCAAAACTATTAGATGCTATTATTAGTGAACAGCTTGCTTGGATGTCGCGCTCATATATTTCCTATAGACAGCATGGATTCCAATGTGGAAAATCTACAACAAGCAACCTAATGCAATATAAACAGTTTATTTCTAGTGCCTTTGAGAATAATTATCAGGTGGATAGTATTTACATAGATTTCTCAAAGGCATTTGACAGAGTAAATCATGTTATCTTGCTAAAAAAGCTTAAAATTGATTCCTAGAATCAATGCAAATACGATTTTATGGCTCAAGTCTTATTTAATGTGGCGTACTCAGATCGTTAAGATTTATAATTTTATATCACAAGAAATAATTGTTACTTCTGGTGTTCCGCAAGGATCGCACATTGGGCCGATTCTATTCAATCTATTTATTAATGACCTGATTGATGTTGTTGATTTTTGAGAATATTTGATGTATACTGACGACATGAAATTGTATCAAGTAGTTAAATATCCAATTGACTGTGAATTGTTGCAAAATGACTTAGATCGTGTTTTTCAATGGTGTGTAGATAATAATTTGTATCTTAATGAAAATAAATGTACTTCAATTTCTTTTTCTAGAAACATAAGTAAATTACAGTTTACATATTTTATAAATAATATTCCATTGGTAAGTGTTGACGGCGTGAAGGATTTTGGTTTTTTCATGGATAATCATTTGTCATTCAAGAACCATATATCTTCTATGTGTAGCAAGGCAGCAAGATTGTGGGGATTTGTTTGGCACATATCAAGAGATTTAAACATTAACTGTTTAAAAATTTTATATTGTTCCTTAGTAAGATGTCATTTGGAATACGCATCTCCTGTTTGATCGCCATATTTAGCTATTGATATCCAAAAAATTGAGTCAATACAAAATAAATTCTTAATTTAAATTCTTATTGAATTTAAATTAGGTGAGCGTCATACTCTGTGATGCTATGAATCTATAATGCAATCACTAAATATTAATTCTCTTAAGGATCGTAGGAGAGTGTCTGATCTGTGTTTCCTTCATGGCTTGCTAAGTAATGATATTGATTGTCCGCCATTATTAAGCGAAATCTACTTAAATGTATCTACTACTGCAGTGACGCTTCGCCGTACAAATTTATTCTCAGTAAAGATTTATAAATCTAATTATTCCTATAACAATTCCATCGGCCGTATGCTACGCATTGCAAATACATTAAATCAGTATGAATTGTTTAATTTGTTTGGTTCTAGCAGATCTACTTTCAAAAATAGACTATTGCGGTATAAATTTGATGATTAATTTTTGTGAATTTCAACTTAACTTATTGATTCAGCTATTAGTTGATTCTTATATGCGATATTGGCATTTTTAGTTTTAGTTGTAGCTTTGTGTGCTATTGTACTCATTTTAAAAGTATAGCATTTTAATAATTATTATAGATTTAATTCTGTGATGCGATTTTGTTGTTTTATATTGACATATATTTTCTATTTGTAGAAAAAAAATATAGCTTTATTTTCTTTTTTCTCTTTTGTAATTATCATTTAGATTAATTTAGATATATTTTTAGTTTAATCTGAGTCGGCATTATTTTTATTATTAATTACTACTTACTGTAATTAGGATTAACGTTATTTGTATGGTAATTATTTTTATATATTTTATTGTAAAAGGGGTACCGCGTTAATAAATAAATAAATAAATAAATAAAACTTAATACTTTTTTTAAGTTAATAAATAACCAAAAAAAAAAGAAAATACAAACTTAAAGCAAGTTGTGTTTTTTTTAAGAGTTTCTAATTAAATATAAACTATATTTAAAAATAAGTCTACGTATATATATCTACAGAATGTGTTAATAGAATGAGTTATGAATATTAATGTCCACGTTTCGAGTAAATCCCATTAAGTGCATGTAAGTAAGCAGCGGGAGGATGGTAATTGCAACAAAAAGGAACGTTGTGAAAATGTTGAGGTTGTGAATTAACCGCGGGTAATTTGATGTAAAAAAAAATTGGGACTTGGGTCAGTATCCTTTGAATGGAATTATCGTTGGCAAATAAGAAGACAATACACGAATTCAGTTGCGTCATTATGCGAGTACGCCGAGGAGAGTAACTGTACAACAGACATCAGGTGACAATACTTATTTCCTCGCCGCGGCGAAAACGCTCGGTACCATGCAGTACCATGACTCCGTTGTTGTATACTTGTCGTGTGTACATTGTGCAAGAGTGTAAGTGAAAATAAGTGGGGATGGAGTGGCAATCGCCATTCAGGATGTTCTCAATCAATTCCGACTCCGCACTCCTCGCGGGCCGGTACTTTCTGGACGTTAGATCCATTCACACACGTCCAACTCGAATTCATATTGCCGCAGGCCGCACGTACTTGACACGATTAATGCCGCGTGTCAATATAATCACTGGATTACAGCTGATGATTCTGCACTCTCTAATCGATTAAAACTACTGTATATAGACACAGACCGCATTCAATTCTACGGTCAACCGATCCAATTCTGCAAACAGATGGATAATTGCGGCCTCGGCACACACCATTCCCGAATTTAAATCCCAGACCTACCACTCGACGTATTGCCGCCACTACTGTCGGTGACTTCAATAATCACACGGATCGATTCATATTTCCAATAGCAATTTATGCCGGGAAATTCATTTATCTCGTTCGTCAAATCCCATTCAGCAAAAATCCATTGTGCTCAGTAAATTAAAACCTGCAATTGACTAGTTCGTGTTAATTATTTACAAAACAATCATTTTTTACAAATATCAAAAAACAAACTTAATAATCCTTATCCTTATAGACTTAATCGTAATTCGCGTAAAAAATCAAGTAGGCTGGAAAATTTTCTGTTTTTATAGAAATCCACGGGTTACATCTTTTTTATTTTTCTCTCTGCCGAAATATAGTACTTTTCGAGGACTATTGCCGAGAGGCATTCTGTTCGCAATTAGACGACGATAAGTATTTAAAAAAATATAAATTTAATTTTTTTAATTTATGTTAAAAAAAACAGCCTTAGCAGCAACAGAAATTCAAAGGTGTTCCTTAAATTTTTTAAATAAAAATACTTGTCCTTTCTCCTACAAGTATTTTTATTTAAATAATTAAAGTCTCCACGACCAACAACCAACATAAAGAAGTTCCTTAAATTATTTATTGTAATATACAAATTCCCTCTAGGAATTTTATTGAATTTCGAGGCGAAATTATTATATTTTATAATCTCCTAATTTATGTTCTGAATATACACATTTGGCCAAACATTTATTCTAAAGGAACATTTGGGTCTCATATTCAAGCTTTGTTTTGCCTTTAAATCACTTAAAACCCTAAAATAATAGGTTCACATTTATAAAACGACACTCTTGGTAATGAAAATTGAACGATTTAAATATTTAATAAATAGTAATATTTAATTTTAACATTTTGACAATCAATGACAGAATGACATCCATCTAGTTGCTAAAAATGAGTGCTTCTTTAGTGTCAATAAAGAAAATTTTAAAAAAGAAGATAACTAATTACAATAAAGGTATGATATATTATATCATTGCAATCAGAAAAAATAGAGGATTTTAATATGATTAAAAACTAATATGGCGCCCATTAGAAATAAGAAAGTTGATGATGGTCCAGAAGAAACGAAACATGCTATTAGTAAAATTAGTACGCCATCGATTAGATCATAAAAATGTGCTACAAGAATGTCTTCATTGTATTGAAATATTGCTTCAAATAACGAAGATATTAATAGAAAAAGAATATCGCATTTTTCAGTTTTTTTTTAATTTTTCTTGAAAACAAAGAAACTTAGCCCAGTTTTCTCAACGGGATATTAATCAGCATGAAATTCTGCAAAAGTGCCAAATTTAAACCTACCGACTATCCTTTATAATAAACGAGATCCCCATGGATATATATATTATATTGATATAGCGTGCTTGTTTCTTGAATTTTCCAGAACTTTCCATGACGCCACAATTACCGTCACGCGCGGATATTAATCAGCATGAATTGTGCCGAATTTAAACCTACCGACTATCTTTTATAATAATCGAGATCCCCATGGTGAGACTCGAATTTGAAACACCCTGTATATATATATATATATATATATTGATATAAGAAGATTGCCCGCCTCGCTGCCAACGCGCGCTTATATATCGTGCTTGTTTCTTGAATATTCCAGAACTTTCCATGACGCCACGTTTACCGTCGCACGCTCGCCAGAATATTCCAGAGTGTTCTTTCCAGTTGCTTCTTTCACTTCCGTTACAAAATATTGTTTTATATTCGCTCAAATAATTTACTGAATTATCATAGAGTTCCAATTGCACGAAATAACAGCCACTTAAGGATGAATGAGAATATTACTAGACATAATTAAAGCTGGATTTAATCAAATACCGAACACAAATAAGCAAATTAATCATTATTCAAAACAAGAAGATTGATTAATCAATCGCTACACACCCATCCCACCATCAATCAAAACAAATTGCCCTTCCCCTTTCTCGGAACACCCCCCACATTTATTACAGCGCCCCTTTTACAACAGTTAAGAAAAAAAACAACGTGAAAAGAAACAATCATAATTACGCAATACAAATTAGCGGCAATTTAACAAGGCCGGGTCGTCAGTTAGCACCCTCGAAAAGAATTACCGCGCGGACGGTTGCGAGATAAATAAATTGCCTTAATCCGACGCAAAACAGAAGTCGTTTTCCGCTTCCGAAAAATGAAATTAGACGGCGGCCGTTAATTGGATTAGCTTTTAATTGGGAGTTAATAACGAAGCGCGGACGTAAAAAAATATATATGTGTATGTACGCGTTTATGGACCTGCTTATTTTTTAGGCTAAAAGCTCCCGAAAACAACCCCGGCCAGGAATTGTTTAATTAAAAAATAAAATTAAAAAAAAATAAACATGGGTTACAGATTTGTTTAAGTAAATATTTTTTCAATGTGACCGAATCAGAATCCTGAAAGATTTTTTTTATTTTTTTTTTTTGTGTATGGGGGAGGCGATTTTTTTATTGTGAATTATAACGTATAACAAAGCAGAAACATCAATAATTTAAAAAAGTTGAAAGTGTTTTTATTTATACAAAGTGGCCAGATAATCTTCATGTAAAGTGGTTTATTGATTAATTTCAAGCAGAAAATTTAAGTAAAAAATATTGTACAGTTCTTTTAAAAACTTTTTTTAGTTTTTTTTTTTCTACTTAAAATTGATTAACGAAGAACTTTAACTGATGATTATTACACATTTTCTGTATATTATCTATTTATTTTATAGATTTCTTTACCCAAACGATTTTTTTTATTTTATTTTATTTTCGTCCTGAACTAGATTGAATCACAGAGTAAGTAATAATTTTCTGTAGTTGTATTCTCTACAAATCACCCATACTATAATTGCGCATTGCTGCCATAAATGTTTCCTGCATAAAAGAAACAAATGTTATTGTGCAAATTATTGAATATAAGTGAACTTGAAGCACAGAATGGAGATTTCATACCACCTGTCTCTGTGGTGAGTTGGTAACGCACTCGATTAGAGTGGGTTCAAACCCATCGGAGATGTTTATATTCCACTTGTATTTAATTCATTTAAATTATATCTCAATGTTGTACATTGGAAATTTCTTCAATTCATAGATATAAAAAAGGTATATAGATAAATGAAAATTATATATATACATACATCTTTATTCAGACTAGACAGCGCAAATATACGCTGGGATATGGCTGGGACTTGGATGGATTCGTTGGAAGGATTGTGGAGTAGATTGTTGGGATGCCTGAGTTTGGTAAGGATTTTTAGGGAGGATATTTCGGCAACTTGAAGGTGATAAATAGTACTTCACATTATTTATCACCTTCAAGAGATGAGATGAGTGAAGTCGAAAATTAAATAATATTCGAAATTCTATAATTTTACGTTTTCTTGAGAAATTATAGAATTTCGAATTTTATTTGATATTCATTTATCTATATATATATATTATATATATATATATATAATTTACCGCCTCCGTTATTGATATTCTGTAAACATCCTTATGAACGCGTGCCCCATGGAACCATATAACCTACACCTTCATGGAAAAAATATTCTCTTTAAAATTTTTCGCATCAATTTAGAACCTCTCTATTTACATGAATGTATAATTAAGTTTACAATAACGTAACAATTATTGTAAACTTAATTGTTAATAAAGATTATTATATATATATATGTATATATATATATATATATATATATATATAAAATACCTGCCTTATTTTTTTTTTGGAAAAAATATACTCTTCAAAATCTCTCGCATCAATTAAGAACCTCCCTATTTACATGAATGTATAATTTCAACTGATTTAATTATTAATAATAACATCCGGAAGCGGGTCGAACTCCACTTGGCATTCAGCCCTCGTCCGGCGACAAATTCCCCGCGCAAATAAATCATAAACCCGATGAGTTCTCTTTGGAAAGTATCTTAAAAACTCCAATTTCCCCCCGGATCTTTGCACCTCACGTACCGCCCGGATTTCGAGATCGGCTCACGTCCTCTCAACTGGCAGTCATTTCCATTAATATCGAGACCGAAACGAAATCGTCCGATGCTACCGAGAAGCGCAACAATGGCGGAATCGCGTGGAAATTAACGTGTGTTTCACTCAAAAGCGTGAGAATTTTCGGCGGGTGACAATCGTGGGAGAAACTTTCTTCTAAATAACAAAAAAAAAAAAATAGAAAATAGTGAAAGAATAGGAGAGTTTTTGCAGATACGCAGAATCGACAACTAGGAATGTTTCACATGCACGTATTAAATATTTAAATATAATATAATATAATATAATATAATATAATATAATATAATATAATATAATATAATATAATATAATATAATATAATATAATATAATATAATATAATATAATATAATATAATATAATAATAATAATCTTTATTTCAAATACCATTTAGTTACATGCATTTTTTCACAAAAGATAATAATCAAGTATTTGGAATCTAACGGCGAAGTTCGGTCTTTGGCTGGGTCGCCGCGACTGTTTTTCAACTTAACCATTGAAAATATGACGATACATACCGTATGCAATGGCCCCCGTTAATTAAATAAATATGAAGATGTAGAAGTTAGCCAAATAAAAATCGAATAAAGTGTCGATAGTTTGGAACTTATACTGTTGTAGTTCTGAGGTGTCATAACTCTCTGATGTAACTGGCAAAAGGCAACAGATTAATGTCATATATATAAATAAAAAATAATGTCATATAAATAAAATATTCGAACCTGAGACAATTTTGATGTTTTTGTTTGAGAAAATAGTTGTTGTTATTTATTTCTATTTATTGTACATTTAATAAAAATTAATTAAACATTTTTATTAAATGTACAATAAATAGAAATAAATAATTGTACATTTAATAAAAATTAATTAAACATTTTTATTAAATGTACAATAAATAGAAATAAATAATTGTACATTTAATAAAAATTAATTAAACATTTTTATTAAATGTACAATAAATAGAAATAAATAATTGTACATTTAATAAAAATTAATTAAACATTTTTATTAAATATACAATAAATAGAAATAAATAACAACAATTATTTTCTCAAACAAAAACATCAAAATTGTCTCAGATCGGTTCAGGGCCTATTTGAACTTGTTCAGCCCCCATTTTCGCAAGGGCATCTGTCATTTCATATTGCTATGTAGAGGGCGAAAAAGGGGACTGAACAAGTTCAAATAGGCCCTGAACCGATCTGTACACCTGTTGTTGCACATCAATACTCTTTTCTATTTATTGTGTTTTTAATTGATTAAAATCTCTTCACATAACTCAAATTAAACAATTAAAGTTAAACGTGTTTTCATTTAATCTATTTGAAATATTTATTTCACAGTTATGTTCATCCAAACAGACGATCTATTTTTTTTTCTGTTGCTTTGTTTCAAACATTAAACCAATCGGAAGCAATCGATGCGGAACAGGTTACACGAGGCGATCGAAACCGAAACGTTTTTTTTTTTAATAAATTTAGTCGGCGGCACAATTCATATTGTAAAATTTTCGATACTGTCGCGCTGAACTTGTGTAATTTATCGTGCGCCGGCTCTTCGAGATTTACGTCCTCATAAGACTCGGAATTTTTGTACCATATATATATTTTTTTTTTCTTGTTCTTCTCTTTCGTAAATCAAACAAAATGTATTGCGCCCGACTTCGCAAACTTTCGCGGAAAAAAAAATCGGAATTTATGCAAATCGGTTTGTTTGAATTCATTTCGCATTTTTCGCTGATTTAATTTATATGAGCACTGCATGATAATTATTATGCAGTAAATGGTGAATTATAATATAATTGCCTGTTCAAGCAAGCAAGAAAGAAACAAATGTACCATAAAATATTGTAAATATATGTAAAACAAATAACTTTGAATAAAGATATTGTAGTAGTAGTAATATAATTAATCATATTATAATTATAATATAATTAATCATATTATAATTCACTATTTACTGCATAATATTAGGTTGATACAAAAGAAATGTCGGATTTTAACCATTAACTTTAATTGTTTATTGTATAAAAAGTTATACTTTTTTATAAAATAAACTTTATTAATCAAAAAATTTAATTTTATTTGTATAAATTAAGTTGAATTTAATAAGTGTTTCAAATTAGATTCTCGTTGAATTATTTGAAGTTTTTTGTTAAAAAATAAAACTCCTTGATATCCAATTTGTCAAATGAAGTTTAACATAAATGGCTTTGGCTACTAAGGCTATTTCGATCAGTTAATATTAAGTTAAAATGTCACTATATACTCATGGATCTGAATGAAATTTTTATTTCAAACAAATTTCATTTTATAAAATAGAAAACAGTATTCATTCACTTGGCCACAGTTATTTAAATATATTAAATAAAAATGATTTGAAAATAAATAATAAATTATTTCCACATTTAGCTCTGTGACTTAATTTATTTTAACATCTTTAAATTATGTAAGATATAGCTGTACTGACGAGGGATAGATCCCGAAACACGTGTCTGCAGATGGCCTTGTATTAAGTAACGTTCCTTTTGTTGTTTTGCATAAAAAAAGAAGAAGGAAAGAAGGATTTTTTCTGGGATCAAAATTTGTTGCATTATGCAATATTTTATTGATGTGCAACAGCAGGTGTACATTATGTAATTCAATGTCCGGTGTGGGTATTTGCCCGGGAAGTAGTTGTTTTAATGTGCTTTTGTTTAACGTACTTACGTAACGTAAGTCAAAATATCACAGAGCTAAATGTGGAAATAATTTATTAATTATTTTCAAATCATTTTTATTTAATAAATTTCATTTGGATTGGGACTAAAACCTGTAGTCTTCTGCCGCATGAGCAAGGCCTCTGTTCACTTGGCTATCCCCATATAATAAAAATACTTTTCTAAACTTGTGAAACAAACGTACTAGTTTATTGTTTGTTTGTTAAACAAGTGAAGAAATGTATATCGAGTGTTTTTAGTAGCTAAGGTTTTAAATTAAACAAGGAATATAGCGATCCATTTTACTTTGTATAGTGGAGGGGTTTCAGACAAAATATACAAAATGTTGTTGCTAAAGACGAATTTGTAATAAAAAATATTGGTTTCCATGTATTAAATAAAAATGATTTGAAAATAATTAATAAAGTATTTTCACATTTAGCTGTGTGACTTTTGACTTACGTTACGTAAGTACGTTAAACAAATGCACATTAAAACAACTACTTTCCGGGCAAATACCCACGCCGAACATTGAATGTATGTTTTCAAAATTAAAACCTAATTAATTAATTTCAAAACTTTTCAGTCATGTTTTGAATCAAAACGATTATATTTTAATCTGATTTTTTTTTTGTACAAAACGTATAGGTTTCCATTTAAGTTTTCTAAACTCAAATAGATTTACATATAAACACATTTTTTTTTAAATTACATTTTTGTTTTGGCTTCTTATTTGCTAAATTGTTGCCAATGCTCAACATCTTAAGTACAAGTACTTGTTTCATGCTTTCCATTTTTTTTAATCTATTAGAATTTACTACAACCTCTTTATTAATTCATTTTAAACCATTATACTTTAATTTGAAATATTTTTTTATGTACAATACGTATTTCTGAAGATATTACATTACAAAAATTAAAATTTGTCATTGAAATGCCAATGTAAATAAAAAATCTCGGAACTGTATCTGATTTTACAGTACATAAAAGAGATTCAAATTTGAAATACACCGTATTCGAGGATTGCTTCATGCTGTACCTTTTGAGTAATGCTCAATAAAAATGTATCATTAATCGCCTTCGTTTTGTTCTCATGTTGATTTTTGGAATGGCCCTTAATCGCGCCAACGATCGACAATACTGTTAAATTTTCGAGCTATATTAAAAATGTAATCACATTCCTGTATAATATACGTTTTTTTATACTTTTATACAGATGAGTATGATGTACAAAAAATATATCCACAATAAATTTAATTAAATAAAATGAAACAAAGATGATTCACATATTTGCAGTTATTTAAATTACAGTGAAATTAAAGAAGGAAAATTTCTGGCAATGATCAATAAAATTCGATCAATCCCTTTTTCCAACTGCAAAAAAATACTTACACTGTAAGTTAGGGAAGTAGTTGTTTCAATAGATGTTTGTAAAACTTACAGTGTAAGTATTTTTTTTGCAGTTGGATAAAGGGATTGATCGAATTTTATTGATCATTGCCAGAAATTTTCCTTGTTTAATTTCACAACAAATTTATTGAAATTTAGAAGGATTTGAAAATTAATTGCATCTCCATTTTTTTAGAACAATTTAAATCAACGCTTCAAAGACACGACGTCAGTTCCTAAAAGTCATATAAATAGTTCATGGCACTTCAGAACTATTTATATGACTTTTAGGAACTGAAGTCGTGTGTTTGAAACGTTGATTTAAATATATTAAATAAAAATGATTTGAAAATAATTAATAAATTATTTCCACATTTAGCTCTGTGACTATTGACTTACTTACGTAAGTACGTTAAACAAATGCACATTAAAACAACTACTTCCCGGGCAAATACCCACGCCGGACATTGAATTACATAATGTACACCTGCTGCTGCATATCAACAAATATTGAATAATGCAACAAAATTTTTGATCCGAGAAAAATTTTATGTAAAAACAACAAAAATTAACGTTACTTAATATAAGGCCATCTGCAGACACGTGTTTCGGGATCTATCCCTCGTCAGTACAGCTATGCCTTACACAATTTAAAGATGTTAAAAAATCAATTGTGCATTTGTTTAACGTACTTACGTTCTAAAAAATGGAGTGATCTGATACAACAGATTAAGTCTAATATGGATGCCAACACACGACATCAGTACTTAAATGTCATATAAATAAAATATTCTAACCTGAGACAATTTTTTTATGTTGATTAATTAAACAGTTTTATTAAATGTACAATAAATAGAAATAAATAACAACAAATCTTTCCTCCCTCTACATAGCAATATTTTCCCGTAAACGGAGTTTCCACGTAAAAAAAATCCCGCACGGTCCATCAGTGACACAATGAAAAGCAAAATTGAATCATTCCACCGGAGGCTATTAATATATCTTTCTAGGCAAGAGGGGGAGGGAAGAGTGACAGGCCTTTTTATCACCGAGCATAATCCGTTTCGTTTTAATATTTATTCGACCGACGCTGACATTTGAGCAAGATATAATTGCCGCCATATGTTACTTTTAATACTGTTAGAGCAATTGTGTCAGTAATTGAATCATTCAGCAATTTAGGACGTTATGATATATGTACGAGTGGAAACTTTTTTTTTTTTTTTCATATGAACCAACACAAATGGATGGCTGATTTGATGGACGTGGTCGTTTACTTTGATAAATTAATCGCTTATAAAAATGTGTTGTTAATTGTTTGAATTATTTAAATTCAATGATAATTTCGTAATTTGACTATCCATTTAATAAATATTAAGTTAGTTTTTTAAGGAAAGCCTTTAAATTAATTTAGCTTAAAGAAACTGACTTAAAGATTATCAAATTTGGACTGTTTTCAAGACTTTTTAATTATCTTATTAAAGCATCAATCAATGCTACTGGTCAGTGGAGTATTTAGAAAATTCGAAAATCTTAAAAACAGCCTAAATTTGATAACCTTCAAGTTGGTTAAAATAAAGTCAGACTAAACTATATCATTAATTTTAAATTAGCCTATAAAGGTTAGTTTATAAACATTTTCATTTAAATGAGGATCGAAATTTCGTTATTCCTTTCGCAATCAACAACCATTCCGAATCCAGATTTACCCATTTATTAATTAATTACACATTGAAATGATAGCGATCGATTGGAATTACCGAAAGGGTACGCACACTCATAAACGAGAAGAATCTCGAAATGCAATTTCTAGCATTCAATGGGAATGTCGCAACAGTGTGACCCTATTTGTAGTTCATCTGCACCGTGAGAACGCTTTCACTATTACCACCATTTAGCCGTGCTTCTCTTCGGCCATTACATCCAGCGGATATAATCACCACTAATTCATATCCGAAAGATAATAACGTGCATTAATAATCAATCATTTTATTTAGAATGGAATTTTAAAGAAGGTTTGCGGATAAAAACAACACTCGCCCGTTGTTTTTTGTTTTATTGGGAGAGAAAGTTGACCTTTTGCATAATTTCTAAAATGCGCTTTGTTCTATTATTTTATGGGCATGCCTTTATGATACGGCTAATGGTTGTTGTGTTTACGGTAAGGTTCTGATTCATTGCAATACAACCGTTGAATATTAATTAATCTTAATTAGGAATTACTTGTTGATTTATAGCGTAGATTTTCTATATTAGAACATTTTATTGCGATTCAATTAAGTATAATTTTATGAAGGCTTTATCTTGATTATAATCAAAATAACCTTGAAATTATTTGAAATTTGAAACAAGAATATATTCGATACTTTTGTATTGCTCAAAACCTGGCATAAATAACGAATTTTGCATTTGCTAAAATTCTAGAATAATTGTGTGCTTTTTATCGATCAGCTGAATCGTACTAAAACATAGACTTTTATTCATTGCAATACAACCGTTGAATATTAATTAATTTTAATTGGGAATTATTTGTTGATTTATAGCGTATAGCGTATAGAAAATCTACGTTGATTTATAGCGTAGATTTTCTATATTAGAACAATTTATTGCGATTCAATTAAGTATAATTTTACGAAGGCTTTATCTTGATTATAATTAAAATAACCTTGGAATTATTTTAAACTTGAAACAAGAATATATTCGATACTTTTATATTGCTCAAAACCTGGCAAAAATAACGAATTTTGCATTTGCTAAAATTCTAGAATAATTGTATGCTTTTTATCAATCAGCTGAACCATACTAAAACATAGACTTTTTTGGATAAAATTAAACAGAGATGATCATAGCAAACACCAGCAATGCTTCCTCTAAATATAGAACCTGTTTGGTTTCCATTGCGTTTGGGAGAAACAAACATCGCGTGAAATACAGTTGATGCATGGATGAACTATTTCTTCTTTTATTGAATTATACGAGAAAAAAAATTGCGTTAAAAATTTGAACTAAAATGGCAAAGCAGATTGTGTATCTATTAATGTATCCTTCTTGGATATGAGGGAAGAATATAATTGGTTGAAAAAATAAATATTACGAATTAAGTTTTGTAAATAATTCCATTTATTACAGCAAAATCAAATAAGTTCGAATTGACGGAAAATGAACGTATTTCCATCAGTTTCAACTTATTTGATTTTGCTGTAATAAAAGGAATTATTTGCAAAACTTAATTAATGGAAATAAGTTCATTTTCCATCATTTCCAATTTATTTGATTTTGCTGTAATGAAAGGAATAATTTACAAAACTTAATTGATGAAAATATGTTCATTTTCCATCAATTCCAACTTATTTGATTTTGCTGTAATAAAAGGAATTATTTACAAAACTTAATTGATGGAAATAAGTTCATTTTCCATCAGTTCCAATTTATTTGATTTTGCTGTAATAAAAGGAATTATTTACAAAACTTAATTGATGGAAATAAGTTCATTTTCCATCAATTCCAACTTATTTGATTTTGCTGTAATAAATGGAATTATTTACAAAACTTAATTTATGGAAATAAGTTCATTTTCCATCAATTCCAACTTATTTGATTTGCTGAAATAAATGGAATTATTTAAAAAACTTAATTGATGGAAATAAGTTCATTTTCCATCAATTCCAACTTATTTGATTTTGCTGTAATAAATGGAATTATTTACAAAACTTAATTGATGGAAATAAGTTCATTTTCCATCAGTTCCAACTTATTTGATTTTGCTGTAATAAAAGGAATTATTTACAAAACTTAATTGATGGAAATAAGTTCATTTTCCATCAGTTCCAACTTATTTGATTTTGCTGAAATAAATGGAATTATTTACATAACTTAATTGATGGAAATAAGTTCATTTTCCATCAGTTCCAACTTATTTGATTTTGCTGTAGTAAAAGGAATTATTTACAAAACTTAATTGATGGAAATAAGTTCATTTTCCATCAATTCCAACTTATTTGATTTTGCTGTAATAAATGGAATTATTTACAAAACTTAATTGATGGAAATAAGTTCATTTTCCATTAGTTCCAACTTATTTGATTTTGCTGTAGTAAAAGGAATTATTTACAAAACTTAATTGATGGAAATAAGTTCATTTTCCATCAATTCCAACTTATTTGATTTTGCTGTAATAAAAGGAATTATTTACAAAACTTAATTGATGGAAATAAGTTTATTTTCCATCAGTTTTTCCATCAGTTCCAATTTATTTGATTTTGCTGTAGTAAAAGGAATTATTTGCAACACTTAATTGATGGAAATAAGTTCATTTTCCATAAATTCCAACTTATTTGATTTTGCTGTAATAAATGGAATTATTTACAAAACTTAATTCGTACTATTTATTTTTTCAAATTTTAAAATCATTTTTTAAAATGTTCGGCCAGCATTCATCTAGCGTATGGACAACTAGTGATGGCCATGGTTTTTCTAACCTCCTCAGACTAGTCTGTTCCATGTTCTCATAAACACGAAAAGTTCGCCTTCTTTAAATGGACGAAACAATGATTCTCGACCGTCTACCTTGTAGACCCAAATCGTCGATGATGCATGAAATTAGGCGAAAGATGGCGCTTGCGTCGTCTTTAATTTATTATGATTAACTGAAAACGTTTCGATTATTCAATATTTAATAAATTAACGTTTGAATAGAGCATTGAATCCATCCGTTTGACAACAAGCACAATAGGCATGAGCCCATTTCAAATCGAACAAAACTAATACACATTACGTTCAGAAGGAAAAATCCCCAGTTGTGCACACCGAGCACACACACTACACACATAAAAGCGAAATATCAAAGGACCAATTCCAATCGATACCAGACGACTAAAGGACATCGAAATAATGCAATCGCAACTGCTCCCATCGACATAACAATAATACGCGGAAAATGTGTTGACGCGGTTATGTGAGGAAATGCAGTGTACACACGTGGAAAACAGCTAGAATCCCATCGTTTCGTTAAAAGGGCTTAATTGTTAATAAACCTAAACGACGATATGTATGACGGCGCGGGGCAACGAGCCATGCGGAATTCCAGCACTGGAAATACCTCTCTCTGGGTAATAGCAATCTGCATTTCGTATTCTGATTGCGCCCCGGAAAATCCTTGCGTGGCTTTTTTCGTTCGAGGCACGACGGCGCATCTTTAATAGCACGCTTATTTTCTTTATTCGACAAAAGAGCACAGATATGGTTTAATGCAGACATTATAATCTAACAAATTTCAAATTTATTCAACTCAAATAGATTTACATATAATCACATTTTTTTTCTTATTTGCTAAATTGTTGCGTCCAATGATCTACATTTTATATTTAGTACTTCATATATTAGTTTTAAGTTTTAATATGTTAATTTATTGCTTTTAATGTATTTATTGTTTTTAATGGCCATCATAAAGGATTATTATTATTTTTTTCATGCTTTCCATTATTTTTTTTAAATCTATTAGAATTTGCTTATACAAAAAGGAACTATCTTAATTAAAACTAATTTTACAATTTGTTGATTGTTGAGGCTTCTACTTTGTTATACATTGTAATTCAATTTTAATAAATGAAACACTTTATTAAATTGTTTGTATAATCCGAGTTATACAATCAAAGTAAAAAAGTGTTTCATTCATTAAAATTTAATTTTACAATATAAATCTCAAAAATGTAAACTATAAAGAATATAACAAAAATATAATAAATCTCATAATAAAGCTAAATGTGGAAATAATTTATTAAAACATTTTTAATTAAGAGTGCTGTGTGTATTGGACGGAAATGAATTATAATACTTTATACTTTATAATACTTTATTATTTTTTTTATAGTTTGAATTAATTGTTCACTTAATCCGTGGTGAAACATATTTAATTAAGACTTTGATTAAAACACTTGGTTTGTTTTACTGATTTTTTTATTTTTACTCCGACTAGTAAAGTCGGAGTAAAACAAACCAAGTGTTTTAATCAAAGTCTATTATTTTTATTATTATTTACGGAATTCACCATTTTACAATTAATGTTTACAACTAAAACAATATAAATTGCATGTAATCACAATGAATTATAAACGAGATAACAAATGAATTATAAGAAAATAATAATTACGATAATTGTGGGAGGTTCGTCACATTTTCATCAGATACGTCGTGGAAAAGCGAATCACTAACGTGTATAAAAAGTTTATCTTCGTCTAACACGAACCAATATTTGATTTTGTCTCTTACTCGATTCGCGTAGAATCATTATCATAAAACTCATACGCACCGTAGCAGGACCTGGGTTTTCTCATATAATTGGGGCTATTACGTATGAGAAATGTTAAATTTAAATTATTAAAAAAAAAACTTACACTACAATTTAATATACATCCCATAATATTTATTTATTCACTTAACGAGATTCCTCTTACAATGTAATAAATGATTTTCCTCTACGAAAAATAAATCGTGAAAAAATAACCGTTATTATTTAACAGTTCTTTTTTCACTATTTATTTCACCTATCAAATAAAATAACCGTTATTATTTAACAGTTCTTTTTTCACTATTTATTTCACCTATCAAATAAAATAACCGTTATTATTTAACAGTTTTTTTTTTTTCACTATTTATTTCACCTAGCAAATAAAATAACCGTTATTATTTAACAGTTCTTTTTTCACTATTTATTTCACCTAGCAAATTCAGTTTGAACCCATAGCATCGAGTGTTAGCTTTGTTTCGTATGTGAACCACCCTTCAGAATAGTCCACCGATCGATAATTTAGTAATTATCCTCAAGTGGGAAGTTAAGTGGATTAGTAAACAAAGAAAGCCCGTGCTATGTAAACTGGGAAACAGCACGAACGATGACGTGAATGTAGACCTATTTATATCCCTTTTCTTTTACTAACACAAACTTGTCAAGCCGTCATTAACCAACTTAGCACGCAATTATATTTGAATTCATTGATATTCCACTCGGGAAGATAATTATAAAATGCAATTTGATAATAAATTATTCAAGTGAAATAAAATTTACAAAAAGTGTGTTTTATTTTTAATTGTTAATCACAACATCAAGCAACTCATTTTTTTTAACTGTCTAAGATTGCTTCTTGATTAACCGAGATGAAAATTTACGTTCAAACTTCCCTTTCTAAACAAATTGTAAAGTAAAATGTCATATATATGTTTGTTTTTAAGATTTGTATAAAAAATAAAAAAATATCCTCAACAATCCAGCTTGAACAGGATGTTTCCAACATCTCCCCTATTATATTACATATACTACTCAACGCTCCAGCTCGAACAGGGTGTTCCTCGAGGTTCCCTTTGTCTCTTTGACAAATAGAGACATTCCGTTTATTTTTTTTAAGGAACAAAATCCTGAATTTCCTTATACAAGAGCATTCCTTAATTTTCGCCAGTTTTAGAGGATTTTTCTTTAAAAAAAAAATCTTGATTTTTCTGTGATAAAAAAAACCGTAATTTTTTAAAGAATCAACGAATTTTGCGCCTTCACTATTTTTTTTTTTTTTTTTAAGATTTAACTTCAGAAATAATGTCTTATCTTTAGAGGAAATTTCATGACTTTTCCTTGACCAACAAAAATTTTCTAACTTTTTAAAGATTTCATTTTTTAGAAATTCACTCGATTTTTCCCTTCCCAAAATCATCGATTCAAATAATTTGATTTTTTGTTTTTAGAAAATTTCTGACTTTTGTCAAGTCACAGAGCTAAATGTGAAAATAATTTATTAATTATTTTCAAATCATTAAATATATTTAAATAACTGTGACCAAGTGAATAAAAACTCTTTTCTATTTCTTTATAAATTATACTACTCAACGCTCCAGCTCGAACATGGTGTTCCTCAAGGTTCCCCATCATCACCCCTATTATATAACATATACTACTCAACGCTCCAGTTCGAACAGGGTGTTCCTCAAGGTTCCCCGTCATCTCTTTGACAAATAGAGACATTACGTTTATTTTTTTTTTAAGGAACAAAATCCTGACTTTTTCGTATACAACAGAATTCCTTAATTTTCGCCAGTTTTAAAGGATTTTTCTTTTGAAAAAAAATCTTGATTTTTCTGTGATAAAAAAAAATCCGTAATTTTTTAAAGAATCAACGAATTTTCCTTAACTATTCCTCAACCAGAAAATTGCGCCTTTACTTTTTTTTCAAAAAGATTTAACTTCAGAAAAAAAATGTCTTATTTTTAGAGGAAATTTCATGACTTTTCCTTGACCAACAAAACTTGCTAACTTTTTAAAAATTTCATTTTTTAGAAATTCACTCGACTTTTCCCTTCCCAAAATCATCGATTCAAATAATTTGATTTTTTGTTTTTAGAAAATTTTTGACTTTTATCAAGTCACAGAGCTAAATGTGAAAATAATTTATTAATTATTTTCAAATCATTTTTATTTAATATATTTAAATAACTGTGACCAAGTGAATAAATACTCTTTTCTATTTATATATAACATATACTACTCAACGCTCCAGCTCGAATGTGCTGTTCCTCAAGGTTCCCCATCATCTCCCCTATTATATAACATATACTACTCAACACTCTAGCTCGAACAGGGTGTTCCTCAAGGTTCCCCATAATCTCCTCTTTTATATAACATATACTATTCTGATCTATACCATCCCAATTCTAATTTTATTAATCCATCCTCTTATCCACTACAGTTTGCGGAAGCTACCGTCCTAATTACCCATTCACTAACCCTCACCTCAACCCTTAACTCCCTTCAAGAGTTTATAAACCAATCCGCCACTTGGTTTACTAATTGAAGATTCAAAATCAATCCTAATATATGCCAACACGTTTTACTCTAATAATAATAATACATTTATTTTTTAAAAAATAAATAAACTACAAAAAATAATGTTAATATATGAATAATATTCTAACTGATATATAAATATAAAATAACAGTGAAGAATACTAAAATTTAAATTAGTCATAACAGAAGTGGATGCTAGCCAGGACGACCAAGTTAGTACGATACAAATAAATATTGATATTAACCAATATTTGACAGATCAAGGCAATACAAACATCTACCATTGTTTAGTTTTATTTGTTAAAATATTTTATATTTATATTTTTCTAATACCTCTATTGTATACTTTATTGCAGTTTGTAAATGTTTTTATGCTAATTTTATTAACAGTATACAAATCTTGGGGTATTTTGTAAATACCTTTTTTGGGATTATAAGACATCCCAATCCACAACACAATAGTGCGGATTACGGGTATTTTCGGTAATTAAGCATCTACACATTTCCGCAGAAATCGTGCGTAGCCGATTTCCATGTCTCAAAAAATCTACCTGAGATAATCAACCAACCCTTAGCTAGAAACGTGAAATGCGCATGCACCCGTATCTGTCTCCCTCTTTTTGTACAATTTGTAAATATTATTTTAGTTTTAAGTTAAGTTCAATTTTAACTCTCAAGCGCGAAGGTTGCATCCATTTTGTAAAGTTTATTTTGAGTTGGTAATAGACATGTTAAACAAAACATTGTTGTTATTATTATCAAAGAACTAAAATCATGGGTGAATCCTTTGGACCGGAGGAAAGTACATTTTGCCCGAATCTATCATCGTATTACACCCAGGCAGAAAAACTTATGGTCGAAATCTGTTGTGAAAAAGAAAAGTTTTTGTTGCTTTTGTTAAAGAATGCATTAAGTTTATTTATTGTATTCTTTTTTTTAAATTAAAGATATTATAGCAGTAGTAAAAAAACTATAAATATTTTATTTTAAAGTTTACTGTAAAAGTCGTCGGTTTTATAAACAAGTACGAGGAATTGAGGTCGTGGTTAATTAAATATGCAAGCGATTACTTTTCCACAACGGATTAGGCTTTACACACTCGAATAAGCACCTGTGAAAGGTTACTTCATACTCCAGTTGTGTGTGCAAGCGCGAACATGCTCTGGATATATTAGATAATAACGTATCCTAAGAAAATTCCGCAGAGATAAAAAGGACTTAAAATAGAAAGAGGCAACATGTTATTTTTTTTTTTTTCGAACGAGTGTGTAATTATTTGAATGCAATCTTCCAAACAAATCGATTGAAATATTGGGGTGAGGATTTTTTTATGAAAAATCTTGGAAATATTTTAAAAGTGAATGAATGAATAGTTAAGAATTTTTTTCAAAATGTTGGGAAATAGTTTTAAAAGTCAAATCATTGAAACGTTATGAGTTAGTGACTCACTTTTGACTTTTAAAAATATTTCCTAACATTTAAAAAAAACAAATTCTTAACTATTTCTTGGTCAACAAAATTCATTCACTTTTAAAATATTTCAAAGATTTGATTGCAATCTTCCAAACAAATCGATTGAAATATTGGGGAGAGGATTTTTTGTGAAGTCAAATCTTTGAAATATTTTAAAAGTGAATTAATTTTGTTGACCAAGAAATAATTAAGAATTTTTTCAAAATGTTGGGAAATATTTTTAAAAGTCAAATCATTGAAACGTTATGAGTGAGTGTGTAATTATTTGATTGTAATCTTCTAAACAAATCGATTGAAATATTGGGGTGAGGATTTTTTGTGAAGTTCAAATCTTTGAAATATTTTAAAAGTGAATGAATTTTGTTGATCAAGGAAGAGTTAAATTTTTTTTTTCAAAACGCCAGGAAATATTTTTAAAAGTCAAATCATTGAAAGGTTATGAGTGAGTATGTAATTATTTGATAGCAATCTTCTAAACAAATCGATTGAAATATTGGGGTGAGGATTTTTTGTGAAGTTCAAATCTTTGAAATATTTTAAAAGCGAATGAATTTTGTTGACCAAGGAAAAGTTAAGAATTTTTTTTTTCAAAACGTCAGGAAATATTTTTAAAAGTCAAATCATTGAAACGTTATGAAATTTTGTTGGACATGTAAAATTTAGAAATTGTTCTTTAAAGTTAAGAATTCTTCTATGAAGCCAAATATTTGAATTTTGTTGATCAAGAAAATTTGAAGATTTTTTCTAAAAAAAAAAACAAATTATTTGAATCGATGATTTTGGGCGGGGAAAAGTCGAGTGAATTTCTAAAAAAATGAAATCTTTAAAAAGTTAGTGAATTTTTGTTGGTCAAGGAAAAGTCATGAAATTTTCTCTAAAGATAATGAATAACTTTATTAACGGAAATTCACCATTTAACAAAATAATACATAAATATTATACCAAAACATATTAAATAATATTATAATTATATATTAATAAGACATTTTTTTCTGAAATTAAATCTTTTTAAACAAAAAATGTGAAGGCGCAATTTTCTGGTTGAGGAAGAATAGTTAAGGAAAATTCGTTGATTCTTTAAAATATTACGGATTTTTTTTTTGTTCACAGAAAAATCAAGATTTTTTTGATCACAGAAAAATCAAGATTTTTTTGATCACAGAAAAATCAAGTTTTTTTTTTCGAAAGAAAAATCCTTTAAAACTAACGAAAATTAAGGAATTCTGTTGGAAAAGTCAGGATTTTGTTCCTTAAAAAAACATCGTCATGTCTCTATTTGTCAAAGAAAATATACACCAAAGCTCGTTTCAATTGATTTACAGCCTCAGTCGAATCTTGTTTATGCGAAAACAATTAATGTCAGATTATTTTTTCGTAAAATCGAAAAAAGTGAAAGATGTCGATGTACTGATCTAAAAAAAAGTCTCTAGAAAAGTGCGGATTTTTTTTTATTACAGCAAGATATGAATCGAAATAAAAGAAATTATCATTAATTAATGATCACTGAATGTTTTTTTGAGTTTACGTGAAGTGTTTAATCACAAATTTAAATTACTAAAATAAAGTATTTAAGACAGAATACAAATTAAAGTAGAAGAGATGTTAAAGTAACCCCCGTACCAAAATTTAAACCCCGTGGCTCAATTCCACCCTGAGTTTTTTTTATAATCCTACAACCTTTATTTACGTATATATCCTTTTTACAATAGTAGAAAAAAAAAATGTATAAAAATAACAGCAAAAAATAAAAAATGCTAGAAATATCTGGAAGGTAGTACAGAGTCGAATGGTAGAAATGATATATTAGTAACCAAAAAAACTTCCTTTCAAAATTCATCTTCTGCTAATCCAGATTTTTCTCAAGTAAATGTTTCCAATTTTTTAAAACGTTTTTTTGGCATAAAGTAAATATATTTCTAATTTCTTAAAAGAAAATGTATTTTTTTTTGTTCTCAAATAAATTTCTTAAAATAAATTGTTTTTTTTTTTTTGTTGAGTATAAAAGAAAATTATGAAAATCTCTATAGTCCGAGGATATTGAAAATAAAGACATCCCTCCCCCACAAAACTGTTTATCCATTAGTATCAATCCGGGCTATCGACCCCCTGAGCATGGGAGTACAGCAGCCAGCGTAAGCCCCCGGCAAACACTCCGAACGAAAATTACCCTCCGTAATGACAACATTGTGGCTGACCGGCTGTAATTTCCCGAACAATCCCGACAATTGAAACGCGCAATGGGCTCCGTTAATGAGGATTTTCGGAAAGAGATTAAATTCCATCCATTCGCACGTTGTTGATGGCGAAAATAGACGAATAAGGATCACGGGAAATATAATTATGGGAGATCGCTATCATTTAAAATGCATTTCCGGTGCATTTGGGTACGCGTGTCGTGGGATTTCTGAAAGGAAAACGCCACTTGACACGGTTTAAATTGGATTTTTGTGCGATGCGGGAAATTCAATCCGGTTTTGTGTAATAACAAAAATTGATTTATGAATTATTAATACGACCACAGACTGAAAGATTGATAAACATTTTCTGAGGTGTAAATGATTGTGTTAAATAAAAATGATTTGAAAATAATTAAGGTTGCGGTTTAGTAGAAAGAGATAGCTATATATTAAAATGGAAATAATCGTTTGAAAAAGAGCCATTCTTTTGGATTTAATAATATGAATATTTATATTTTTTATCTACTAAGTATAAAGTATTAGTCTAAATAAGAAATAAATTGTTATTTTTCGTGTATTACGTCAATTTACTAGTTCAAGTTAGAAAAGAAAATTGTAAGATATAATGAAATTAATAGGTAATAAGTTATTTCAATGTAGAATTTAGTGAAATCCTTTAAATTTTCATTGCACAAGTTTTTATTAGCAAAAATATAATTTGAAATTTGCTATAAATTTGATCAATTTTCATTATTATTTCATAATTGTTTTCACACAAACTAAACATTAAAATAATGTTTAATTCATCTGATGAAATTCCTGCTTATTTTAAGATTTCTTTAATGTATAATACAATTTTGTTCATTGATCACATCAGCAATCTAACTCGAATTAGTGATTGCCAATATTTATATAGCTATCTCTTTCGTCTAAACCGCACCCTTAATAAATTATTTCCACATTTAGCTCTGTGACTTTTGACTTATATTTAAAGTAATAATATAATACATCACTACAATTTAATCCTGCATTATTTTAAATATTAATTAACGACATAAATCAGTCTAAAGCGCGCTAACATTTAGTTAGTTCGGTGAATAGAGGAGCAAACTTGTTATCCCCTCGCGCCAAAGAAAGGTGACTAAGTTTCTAACAACAAGCCTCGCGCCACAAACACCGTTCTGAGGAGTGAGGTCTTATTGAACTGATGAAATTATAGCCATTTGAGTGTGAACAGTTTACACACTTCTTGTCGCGCCGCTTCTGTTCATTCGACGTAGAACTTGTCTTCGCAAAAAGCTCGCAAGAAGTGAAGCTCCTTGAAAAACTTACACTGTTGATTCCGAGCGGATTTTAAACTGGTGATTTCGAGTGGAGTAATTGTTTACCTGCAACAAAGAAAAATGATTTAATGATTTCATCAATGCGGTTTTTTTTTTAGTTTTGCGATGTTTATGATATACAGGGAGGTTTTTTTATCAGTATAAATTAGGTGAAGTATATACCTGCAAAAATGCGAGTCATTGAACCGATTAATGTGTGTATATTTAGTTGATTATTTGGCACATGTGTGTTCAGTTGCGTGTTATAGGCAACCAAACGTACACACATCAATGCGTTTGACTCGCCTATTTTGCAGGTATACATAGGGGAAATGTATACTGATAAAAAAAGCTCTCTGTATATGAGTGCAGGGCATTTCTTTAACTATACCTCATAGAGATTAAATGGGAAAATCTTTACCTCGTGTTAATGTTTTTTTTTTTTTTTTCTACCGTATGAATTTATGTGTGTGAAGCTGGCAATGAATCCAGCAATGAACCCGGCGCCTCCACAATGAGACATTTTTTTTTTCAAAAATATTTATTTAAAGGAAAACAACACTTGTTTAATTGTTTATTCATAATTATAACTAATAGCAAGGTCAAGTGAATGCAACAGATTCAAATTTATTCCTATAAATTCTAAAATATTCATAATACATATACTTTAAAAATCGGAAAATAGCGATTTTTTTATAAACAATATTTCCCAAACGGCGTACTTTTTTCGCAATTTTCTTTCAGAAATAGTTTAATCAATGTTTCTAGAAGTAATATAAACAATCAGAAATGTGTGCCCGTTAATAGTTTGTCTATAAACAAATCCATTGCTGAGTCATATTTCCAACACCTGACGGCGATTTTCAAAGTGTCAAATTTCCCAAACGGCGCACTTTTTTTCCAATTTTCTTTCAGAAATAGTTTAAACAATGTTTCTAGAAGTAATATTAACAATGAGAAATGCGTGCCCGTTAATAGTTTGTCTATAAACAAATCCATTGCTGAGTCGTATTTCCAACACCTGACGTCTATTTTCAAAGTGTCAAATTTCCCAAACGGCGCACTTTTTTTTCCAATTTTCTTTCAGAAATAGTTTAAACAATGTTTCTAGAAGTAATATAAACAATCAGAAATGTGTGCCCGTTAATAGTTTGTCTATAAACAAATCCATTGCTGAGTCGTATTTCCAACACCTGAAGGCGATTTTCAAAGTGTCAAATTTCCCAAACGGCGCACTTTTTTTCCAATTTTCTTTCAGAAATAGTTTAAACAATGTTTCTAGAAGTAATATAAATAATCAGAAATGCGTGCCCGTTAATAGTTTGTCTATAAACAAATCCATTGCTGAGTCGTATTTCCAACACCTGAAGGCGATTTTCAAAGTGTCAAATTTCCCAAACGGCGCACTTTTTTTCCAATTTTCTTTCAGAAATAGTTTAAACAATGTTTCTAGAAGTAATATAAACAATCAGAAATGCGTGCCCGTTAATAGTTTGTCTATAAACAAATCCATTGCTGAGTCGTATTTCCAACACCTGACGGCGATTTTCAAAGTGTCAAATTTCCGAAACGGCGCACTTTTTTTCCAATTTTCTTTTAGAAATAGTTTAAACAATGTTTCTAGAAGTAATATAAACAATCAGAAATGCGTGCCCGTTAAAAGTTTGTCTATAAACAAATCCATTGCTGAGTCGTATTTCCAACACCTGACGTCTATTTTCAAAGTGTCAAATATCCGAAACGGCGCACTTTTTTTCCAATTTTCTTTCAGAAATAGTTTAAACAATGTTTCTAGAAGTAATATAAACAATCAGAAAGGTTTTTTTTTATTTCTATTCCTCATGATAAAAAAAAATGGATAATATATTCATAACAATAAATAACAAAATAGTATTCCTTACAACAACAACAAAAAAAGGGGCATAAACCCATGTTACTGCATGTAACAGTTAACATCATAACACACACCACTCGCTGATTTATACCCCCTATCGGTCTGATGATTTGTGTCGGGCCTCTGGCGCGGATATCTCTCTGGCTTTGACAGTTTCATTGGAGCCCGACGAGAGCGCAGGGGAGAGGGGAAAAAAGAAACGTTTATTAAGGTCGGCTTGTTTTTTATTCACGGCAAAACCCACAAATTACGGATCGGCGGGGGTGGAAATAAAAAAAAAACGGGGCGCATTTCCTACAAAGGGGTTTAATTATTGAGAAATCAATTGAGTAATCATATTTTTTTATTTCTTTCCCCGCGTCGAGTTACATGCAAATGCCATTTGTAAAGTTCAGTGGAAATAAGGGAAGTTCAGCCGTGTGAATTTTCCTCTAGACGGAAAGGGTTTCCCTTATTGCGGTGGAGGAAATGGGGACGTATAAAAGTTGATTTTAAATAAATTGGATCGCTTTTATAAAACCGGACTAATTGTTAAGCTCTCGATTTTGCAGAGGATTGTTATCGGAAAAACAGCGAGGTGGACCTATTAATAAAACTTTATTCGTTTCAAAATGATACCGTTATATATTCACTATTAAAAAATAAATTTATATTTACTTTGCGAAAGTTCTAACAATAGCACAAGTTTTTACGTTGTGACCGTTCTGAATTTTACATTCATTCTGTTTTTTTCGTGCCTTGTTTACATGAGACCTCGACCAGCCCCTCTATAGGGTGGTTTTGGTGAGTGGTGGAGAAAGTCTTGACAATAATAGTCGCAGCTTAATTTTCGAATCAATGTAGGATTGATGAATCGAATATATTCGTTTATTATTTGTGAATCCTAGGATTGCTTCCTATATAATCCAGGATTATGTTATATATTTTATAAATTTCGACGCGATATGGGAATTAATAATCAATTCCAGTTCTATCTCTGACTATTTTTAAATCTTTCAAATACAATTTACGTAATTTGTATTAATAATTAATTCCAGTTCTTCCAGTTCAATCTCTCACTTTTTTTAATCTTTCAAATACAATTTACGTAATTTGAAACTCATCAATGAAAAATACAAAAGCTCATGAGTAAATTTTGTAATTAGCAATAGAGTGGTAATTGCCTAGTTTTGTGTTTTAACACGGGATGCAATTGCCGAATTTAAAAATTCGGCAATTTCATCCTTGTAGTTCTAAAAGCCCATAGGTTTCAATGGCAGCAGCAATGAGACTGTTCACTTAGATCCCATTGTGATACCATAGAGATATAGATCCTTCTTCCTATACAATCCTATCCCAGCACCTAATGAACTTGTTCAGGTCATTCATCTTTATAGGTAAGAGATCTGCCAGGTCATTTGCATAGTGCAGACCGAGGTACTTAATTCTTTTCCCCTCAAGATCTGGACATTGATCTAGGAAAATGTCCTGCTCCTGCTAAAAAAAGCCTTTCAAATAAAATTTACATAATTTGAAACTCATCAATGAAAAATACAAAAGCTCATGAGTACATTTTGTAATTAAAAATGGAGTGGTGATTGCCTATTTTTGTGTTTTTAAATTCGGCAATTGCATCCTTGAAGTTCTAAAAGTCCATAGGTTTCAATGGCAACAGCCCTGAGACTGTTCACTTAGATCCCATTGTGAAATCATAGAGATATAGATCCTCCCTCTTATACAATCCAATTCCAGCACCTAATGAACCTGATCAGGTCATTCATCTTTATAGACGAGAGATCTACCAGCTCATTTGCATAGTGCAAACCGAGGTACTTAATTTTTTTTCCCTCAAGATCTGGACATTGATTTAGGACAATGTCCTGTTCCTGTTCCTGCTAAAAAAAGCCTTTCATACAATAATTTTTGCGGAGAATTCCTGGACGAGGATAAAGAAACAGTACTCCGAGTTACTTAATTCTTTTCCCCTCAAGAGCATTATCCTAGATCAAGCAGGCTCTTGAGGGGAAAAGAATTATGTAACTCGGAGTACTTTTTCTTCCTCCTCCTCTCCCAAGAATTCTCCGCAAAAATCATTGTATTTCAGACTCATTTTATGTGAGTGTCTACCTAGAAGACAGTGCCCCGTGATGAAATTATGAAAATTTAAGATTTTCTAGGCGAAAAAATCCTCTTCCTGCCATTTTTGTATTACCGTAGCTACTTTTTCCTGCCATTTTTGTATTACTGTAGCTACCTCTTCCTGCCATTTTTGTATTACTATTGCTACTCCTCCTTGGCCTTAGCCTCACTAACATTCTTAATGTACGCATGTCCTTACTCATACTCATACTTTACATTCAACAGGGAAATCACCTCAAAACTTTAAGGATGAGATGGCGATGGTTTATACAGATTCCTGTCCTGGCATGAATTTTTCAAGCAAGGCAGGGAATTGATAGAAGTTGATCCCCTTCTAGGAAGATTTTCTGATGCCTCCACAGAGAAAAACATTAAAAAAAGATATTACTTGAAGAAAAAGCAAATTGCAGAGATGGTTGGAGTATCAGCTACAACTGTTTTTAAATATTCTATATAAACCCCTGGGTGAGTCCAAGATGAGTGTCCAGAATGCTCACGCTACTGCCGATGCATCGTACAGTGTTCAAGTGAACTTGCCGATGCATCGTACAGTGTTCAAGTGAACTTGCCGATGCATCGTACAGTGTTCAAGTGAATTTTAAAAACCCAGACACTTTTTTTTTGACAAAATAATTACTGGGAATGAAACTTAGGTTCTTCATTACGAACCTGAGTCAAAACAAGAGCCAATGCAATGGCTCGAAAAGTCCAAAACCGCGAATCAAACGCCATATATGCCACTAAATAGCTGGAAGAGAGTGCTTTATAACAATGGTTATAGTTTGAAGTCAGAGAACCATCGGGAAGTCGATGAAAACTTCAATATCCTGATGTAGGAAGCAATTTAAAATCGTTTTTAATTGAATAAAAATGTATTCCTCGCAACCTTAACACTCCCATTAATTAAATTTAAATTACTGTAAACAAGTAAATATTTCCATTATTGCGCAGTAGCGATATCGCAACCGATGAGATTTTCCCGAGGTGCGATTATCGCTAGTTGGAAACTATTAAATATTAAAAATTTCAGGAAGTAACAAAACAACAATTCAAATTTTCCATTTTCTCTACAAACATTCCAAGTTTTCCGGTTTGAAACGATTTGCGAGGCGATTCAAACGCACTTGCAAACACTTCCACCGAACTCTCTTTTTTTCACTCCCTTCCATTCCTCCCCCATTTTCATTGTTTTATTTACTTAACGTCCATCTATTTTTCGAGGATGAGTCTATCCAGTTTGTGTGTACATAAAATTGTTTCCAGCACGTTTCATATGTGAGATAATTGTAATGGTTTGTAGCGTCCTGGGCTTCTCGTAATGTGACACTTGTTGGCGCTGTTTATCTTCTCCGTGTTTACTTTGAACACTACACCCGGGATAATAAAGCGCACGTTACTACATACTCACTCACACACATGCACCGGCTGGATAAAGCGCAGCATTGTTGCGAGGGTTTTGTTTTAGTTTTCAGTGTAATGAATCATTGGAATTTAATACTGTTGTTGAATATTAATAATCGTGTTTTGACTGCGGTTGCTATTTTAAGGTAGCCAGTGGTTTGGTTGTTAACGAAAGCGTGTTCTTTTTTTAATTGTGTTGATTTTTGTGTTTTACACGAGCTTTCCGTCTGTTAAAGAGTATATTTGTTTTCACAGTCAAAAGAAATGAATATTAATAAAATGCATGTACTAAAAATGTTTAATTTAACGTATATACATTATTTTAATTTCACAATTTAATACACACATTATAAAAAATTCAATTATAAAACTCGTTTAGACTGTGATGATTAAAAAATGGATATCTTTTTTCTTGAATCCTTATACCATTTCAGGTGTCCAAAATCGATTAAAGTTGCAAATCTTGTTACTACAAACAAACATTGTAAGACTGGTACAAAGTCTTAAGATCTTTAATTATTGCGTTTCAAGCCAATTCGCTATTGCTTATCACAAACAAACATCGTAAGACTAGTACAACTTCTTACGATGTTTTGTTTGTAACAAGAAATTGGCTTGAAACGTAATAAATAGCCATGCAATTTAAATTTACAGATTCTAAAATTATTTTTTTATTCAATGATTCAATTGAGAACATATTCCTCAAGGGGTTATAATTATTATTTTTGTAACATGTTCGATTATCCACATTAGAAATTCTCGATTAAAAAACGCAATAATTTGTCAAATGCTCGTTCTATTTTACGGCGGTTTATTAACCTGGGGAAATAGTTGTATCAACAAATATTTATTTCTGTACTTACATTATGTAAGTTATTCTTACATTAGCTAATTAAAAAGAAATATATATTTTTTTTTCAATGATTCTATATTGATATATTTATTTGTTAGAATTTTTTTATTATCCCAAAAGAAAATCTTCTGTTAAAACTGACTTAATAAGCTGTGTACACTAAATTAATGCTCCTGCGTGCGCCGAAATCCGGAAGCGGCCCACAGAAATGCAGTAAGTCCCCCATTGTTTCTTTCGGGCGTTTAATTCAATTTAGCGTTTCCACAATTTGAATATTATATTAAATACGAATAAACGGCGAGGCGATTTATATTCATAAGCCGGCCGGGGGAGAGGAAATCCGTCTGGAAAGCGCAATTTCGCCGATTTACATCCAAATAACGTCGAGTAGATTAAAAATAAACACGACTCTTAAAAAAAAGCAGCTTTAACCAGTGCTTGTTTTCGATTTATTTAATGTACGATTAATGTTTTTAAACAATGTGACGTCCGGGTGATAGACTGATGATAATATCGAGCGTATAACAAAAATCTAAGACGAAGTTGGCATTGGAAATCCAAAGTGATGTCTGAACTAAAATCACACGCGTACGCGTAAAGTACTGATTGTTGACAAATCAGTTGTCAATAACCCCTAATTATCGTAAACATGTTTTCTAATATATATAAAACTTTTATAACTGAATCTTATTTTCGTAAATTACTTTTAATATTGTAATTTAGTTTGGCTACGTATTTAACAAAATTAATATCTGACGTGTCACTGTTTAACCACAATCAGCATTTCACGCGTGTGATCTTAGCACAGACATGACTCGAGACTTCCAACGCCAACTTCGTGTAACTATTTGTTGTTTTCTTTCATTAAATATTTTCGACTCAAACCGATGCAATTCGCAGTAGTTTTGCTATGCAACAAATATCTATTGTGTAATCCAATATCCAGCGGGTTATGTGCTCGGGGAGTAGTTGTTTCAATAGACGTATATAAAACTTACAGTGTAAGTAATTTTTTGCTGTTGGAAAAAGTGATTGATCGAATTTCATTGATCATTGTCAGAAATTTTCCTAGTTTAATTCCATTTTAATAAAAATTATGCATCTATATTTTATTAACATTCTAGAAATCTCCACTCTAATAATATTCAAACAAAGGAAGCTAACAACAGCTAAGTGTCATCGACATGTAACTTAACAACACACACACACAAAAAATCCCCACGTACGTGACTTCCTTTCATCCATCTGAATGATTCAGGCGCTTAATGGCTGCGACAACAAGGGCGAGCAATTAACGTGCATTATTCGGCAGATAATTACCGCGCCGAGGGAGGAAAACGGGGAATATTACAGAAGCTGTTTACTGGGATACATAATCAAAGGACCGCGATGAAGGCGGCTCTTCTGAATCGAGGCGATGCGATGCGACGTTTGGCCTCAATCCTCGTAAAATCGGCCGAATAGCGGTTCTCTTCTCTCTCTTTCTCTCTCTCTCTCGAGGCTGTCACGCGGCGGACAACTTCTGGGTCCGGACACTTAATCAAATGATTGAAAGAGGCTATCTACTCCACTTTATTTTGATAATAAAGCTAATAAATCTTCGTTTTGTCTCACCGCGATTTTTTTTTTCAGGGGTTTTCTTCCCTTCAGTGGAGCGATAACGTTTGGGCGGGGGGAAAGTTTGTGATTTTTTTCGTTACGGTTTCGGTGATGTTCAGTGGATTCTAAAATTCAATTTAAATATTTGCCTTTTCATGATAAATACAGTCTACCTAAAAATTTCTTACATTTGTAAAAATAGGTGAATCTCGTAAATAAAGATAATAATTATAATAATGCAGAAAGCCGTAGCACTACAAACGTGCAGTATAATTAGACGTGTATTGTCAGAACTAAGAGTATTAATCAAAAACAATGCCATACCGTTAGTGGAAATACCCCGGTATGTGATGACAAAAGACAAAACTGAGAGGTTCAGGTGAAAGACAGAAGAAAATAATAATAATAACCCTACACTCTTATGGGTATAAAGGTTTTTTTTGTTAATATATATAAATATATATATATAGTTTCCATGGATTGAATGCATATAAGGTGTAAATGACTATTTTAAGAGTTGAATCTTCAATTTCTGAGGATAGCTCCAGCTCTGCACAAGAGTATATCATTCCTAATGTCATTACTTGATGGATCTGTCTAAAATTCGTCTTATCCAAATAACTGCAAGTATTCAGTTAATTGGCTTCGATGTTTGAGGTTAAAACAGTATAGAAAAGAGTATATTATGTAATTCAATGTTGGCGGGGTATTTTCCCAGATATATATATACAGAGAGCTTTTTTATCAGTATACATTTCCCCTATGTATACCTGCAAAATACGCGAGTCAAATGCATTAATGTATGTGTGTTTAGTTGCCTATAACACGCAACTGAACAAACATATGCAAATAGTCAACTAAACATACACACATTAATCGGTTGACTCGCGTTTTTTGTAGGTATACACTTCCCCTAAAAAAAAAAAAAAACAGGTATACTGATAAAAAAACCTCTCTGTATATATATATATATATATACAAATAATTATTAAAAATTTATTTATTTATTTATAATCGAATTATACTTAATTATTTTTTTTATTATTACCAACCAGTCATGGTCGTTTTGTGGAAGTAGAGGCGTTTCGCTCATAGAATATTAATCCCGAAAGTGCGATTGTAATTGAAAATTTCACCGTCACAATATTGGAAAATCATGGCGCTGGAAAGAAGGCAGACAGACTGTCTTTGGCCGCCTCTCTCTTTCCAACTAACTGTACCCGTTCCACGGGTCATTAACCCAACACCTGCTCGTATGGTTGTAATCTACGGAATACTGCCATCATTCCTGTTTTATGATTTATAAATGTCACATGCATAATGCACGTAACCGACTTTAATCGTCGGGAAAATTACATTACTATAATATTCGAGGAATATTATAGATAAATTACTATAATATTCATCGATTCATGTTAAGTATTTGGCTTACATTTTTTATTTTATTTTTTCATATATAGAATATGAAGTTATATATTTATAAATATTTACATTTTTTTTTAATTATATATTTTTATTTCTTCATTTCACATATCTAAACTCAATTATTTTGTATTGCGGAGTTTTTAATTCATATTTATCGCTGCATTTAATGATTTTAACAATACTGGTACGTTTCACGATTTAAATGTAAATTGACATCACAATTGCAACGGTGGCGTCTGCAAAGGCAGCCCTGCCATATTTCCTCTTTATAATCTCCCTTGCAAAATACTTAAAAGCATTTGCTTTCTCAATGGATGGAAATAAATCACCATAAATGCATTTTTATGTGGGAAAACATCTTCCTCGTTCCCGTTCAGATTACACGAACATAAAGCGGATCACTACAAATTTTAGGGTACACACGAATTCCCGCCGTGCGCAGTTATTCAAGACGTGAATGCGTTATTCAGCAGGAAATATGGGATTTGCTATAAGAGGATGTTTAACGTCTATTAAATTTATATTATTTGAAAAATAATACGTTGGAAATTAAAATAAAATCAAAAAAATGTATAAAAGAAAGAAGTGAAATATTTAAGAAATTATCCCACCCTCTCTTTTACGAACTAACAAAAGTCATCCTCATCGAAACCCGGCAATCTCACTTCGCTGATAAATTTGCATGAAAATCTATCCATTACCATATCCTACACCCTGTGTGCATTTCCCAAAAAAAAAATATCACTCCCAAACGTAAACGTTTCACCATCACCATTCATAACTTTCATATTATAATTTTATATATATATTTGTATGTAATGTATGAATTTATATCCTAATTTAATTTAATTTGTTCTGTAATTGGGTCAACAGGTTAGAACAATAAAGATATTATTATTATATATATATAACAATCTTTATAAACAATTAAGTTTACAATACATTGAATATGTATATCACACAAAATTTAAATTAATTTTCTACATTAGTTTGTTCAACCATAATTCCTAAGGTTTGGAAGATCGAAATTTAAATCTGTTATTAAATAAAAAAAAGTTAAGAAATGTGTACAAAAGAAATCCATTATATTAAACATGATATAATGGATTTCTTTTTCGCATCATATATTAAATTGGAAATTCCGCTCAAAAGAGAAATTAAAATAATATATATAAGTAGTAAATTAATAAATTTGTTTCACAAACCCAGTGTTATAAATTTATGTTAACTCAAAATTTAAAAACTAATATTGACTGAAACAAATATAATTCTAAATAAACGCATTTCATACAACCGCAAAACCACGATGGTTGCCCTTTTCCATCCCTTCTTTATCTCCAACAAACGGATTATTATTTAATTCAGTCGACTTAATTCAATTCTAACATTACCTGTAATTATCCATCAGGCGAAGCCATTGTGTAACAATCACCGTTAATTCGAAAAAGCAGTCGAAAAATCAATACGGAAACGTTGATCTTCTCGCTTGAATCGCACAAAACAACGACAAAAAAGAATGAAACAGTAGCTCGAAATGTGTACTGTGCAAGTCATTCATCACATTTGCTCATCGATGTATATCGAAAATCTGACACACACACACAGCAAAAAAAAAAAGAACTCTCGGCTTCCGTTCATCTCGTGTCAATAAACTATGCAGTCGTTTGTCTTGGAGTAATTGGTGTTTGATTAATGTATGTGTATTTTTTTTTTTATTTTTCAAGGTTTTAATTGTGAGTTGGAATATTTAATAAAGTTAAATAATTTAATAATAGAAAAAAAGGATTTATTCACTCGATCACAGTTATATAAATAAATTAATGTCCAATTTTAATAAATGAAACACTTTTCTAAATAAAAATATTGATCAATATTCTTTTACATTAATGCTTTTGTTTTTAAGTATAAGAGTTCGTAGTTAAAATTTATTATTATATGAACAAATCGCATTAACAGTGTTGTAAAATACATTTAATAATTTATAAGTAAAACTGTTGTTATTTTCCTTTTTCTCATTTTCCAATAAATCTGTGAAACTTAAAACGACGAAATTTCAAAAAAATCATATATTTGACTTGGGCGAACTTTAGGGTCGATTATTTTGTGCCAGATCTTCCTCTCTAAACAAATTGTCTGTCTCTAAATAATTGTTTATTATTTATTCAGACAACTCTCTCTTAACGAATTGTCTGTCTCTAAATAATTGTTTATTATTTATTCATACAACTCTCTCTCTCTCTCTTAACGAATTGTCTGTCTCTAAATAATTGTTTATTATTTATTCAGACAACTCTCTCTCTCTCTCTCTTAACGAATTGTCTGTCTCTAAATATTTTTTTTATTATTTATTCAGACAACTCTCTCTTAACGAATTGTCTGTCTCTAAATAATTGTTTATTATTTATTCAGACAACTCTCTCTCTCTTAACGAATTGTCTGTCTCTAAATAATTATTTATTATTTATTCAGACAACTCTCTCTCTCTCTCTCTCTCTTAACGAATTGTCTGTCTCTAAATAATTCTTTATTATTTATTCAGACAACTCTCACTCTCTTAACGAATTGTCTGTCTCTAAATAATTGTTTATTATTTATTCAGACAACATTACATAATCTTATACATGGATTTGTATTTACACAACAAGCAAATTTTGTAATATTCGAAAATAATTAATAAATTATTCCCTCTTATGTAACATAAGTCAAAAGTACCTAAAAGAGGGAATAATTTATTAATTATTTTCGAGTTTTTTTAATATTAATTTATTTAAATAATTGCGAACAAGTGAATAAATCTATTTATTTTTTTTATAATAATAGAAAAAGAGGATTTATTCACTTGATCACAGTTATTTAAATAAATTAAATAAAAAGAATTAGAAAATATTTTTTATTATAAAAACAATTAATTGATTGATAAGGCTGATAAATGTTGAAAGTTCATCTTCACTTTTATATAAATAAAACAATTTATAACTTTCTAATATATTGTAAACTCGCTAGAATTGTTTCATTTCTTCGCCTGAAGAAGCCACAGCGTGGCGAAACAATTGTAGCGAGTTTACAATATATTTGAAAGTTATAAATTGTTTTATTTATATAAAAATAAAAACAATTGTTTTAGTCTGTTCAGGCTCTCCACCAAGACCCCTAGTTTATTATTATTGTTTATATTTTGATTAAATCTGTATATATTTATTGTATACATTATGTTATTTTTTGTTTTGTTTTGTAATTTCCTTTGTAATTAGGCTTGTATTGGAAATAAAGTATTATTATTATATTTTTAATAAGAAAAATAATTCATATTTATTAATATCGCGTTAATTTTATTTGCGCTATCCTTTTTTATTAAATCTTAAAACAGACAATTTCAGTATATGAATCGTTTTTAAATACACATTTTAACGTCATGACATAAAACGTATTATTACCGGCGAATGGGAGGGAAGTTCATTATATTTCGAATAGCGTTTTAATTGGAAATGATCCTTTTGATATCCGCCCCAATTCCTTTGATCAGTGTTTTAGCTCCCTTTTAATATGCAACAAAACCGTATTTCCAGCACAATACTGGCGTAATTGAAAGTTGAATTCGTCGTAATACACAAAAACAAAAAAAATAAAATAAAATGAAACAACACTGAATAAATATAGAAAAAAAAAATGTAATAATTATAATAATGATAAGTATATAGAAATATAAATTAAATTAAATATTGTAAGATTTTAAATTAATATTCTGAATTAATCATTTCATGACTTTAGTGATCACGACGAGTAAATTCAATTTACAAGACAACGGAAGACATTAGCGATCAAAACCTTTTTGACACAGCAATTGACAAGGACAGACGCCTACAAAATCAGGCGGAAAGACAAACGGTCGATAGCAAATTGACAGAAGAATTTATTTTTATGTTAGTTATTTATTGTATTCATTTATTATTATTACTTTCTTAAAAATAATCTGCCAATAAAGATTTATATATATATATATATATTTTGAATTAAATTCTCACTTATTTCGCGGTGAAACATTTTTTTTGTAATAATTATGAAGTATTTTAATTAATTTTGTCGTAATTTGTAATTGGTAATTTGCCTTTTTTTATACATATGTTTTGTAATATTTTTAGAGCGTCACACTTTTCTTATAAAATTTTTAATATGTAATTATAATTGTAATTTGGAAATGGAGATTCCGTTAATGAAGTAAATTGAAATTGAATTCACTTGGTTGTTCGTTTCACTTGTGATCTGACATAGTCATTGTCAATCGACATGTTAGTACTTGTCATTTCATTAGTTCCTTGAAAATGACCACTGGTTGAAACTAGTCGGAACATAAATAAAAAAAAAAGTTTAGTGAAATGAACAACTAAGTATATTAATTAAAATACTTCAAAATTAATAAATGTATTCATATTTATTATTATTATAATTAACCGTTTATTTCGTTGAAACAAACGGAATTCTAAACAAACCGCGAAACCACGATCGATTTCCTTTGATGCTCCTCGTTTGTATTCACTAAACGGATTACAACTTAATTATTAATTCGCGCTATTAGTATTTTGAGTTTATGCATCATTGAATGTGATTTCAATAAATGTTGAACATTATGAATATTAATTTTCATGCACGGAGTTTTTCGACGCGAGCCAGCCAATATTTAAATAATGTATAATTCGAAAGCGTAAACGAATTATTTTGTAGAAATAAAATTAGCGTGCGCTCCGAATAATTTTGTTAATAAATCATAAATCCGTGCGTCCGACCGAAAATGTCATGTGTTTATTTATGAATGAATGGTGTTTAATTGAATTATTCGTTGATGCATTCGATGCTGATGTTTTGGATAATCAACATAATTTACATTGATGAAATTCTATTTATTTTTAAAAATTAAATTAAAAAAAAATGTGATAATACATCAAAATAAGGGAAGTCCGAAGTGGTTCAGGTAAAAAGAGACAAACGTGGAAACAATCAACCTGATTGGGACAACAACAAAAAAATAAATTGATTTAATAAAATCTAGCATATGGATAACAAGTGATGATTTTTCGAACCTCATCAGACTAGTGTGTTCCATGTGCAATGTCTTGATTACTGCGGCTGAACGGATTTTGTATTATGGTTACAGACCTGATTTTAATCATAATAAATTAAAGACGACGCTAGCACCATCTTGAAGACATTTTCATTTCGTAACAGATAATTGCATTTTTGTTTCTCGGGTGTTTATAATAGTATTAATTAAATAATGTTTCATTTCTTTTCAAATTTTATATGTTTAATTAGTTCATATTTGCACTACATGTTATTAAACAATAATTTACTCTTCCTTTTATTTTATAAGTTACGTTTAACAGATTTGTTTTTTTCTAATTAGTTTACTTTTGTCAAACTTACATACTTTTATAATTAATTTCTTTACTTTTTGTATTTATACTGACCATTGTAATTTGTCCTGTTTTGGTTTTTCCGTTGGACAATAAAAAATTATTATTATTATTATTGAATAGTAGCTGAACATTTCATTAAATGAATTTCGTTTCCTGTTCTCATAAACAGGACAAGTTCGCATTCCTTTAGTTGACGAAACAATGATTCTCGGTCGTTTACCTTGTAGACCCAAATCGTTGACGATGCCTAAATAGGCCACAGATGGCGCTTGCGTTGTCTTTCATTGATTATAAATAAAATTATTATTATAAAAGTTGATTTTACTGTTTGAATTTATTTAATTATTATTTTTTTAATTAAAAAATCTATAGCAATTATTAATTAACTTCAATTAAACCTTTTTAAAGAAAATCCAATGGCGCTTGCGTTGTCTTTCATTAATAATGAATAAAATTATTATTATAAAAAATGATTTTACTGTTTGAATTTATTTAATTATTTTTTTTTTTAATTAAAAAAATCTATAGCAATTATTAATTAACTTCAATTAAACCTTTTAAAAAAAAATCCAATGGCGCTTGCGTTGTCTTTCATTAATTATGAATAAAATTATTATTATAAAAATTGATTTTACTGTTTGAATTTATTTAATTATTTTTTTTTATTAAAAAAATCTATAGCAATTATTAATTAACTTCAATTAAACCTTTTTAAAGAAAATCCAATGGCGCTTGCGTTGTCTTTCATTAATAATGAATAAAATTATTATTATAAAAAATGATTTTACTGTTTGAATTTATTTAATTATTTTTTTTTAATTAAAAAAATCTATAGCAATTATTAATTAACTTCAATTAAACCTTTTTAAAAAAATCCAATGGCGCTTGCGTTGTCTTTCATTAATTATGAATAAAATTATGATTATAAAAATTGATTTTACTGTTTGAATTTATTTAATTTTTTTTTTTTTTAATTAAAAAAATCTATAGCAATTATTAATTAACTTCAATTAAATCTTTTTTTTTAAATCCAATGGCGCTTGCGTTGTCTTTCATTAATAATGAATAAAATTATTATTATAAAAATTGATTTTACTGTTTGAATTTATTTAATTATTTTTTTTAATTAAGAAAATCTATAGCAATTATTAATTAACTTCAATTAAACCTTTTTAACAAAAATCCAATGGCGCTTGCGTTGTCTTTCATTAAATATGAATAAAATTATTATTATAAAAAATGATTTTACTGTTTGAATTTATTTAATTATTTTTTTTAATTAAGAAAATCTATAGCAATTATTAATTAACTTCAATTAAACCTTTTTAAAAAAATCCAATGGCGCTTGCGTTGTCTTTCATTGATTATGAATAAAATTATTATTATAAAAATTGATTTTTCTGTTTGAATTTATTTAATTATTTTTTTTAATTGAAAAAATCTATAGCAATTATTAATTAACTTCAATTAAACCTTTTTAAAAAAATCCAATGGCGCTTGCGTTGTCTTTCATTAATTATGAATAAAATTATTATTATAAAATTGATTTTACTGTTTGAATTTATTTAATTATTTTTTTAATTAAGAAAATCTATAGCAATTATTAATTAACTTCAATTAAACCTTTTTAAAAAAAATCCAATGGCGCTTGCGTTGTCTTTCATTAATTATGAATAAAATTATTATTATAAAAAATGATTTTACTGTTTGAATTTATTTAATTATTTTTTTAATTAAGAAAATCTATAGCAATTATTAATTAACTTCAATTAAATCTTTTTTAAAAAAAAATCCAATTCGAAACAAATTACAGAGAAAACATAGACGGTTCCGAGTTCAGTACACCCCGGTGCAATATTGACAGTGAAAGTTTATATACATTCCGCGGTACAGTTTCCGAGAGGCCCGGCGATTATATCCGTACACGAAAACAGCATTAAACGATCGTCGGGCCGGATAAGTGAGCTCTTAAAATTACACCAGGAGACGGAAAATTACGGGCGCTAGATAAAAATTGAGCACAGAAACACCGTGAATAATAAATGATACGGCCTTTTAGCGTGCCGCGGTGAATGGCGGGCTCCTCCAGCTTCCCGTTGAAAGGTTTCCCCCCCGGCCGCTGAATAATTCCCCGCCCTCGAGTGTTTGATTGCCGTAATTAAAATGATTGAGGTGTTGCGATTATAACTTTGGATCAGAAGTTGGGTTACGCCGGATTTTCAGTCTCGTTATAAGTGATTAATTGAAGATGTGGGTATAATAAAACACTTTCATTTTATTTACACTTAAAAAAAAATTAAAACAAATCACAATAAAAAAAAAACTTGACTTGAATTTAATTGTGATTGATTATACAATTAGCAATTTGCATTTGGCAATGCAGATTGCTAATTGTATAGTAAGTAAGTAAGTGTTTATTGATGATCATAACAAAATTGTTTTTCACAGGTCAGAGGAAAAATACATGTATGTAAAATAACTGATAACCTTAAGATTAAGTTTTTAGTTAATAAAGATTGAGTAGTATTATTCTGAATAACTCTATTCGAAACTACGACTAATTCAGCCTACTAAATGATTTTTTAATCGAATGATTTAAATATTCCAACACACTGAAATCTCCGAAAAGTAAATAACTTATTCAACTGAGCATATCGGGTTGAAACTTGATAAAGTTGATGCGACGATTTTACAAAAAAAAATCTAAACAAAACCCTCCCTTTTTTATGGACTCGCATTCACCCCACCGTGAAATCCTCTCTGATATTGTAGCGTTACAGATAATTTATACAATTATTCTCGCAAAAGTTAAAACACAGCCGACGATGGAGGACCGATGTAAACAAAGGATAATAAACTTCAGAAAGTTTTAATTGGTACGCTGTAACATTTGCTCGGATTTGAATACGCTGTTTTTTTTTTTTTGTTGCGTGGGAATATTGGGTTTGATTTAAAAAAGTAATCGAACGCTGTAATATAAATTTTAATATATATATATATATAAATCTTTATTGGCAGATTATTTTTAACAAAGTAATAATAATAAGTGAATACAATAAATAACATAAAAATAAATTCTTCTGCCAATTGGTCTTTCCGCCTAAATTTTTATTTAAATAATTAAAGTCTCCACGACCAACAAACAACATAAAGAAGATTAGCTGTAAAACTTATTGATATTGTTGGGTTGGTTTTATTAAGAAATTTGTCCACGCTAGATTTTTTTTAAGGGATTTTCTGAAGTCAATCCGCAATCAACCAATGCCCTCGAATATCTTTAAATAAACAAAGTATTTTATAAAAATTTTCAAATTTATATTTTATGTATATATAGAAAGTCTTTATTTCTGAGAAATACGTTAAGGTTGCGGTTTAGTAGAAAGAGATAGCTATACAGTAAAATGGAAATAATCGTTTGAAAAAGGAACCATTTTTTTTGGATTTAATAATATATATATATATATATGTATTTACATCTAATAATAATAATAATAATCTTTATTGTCAAACAGATATACCATAAAATGACAAATATCAGGAAAAAAAAAATACAATTCAATTAATTAATAACTAAAAATGGTTCAATCTACCAAATATAAAGTATTAGTCTGACTAAAAAATAAATCGTTAATTTTCGTGTATTACGTCAATTTACTAGTTCAAGTTAGAAAAGAAAATTCTAAGATATAATGAACTTAATAGGTCATGTCTGGTAACTTATTTGAATGCAGAATTTAGTGAAATCCTTTAAATTTTCATTGCACAAGTTTTTATTATCAAAAATTTAATTTTAAATTTGCTATAAATTTGATCAATTTTCATTGTTTTTCCATAAATGTTTTTTACACAAGCAAAACATTAAAATAATTTTTAATTCATCTGATGAAATTCCTGCTTCTTTTAAGATTACTTTAATGCATAATACAATATTGTTCATTGATCGCAACAGCAATCTAACTCGAATTAGTGATTGATAATATTTATATAGCTATATCTTTCGTCTAAATCGGACCCTTAAATTACATTACAATATTTACATTACAATCATAAACCTATATTTGTATTTATTTACGGAATTCACCTTTTTTACATAATAAAGTACAGTACTATAAGTATAACTAATAACAAAAAATAACAGTAGTAGAATAGTATTAATAATAAAAAAAGAGCTATATTTTATAAATATTTAAAAAATAAAATATTTGCGTTATATCAATCATAATATTAATCATAACCGAAATGGCCATCACTAGTTATACATACGCTAGATGAATGCTGGCTGAACATTTTATTAAACGTTATATCAATGACGAATAAAAATATATTTCATTTCTTCGCCTGAAGAAGCCACAGTATGGTGAAACAATTGTAGCGATATTACAATAGACTTTGAAAGACTAAATATTGTTATTTAAAATAAGTAAAAATATATTGTCCTTTTTTCCGTTGGGAATTTTTTCAAACAAAATCTGTGCTTTGATCCAACGTTCTCTCCGTATAACACATGCGATTAAATCTGAATTTAAAACCGATTGATGATATCGCCGAAAACTGAATTCCCTCCACTCAGACTCGAATCTAATTTCCCTCATATTTCGTCGCAAGAAATTTCAGCGGCTCGAAAAGAAAGGAGGAAACACGGAAGGAATACCCTTTGTTCTTTATGGCACATCATTTGCAATAAATTCCGGGGAAATGACTACAATAATATCAGAACAATTCCGGAATATCTTTTTGATACAGCGCCGAAAGGGAGGAATGCGAAATAGATAGATAGATACGTCGCGGGGGCGGAGGATCTTTAAAATCGCAGAATGTACATACCGAAACGCAACCATTCGCAATATAAAACGGAAACGCTGATATTTATGAATAGTTTACGGCGCAATATTACATTTAAATCACGGGATGAATTTCTCATAAACAGGACAAGTTTGCCTTCGTTTAGTGGACGAAACAACGATTCTAGGTTGTCTATCTTGTAGACTCGAATCAAATTAGGCAAAAAAATTACGCTTCTTTCATTTATCACGGAATGAATATCCTAAATAAAAAAATTACATTTCAAAAAAAGATTGCCATGAAATGTTTAAACATACTGTTTAAATATTAATATTAACCGGAAATTGAGAAAACATATTTTTCAATTTTTTTTAGGTTTGTCAATATGATATTAAATTATAAATAGAAAAGAGTATTCATTCACTTGATCACAGTTATTTAAATATATTAAATAAAAATGATTTGAAAATAATTAATAAATTATTTCCACATAGCGTAAGTCAAAAGTCACATAGCTAAACTTTTGACTTACGCTATATAAGTACGTTAAACAAATGCACATTTGCCCGGGAAGTATTAGTTTCAATTAACTATTTTCAAATCATTTTCATTTGATATGATATTAAATTGTTTTTTATTATTATTTATTTAAAGGTTACTTTTTAGCAACAAAAAAGTACGTTTAATTATAATCACACAATCATCATTTAATAAATAATTATTTTATTTAAAAGAAAACGAAATTAATCATCTAACAATGATTTAAAACGATTATCCATTAGCAATGAATTACAGTAGCGGGATGTTAATTGAGGAGCAATCGAAGCGGCGGAAGAGAGAGAGAGAGAATGAAAAAAAAAGTGAGAAAATTTTCACTCTTGCGAGTTTCTCTTGTACAATTGAGAATAATTTTATCGTGAAAACTGCTCAAACTCCCATTGTGAAAGTGTTACGGGTGAAACATTGTCTACTTAATTCTGGCTTTGGGAAACTTGTAATAATTTCTTTACGCCTTACAAGAGGCATTACTCTAACGAGTCTTGTAATTTGCATAAATGAATTTAAGTTAACTGAATGGATATACTTTTTTTATCAATTTGTAAGAACATGAAATAATATTATTTTTAAATGTAATTTTTAACATCTCGAAAATGATTATATTAATTAAAATTAACACATCACATCCTGGCACATGAAAATTACAAAATGTAAGTAAGATCGATCATTGAATCAAACTATTTCTTTCATAATGAGACAGCCTTGCCTTTATTAATTTATTTAATACGTAATTTAATAAAAAGATATACTGTAATATATAGTCATGCATGTCACTTTACGTGACTATTATTGACAAAAATTGTCTTTAAAGTCATTCATAGTCACTATTTTTTTCTAGAAATTGAGTTTAAGCTCACGTTCAGAATATGACGTGCATAAAATGTGTTTAACTTATACAAATAAATAAATGTGCATTTAGTTGTTTAATTTGAGTTATGTAAAGAGATTTATTTTAATTAGTAATGGGTGGTACTTGAATTAATGCGTGTGAGCATCAGATTGGCAACCATGTCCTCTTATCATTTTTTTACTTTTTTTTTGCAGCGCACAATTTTCCTATGAGTCCTCTTTCCAGCGTCGAGGAAGCAAGAGGCAAGTCGCGCACGCGTGTGTAGAGTCGGACGACAGCATACTCAAGTGAGCCCTGGATGTGTCTCCAGCTCCCCCGGAGTGTCTCCATCACCACCGGAGTGTCTCCAGCACCCCCGGAGTGTCTCCAGCACCCCCGGAGAGCAGGAACGGAAGCAGCACCTGTGTATAAAAAGGTTAGATTCCTTCTCTCTTTCATTTTACCGTCGCGAAAATTTCTCATTTTTGTCTGTCAGCCGTGCTTACAATCACTTTGCTCGTGGTTCGAGAAACATTTTCCTTCAAACCATGGACAGGATTATTCACAAAAGAACTACTGCTCGATCCTTGCAGGGGATCGAGTCGCTCGATATCTATGAGGAGCTCGATCTTTTTGATCAGTGATCGAGCGGATCGGCTCGATTTCTTTGGTCGGTTCGATCTCTTTGATCGGCTCGATCATTTCGGACTACTTTCCGGATTGCATTGATCATGTTATTTAGCTCGGCTCGGGCAAATATCAAACGGATCGATCGGTCTAGGTAAGATCGATCATTGAATCAAACTATTTCTTTAATTATATATATATATATATGTAATCGATGTCCCCTTTTACCAATTGGTGTCGGGGATTTCTTTAATTTATTTTGTTTTATGCGTAGTGAGACAGCCTTGCCTTTATTAATTTATTTACTAAATACGTTTGTAATTTAACAAAAAGATATACAGTAATATATAGTCATGCATGTCAATTTACGTCACCATTATTGACAAAAATTGTGTTTAAAGTCATTCATAGTCACCATTTTTTCTATAAATTGAGCTTAAATTGTCAAAAATTAACTTTAAAAGCCACTATTTTCACCATAAATTGTCTGTGAAGTCATATATAATCACTAATTTTGCTATAAATTCACTTTAAAGTCATCTATAGTCACTATTATTATCAAAAATTAATTTTAAAGTCATTTATAGTCATTACTTTTTCAAGAAATTGACTTTAAATTCATTTATAGTCACTATTTTCACTTGAGAATGTCTTTGAAGTCACTATTTCTTACTAAAAATTGACTATAAAGTCATTATTATTCTCAAATATTGACTTTAAATTCAGCATAATTATCAAAAATTGACTTTAAAATCATTGACAGTCACTATATTCACCATATATTGACTTTATAGTCAGTATTTGCACTAGAAATTGACTTTAAAGTAATTTATAGTCATTTTTTGCAATATATTGAATTTGAAGTCACTTTACTTCACTAGTATTGTTAAAAAATCACTTTAAAGTCATTAATAGTCACTATATTTACTAGAAATAGACTTTAAAGTCACATTGTGTCATTTTAATTGTCAAAAATGAACTTTAACGTCAATTATAGTCATTAACTTTGCTATAAATTCACTTTAAAGTCATTCATAGTCATTATTTTTTCTAGAAATTGACTTTAAATTCATTGATAATACCTATTTTCTCTAGAAATTGTTTTTGAAGTCAATATTTTTACTAAAAATTCACTATAAAGTCATTATTATTGTCAAATAATGACTTTAAAGTCAGTATCATTTTCAAAAATTCACTTTAAAATCATTGATAGTCACTATATTCACTATATATTGACTTTATAGTCAGTATTTGCACTAGAAATTGACTTTAAAGTCACTTTACTTCACTAGTATTGTCAAAAATTCACTTTAAAGTCATTAGTAGTCACTATATTCCCTAGAAATAGACATTAAAGTCACATTGTGTCACTATAATTGTCAAAAATTAACTATAAAGTCAAATATAGTCATTAACTTTCTCTAGAAATTCACTTTAAAGTCATTTATAGTCAACATTATTATAAAAAAATAATTTTAAAGTCATTTATAGTCATTATTTTTTTCTAGAAATTGACTTTAAATTCATTAATAGTCACTATTTTCACTAGAAATTGACTTTGAAGTCACTATTTTTACTACAAATTGACTATTCATTATTATTATTCTCAAATATTGACTTTAAAGTCAGCATAATTATCAAAAATTGACTTTAAAATCATTGACAGTCACTATATTCCCTATATATTGACTTTATAGTCAGTATTTGCACTAGAAATTGACTTTAAAGTCATTAATAGTCACTACATTCATTAGAAATAGACTTTAAAGTCACATTGTGTCAATATAATTGTCAAAAATTAACTTTAAAGTCAATTATAGTCATTAACTTTGCTATAAATTCACTTTAAAGTCATATATAGTCACCATTATTATCAAAAAATGATTTTAAAGTCATTTATAGTCATTATTTTTACTAGAAATTGACTTTAAAGTCACAATATGTTACTATATTAGTCAAAAATTAACTTTAAGGTCATCAAAAGCCACTATTTTCACTCTAAAATGACTTTAAAGTCATTTATAGTCACTAATTTTGTTATAAATTCACTTTGAAGTCATTTATAGTCAGTATTTTTTTTCTAGAAATTGACTTTAAAGTCAGTTTACTGGAATAGTATTATCAAAAATTGACATTAAAGTCTTTGATAGTCACTGTTTTGACAAGAAATTGTTTTTAAAGTAACTATTATCACAAAAAAATGACTATAGAGTCATTATTATTATCAAAACTTGACTTTAAAATCATTGATAGTCACTACAATCACTAGAAATAGACTTTTAAGTTACATAATTTCATTACTCTTGCCAAAATTTGACTTTAAAGTCATTTATAGTTATTATTTTCACTAAAAATAGACTTTAGAGTCACTATTTTTACTTAAAATTGACTTTAGAATTATTTGTAGTCATTATTTTTGCTATAAATTGATTTTAAAGTCACGTTACTTGAGTATTATTGTCAAAATTTAACTTTAAAGTCACTATTATTGTAAAAAATTAACTTTAAAATCATTGTGAGTCACTATATTCCCAAGAAATTGACTTGATAGTCACTATTTGTACTAAACATTGACTTTAAAGTCAGTTTACCACAATAGTATTGTCAACAATTGACATTAAAGTCTTCGATAGTCACTGTTTTGACTAGAAATTGTCTTTAAAATAACCATTATCACTAAAAAATGACTATAGAGTTATTATTATTATCAAAACTTGACTTTAAAATCATTGATAGTCACTATATTCGCTAGAAATAGACTTTTAAGTCACATTACTTGATTATTATTGCCAAAATTTGACTTTAAAGTCATTTATAGTCATTATTTTCACTGGAAATAGACTTTAGAGTCACTATTTCTACTTAAACTTGACTTTAGAATCATTTGTAGTCATTATTTTTGCTAGAAATAGATTTTAAAGTCACTTTACTTGAGTATTATAGTCAAAAATTAACTTTAAAATCATTGAGAGTCACTATAGTCACTAGAAATTGACTTGATAGCCACTATTTCTACTAGAAATTGACTTTAGACTGATATATACTCATTTATAGTCATTATTTTTAATAGCAAATGACTTTAGAGTCACTTTACTTTATTATTATTGTCAAAATTTTACTTTAAAATCATTTATAGTCTTTATTTTCACTAGTAATACACTTTAGAGTCACTATTTTTACTTAAAATTGACTTTAGTGTCATTTATAGTCATTATTTTTGCAAGAATGTGACTTTAAAGTCACTTTACTTCATTATTATTGTCAAAATTTTACTTTAAAGTCATTTATAGTCACTATTTTCACTTAAAATTGACATTAAAGTCATTTATAGTCATTTATAAGCATAATTTTGCTAGAAGTTGACTTTAAAGCCATTTTACTTGACTATTATTGTCAAAATTTGACTTTAAACTCATTTATATTCACTATTTCCACTTGTACTAGACCTTGAAGCCACTATTTTCACTTAAATTTGACTTTACAGTCACCATTATTGTCAAAAATTGACTTTAGAGTAATATTTAGTCATATATAGTCATTATTTTTGTTGGAAATTGGCTTTAAAGTTACTTTTCTTCACTATAATTGTCAATAGTTTTATTGGGCGTAGAGCGTGATGGATTAATTTGATTTTGAAAGAGTAATTTTAGAGCGGTGGTTTTTCGAGGGGGTTATTTTTAAGAGGGGTTGTGATTTTACAAAAAAAATCTTAAAAAAAAAACAGCTCTGCATACAAAAGTGCTGTTTTACCATTATTGTTATTAATTCTAGAACAGTGTATAGAATAGACTAAAAAAAATGTGAAAATAATTTATTAATTATTTTCAAATCATTTTTATTTAATATAGAATAAACTAATTTGAAATGCTTTAATTTTTCATTTTTATACACTCATGTTTTCATTATAAAGACAAAGGCATACAGCTAGAAATCCACAAACGTTTCACTCAAAATAGCAGACAGGCCGAAATATCAACATGATAATTGTAATCCGCGCATAATGGAGAGCCCATTTTTCACTAGCGTCATTTCGCTAGATGAAGTTAACAGGTATTCACTCGTTACTTCATATGTCACGCTGAATGTTGCCGTAAGCCTTTGTAAGCCTATTCCAGGGAGCACAAAGCTCGCATTAACGAGCTCCTCCCTTCCGCCTGTCATCCAATTCTTATTATCTTCCCTTTTGTTATAAACCGTAAAGAGTTTATCTGTAAATAATCTATGATATTATACTCGGAATATGGATGGATTGTACCCAATTATAATAATAATAACAAAATAAGACGATTAGGAAGTTAATAATGATCCGGATTATTATTTTATTACTGTTGTTAAAGGGAATTATTGATTTCATCAGAAAATTTATTAACTTGCAGGATTTTTCAAAATAAATACGTAATGACTTTGATCTCTTATGCTTTTTGAATAAAAACACTTGGTTAATTCCTTACTTCACATTTTTTTTTATTTTTTATTCAAGTTACATCACTTCACGTTATACTCAAACCAAATATACAATTCTTATGCTTTTGTTCTAAAATAATTAGGGGAGCAGGGAACTGCAAAAGTGTGATTTTACATGAAAATTGCTCTTACTGAGCGGTCGGATCAGTACCCGTTATATAAAATTATTATAATCAGAGCTATTCCGTATGAGAAGTGTTAGGTTTGATGAATACGTTATTAACTAAATTCTATGAATACATATCTATTAGAAACGTTGCTTAGACTGTTATGATAAAAATAGCGTACATTTTGAATTGAACATTTCTCTTACGGAATATCCCCCATTATAAGGCAAAGTCGTTCTGATGAGAGATAAATCACGAAACATGCGTCAACATAATGTCAATATATTGTGCAATCAAACAATTTTTGATTCGAGAATATTTAACTATGAATTGAAGATATTTTCAATGTACAACATTGAAATATAATTTAAATAATTTAATTATAAGTGGAAAAGAAACATAATCCGAAAAACCCGATTATATCCATCACTACTATAAATTCTATTGTTATTCGAGTGAATACATAACATCAACTAACGGTTCCCATTTGCCTCGGTTGTGCATCGCTGTCCTCTTAATTAATAACATAAATCCATTGCGACGCGCGTTTTCAGTGCATTATCGTGCTTTAATTGTTAAGTCCGACTAATGACGTTTAGATAACGAAACGTTTATTTGTTGCGACATTGTTGCAAAACGGCACGTCCCTCAGGTCTCAGTCACGAAAACGCATTATGGCCGAACTGAAACTAATCCGCCGAGTTAGTTGGATGTGTTTAGCGCCGAACCAGTGTTACATACCTGTTGTAACCGTGGGATTGTAAACAGTGTGCTGTAATTATTACTTAATTAAATTCCTTATTCCTCTTAAGCTTTAATGATATTTTCAAAATTATTACATGCTTTATCTATTATTAAAAAAAATAATATTGCCCTTTGTAATAGAAAAAAGGATTTATTCACTTTTTCACAGTTATTTAAATAAATTATATAAAAATAACTGGAAAATAATTAATAAATTATTTCTACTTTAACTACTGTGATATTTTATGTTACATAAGTACTTTAAAAACAAATGTTTAATAATGGACATTTGCTGTTGCGTGATAATAATATATTGTATAATGCAACAATTTTTAAATTAAAAAAATGTAATGCAAATTTTCTGCATGTGTTTTTTTAAAACATACAAAATAAAAAACTTTCTATATTTTAATTAATTAAAAATGTTCTGTATTTATCTCGATTACACACAAATTATATGAAAACAACAGGTGTAGCATCAAAATTTGAATAATGTGTTAATAATAATAATTTCGTTTCCTCTCTTACAAAATTCACTAAACACAATATATGATAATTACGCGAGCGGAATTATAATATTGTTATCACAAAATTACGTGCAAACATCGGCGCGAAAGGGGGTTGCGGCAAACAAGGCAATAATACGGAATTAAACGTTCGAGCTGGAATGACCCTCCCTATCAGCTCGTTAACTCTAAAATGACATCGGGAGCAGAGAGAAGAAACCTCGACTTTACAACTCTCAACTGGAAACGTGACACACATACGGGATCAAAATGTTTCTTTTTTGACGACACTGATATATGGAACAAAGCCCCTTGTTCGTTATTAGATTTTCGCTGGGAGAGAGGAGCGTGTATGCGCGTACTGACCCCCCCTTCCCTGTAACTCCTCCAAGCTTTATTGAATATTATATGAAGTGAATATTGAATTAGCGCCCGTCGCGTGTTTGCGCGTGCTAATTGCTGTAAAATATCTAGAATGATGTTGTTGCTTGAATTTCTAAATGAAAATGTGATGAATCGGTGGGTTAATGGGTGCTACACGGCCTAGTAATTATGTATCGGAGTACGAGGGTGAGTTTAATGCTATGCGAAATTAATTGGACGCTGTGAATGGGGAGTTCTTTCGACCCGTATTGATTGATTTATGATTGATTAATGTATTTTTTTAATTACTTTATTACACTTTTTTTTTCAATAAAATTACAACTTTCAACATTATTACTTACTTGTATTTAAAAAAACTGTCACATCCGACTGCTCTAGATTAATTTTATTCAGTTCACATCAAATAAAAAAAAATACATATATTTTTTTTATTTTAAAATTTAAAAATTTAAAATTTATTTAAAAAAAAATACATATATTTTTTTATTTTAATTAAAAAAAAAATCATATAGAACAGTAGTCCTGTAATGTATGTTCCAGCTTAGTGTACTTATATTACAATTCTTAATTTTCCTAGATTTGTCGAAAGAAATATACGCGAATTCGTTAACTAATTCAGGATGATTTAATTGAAATTAAAACACTTGGTTTGTTTACATTCCTCCCCGAAGATGACCAATGGTCGAAACTAGTTGGAGAAAATATAAATAAGTGAAACAAACCAAGTGTTTTAATTTCAATTAAATCATCCTGAATTAATTCAAAAATGTTTCACCACGGGTTAAGTGAGAAATTAATTAAAAATATTCGTTAACTAAGTTGCAAGTAATAAAAATTAATGTATATTTTGAACAACTTACAATTAGTTTGAAGTTGTGCTCGAATTATAAATCTCTAGAGATTTATTGCTATCATAATGCTTCTGTGGATATTAACCTATGCCCAAGGATTTTTTTTATAAAAAAATATTAGTAGTTCACAAATTTGAATATAAGAGCGATCAACTTCAAAGTGAAATTTAGCAAACTTTGTCGCCCGACAAATTTGATTTTTTATTTTTATATTGTTGCTAGATACATTAGCCACAAATTAAGATATTTCCCAGAAGACGGTTGTTTTTTCAATTATTTTTACAAACATTTCAGTCATCCACGAATTTAAATACTTGGAGCGGTCGACTTTAAAGTAAAATTAGACAAACTTTGTCGCGTGACAAATTCGATTTGTTATTCTTATATTGTTACTAGATGCATTAGCAACAAATTAAGATAATTCCCAGAAGGCAGTTGTTTTTTCAATTATTTTTACAAACATTTCAGCCACCCACGGATTTAAATACTTGGATCGGTCGACTTTAAAGTAAAATTGGACAAACTTTACCGCGTGACAAATTCGATTTGTTATTCTTATATTGTTACTAGATGCATTAGCAACAACTTAAGATAATTCCCAGAAGGCGGTTGTTTTTTCAAATATTTTTACACACATTTCAGCCACCCGCGGATTTAAATATACGGAGTTGTCGACTTCAAAATAAATTTTGACAAACTTTATCGCGTGACAAATTCGATTTATTATTTTTATATTGTCACTAGATGCATTAGCAACAAATTAAGATAATTCCCAGAAGGCAGTTGTTTCTTCAATTATTTTTACAATCATTTCAGCCACTCCCCGATTTAAATACTTGAAGCGGTCGACTTTAAAGTAAAATTTGACAAACTTTTGTCGCGTGACAAATTCGATTTCTTATTCTTATATTGTCACTAGATGCATTAGCAACAAATTAAGATAATTCACAGAAGGCGGTTGATTTTTGAATTAGTTTTACAAACATTTCAGTTACCCACGGATTTAAATATACAAAGCGGTCGACTTCAAAGTAAAATTTGACAAACTTTATCGCGTGACAAATACGATTTGTTATTCTTATATTGTCACTAGATGCATTAGCAACAAATTAAGATAATTCCCAGAAGGCGGTTGTTTTTTCAATTATTTTTACAAACATTTCAGTCCACCGCTGATTTAAATATACAAAGTGGTCGACTTCAAAGTAAAATTTGACAAACTTTATCGCGTGACAAATTCAATTTATTATTCTTATATTGTTACTAGATATATTAGCAACAAATTAAGATAATTCCCAGAAGGCGATTGTTTTTTCAATTATTTTTACAAACATTTCAGCCACCCACGGATTTAAATTTACGGAGCGGTCGACTTCAAAGTAAAATTTGACAAACTTTATCGCGTGACAAATTCGATTTGTTATTCTTATATTGTCACTAGATGCATTAGCAACAAAATAAGATAATTCTCAGAATTCGGTTGTTTATACAATTATTTTTACTAACATTTCAGCCACCCACGGATTTAAATACTTGAAGCGGTCGACTTCAAAGTAAAATTTGACGAACTTTATCGCGTGACAAATTCGATTTGTTATTCTTATATTATTACTAGATGCATTAGCAACAAATTAAGATAATTCCCAGAAGGCGGTTGTTTTTTCAATTATTTTTACAATCATTTCAGCCACACTCGGATTTAAATACTTGAAGCGGTCGACTTTAAAGTAAAATTTGACAAACTTTGTCACGTGACAAATTCAATCCTTTACTACCACGAGAAAGCCAAGAATTTTGCCACTTACAGAGGTGATTTTATATTGATTTATTATTTCAATATTGTTATTCCGCGCCTCCATCATGGTGGATTCGCCGGGCACAAAAAATCGTGGCTGGAATCCGTGGGTAATTATACATCGAATGGAGAGTTATGCAATATTGTTTTGAGTTGATTTTGTGGATAAACAGCCTTTTAATAAATTTAATTGAACAAAGGATGGGCCAACGCCGGGACATTAAATTAAATATTAGTATGTAAGAAATTATTTTATTAGAGAGTTGACAATCGTCAGTATAATAAACTACAAGTGTGCACTTGCTCTTTTATTAATATCCCACGAAAACATACAACGTTTTTAATTAAAATCCACCACATAAAATTCCAAGCTTATTATTTTTTTTAATTTATTTTTAACAGCAGGATTACGTGCGTTCGGAGCGCCGCAACCCGAAAGACAATTTATCTCAATTCCCGTCCGGCGTGCACTCTTTTTTTTATTTATCTCGCCCCCTTATCGGCCGTGCGTGGGGGCGGTTATTCAATTTGATCAAGATGACGGGGAGGGATTATAATATGAAAATTTGAATAAGCAACCCGGCACATAACAAACTGCATTTAGTTTATATTCTGGTAGCCCGGTACATAACACTCGAAACAAAACCGCTCGGGATGTGTAGCTCATTCCGTATTCCGCCCGCGTAAAAGCTGCAGGCAGGGGTGACAACTAAACAGATTGACTTTATTTCGTTCGTCCTATGACACACATATGACACCTATACGTGCACGCCCCGTACACATGTATGTGTGCATACGTTACGTGAATATTTGCTGTGAGTGCGATTTGCGGGAGTGTACGGAGTTTATGTCAATGGGAACAATCAGAGAAGGGTAAATAACAAGTATTGCAGTTGTGGTTATATCTGCAACAAGTATTGAAATTATATATTAAATGAAAATGATTTGAAAATAATTAAGAAATTATTTCCATATTTAGCTCTGTGACTTTTTACTTACGTTAAATGTGGAAATAATTTATTAATTATTTTCAAATCATTTTCATTTAATATATTTAAATAACTGTGACTAAGTGAATGAATACTGTTTTCTATTTAGTATTGTTATTTATGTAATTAAAATCTGCTGGATGCAATATTGATCAGTGTGAGGTGTTAATTAATTTTATTAATTTTTAAAGAAGCAACGTCTGGATTCTATTAGAGAAATAGATGAACCACTGTGTATTCAACACTCGACACTCACTCCCGCTCTATTTTTATTCAATTAACTTTCTGTGCGGCGAAATTAATTATCTCTTAACGCCCCAATGGCTTTTTGTCGGATAAATTAATTTCGGGACGAGGAATGTCTGTGTAAACTATCAGCTCCTGAAATTGCGAAGAGACTTGACGTGTCCCCCATATATAAGATCACGGCGGAACTTTAGAAATTAATCTTTACGGCCAGACAGCTGATGTCTATCAATCTAATATATCACACCTAACAAGCTTCCAATATCACCGACAGAAGCCACCGTCCAATTACCATGGCTCCGCAGAGCCGGCCCGAATCGCATGACTCGCTTTTGATATTTATTGAGTGCTCCCGGGACGGATAATTGGATTATTAAATTTTTAAAAAGTATTGTCGAATTGATTTATTTTCCGGGACGCGTGTGATTTATTACAAAGGGGGAGATTATATTTGATTTTTGTTAATATATAAAAAAAGTCTTTAATTTCTAAATAAAAACACGATGTTAAACTTTCTAGCTTCATAATAAATTTTATGAAACTAAAAATAAATCTATCTACAATAAATGAAATCAAATTCCCCGAAATCCAAAATATATTCATCCTACTTTCACAATTCATGAATTAATCAAGAAGCTCCAAGACGGTTCAGCTAGTTAGTGTGTGTTTTATTGCACCATCAAATGAAAACAGGACAGATTGACTTCTGGTCGACAGCCCAGGACAGACAAACCTTTATTTTAATGTATATACTCAATTTTTCTAAAATGTAATTGTCTGAATAATGATATGTACAGTGTAAGTAATTTTTGCAACCTAAGCTCAGCCAATCCAAGGTTTTTATAGAGCTCGCTTCGCTCGCAACCCTGACACTTAAGCTCTGCCAGTCTAGGATTTTAATAGAGCTCGCTGTCGCTCGCAACCCTGACACTTAAGCTCTGCCAGTCTAGGATTTTAATAGAGCTCGCTGTCGCTCGCAACCCTGACACTTAAGCTTTGCCAGTCTAGGATTTTAATAGAGCTCGCTGTCGCTCGCAATCCTGAAACTAAGATCAGCCAATTAAGAACTTTAATAGAGCTCGCAAACTTAACACTTAAACTTAGCCAGTTCAGACCTTTAATAGAGCTCGTTACGCTCGCTAAGCAGTCCAGGGTTTTTTACAAATTGTTTAAAGTTTTAATTTCGGAACGCACAAATGGTGAATGCGCCGGGTTTTTATCTCCGAAAAAATACCTTCGGTTGGAATTTTCGAAAACTGATTTCAAATTCTTATTTAGAGCATCTTTAACTACGTTTCTACCAATTTTTAGCTTAATCGGGGATACATATTTTGTTCAGTCTATTTTAGAAAAAAAAAAACGCGAAAATTCGTGAAAAATCCGAAATTTTTCAAATAACTTCATATTATACAATAATGTAGCTAAATAATGGGGGAACAATCCGTGAGAATTTCAACCCCGATAAAAATTTAGTTTACGCGCAGCACGCCTGCAAAAACGACCCTCGCAAAACGGTTTGAAAATTCGCTCGATTTCGCAATTTTTTTCCGGTGGTCACGAATGACTGCTAAGGATGGGCTTAGGTGAAAATATAGCTGTATTCTTTAAAAATCTTTTCGTGAAAAGCGCATGCTTCTATCTTTGTTAGGAAACTTGTAAATATGTTTTAACCGCTGAAGGGCCCGAAACGACTAATCGGCGGGTTTCGCTAAAACCGTTCCCATAAGGCTCCATGTAAATTAGACTGTCAATTCAAATAGGCTTAATGGATAGAAAATATCATTTGATTCGCGCAAAAAAAAAAATAGCACGCTCTTTATAAGATCTTTAAAAATCTTTTTTTCAGATTTTTTATGAAAACAAAAAAATCTCCGAAATTTAGAGAAAATGCGAAAATCCGTTGAAAATCCGAAAATCTCCAAATGACTTCGTATTATACAAAAATGTGGCTAAAGAATGGGGGAATAATTTGTGAGAATTTTAGCTCCAACAAAAAATTAGTTTTCGTGCAGCACGCCCGCAAAATTGACCTTTGCAAGAAAGGCTAAAATTTCTCCCGAATTTGCATTTTTTTTTCTGGCGGTTCTGGACGCACAAAAAAGTTGAATATAAGCAAAAATATAGTCGCATTCTTTAGTAATCGAATGCTGTAAACCGCATCCTTATATCTTTTTTGTGAAGCTTGTAATCTTAGTGCAAGCGCAAATGCGTACGAAAAAACTAATCGGCGGGTCCACCTTAAACCGTTCCCATAAGGTCCCGTGTTAATTCCACAGGACGAATGAAATAGCTCGAAATTAACAAAGTTCATTATATTTTGGGGAAACCAAATAGTCCATGTTTTTTCTAGTACTGTCAAGAGTCTTTAAGATTTTTTTCATTTTTTTTAAGAGAAAATAAAATTTCGGAAATTTGAATATTTTCAAGTGGATTTTGGTGAAAAATCCGAAACTCACAGATTAACTTCAAATTATACAAAAATGTTGCTAATGAATGGAAGTATTAACTGTGTAAATTTAAGGAATTAAGAGCGAATAGTTTTTATATAGCGGGGGTGTAAATTGGAGCTTTGGAAAATCAACAAAAAAATGTTCCATCTTTGCGAATTTTTCTATGCGAGCAGAAAAAACAAATTTTAATGATTTTACGAGTAAAGTGTGGATAAATCCTTCTCAAATCGCATACTTCAAGTCCTAGTATTCTATCTATCTGTGAAGAAAGTTATCTTAGTTTAATCATCATCGCGTTGAAAAGCGTCGATCGGCGCGTCTCGCTAAAACCGTTCCCATAAGGCTCTATGTAGATTTAATTTAATTAATTTAAAATATTTTTTCTTTTCTGAACGATTTTTTAAGAATACAGCTGGAAAAGGAATGAAAAATGTAATATATTTTTGCTAACGAAAAAAAAAAAAAATCCCCCCGTGAATCATAATAATAATAATAACAAAATCTAATAATGTATGTATACAAAATAAAGATTTCTGTGTGAGTGGAACTCTTTAGAAAAAAGAAATGTGACTATTTTTTTCTATTAAAGTTACAATAAGATTTAATATAATATAATATAATATAATATAATATAATATAATATAATATAATATAATATAATATAATATAATATAATATAATATAATATAATATAATATAATATAATATAATATAATATAATATAATATAATATAATATAATATAATATAATATAATATAATATAATATAATATAATATAATATAATATAATATAATATAATATAATAACATATGAAACTAGCAAAATTTGAAAGTGTATTAACTAAGAAAATCTCATAATAATAATAATAATAGCCTTTATTGCCCAACAGGATTTCCTAATAACAGGGCAATATAAAAAGAATGTACAATAAAGAAAACATATAAAAAATAAAAGTGCAATGCAATAATACAACTAAATACTCCTCACGTCACTTCATCTTATTAAAATTCTGGACTAACTGAGCGAGCGAAGCGAACTCGATAAACAAATTTGAACTTGTATTGTTTAAATATCAGGATAGCGAGCTGAATAGTAAAATTGAACTCGCAGAGCTTAGGTATTGCGAGCGAAGCGAGCTCTATGAATGATCTGGACTGGCTTAGCTTAAGTATCAAGGTTGCGAGCGAAGCGAGCTTTATTAATGTCCTGGATGGGCTTAGCTTAATATCAGGATTGCGAGCGAAGCGAGCCCCTATTAAAATTCCAAATTATTGGAAAAAGCGATTGATCGAATTTTATTGATTATTGCCAGAAATTTTCCTTGTTTAATTTCATTGTAAAGATTTTTGTATATATATATATATAAAAAAATAAAAACACGATGTTAAACTTTTTGGAGTTTCACATCTAAATTAAATAAAAATGATGAAAATAATTAATAAATTATTTCCACGTTTAGCTTTCAACAAATGCACATTAAAACAACTACTTCCCGGGTAAACACCTCGCCGGACATTGAACTACATAATGGTGTACATTAGTAGTTGTTTAATGTACACCATTATGTAGTTGCTGTTGCATTTCAATAAAATTCACATCTTTTTAATTATAAATAATCGGATATTATCTGGGAAGATATAGAATGTTAAATCTTTTAAAATGTGAGACTTTACGTTAAATAAAAAATTAATATATTTCTATAATTAAAAAAAAAATGAAATACCTACGTTTTCATTTGGTGATTTTCTGGAAGTTTGTTTGTTGTTGTGTAAAACATAAAATGATACATTTCTTTTTTTTTAAAAAATATGATTACGAGTTTCATATCCTCGGTGATAAAATATAATTGCAATAATACTTAACATGACTCGCCGATAAATTTGGCGGAAACGTGCTGACAGCGGCCGTCCCGGAGGACCGCAAATGGCACCCGGAACGAACTCGGCGCAATTTTACATTCGCGCGAAGTTCTCCTCTCCGTGCAAGTTAGTTTCGCCCACCTTACACGAGCAAAGGGAGCCACTTGGACGTTAGTATTCAGAAGACTCACCTTTTGTTGCATTAAATCCCCATACTAATCCCCCCCTTCCCCTCCTTTCCTCACCAAAAACTTTTGCTAAGTATAAACGACAGGTCGTCTCGGATATATTAATATTCCCCGGCATTTTCGTCCGTGACGCCGAGCTCTACCAACCTGAAACAAATAATTGAATTTTATTAAAGGGCTTAATTGAATTTTGAAGGTTTCGTGCGACGGGCTGGGTTTTGCTAATTTCACATTTTTTTAATTTTTATTTTAAATTTCTTTCTTGTGGAAATATGTACGCGCCGCGTAGCGGAGATATATCATGTAAGCCGGACTTCCCGGATACTTGTATGACTTCGGAATGAATGAATATTCAGGACACGCGTACATCACTGATTCCGCCCGGGAGCTTCGTTCTGTTGTAACTTTGCTGTACGAGGAAAACTTTTCCAATGCGACTTTTACTAAGATCATTTATGATTTTCCAATTACTTTAAAATAACCTTTTCGAATATAAAGAATATTAATCCCTATAAAAAAATACTTTATGTATTTTTAAATATTTCGAAAGACTTGCAGGATTTTCTCATTGCTTTTAAATTTATTCATTCTAAGCAGAAAATGCCATGAAATTAGTTTAAAATGAAACTGTAACAAGGCTTTTACAACCAGTGTATTTAGTACAACTTTTATACGATATGATATTCTCATTTTTATTTCCTTCGGATTTCAATTTTCAATTTCAATTTCAATTTACTTTATTTCCAAATTACAATTATAATTACATTTTAAAAATTTTATAAGAACAGTGTGACGCTCTAAAGAGATTACAAAACATATGTATAAAAAAAGGCCGTAAATCACAAATTACGACAAAATACAAAATAAAAATAATACGCATCAAAATATTTATTTATCAATCCCAAACAGTTCATTGTGAAAACATAAGGCTTTAAGTTAATTAAAAAAATCTGCTATTAGAATCTTAAAAAAAATGAAACACTTTCATTTTGTGTTTTACTGGAAGTTGTTTTTTAGGCCGAGGTGATTAAAATCTATATCCATAAGTTTAAATAGAAAAAAGTATTTATTCACTTGACCAAAGTTATTTAAATAAATTAAATAAAAAAATATTTGAAAGTAATTAATTATTTCCACATTTAGCTGTGTGACATTTTGACACTTTCCTTACAGAATAGCCCCGAATATATAGCTCTGTTGTGTTACACTTAAATTATAAAAATGTTTATTACGTAAAATAAATAATTGTGCATCCATGTGATAAATGTGTACATTTATCGAAGAAAGCAAGAATTCCGAATACAAAGAAAAATTAATGTAACCCACAAGATTGAATAAAAACGCGATTTATCTTCCCGAATAAATTATAGGAACCCTTAAATCTAGAATCAATTGAGACATCACTTATCCACCCTTATCCGGCGATACATTTTTCAAATCATCTTTATATATATATATATATATATATATCTATATATAAAACCGGAAACCCCCTTGGAAGAGACGTTAATCAATCCGGAAAGATCGGTTTTTCGGCGGATATTGCGCGCACACGCCGCCACTATTTAATTTATTTCAACGATTGAATATAAACCCATTGAATGAGATTATATCGGAGTGTTATTGAATTAAAGCCATTCAATCAAATAACAAAGCCCTCCGTATCGATCTGTTCCAACCCCTTCCGAACCACCCCCGCTTCTCTTCACCCCCTCCCCCGCGCGAACAATCATTTTATAGACAATACAATTTTATGGTTAATTTGGTCCGAGCGCTTAAATTACTTGAAGATGGCAGAACAATATGGCATTGTCTCGTTTTTACGAGTTTAGTGTTGTGGAGTTGAATTTGAACGGGGATTTTCTGAGGTTTACGGGCCCAAGTCTCACTCTCCTTTTTCTTTTTCCTCTAGTTTGAAAAAAAAAGTCCGTTTGATGAATAATGGAGAGGAGTTTTGTAATTGCTCTGAATTATTTATTGTTTACGTCTAGGGTTTAAGATAATCGTTTTATCTCGGTGTTTGTACGATGCGGCAATATTATTTTTTATTGCCCGCTTTATAAACAATTAAGGAACAAAGCCCCGTTTTTCAATTGCGGCTTTAACAAAGCTCATATAAAAGCTTTGATTTTACTTCGTAAATAAAAGTAATTTGTAAATACATTTTAGCACTCTAAAGAATATATTTTTTATTACTTTCCACGGATCCTTATCCAAAGGATGTTGTTATCGTAAAAATTTTCGAATCGCCAATTTCAATGGAAGTCCAAATGAGTCCATTTTTGAAAAATGTTTTTCCGCAATAGCGCGACTGAACGGACTGAACCTCGGCATTTGACCGAATTCATCGGGTAAAGTACCATGATGGACACATTTTATTCTTAATTTCATTGATATTTAATTACATTCCTACACAGCAACTGACAAGGACAGACGCCTACAAAATCAGGCGGAAAGACCAACGGTCGATAGCCAATTGGCAGGAGAATTTATTTTATGTTAGTTATTTATTGTATTTATTTATTATTATTACTTTGTTAAAAATAATCTGCCAATAAAGATTTATATATAGGGAATGTAATTATATATATATATATATAATTACATTCCCTACAATCATTTTCACATAATATTATTTTCCTATTAATTCGTCTGTGAATCCAATCCGCGATGGGAAATACAGCCAGGCATTATAATCGACGACTTCATTACTGACGTCTCGCTATTAAAATCTGATTTAAGACTTAATAGCGCACGGACGATCCTCTTCCTGTTTAATACAAGCGGATACTTACTTACACAAACCGGCAATTATGTCCCGCCCAAATCCTCCCGAAGACAATTTCAGATCAAATATATAATTGAGCCGATCAATCTATTTATAATGATAAAAAATGAATATTGTATATATAATTCAGGTGATCGATTCGAATTAAGAACTCTGAATGAGTGATCAAGAAAGATTTTATTTTATTTTTTTACATTCAGTAGATTGAATGAAATAAATATGAATAAATTATTAAAAATCAACGAATAAAACACAGATTAAATTGAATAACTTTAAATTTTCGACTAGTTTCGGGTTATTAGCCCATTTTCAAGAGAATTTAAATTTTTTTTATTAAAATTTAAGCCTTACACCGAAAGGTAGATAGGCAAAGGAATAAATAAATAAAATTTCTATGGATATTTACATAAATGGATATATTAATTTTTTAATTTTTATTTTAATTTAATTGTGGGACAGGCGAAATAATTTTGGTCCCAGCATTTGCTCACAAGGTGGAAAAAACCCACTAAAAAACCATCCTCAGGATCATTGTGGAATTATTTTGCTAAAATTAAACAATTATTTATAAATAAGTCGGAATGCTAAAATGAAATGGAAATTAATAGAAATATATAGATTATATCTACATGAATTTAATTTGGCTTCACTGTATAAAAAATCGTATGTATAATATTTTTGTATATTTTTTTAATTAAAATATCTTATACATAATATTTTATTGAAACACTATTTTTAGAATCTGATTCTTGAATAAAAATCAGGGGTTGCAATTTGAAATTTCAAAATTAACCCCTGCTCCACCCACTGAGGGTGCAACGGGGGGCTGAATTTAGAATAGGATGATGTCCCCTCAGGAAACATAATTTTTGGCATCGTAGCGTTTTCTCGTACAATACGTATTTTTTGAATTGTTTTGATTGCTTTTTAAAATAATGATTTTATTTTTGTATAATGTATATATTTGAAAGTGTTACATTTTATCGAGATTTTGCTTTACATATACATCGTTTGAATAAAGTTTACTTACTTTTTTACTTTTTTTTTACAATGAAATTAAACAAGGAAAATTTTTTCTGGCAATGATCAATAAAATTCGATCAATCCCGTTTTCCTTTTTTTTTATTTATCATGTCGCCACATCCTGCTGAAACCATACGTCCTTCACAATTAATGTTATCCAAACAAAGTGTTGTCAAAGAGTTAAAATGCTGCAGCAACATAGACTACTCATTCAACAATATTTTTTAAAAAAGTATAATGCAATGATGGTTCGTAGGTTACATCAGGGGTTCCTCAAGGAACTCATGTGGCTCCTATTTCATTTAATACTTTTTTTAAAACAATTTGCTCTGGTTAGTAAAATACTGCAAATCCTTAGACTCAATTGTTTTCCACACTGTTGATAATATACAATAATACATCACTCGTTAAATCCTGTCTGGTAAAAGAGAAACATTTTTTTAGAATCAATAGAAACGAGTATTCATTCACACGCTCACAATTATTTAAACAAATTAAAAAAAAAAATTAAATTCTCTTGAAAATGGGCTGATAACCCGAAACTAGTTGAGAATTTAAAGTTATTCAATCTAATCTGTCTTTTATTTGTTGATTTTTAATAATTTATTCATATTTGTTTCATAAATAAATATGATTTGAAAATTATTTTCGTATTCAGCTACGTGAGATTTTGACTTACGTTACGTTATTGCATCATGCACTACTTCTCGGACAAATACCCCGCCAGACATTGAATTACATAATATGCTCCTGCTACTGCATATCAATAACACATTGCATCATGCAAAATTTTGTCTTATCCGAGATTTTTTTTATTATATCGTTAATCACAATTTTGAATTATTTATAAATTCGTAAACTTTTTGTTTTTATATATAAATGTTGGAAGTGCGTGCAAACAAAATATAACGTAATAATCCACTCTGTATGTTGCTCGGGGCAAGAAATATGAGTACTCCGTAATTAATTTAATATTTGGAAGCACTACTGCGAATCGTTTTAACTCCCCAATTCCCATACGCAATCTCACGAAAACGAGGAGCAAATACACTCATCTGGAGATGTATTTTACGGATTTATGAACATCCTGAATGAAAAAGCGCCGTTTACCTTGTATTTGCAATTTTCTGATTATAATTACAGAAAAGTAATTAATACTCTCTGATTATATTATAAAAATTAAAAAAATGACGTTATGAATTTATTTCAATAATCTTAATATTTAAATATACGAAATATACTTTTTTTTTTCGTTTCACAGTAATTTCAAATAAATTACATAGGAAACTTACAAAATAAAAGTGTTTCGATCCGCTTATGAAATTTTCAATTGAATCTTCGCTTAATAAAAAACATAAACAAATTAAATCCAATTTCACTCGTATTTATCCATCCATTACAATAAATTAGAATTATTTAATAAATTGTGAGTGTGACCGAGGGCCATTTAAACGGGACGATCGCACCAGCGAGTGATTGTTTGACTAGTAATTTCCAGTCGGCGTTGTTACTATTGCCGAGGAGGCATCTTTAAAACGGCAATGTCATTGTCATTAACCGCACTTCCCATTCGTCCGACGCATGAATAGAATGAACTTTCATACGAGAGTTAATTACCATTACTTAATTACTTTTAATGCCCCCCGTGATTACACGCTGGCGAATAAGTAAATAAATAAGAAAAAAAAGTCGAGAGTGAATTGTAGAAATCTAATCGTGGAAATTTCTCAGGTTATTGTCTATTTTTCTCTCTTTTCATCTGCGCATCGAATGATTTAATTATTTTTTTTTATTAACATCACCGGGAATACAAGTTCTTCTTTATTAAAATTAAAACATGCATGTACTTCTTTGATAAATCCGCCTGGTTCGAAGGGGCGTTTTCCTTTCAGAATGCACACGTAGTTACATAAAATACAAATGGGAATATTCGAATAATGATAACGCGGAAAACGTCATTTGCATACATTACGCATTGTCATTAGTTTTGGCAGACGATTCCGGAGATCCCTTGAACGCAAATGGGAACTGGGAGGAAAGTAATCGTGTTTACATATATACAATATGAAATGGAACTCGTTAAGGGGTTGCGTTTTCACAGAGGCGGAATGGAGAGATAATTTGTTACGTTCTAATGGGACAGTTCAGACAATTTGTATGTAAATTTTCGGCGCGCGGCGTCAATTTGTAATCTTTTGACAAAACGACTATTTGTCTCGAACCCTTTTCAAAAAAAAAACTAACGGAGAGAATACTTAAAAAAAAGAAATCTATGAAATTAGGATGTATACATTGCTTGGAATATTTTTGAATCCTTTTAAAAAAAACTAACGGAGAGAATGCTTAAAAAAATAATAAATCTATGAAATTAGGATGTATACATTGCTTGGAATATTTTTGAACCCTTTTTTAAAAAAAAAACTAACAGAGAGAATACTTAAAAAAAAGAAATCTATGAAATTAAGATGTATACATTGCTTGGAATATTTTTGAACCCTTTAAAAAAAAAACTAACAGAGAGAATGCTTAAAAAAAAGAAATCTATGAAATTAGGATGTATACATTGCTTGGAATATTTTTGAACTCTTTTCAAAAAAAAAACTAAGAAAGAGAATACTTAAAAAAAAGAAATCTATGAAATTAGGATGTATACATTGCTTGGAATATTTTTGAACCCTTTTAAAAAAAACTAAGAGAGAGAATGCTTAAAAAAAAGAAATCTATGAAATTAGGATGTATACATTGCTTGGAATATTTTTGAACCCTTTTAAAAAAAACTAAGAGAGAGAATGCTTAAAAAAAAGAAATCTATGAAATTAGGATGTATACATTGCTTGGAATATTTTTGAACCCTTTAAAAAAAAACTAAGAGAGAGAATGCTTAAAAAAAAGAAATCTATGAAATTAGGATGTATACATTGCTTGGAATATTTTTGAACCCTTTAAAAAAAAAACTAACAGAGATAATGCTTAAAAAAAGAAATCTATGAAATTAGGATGTATACATTGCTTGGAATATTTTTGAATTCTTTTCAAAAAAACTAACAGTGAGAATACTTAAAACAAAAGAAATCTATGAAATTAGGATGTATACATTGCTTGGAATATTTTTAAATCCTTTTTAAAAAAAACTAACGGAGAGAATGCTTAAAAAAAAAGAAATCTATGAAATTAGGATGTATACATTGCTTGGAATATTTTTGAATTCTTTTCAAAAAAACTAACAGTGAGAATACTTAAAACAAAAGAAATCTATGAAATTAGGATGTATACATTGCTTGGAATATTTTTGAACTCTTTTCAAAAAAAAAAAAACTAAGAAAGAGAATACTTAAAAAAAAGAAATCTATGAAATTAGAATGTATACATTCCTTGGAATATTTTTATTTTCAAACGAGAATTATTTATAATCAAACTAATCGAAAATTTAATCTAACATTTATTTCTACTTAGAAAGGCCAATATTTGTGCAATATATATATATATATTTTTTTTTCAAAGTTATTGCTTAATTCCATTCATTTATGACAATTTAGGAAATATTAATTTGTGAGGGCAATTTTTCCAGTATCAGAACTATTATTTTTAGGAATTGCTTATAATTGTCATAAATATTTTCGTTTCTGTATTTTTGTTTTGTTATGGTAAAATAAAAATATTATTATTCTATACAGCGTGAGTCACCGAAGTGCCCGAAGTCTACAATATCTCCCTTGTTAGAAATTCAGCATTAAATTATTGATAAAACTCGCTTGACTTCTGAACTCTTGACTTTTTCAGATATTCATATCAAAAAAATGTTTCAATTTTTTTTGCTTTATTCTCCAGTATTCAGCAGTCTCAAATTAAATAAAACACCCTGTATACATGGAAATAGACAATTCAGTGTCCCAATTATTACCTTTTTTATCAATTATTACTTTTTTTAAATTATACAGTTTTAAAAAAGTAATGATAATAATATTATATAATTCATGAATTCATCAAGATGCTTCAGCACAGTCATTTTTATTGCACATCACCATCAATTCAAGACGGGGCAGAAAGACCGATGGTCGATAGCTGTTTTCTAAGAACAACGTATAATATAGTATAAGAATTATATTGTTAATTTAATGCATATAAAATTGTCTGCAGAAATAAAGATGTTATATATATATATATATATATATTTGTTTATATATAAATTGTACAATAATAGAAAATAGTTGTAGTTATTTAAATAATTAAATTAACTTTGTACAATTTATATCCAGTTTGCGTATTTTCATTAAAACGTACAATTATTTCCAGTACAACAAAAGTGGCAAATTCCTGATAAAACAATAACACAACTCGTTAAACCCCGCTCCGGTTATCATTCGAAACGTATTCGATATCGCAACGCTGGCTAATTAATGAATTCCCGAGTTTCTCCTCCCGACCGTCCACTATAAATACGAACAAGTAGCTACGGGGAGCGCGGGGGGGGGGATGGTAAGGGAAACAATTTCAACTTTTAATTGGCATTCATTAGAGATCCTGCCGGTGCATTTTATTACGAGTTTTCCCCCGGAATTTATTCGAAAAATTAAACGGGGCGAATTAGAGACCGCGCGCGCGGTCAAAACTCGATTGTCGCACATATTCGGAAATGTTGCCAGCTATCCTCGTGGGTTTTTGAAAATCGACGAAATGATAATAAAAAAAATAACACCCGACGGGGTGGATGAAGCAATGGCAGAGCTCGAAACTATGCGGTTTAAAAGTGCGGAATTATTCAAACGCCGCGTATGAAATGGAAATTAGCGAACGGATGAAGGTTTTCGTTTCGGTCTTTTTGTTTCTGTTCAAATGGAATTATCTGCTTCATTGATAAATCGATTCGGATTGGATTAGAATTCCTAGTAATTATGTTATATTTTAAAAAAATATATACAGAGAGCTTTTTTTTATTAGTATACATTTCCACTATGTATACCTGTTAATTATTTTTAGAATCGTCCTAACCAAGGTATACGACCGTATTTGTATACATTTTCAATAAAATTTTTGACACAATTTGAAGTTTAGCGTTTGATATGTGTGTTTAATTGCGCCTTTATAGGCGTTTTTTTTTTGCAGGTATACATTTTTCCTAATGTATAACTGATAAAAAAAAAACCTCTCTGTATATGACAATATAACAGAACCAATTAATGTGGCTAGGACATGTAACAAGATTGAAACAACAAGAACAGTAAAGAAAGTATATGAAGCGAGGGAAAGAGGAAAGAGAAGAAGAGGGAGGCCTAGAAAATCTTGTAAAGATGAAATATGAATGGCAGCATAAGTAAGAAGAATCCGTTGGAATGACCTGAAGAACCTAACAAAAAACAGAGAAGAATGGAAAATTAAATGCAAAAAGCCCTTAGAAGAAGAATAAATATTACATTTGTATTATAATTAATTTTCAATTGTAGATATAAACCCCCACAAAAACGTATCAGTAACAATATGGAAATTCTGTAGCCTCTTGCATAATAATAATAAGTTTAATTTTGCGCTGGAAATTTTAATACTTTACTGTCGTGACTTATCTCAATATTGCCTTATCCTAACATTCCAATAAACACATTTAAACAAAATAATTTTTATTTTCTACATACTTAATTGCATAGTTTTATCCAAATATTAACTTCACTCATTATATTTAAATAAAAATACTTGTCCAGCATTAAATTATTAATAAAACTCGCTTGACTTCTGAACTCTTGACTTTTTCAGACATTTATATCAAAAAATGTTTAATTTTTTTTCTTTGTTCTCCAGATATTCAGCACACTCATTTTTATTGCACATCACTTGTCCTTTCTCCTACTTATTTTTTATTTTAATAGATATATTTCGGAAACTATGTTTCCATCTTCAGTAGTTGAAGTTTTTATAAATATAAATATGTTGTTATGGTATACAACGCAATATTGATAAAATTAAAATATTTAAAAAATCATGTTAACTATAAACTAATCTAAATATAATTATATATAATGAGCTAAAATTAATGAATTAATAAATTAAAAAAAAAACATATACACTAGATAAATAAAATGTAACAAAGATTATTCACGAAGTATAATTAATTTTTGCAGCTGTAAAAAATAAAATGATCGAATTTTATTGATCGTTGCCAGACATTTTTCTCATTTAATTTCATCGTTACACACACTAGATTTTGACACTGAAAACTCTTTCGTTTCATTCAAATTTATGGTTGAAATCAATTTAAAAAATGGATGTTGCGAAGTCGATTATTTTATAGCGGTTTTATAAATGCGAAAACATTAAACCTCCTTTGTTTCGTTCCGTACACGTAAAACGCAGTCATGAATTATCTTTTGTTATTAATAGTTTCAGCCGTTTTTGTGTGTTTTATGGCATCAATCAAAAACATTTTATCGAGTGGAGCTGAATAGATAAAGCAATTTATTTGAAATATTTGTGTTTTGCCGATACAAATTATAGAAATTCGATTCGAAAAAAAAAAATCGCCTGCTTTCAATTCAATTAATTTAGTATAAATGATACGAAATAATTTTTCTCACAATAAAATTATTTCGTATCATTTATACTATATCGTTATATCGTTTTAATAATGAATCTTCTAACAACAAAAAGCGGGGAAAATAAATTGCGGAACTAAAACAAAATCTTAATAATATTTACAGAATAAATTAAAATATTTGCTTTGTTTCATTGTTATTTTCAATTTCTAATAGTAATCGGGAAATGTTAATTTTAATATGAAAGCTGTTAATTAAATTCACATTCTATAAATGACAGCTGCATAGAATGTGACGCTGAAAAATAATGTACAAATTAAACTTAACATTTCCCCAATTTAACATCTTTAAATTATATAAGGCAGAGCTGTACTAACGAGGTATAAATCCCGAAACACGTGTCTGCAGATGGCCCTATATTAAGTAACGTTCCTTTTGTTGTTTTTACATTAAATTTTTCTCGGATAAAAATTGTTGCATGATGCAATTGTTAAAGCCCACGCCCTCACCAGACGGGCATTGGGCCACCGCCGGGGCAATAAACCCCCCAACCGGGTTCTTAGATTAAGGGTAGGTTAGGTAGTAAGTAAGTAATTATTTTGTAAGAGAGTTCGACGGTCGTCAATAGAATAAACTACAAGTGTGCACTTGCTCTTTTATTAATATCCCACGAATACATACAGCAATATTTTATTGATATGCACTAACGTTCTTCTTTGTTTTTTTTTTTACATTTACATTGAATTTTTCTCGGATAAAAATTGTTGCATGATGCAATATTTTATTGATATGCAACAGCAGGTGTACATTACGTAATTCAATATTTGGCGGGGTATTTTCCCGAGAAGTAGTTGTTTTAATGTGCATTTGTTTAAAGTACTTACATAACATAAGTTAAAATTAAATAAAACACTTTTTTACTTTGTTTGTATAACTAAATGTCAGAGGTAAATGTGGAAATAATTTATTCATTATTTTCAAATCATTTTTATTTAATTTTTTAACATTTCCCATACGGATTGCGTGAAAAGCGAAAATAGTTAGGTAAATAGAAATTAATAAATTTTTGGAGAAAATGGCTCGATGACCTAAGAGGCAACAGGAATAGCAGCAGAAGAAGAAGAAGAAAATATTTCACGGAGTGATAAGTGAAAAATTCAAGATGTTTATTTAAAATTCTATTTACAATACAAGATGCAACCATAAATGCATAAATAACATCTTCTTTTTTTTGTGTTGTTTAAAGATAATTGCAAACAATCGAGAAGCCTCGAAGCGCAATCAATCTAAATTTATATCAATACAGCTTGGTAATCCGTACAAATACAAAGTAGGCGATTCTTCCAGAGGGATGTAATTCCCCAATTTATAAAATGGCTATTGATCAGGGCAAATAAATTGAGACAAATAGCGTGCGTAACGCCATCAGTCTCTTTAAGTTTAATAAATATCACGACATTTTTACGCCCTCCCTTTCATCCTCTGCGAAAAGTTGGGCGCGCTCGTCCGCAAAGATGAAAACACTTTCTGGCAGAATATCGATGAAGCGGTTTCATCCATCATGCTCGATTCTATAGGGTTAATTTAACGATATATAAAAAAATGACATCATTATCATTTTAAATGATATTACAACTTACGTAAAAGAAATAATTGATTCTGTATGCTAAAAATATTATATTTCTAAAACAATATTAATAATTAACTTCTCATTTAACATTTTTGAACTAATTAAGGTGAATTTTAATTTAAACACTTGATTTGTTTCAGGTTTTTATATATTTGCTCCGACTAGTTTGGATCTTTAGTCATCTTCAGGGAGATGATACAACATTTTTGAACTAATTAAGGTAAATTTTAATTAAAACAATTGATTTGTTTCAGTTTCTTATATTAGCAATAAAAAACACAACAAGATAAATTTTAACAAACGAAACAATTTTACTTTATTTGTATTTGCTTGGATACAAGTTATACAAAAAAATAAAAAGTGTTTCATTACTGAATAACGTAGATAGAGTAGTGTGAAGTGTTGTATAATAATAATATAGGTGAAAATAAAAAAAAAATTATTTCTACCATTGATAATGAGTACTTGGTATTTGGTGTATTAATAAAATTTAAAGAAGTACACATTTTAATACATATGTTTAGTTAGTTAAAAAAAAATACTACAAAACATGTTTAACATAAATTATTGATAGTTTTTTATAAATCGTTATTAAATTCATCAAGAAAATAAGCTTTAAATTCTCTTTTTGTAACAGACTATACAGAAAGAAAGTTTGAAGCGTATTTTCTTTATGAATTTAATAGAGATTTATAAAAAACTATCAATAATTTAATCAATAATTTCTTTCTTTAACAGACTATACAGAAAGAAAGTTTGAAGCGTATTTTCTTTATGAATTTAATAAAGATTTATAAAAAAACTATCAATAATTTAATCAATAATTTCTTTCTTTAACAGACTATACAGAAAGAAAGTTTGAAGCGTATTTTCTTTATGAATTTAATAGAGATTTATAAAAAACTATCAATAATTTAATCAATAATTTCTTTCTTTAACAGACTATACAGAAAGAAAGTTTGAAGCGTATTTTCTTTATGAATTTAATAGAGATTTATAAAAAACTATCAATAATTTAATCAATAATTTCTTTCTTTAACAGACTATACAGAAAGAAAGTTTGAAGCGTATTTTCTTTATGAATTTAATAAAGATTTATAAAAAAACTATCAATAATTTAATCAATAATTTCTTTCTTTAACAGACTATACAGAAAGAAAGTTTGAAGCGTATTTTCTTTATGAATTTAATAGAGATTTATAAAAAACTATCAATAATTTAATCAATAATTTCTTTCTTTAACAGACTATACAGAAAGAAAGTTTGAAGCGTATTTTCTTTATGAATTTAATAGAGATTTATAAAAAACTATCAATAATTTAATCAATAATTTCTTTCTGTAACAGACTATACAGAAAGAAAGTTTGAAGCGTATTTTCTTTATGAATTTAATAAAGATTTATAAAAAACTATCAATAATTTAATCAATAATTTCTTTCTTTAACAGACTATACAGAAAGAAAGTTTGAAGCGTATTTTCTTTATGAATTTAATAGAGATTTATAAAAAACTATCAATAATTTAATCAATAATTTCTTTCTTTAACAGACTATACAGAAAGAAAGTTTGAAGCGTATTTTCTTTATGAATTTAATAAAGATTTATAAAAAAACTATCAATAATTTAATCAATAATTTCTTTCTTTAACAGACTATACAGAAAGAAAGTTTGAAGCGTATTTTCTTTATGAATTTAATAGAGATTTATAAAAAACTATCAATAATTTAATCAATAATTTCTTTCTTTAACAGACTATACAGAAAGAAAGTTTGAAGCGTATTTTCTTTATGAATTTAATAAAGATTTATAAAAAACTATCAATAATTTAATCAATAATTTCTTTCTTTAACAGACTAACAGAAAGAAAGTTTGAAGCGTATTTTCTTTATGAATTTAATAACGATTATAAAAAACTATCAATAATTTAATCAATAATTTCTTTCTTTAACAGACTAACAGAAAGAAAGTTTGAAGCGTATTTTCTTAATGAATTTAATAACGATTTATAAAAAACTATCAATAATTTAATCAATAATTTCTTTCTTTAACAGACTAACAGAAAGAAAGTTTGAAGCGTATTTTCTTGATGAATTTAATAAAGATTTATAAAAAAACTATCAATAATTTAATCAATAATTTCTTTCTTTAACAGACTATACAGAAAGAAAGTTTGAAGCGTATTTTCTTGATGAATTTAATAAAGATTTATAAAAAAACTATAAATAATTTAATTAATAATTTCTTTCTGTAACAGACAATACAGAAAGAAAGTTTGAAGCGTATTTTCTTTATGAATTTAATAAAGATTTATAAAAAACTATCAATAATTTAATCAATAATTTCTTTCTGTAACAGACTATACAGAAAGAAAGTTTGAAGCGTATTTTCTTGATGAATTTAATAAAGATTTATAAAAAACTATCAATAATTTAATCAATAATTTCTTTCTGTAACAGACTATACAGAAAGAAAGTTTGAAGCGTATTTTCTTGATGAATTTAATAAAGATTTATAAAAAACTATCAATAATTTAATCAATAATTTCTTTCTTTAACAGACTAACAGAAAGAAAGTTTGAAGCGTATTTTCTTTATGAATTTAATAACGATTATAAAAAACTATCAATAATTTAATCAATAATTTCTTTCTTTAACAGACTATACAGAAAGAAAGTTTGAAGCGTATTTTCTTGATGAATTTAATAAAGATTTATAAAAAAACTATCAATAATTTAATCAATAATTTCTTTCTTTAACAGACTATACAGAAAGAAAGTTTGAAGCGTATTTTCTTGATGAATTTAATAAAGATTTATAAAAAAACTATAAATAATTTAATTAATAATTTCTTTCTGTAACAGACAATACAGAAAGAAAGTTTGAAGCGTATTTTCTTTATGAATTTAATAAAGATTTATAAAAAACTATCAATAATTTAATCAATAATTTCTTTCTGTAACAGACTATACAGAAAGAAAGTTTGAAGCGTATTTTCTTGATGAATTTAATAAAGATTTATAAAAAACTATCAATAATTTAATCAATAATTTCTTTCTTTAAAAGACTATACAGAAAGAAAGTTTGAAGCGTATTTTCTTTATGAATTTAATAACGATTTATAAAAAACTATCAATAATTTAAGTTAAACATGTTTTGTAGTGTTGCTACAAAACATTTTTACTAGAAATATATTATAAATTATAGAAAACCCGACATTCGAAAAGGTATAAGGGTTATATGATAATATATATATATATATATATATATAGAAATATACTCAGAAAGGGGTGACAATCTTAATTAGAGTGGATCTAGTAGAAATTAATTACCGAATGAACCACTCTACTGAAGATTCTCGCCCTTTTTCTGACTGTCTTATATATTTTTTCTTTCTTAATCTTATCCTCTTTTACCCGTATTGGGTGTCGAGGTTTGTCTTATATATTACGAATTCAATATTTGGAGAAATTATCTATCAACCTGTAATTTTTTTTTATCTGCGTATTTTATTTTTAATTATTTAATTTAATTAATTTCTCCCGAACTAATTGAGTAAACCAGCTAGTTTGTAAATTCCTGCGCTGCCGAAACGTGTTCTCCCAGTTTGCGGTATTGTTTATGCGCCCGGTATCTGTAATTTAGAGAGAGGGCCCCTCGGAATTTGTATTCAGCCCCCGCATGAAAATTGAAATGTGATTCGGGAAGAAGAGGCCGAAACTGTGCACTCCGCAAACAGGAAAACGCAATCCGAAAGAATACCTACGTGTCGCACTGAACTCCTTGCGCAAATTCCCCGCCGCCCCGCAATTTATTAATTCAATAAAGGCCCGAACGCGTGGGCTCCTTGTTAATAATTTCGGTAAGGTTGCGAGATAATGGATGCACGTAGGAATGTTATATCTTACACCAACGCCGTGCAGCAATTTCAGTTTGTGTATGATGATGATAATTTAGGGGATGCAAGTGTAACGTGAATGTGTTATGATAATTTAGTGGTTCAATGTTTGCTTAATAAATATTCTAATATGTAACATGTTTGAATGAAGAGGAACGAGCAGAAAAGCAAGGGATTCGTGGCAGGTTCGTGGCGATCAAGAAGAATTGCTGAAGTTTAACATAAACAAAAAGCACCTGAGATAACAGCTGTAGAGGGTTACAATCGATTCCAGAACCTCCTTCTCTTTTTTTTAGAACTCCTAGATCTTCTTTAAAAAGCGTTTGTTATAAAGAAATCACTTGGTTTTATTTTACTAAAATTTTAGTAAAACAAGACCAAGTGATTTCATTATAACTGCAATTATATAGCCATCTCTTTGTACTAAAATTACTTGGTTTTGTTTTACTAGAATTTTAGTAAAATATTTCATTATATCTGCAATTATATAGCCATCTCTTTCTACTAAACTACTCCTTAAATGTATTGAACACCATTGAAGTCGCCAGGGAAAACGGATCGAATAGGATTGTGTTGGTGAAGGAGAACATCACGCACGTTTTGCCATTGATTTTTATCCCAAAGGACACTTTTTTTTAAATTTGTATGTATGTCTTTTTATAAGTAAATCCTAGTAGATTAAAAAAAAAAACAAATTGAAAAGCATGAAACAAGTACTTGTACTCAAAATGTTGGCCATTGGATGCAACAATTTAGCAAATAAGAAGCCAATAATAGAAAATGTGATTAAAAAAAATGTTACATGTAAATCTATTTGAGTTGAATAGAATTTGAAATCTTTCATTGGTGATTAAATAAGTCAAATATTTATTTATTTATTTATTTACGGGAAAACCCCTTTTTACAAAAACAGTTTACAAAAATATTTTACTTATTACCTTAAATATTAAATATTAAAGTTTTATTGTTTATTCTTCAATATTTGAGTAATTCTATTACGAACGAAGGAGTTATAAATGTTTTTGAATCTAGAAAACGCAATTCTGGATTCTGTCATCCGTAGATTTTATAATTTTGAATACAAAAACTAAAATAATTGGGTTTGTAAATTCAATAAATGCTTTAAAAGAAATTTAGTCTTCATAATGTAGAGCACATAACTTGCACAGTGACTGATCCAAAAGTAGTTAATGGGAAGGGCGGCGATAGAAAACAAACCTAACTGGGCTTTTGTTACAAGTAGAATTAATTATTTAAAATAATTGCACTGAGCGAAATGTGTTGCTTAATTGGCACTTTTTTCCAATGTTCCAATTATATAAATTAAAGACGACGCAAGCGCCACCTTTTTTATTTTCTGATGAGGTTCGAAAAACTGAAATGGCCATCACTAGTTATCCATACGCTAGATGAATGCTGGCTGAACGTTTCATTAAATGTGAATTCCAATTATATGTTTATAAACACAGTAAAACATTTATTCAACCACCTTCATCAAATCACATCGAACACACTAATCCAATAAGATCCGATAGAACTAAATAGCTATCACTTTTTTGTTTTCAAAATGCTGGAAGGATGGTGGTTGAAAAAAACAACAACAAAGATTTATTCATTTGCTCTGCTCAAAATGTATTCAAATATATTGAATAAAAATGATTTGAAAATAATTAATAAATTATTTCCACATTTAGCTCTGTGACTTTTGACTTACGCTACGTAAGTACGTTAAACAAATACACATTAAAACAACTACTTCCTGGGCAAATACCGACGCCGGACATTGAATTACATAATGCACACCTGCTGTTGCACATCAATAAAATATTGCATAATGCAACAAAGTTTTGATCCGAGAAAAATTCAAATATTTTTAAATATCACATTTAGTTTATGATAACAAAATGATTAGGTTTTAATCGAACGTTAAATTAAACACAGGGAATAAATTCAAATTATAAAAGGGGCATAAGAAACGAGGGCGAAGGAAAACAGGGGAACGGGGTTGAAGAAGCATTCCCCAATAATTAATTACCCAATTTCGAATCGTATTAGACGGTTATTGGGTCGATTAAAGAACTAATCGATTGAACTACTTCTAGCTGATACCGGACGTTCACCGTTACAGCAACGGTTTGCATAAATATGCAAAGTATCTCTCCGTCTCGACTCATTGCCCCGTCCTGAAAAGGTCGCCGGAGACGAACGCCCCGCTTTTCCATCTTTCCTAATTGCAACAAAAAAGAAACACACACACACTCGTAAGACAGAAATTAACTGGAAACGCGGAGGTAATTCGTATGAATCGCGGGCCCAGGAGGACAATATCGCCCCAGCTACACTCCGGATTATAAATTCCGGGATAATAAATATCGTTTAAAGTTTTCATTCTGTTGGAGGGGAGAGGGCGAATGCTCGGAATATTAAGTCGCGCTTAAACTATGGAGTTTTCACTTCAATTTTATGGCATGCGGCGTGTTCGTGACCTCGATTAATTGCAACTTTGTTTTAAATAACGGGCCATATTCTTCTAGATTAAAAAAAAATATATTCAAAATGAAATTTACAACAACAACAAAAAAATCTATAATTATATCGGTGCAAACATGAATATTAAACAAAAAGCCAACAGTAATTTATTTTTGAGATATGGCAAAAATGCTGCGATACTATTCACCTCTTCCAACAAAATTCAGCAAAAATTCATTTTGTGCTACAAAGGGCTGAAACCCTCTAGAGCGATAGATTAAAGTCTACTGAACTCAAATATGTCCACCAAAAGTCTTTATTTCGTTCAGAAATATTTTTTATGAATTTTTAAAATCAGGCGAAAAAGATCAAAGATGTACCCCTTCCAACAAAATTCATAAAAAAATCATTTTGTGCTACAAAGGGCTGAAACCCTCCAGAGAGATAGATTAAAGTTTACTGAACTCAAATATGTGCGCCAAAAGTCTTTATTTCGTTTAGAAATATTTTTTTATGAATTTTTAAAATCAGACGAAAAAGATCAAAGATGTACCCCTTCCAACAAAATTCATCAAAAATTCATTTTGTGCTACAAAGGGCTGAAACCCTCTTGAGAGATAGATTAAAGTCCACTGAACTCAAACATGTGCGCCAAAAGTCTTTATTTCGTTCAGAAATATTTTTTATGAATTTTTAAAATCAGGCGAAAAAGATCAAAGATGTATCCCTTCCAACAAAATTCATCAAAAATTCATTTTGTGCTACAAAGGGCTGAAACCCTCTAGAGAGATAGATTAAAGTATACTGAACTCAAATATCTGCGCCAAAAGTCTTTATTTCGTTCAGAAATATTTTCTATGAATTTTTAAAATCAGGCGAAAAATATCAAAGATGTACCCCTTCCAACAAAATTCATCAAAAATTCATTTTGTGCTACAAAGGGCGGAAACCCTTTGGAGAGATAGATTAAAGTCTACTGAACTCAAATATGTGCGTCAAAAGTCTTTATTTCGTTCAGAAATATTTTTTATGAATTTTTAAAATCAGGCGAAAACGATCAAAGATGTACCCCTTCCAACAAAATTCATCAAAAATTCATTTTGCGCTACAAAGGGCTGAAACCATCTAGAAAGATAGATTAAAGTCTACTGAACTCAAATATGTGCGCCAAAAGTCTTTATTTCGTTCAGAAATATTTTTTATGAATTTTTAAAATCAGGCGAAAAAGATCAAAGATGTACCCTTTCCAACAAAATTCATAAAAAATTCATTTTGTGTTACAAAGGGCTGAAACATCTTGCTGTAAATTGTAAATTAGTGTAAAATGAACGTGTGAACTAGTACTCTTCTGGACTTCTTCTCCGTAAACGCCGATGATAGCGTTTATAAATTTGGTCCTTCGAACCGGATGTTTTAAGCGCGTGCGTTAGCCTCGACGCCCGTTGATTATAGAATTTTATAATTATAAAATATATAATTTATTTTAATTTAAATTACCCTTGAGTACGAGTAATTCATTTATTATTGGGTTTACTCACTCATACTAACTACGTGTACCGCGAGTCTCTAGGATAAGTAAGCTCCTTGGCTGCCACAAGAAGAACATCTTGTTGTAAATTGTAAATTATTGTAAAATAAACGTGTGATCTTGTACTCTTCTGGACTTCTTGAGAACCATTTCCGTAAACCCATTATCAGAGTTTACATTTTTGGTCATTTGAACCGGATGTATTAATCTCATGAACCACACTCGCCGTCCGTTGATTGTAGAGTACCTATGAGTCTCGAAGATTAGCTCCTTGACCGTTGCAAGAACAACATCTTGCTGTAAATTAGTGTAAAATAAACGTGTGAACTCGTACTCTTCTGGACTTCTTGAGAAACATCTCCGTAAACCCACCATCAGCGTTTACAACACTTGTAAGTGATCTTTTGAATAAAAATCGCTTTTTCGTGAAAATTGTAATAAATTGATCGAAACCTTGAGATTTGGATAAATTTGTCTAATTTTATAAAAATATCCTCTTTTTGGAATTTTTAAATTAATTTTTTAAATTTAAATTATTATATCCACACATCATTATTCAAAACTAAGGGGAAAATAATTTATTAATTAATTCTTTTTATTTAATTTATCTAAAATTATAAATTAAAGCAAATTTAATCAAAATTAATAATCCATCCAATTTTAATTAAAAGACACGCGAATACCCGGAAAGCATATGATTGAAATATCAAAACTTCGAGTAGTTTGAAAACTCCATCCCCTACTTACCTGTACCGAAATCACTTACTTACTCCGAGTATCTAGCGCCGAACACTCCGGACTTGTAAGTGCCCCCGCTAAGATTATTACAATTCAATAAATCAAACGCTGAGAGCTCAACAAGATCCTGGGATTTTCGCTGAAATAATTCCATCCAGTCCAGGTGATATTGCAAGTTGCAAATTGTACCGGGGGAACTTACGACGTCTAATATCGCCCGAGAGCGCGCGGCTTCCTCTCCTCTCCGGTATTAATTCGTCTTAAATTTCCGCCATTGTGGTGTTAATTGTCCCGTATATAAAATTTAATTAAACATAATCCCGGCCCCCGTCGCTCCTTCAAGTGGGGAATACATTTGAATGAATTAACGTTATTGCCGGGTCTTCCATTGTCGCGAGAGTTCTTCGATTTCGATTCGGGATTAATTAGCGAGGCCGTTTCGATTGCCTGCGAGTGAATGGCTTTCATGAGTCGATTCCGGTGTTTCAAATTTGCATTCGTTTATTGTTCCAGTTTTTTTTAATAGTGATTTAAAATCCAGGCTAAAAATTTGTTATTTCTTAGCTATTCATAGGAATATCTTTCAGACTCCTCTAATTTTGCGTATTTCATCTCTATCGCCTGTATTTCGCTCTTTTTTCCACTTGTCCGCCTCCATGTTTCACATCCGAATGCCTAAATTATTTTCTTATTATAAGTATTCCTATTTTATTATATATGCATATTAATCATAACAAATGAAAGACGACGCAAGCGCCATCTTTTGCCTAATTTAATGTGGCTGAACATTTTATTAAATTTTCGTATGTATGTTACTCTATGAAATGGCCTCCGTTAAGTAAATAAATACATATTACTGTTTATATTATTGTTTTACGATATATATATATATATATATATATATATATATATATATATATAGAAGATTGTCACATCTTTTATTTCGTACCTTTTCTTCAGATAGAGAAGATTGTCACATCTTATCTTTCGTACCTTTTTTCGGGTAGAGAATGTTGTCACAGCTTGAAATTAAACAATGAACCAATGGCCAGAGAATTTGTAACAATCTTTTAGGTAGAGAAGATGTGACAATATATATATACATATCTTTAATCCATAAAACAGAATTATATATATATATATATATATATATATAATAATGTAAATAATTCTGTTAATATTATGGACTAAAGATATGTATATATATATATATATATATATATATATATATATATATATATATATAATTATTATTAGAAAATAAGTGTATTAAGGACAGAAAGAACTCCGGTGGATAGCCCAGGACAGACAAACCTTTGTCTAAATGTATAGACTCAATGTTTGTAAGAATGTAATTGTCTGAATAAAGACATCTGTATATAAGTGTATAAAATTTTATTTTATAATTATTGAACTTTAAAATAATCACCAACATTATTATCCAACCTCGAGATTTCGAATTGTCTCCTCCGATATATAAAGTGACATCAACACCTCGAGCCATTAAATAAATACAATTACAGTAATTAGGTGACATTAACATTCCTGTAACTGTTAGCAACGCGTTCGCTGAATAATTATAATGTAATTACAAGCGACCCTCGGAAACAAGACGCGAGAGGAGACACTTGTTAGCGTTTACGATTATTAAACATAATTTCGCTTATTTCGTGTTGTTGACTCAAAAACAGGAAATAGCGATTACGGTGGTGACGGTTCTTAAAAAAAATGGGAACATTAACGTGAAATTTCTCTGCGTGATTCGTAGTGAATGAATTTTAATCGCAAGGAAAAAGTGATTTTTATGAGTGAAGTCGAAATTAGATAAAAACATATACTAAATATACAAGTTGATCAAAAAAGGTATCCATAATATTTCGGCATTGATTTATTTTAAATAAATTATTTAATAATAATTAATTAATAGTTTTCAAATATGTTTTTTTTATATAATTGATTGATGAGGCTGATAATTGTTGAAAGTTCATAATTACTTATATTAAATAACACTATTCTATATTAATATCGCTAATTTTTTTCAATTTTCCAAGTGAAAATATTTTTATTTATCCATTGTTCAAAAGGCTGGGTCAACTGGCACACATTCTTGAATGTTATGCCGAAAATCATGGTGGGAAACTGCAAGGGCGGGAAATGCAGCGCTGAATTATTCAATACACGGTTGGAACAGAGAGAAAATCCCCCCAAAATTCCCTGTCCATACTGGCACACATTCATGAATGTTATGCCGAAAATCATCGCAGGAAACTGCAAGGGCGGGAAATACAGCGTTGAATTCTTCAATACACAGTTGGAAAAGAGAGAAAATTCCCTACTCATACTGGCACACATTCTTGAATGTTATGCCGCAAATCATCGTGGGAAACTTCAAGGGCGGGAAAGGCAGCGTTGAATTCTTCAATACATGGTTGGAAAAAGGAGAAAATTCCCTGCCCATACTGGCACACATTCTTGAATATTATGCCGCAAATTATCGCAGGAAACTGCAAGGGCGAAAATGCAGCGCTGAATTCTTCAATACACGGAAATCATCGTAAGAAATTGCAAGGGCGGGAAATGCAGCGTTGAATTCTTCAATACACGGTTGGAAAAGAGAGAAAATCACTCAAAATTCCCTGCCCATCCTTGACTTTCTCTCTTTATCCCATTTCGGAAATAGCTTTCGACAAATAAAAAAAAATTCATGCCGAATATGAAGGAAAAATTGCTGGTATGGATTAATAAAATTTTAGTGGCTGATTGGAGAAAATTCTATGCCAAAAAAAAATCAATAAAATTCAATTATCCCCTGGAAAAATTACTTATACTTGCGCTTGAAAGTAGTATGTATGTAGTATGATTATTATTTCTATTTGTTCAAAACTGTTTATTATTTTATTATGTAATGGCCCACCGTTAAATAAATAAATAAATAACTATACTGTAATATTTCGATACACATATATTGAAACAACTTCTTCCCGAGGAACTGTGACAATTTGACATACGTTACGCAAATGCATTTTGAAACAACTACTTCTCGAGCAAATACGCTGCCAGAATGTGGAAGTATTTTATTAATTATTTTCAAATATTTATTATTTAATTTATTTAAATAACCGTGAGCAGGTGAATGAATATTCTTCTCTATTGATAATAAAATAAAGTCAGAGAAAAGTAATCCTGTTTTATTAATATGAAACACACAGTTTTTTTTTTATAATTAATATTGTTTTTTTTTTTCAATATTGCGTGTAAAATGCAGTCGATTTGAAAACGTATGTGAAATTGGAGAAAGTCGGCGACATCTGCTTTCAATGGAAGCAAATGCACCTACTCGGTGGTAATGATTAAGTGCAAGTTCGTCGACTTTTCGCCGTTTCTTTTTTTCGTTATTTCCAATTTCCATTTTTAAGGTGATTACAGATCCAATCTCGCCGCGTTTTATTTCCTTTTCATTTCCCGCGGAAATTCGCCCCGAAAAAAAAAATACTTGATATATCTTAATAGAAATTATAAGTTGCATAAATACAAAAATTAATGAAAGCAAATAAAAATAATAATAAATATAATAAATAAAATATATCTTACATAAGGATTTTAATCAAAAGTTCAATAATGAAAATAAAGAATGAAATTATATAAATTGAGCTAGAAATGGTGTTTAATTAGTCTTACACAAATCGAATCAGTCTTTAATTGTAGACAATTGAGTGCCATGCGTGGGGTGACCACGCAAGCGTTAACCACAGGACTTTACAACCCTTGACAGGTCCTCCTGATGACAATTTGCACAATCTTAAAATTAATCATTTATCGAATTGGCAATTTTTGTAAAGAAGTCACCAGGATTTTTGGAAAAGCTGGCATGCGGAGTATTTGCATTCGTTACAAGAACGTTCCAAATGGAACTCTCTACTTGAGGGTGATACAATGGCTTGTAGTAATTGTAAGAAGCCTTTATAATAACAATGAGTTGGCTTTGTTGGGAAATTATGAGAAATGCATATTTATTTTAAGTTAGTGTCGAGCTGTGGCGGCGCACAGAGATTATTAAACTATCACCATTGGCCGGCATTAAGCCCCGCAATTACGCCAATAATAATCGCGCCTGCATTATTAAACAGAATTCAATTAAGCCGGGGCGAAATTATAATATAACTATTGTTGCGGAATTATGCAATTTAGTGCAGGGTGCATCGATCCTGACGTCGGCGCAAAGTTTGGGACGAAGTGCACCGGACAACGGTTTTAATTGATGAAATTCAATAATCGCCAGAAGAGGAAGAGGACGTCAGGCAGGGAAATGGACAGACGTAACTGTTCGCCGGAACTTTACTGCATTGGAAACGATCCGGATGGACAAGTTTCGGATTCCCGAGAACTTCCCCTTCCAGGGAAATTTCAACAAGCTTTTTTTATGCTGGAAGGAGAAATGGGTAAATAAAACGTCACGGCGTATCGAAGTGTGTTTATTTTTATTATTATTGTGAAATCACAGGATGGTTTTTAAGATAACTGTACAAGACGAGAATCACGAACTAGCCGAACAACTTTCCTCTTAACGCACGCAAGACATAATTCGAGAGCCGCGCCTTCCATTTGCTTTTTGCATACAATAAGAGCGCCTGCCTTCGATTCCTTAGTTACAAGCTGAAAATCCTGCGGTGGATCGGATACATCCCACAAAGGCCTTTACCTGATGCCTCAGTTCCTTTTTTCCCCTCCTCCCTCCCGCGCAACCAAGGGAGTGCCATTTCTCCTTTGTTGGTTGGCACGAAAGAAACCATTGATTACAGAGCGCCGGTTCGCGCGTTTCTGCTCGATTTCAAATTGGATTTAATACACAATATCATATTTGCGGCATGAGCGTTTCGGTCAACCGAAATATTCCTGCATGCTCCGTATATTTCCCTGCATTGTAATACGTATTATATAATATTTCGGAAGTCGGGGCTCCGACACTGGAAACTACTCTAACCGGAATAATTCAACCGACATGCGAGCGTTGTTACATTCCATTTAATTCTGCTCGGGCGGCTGTATTTTTCCCTCCCTTACTACTTCTTTTCACCACTACTGAATTTCATTACATTTTTTACGGCCGTTTAATACATAAACAGCTACATGCCGCTTCGATAAACGCGAATTTAAGTTCTCCGAATAATTAAAAAATTGAACTCTTGCATTTTAAATAGCAATCAATCAAGCTCTCATTCAATCCATTGCGAAACATTTAAATTTATTTATATTAAATATCACTATATAGTCTTTTAATTTCTATTGTAATCTCGCTACAATTGTTTCACCACACTGTGGCTTCTTCAGGCGAAGAAATTATTTCATTTCTATATAGTGATATTTAATATAAATAATCATTAACTTTCAACAATTATCAGCCTCATCAATCAATTATTTAATATTATATTATCAAAAAAAAAATAATATCACAGACAAAAAAAAGAAATATTGTCGATAGTCTTCTAATTTTTGTGTCATTTATGTTCTTACTACTACTACAATATCTTTATTCAAATTTATTTGTTTTACATATATTTACAATATATTATGGTATATATCCTACACCAATATGTGGTAGAAGGATACAAGATTATATATATATTATAGTATATTTGTTTCTTTCTTGCTTGCTTGAACAGGTTATCGACCTATGGTCTTTCCGCCATTATGTTCTTACATATATATAATTAATTTTCCAATTGTACCCTTTCGGATGTTGGGTTCTTCTAAACTTATTTATTAATAAAGATTATTGCATATAAAAATATCAAAATCACTTTCAAAATTAAATATACAGTCGATTGTTTTTTATTACACTTGCAGTATCAGCAAAAAAATCATCGCAGGACTTTTTTTTAAAACAAGCCTGAAATCACAGTTAACAATTCATTCATATTTAAATCGTTTCAGTTTATCTAAACATTTATGCTCAATTATGCGCGGTATGAATTTAAAATTTTATATAGCGTATAATTTATTGAAATGCTGCATAAATAATGTGGGAGCTTACGTAAAATCAAACCATGGGCTGTGTAGCATAAAAATTAATTCAAAGGTCAAGGGTCAGCTGTGATGTTTGTACAGTAATAATGTGAAATTGTTAATAGTTGAAATTTTTAATGAATTCCTTTGCATTGAATTGTTGAAGCTGGTATTTTGGAATATTTTATTTTCTACAGGCAAAATAATTATTTTATGTAAATGTTGTATTTATACAGAATAAATTTGATTTTAAATAAAGAAGGGCGTATTAGAAAAAACGTTCAGACTAATCGATTTATTGTTTTTTTTTACTGCTAACAAAAACATTTTATTCAGGGTGTAACGGAAAACGACATTAAATTCTTCTCGTTTCGCCGAAAATTAAAAATATCTCAAAAACTGTGGATGGGGTATTTTTTGTTTTTTACATATTCTGAAAGAGGAATGTTTAAATAAAATTTACAAAAAATTTCACGAAACTACTGCTCGAAAAAAATTAATTATGATTTTTTCAATTTTAAACATACCGAAAATCACAAGAAATTCGTCTTTTTCCGTAGAAAATTGAAAATATCTCAAAAACTGTGGATGGGGTATTTTTTGTTTTTTACATATTCTTTAAGAAGAATGTTTAAGTAATATCTACAGAAAATTTCACGAAGCTACCGCTCAAAAAAAATAAATTATGATTTTTTTAATTTTGAAAATACCAAAAATCTCATTAAATTCGTCTGTTTTCACAGAAAATTGAAAATATCTCAAAAACTGTTGATGGGGTATTTTTTGTTTTTTACATATTCTAAAAGAGGAATGTTTAAGTAACATTTACAGAAAGTTTCACGTAACTACCGCTCAAAAAAAATTAATTATGATTTTTTTTAATTTTGAACACACAGAAAATCACATGAAATTCGTCTTTTTCGCAGATAAGTGAAAATATCTCAAAAACTGTGAATGGGGTATTTTTTGTTTTTTTACATATTCTGAAAGAAGAATGTTGAAGTAACATCTACAGAAAGTTTCACAATGCTACCACTCACAATAATTAAATTATGATTTTTTAACAATCGTCTTTTTTCAGCAAAAATTAAAAATATCCTGACTGGACAAAATAGAAATTCTATTTAATGTCCTTTTAGTATAAAAATAAAATCATTTGCAATCATTTTATTCAGTTGCTTATTATTTCAACTACACTCCCTTAATTTAAAAATGATATCAATAATACATACACGCAAAACAATACGAATTCATTATAAACGAAAAGTTTACTTTTGCATGGCCTGGAATGCACTACGCCCGCCCAGCTCGCCCGAACGTGGCGGATTATAATGGGCAACTTTCCCGCAGCTCGGAATCAATGGTGATTAATTACTCTTGTTCAGGTAGAAGTTGGGAATATATGGATTAAGTTCAGACTCGGGTCAGATTTTTATTCACCGGCAAAAAAAAAAAATGCAAGCACAACAGATGTGTTTATGTAAGAGGGTTGTATTTTAAATTGAAACAAAAAAAAGAAGAAAAAAAAGCAATAATTTGCGTGAGTTATTGCGTAAGTTGCAATTTTAAATTAAGAAAGAAAAAAACACATACGATTAACTCTTTAAAATAAACATGTTTGAATACGGGTTCAAGTCGTGTAATATAAACAAATTAATAAGTAAAACATAACCAAGTGATTTATTTTTCAAAAGTTTCATTTTATTTAATTATTGAAAAAAAAAAATGTTTTTTCTCAACGTTTTTTTTTTAATAATAAAAGAAAATGAATGTTTTGAAAAATAAATCACTTGGCTTTGTTTTACTTATTAATTTGAATTCGAAGTGAAATGCAATTGCAAAACTCTTTAAAAAACAAACAATTTTCTCGATGTTATTTATTTTTATATCCATTCTGAATTCATTGCATAACTTCACTTTGTTGTTATTTTTTGCATATTTTATTTACACTCGAAATGTAAACTCGAGCCAAATATTTACATTTTAAACAAACGTGACCGCATGACAGTCTTGCGGTGGGTCCGTTTCGTCTGTCGCTTATCTTAATTTACACACGGTTAATATTTTCAAATGCAAATGGCCGATAGCGAAATTGAAAGTCACACAAATACACGCATTACGATTTTCAATAAATACAGAAACCTCCATGAATATGGATGAGAGCGCGAGGGCTCGGCGCTGTGTGGGTGCTGCATATTCTAATTGAATAATTATAACCGAACGATGTTTTCCCGATTTTTATCAACTGATAACGTTTCGGTGTGTTGTTGTATTTTTTATGATTGTGATGTGTTTATTGTATTCCTTAAATTAAATAATAATAATGATTTATTGACGGAATTTATTCAGATTATAAAAACTGAGTAAACAATTTTCACACAATTAAAGATATTTTACGGGATTGCTGAAATAATACGCAGGCATGCTTTTTAATGGGTACAATAACGATTTGCAAACATAATGATGTGCACTCGATATCGATTAGCGGCTCTCTAAATTGAATGCAAATACGGGTATATTGGCATTTCCGAGAAAGACGAGGCGGCCGCTTAAAGTTACTCCACTGAACATAATTGCTTGAATTACATATTGTTGCAACTTTTAATTGATCCTTCAGAGTGTATCGTAACTACAAAACTCGACGCTCTTATGGAATTGGTGAATCAACGATGCTTTAATTCGATTGTTAAGACCAGTGATAATAATAAGTAGTGTATTTGCCTAACAGTTAAAGTTATAATAAATTGCTGCAATGGAAACAAAAAAGAAATCGATTAATAACGAGGTTTTCCCATTCAGTAATTGCGGCGCGGTTTTAAACACATCACCAACATAAAGTCGTTCAACGAGTTTAACAATTTTACGTCCGACGAATGCGCTGGCCACGTTCAAGGCTGCCCATGCCGCAGAACCATGGACTTACATAACACCATCAACCGTGAATGAGATGGCTTTGATTAACGAAATACAGAAAAATAAAATAAAACGAACATACAAAATAACATATTAATAATACAGATATTTCTAAATCAGCATCATTAATTCATGAGAATTCTAATATATAGCCATATATAAAATTGTCTTTGGCTGTAAGGCTTCCGGCCGATAGCCAATTCCTACAAGAATATTTGTTTAAAGTTTAAATAAATTGTTAAAAATGTTAAACCACAAGTTTCACGTAGCTACCGCTCAAAAAAAATAATTATGATTTTTTTCAATTTTGAACATACCGAAAATCACATGAAATTCGTCTTTTTTCGCAGAAAATTGAAAATATCTCAAAAACTGTGGATGGGGTATTTTTTTGTTTTTTACATATTCTGAAAGATCAATGTTTAAATAACATCTACAGAAAGTTTCACGAAGCTACTGCTCAAAAAAATTAAATTATGATTTTTTTTAATTTTGAACATACCGAAAATCACATGAAATTCGTCTTTTTTCGCAGAAAATTGAAAATATCTCAAAAACTGTGGATGGGGTATTTTTTGCTTTTTACATATTCTGGAAGAGGAATATCTAAGTAACATCTACATTAAGTTTCACGAAGCTACTGCTCAAAAAAATTAAATTATGATTTTTTAATTTTGAACATACCGAAAATCACATGAAATTCGTCTTTTTTTCGCAAATAATTGAAAATATCTCAAAATCTGTGGATGGGGTATTTTTTGTTTTTTACATATTCTGAAAGAGCAATGTTTAAGTAACATCTACAGAAAGTTTCACGAAGCTACTGCTCAAAAAAATTAAATTATGATTTTTTTAATTTTGAACATACCGAAAATCACAAGAAATTCGTTCTTTTTTCGCAGAAAATTGAAAATATCTCAAAAACTGTGGATGGGCTATTTTTTGTTTTTTACATATTCTCTAAGAGGAATGTTTAAGTAACATCTACAGAAAGTTGCACAAAGCTACTGCTCAAAAAAATTAAATTATGATTTTTTTAATTTTGAAAATACAGAAAATCACAAGAAATTCATCTTTTTTCGCAGAAAATTGAAAATATCTCAAAATCTGTCGATTGGGTATTTTTTGTTTTTTACATATTCTGAAAGATCAATGTTTAAGTAACATCTACAGAAAGTTTCACGAAGCTACTGCTAAAAAAATTAAATTATATTTTTTTTTAATTTTGAACATACTGAAAATCACATGAAATTCGTCTTTTTTCGCAAATAATTGAAAATATCTCAAAAACTGTGGATGGGGTATTTTTTGTTTTTTACATATTCTGAAAGAGGAATGTTTAAGTAACATCTACAGAAAGTTTCACGAAGCTACTACTCAAAAAAATTAAATTATGAATTTTTTAATTTTGAACATACCGAAAATCACAAGAAATTTGTCTTTTTTCACAGAAAATTGAAAATATCTCAAAAACTGTCGATGGGGTATTTTTTGTTTTTTATATATTCTGTAAGAGCAATGTTTAAGTAACATCTGCAGAAAGTTTCACGAAGTTACTGCTCAAAAAAATTAAATTATGATTTTTTTTAATTTTGAATATACCGAAAATCACAAGAAATTCGTATTTTTTCGCAGAAAATTGAAAATATCTCAAAAACTGTGGATGGGGTATTTTTTGTTTTTTACATATTCTGAAAGAGGAATATCTAAGTAACATCTACATAAAATTTCACGAAGCTACCGCTCAAAAAAAATTAATTATGATTTTTTAATTTTGAACATACCGAAAATTACAAGAAATTCGTCTTTTTTGGCAGAAAATTGAAAATTTCTCAAAAGCTGTGGATGGGATATTTTTTGTTTTTTACATATTCTGAAAGAGGAATATCTAAGTAACATCTACAGAAAGTTTCACGAATTCCTTGTTCGCATTTTTTTTACATTATTTTTGAAATACGTAGAGTTTTAATTTAGTTTTATTCCGTACGTGAAAAAAACAAATTTTAATAATTTGAAACACTTCATATAAAATAATAAAAAGAAAAAACATTTACAGTGTTATGAAGACTCAGTTTATACCTAGTTTCACTTAATGAAAAGTCAGAATTAATTAAGTAAGAGGGTAAATAATTTGTCCTTGCTTTTCCACTTGTTCATCTAAACTAAATTAAAAAAAAAGTTTTATTTTTGTTTTATAAATTTATATATTTTTTATATTTTTATATTTTTTTATACTTTTTATTTTATATATTTTTTAAGTAAGGTCAAACTTACCACACCAGCAATGGTAAAGCGATTGTAGAAACAAAATTCTTCTTAATTTCTTTGTCTTTCTCTCTGTACATACCTGCAAACAAAAAATAATAAATTAAAATTATATCACACAAAGCATTAAAGTAATAAAAATAATAATTAATGGCTGAAAGATAGCCGATTTATTTACAAAATATAATTCTAATTTTATATATTATTGTTCACACATTTGAATAAAGATTATTAGTTAGTTAATAATTAATTGCGAAAAAAACCTCACGTCGATAGCCAATTCCAAAGTAAGATAATCATGTTTTATGTATAATAACAAAACCACACAATATAAATAATTATGTTGCTTGTGTGGAATAAAGATGTATTTTATTATTATTTTAATTAATTTAATTGGCGCTATTCTGTAGGGGAAATATAAATTTTAACGTGAACGTTATTTTTTATCATCACAGTCTGAGTAACTTTTGTAATAGATATTTGTATAAATAGAATGTAAAATTAATTAATAATTATAGCCCCGATTATTATCTATTATAAATTAATAAGTAAAGCAGGGCAGAAAGACCTCTTTTCGATAGCCCAGACAGACTAACACCTACATGTATTGTAATTATTTATATTGTTATATTGTTAAAATTATCTATATATATATATATATATATATATATATATATAAGTAAAGCATTTTTCAATAAATATATATTTTAAACACACTCATATGTAAAATATATCAACAAATAATTCGGTTTGTATTTCACACACTCAAAAAAAAAACAAGTACTTGCAGTAATTATTACCATTAATAATTACGTTGTTAACAATTGCGTGACTTATCGAAGAAGAAATAATTAACGTTGAGTGTTTCGTGCGCAAAAAAAATAAAATAGAAAAAACGTATAATAGATGATCAACCGCCAAGGATTAATATTTATGATTGCGTAGGAAAATCATTAATAAAAATTAATTATTTTCTCTTTAAACGAGACGCTCCGATCGACGCTTTTGGGTACGACGCTGATTAAACTTAGATAACTTTTTTCACAGATGTGATAGAATGATGAAACTTGAAGAATAAGATTCAAAAAGAATTTTTCAATATTCCACATAAAAAATTATTAAAATTGGAGTTTTGTAATCGTCTATAAAAATTCCCAAATTTGGACATTTCTTTCACTCATTTTTCAAAGGCGCATTTTACACACCTACTATACAAAAACTATTTGCTTCACGTTGCTTAAATTTACACAGTTGATGCTCCAATCCATTAGGAACACTTTGGTATAATTTGAAGTTATTACGCGAGTTTCGGATTTTTCACCAAAATCCACTTTTATTAAAAAATATTCAAATTTCGATGAAAATTGTTTTTCTTCTAAAAAAATCTGAAAAAATTCTTAAACACTCTTCAAGATATTAGAAAGATCGTAGAGTATTTATTCTTCCAGAAAAAAATAATTCTCAGTTCATTAAGGCCATTTTAAATCGCGAAATCCCATTTACATGGAGCCTTATGGGAACGGTTTAAGCGAGACGCGTCGATCGACGCTTTTGGGTGCGACGCTGATTAAACTTAGATAACTTTTTTCACAGATGTGATAGAATGATGAAACTTGAAGAATAAGATTCAAGAAATATTTTTCTATATTCCACACAAAAAATTATTAAAATTGGAGTTTTGTAATCGTCTATAAAAATTTCTAAATTTGGACAATTTCTTCGCTCATTTTCCAAAGGCCCATTTTACACACCTACTATACAAAAACTATTTGCTTCACGTTACTTAAATTTACACAGTTTATGCTCCAATTCATTAGGAATATTTTGGTATAATTTGAAGTTATTCCGTGAGTTTCGGATTTTTCACCAAAATCCACTTTTATTAGAAAATATTCAAATTTCGATGAAAATTTTTTTCTTCTAAAAAAATATGAAAAAATTCTTACTCTCCAAGATATTAGAAAGATCGTAGAGTATTTATTCTTCCAGAAAAATATAATTTTCAGTTCATTAAGGCCATTTTAAATCGCGAAATCCCATTTACATGGAGCCTTATGGAAACGGTTTAAACGAGACGCGCCGATCGATGCTTTTGGGTGCAACGCTGATTAAACTTAGATAACTTTTTTCACAGATGTGATAGAATGATGAAACTTGAAGAATAAGATTCAAGAAGGAATTTTCTATATTCCACGTAAAAAATTATTAAAATTGGAGTTTTGCAATCGTCTATAAAAATTCCCAAAGTTGGACATTTTTTTCACTCATTTTTCAAAAGCCCATTTTACTCGCTTGCTACACAAAAACTATTTGCTTCACGTTGCTTAAATTTACACAGTTTATGCTCCAATTCATTGGGAACATTTTGGTATAATTTGAAGTTATTCGGCGAGTTTCGGATTTTTTTACCAAAATCCACTTTTATTAGAAAATATTCAAATTTCGATGAAAATTTTTTTTCTTCTTAAAAAATCTGAAAAAATTCTTAAACACTATTCAAGATATTAGAAAGATCGTAGAGTATTTATTTTTCCAGAAAAATTTAATTTTCAATTCATTAAGGCCATTTTAAATGGCGAAGTCCTATTTACACGGAGCCTTATGGAAACGGTTAAAGCGAGACGCGCCGATCGACGCTTTTGGGTGCGACGCTGATTAAACTTAGATAACTTTTTTCACAGATGTGATAGAATGATGAAACTTGAAGAATAAGATTCAAGAAATATTTTTCTATATTCCACACAAAAAATTATTAAAATTGGAGTTTTGTAATCGTCTTTAAAAATTTCCAAAGTTGGACATTTTTTTCGCTCATTTTTCAAAGGCCCATTTTACACGCCTGCTATACAAAAACTATTTGCTTCAGGGAGCTTAAATTTACACAGTTGATGCTACAATTCATTAGGAACATTTTGGTATAATTTGAAGTTATTCCGTGAGTTTCGGATTTTTCACCAAAATCCACTTTTATTAGAAAATATTCAAATTTCGATGAAAAAATTTTTTTTCTAAAAAAATCTGAAAAAATTCTTAAACACTCTTCAAGATATTAGAAAGATCGTACAGTATTTATTTTTCCAGAAAAATTTCATTTTCAGTTCATTAAGGCCATTTTAAACAGCGAAGTCCTATTTACATGGAGCCTTATGGGAACGGTTTAAGCGAGACGCGACGATCGACGCTTTTAGGTGCGACACTCATTAAGCTTAGATAACTTTTTTCACAGATGTGATAGAATGATGAAACTTGAAGAATAAGATTCAAGAAAAACTTTTCTATATTCCACATAAAAAAATATTAAAATTGGAGTTTTGTAATCGTCTATAAAAATTTCCAAAGTTATACATTTTTTTCACTCATTTTTCAAAGGCCCATTTTACGGGCCTGCTATACAAAAACTATTTGCTTCACGATGCTTAAATTTACATAGTTGATGCTCCAATTCATTAGGAACATTTTGGTATAATTCGAAGTTATTCCATGAGTTTCGGATTTTTCACCAAAATCGACTTTTATTAGAAAATATTCAAATTTCGATGAAAAAATTTTTTTCCTAAAAAAATCTGAAAAAATTCTTAAACATTCTTCAAGATATTAGAAAGATCGTAGAGTATTTATTTTTCCAGAAAAAAATAATTTTCTGTTCATTAAGGCCATTTTAAATAGCGAAGTCCTATTTACACGGAACTTTATGGAAACGGTTAAAGCGAGACGCGCCGATTGACGCTTTTGGGTGCGACGCTGATTAAACTTAGATAACTTTTTTCACAGATGTGATAAAATGATGAAACTTGAAGAATAAGATTCAAGAAAACCTTTCTATATTCCACATAAAAAATTATTAAAATTGGAGTTTTGTAATCGTTTATAAAAATTTCCAAAGTTGGACATTTTTTTCGCTCATTTTTCATAGGCCCATTTTACACACCTACTATACAAAAACTATTTGCTTCACGTTGCTTAAATTTACACAGTTTATGCCTCAATTCATTAGGAATATTTTGGAATAATTTGAAGTTATTCCGTGAGTTTTCGATTTTTCACCAAAATCTACTTTTATTAGAAAATATTCAAATTTCGATGAAATTTTTTTTTTTCTTCCAAAAAATCTGAAAAAATTCTTAAACACTCTTCAAGATATTAGAAAAATCGTAGAGTATTTATAATTAATTCTTTTTTATTTAATTTACCTAAATAACTGTGACCTAGTGAATGAATACTCTTTTCTATTAATATTATAAGCTAGTTGTTTATACACAAAATCTCTTTCTATCTCCCACACATACATATACCCTCTCTCTCTATATATATTATTTATTTATATAAATAAAACTTTAACACAGTTTTTGTTGTTGTTGCTCCGTGTTCCTTCGCAAACATCACAACAATGAATTATTTAAGAGGGACGCGTGAATTGCGTAAATAATTCATTGTTATCCACGGCCATAAAATCGATTGAGCAACTAAATTGCCATTTTTCCATAATTAGGTTCAGTTGTTTGCACATTACCGAAAGTCCCGTCGACTTTTAATGGACTTGCCGCAGTGAAAATCAATTATCGCAAATGTAAACGATTTATTTATTTTTTTATAAGAAAAAATAAATAAATAATGTTTCACCAAGTGATAAATGAGAAAGTAATTCAATAAATATGTGTCTATTTCTTTAATAGTAACCCGGTGTTAATATTTATTCATATAAAACGCATGATTTAATGTAAACCCTCTTGAATTTTAAAACTAATATATTTATATAGAATTTCCAATTAAAACAACATTTGACTCCCCGCGCTTAAACAATCGAATTAATTACCAAAATTAATTAATTAATTTACGTTTCCAATATTTGGATATCCAACGCGGAATAATCGATCGGAATTAATTAATATCATGTTTGGCTGGCCTGCGCGTTTCGGGATTATCATATAAATCCACATCTCTCGCCCTTAATGTAATTGATCCCAATAAGAGAAACAAATAAATCATCTCGCATTAAAAGCGATCTTATAAAAGAGACGAATGACAGCGTTCCCGTTTTTTTTTTTTTGTTTTGTTTCATCTCTTCACATCGTACATAGATATGTGAGTGTCGGAAATCCTTCACCGCATTTACACGCATCAAGGTTAATGCTTTCTGTTTTGTAAACTCGTCCATAATATTTTCTTTTTCGACCCGAGCGTTGGCGTATTTACATTTTCCACAAACGTACATTCCGTTCCATGGTAATTTCACGCGAGAGTAAATAGCTGTGTGGTAATTGAAAAGATGGCTTGTGGAGTTTTAAACTGATTATATGAGGTGTGTATATGATTTTGTTATTTTTTATGAAAATATTTATTTCGGTCTGAAAGACCACTGGTCGATAGCCAGTTTCAGAGTTGGAAATATATTATGAACGTTAGTGTATTGTTAGATATTGTATTATAATTGGTGTTTTTTCCAAATATCCCAAAGAATTACCTAATTAGTCCAAAAATTTGCTACCAAATCCTTCACCCAAGATATACTAAATATCTTAAACAATATATTTAATATATATAAATAACTGTGACCAAATGAATGAATACTCTTTTCTATTTATACTAAATATCCTCTGCCTCGAATGAAACCCTAATATTCCTCCTAAATTTCGCTGCCCCAAAACACTATTTATCAATTCATCTCATCTTTCATCAACGACAAACCGACATGCAAGACATATGACATGGACTACTGGCTGAAAGACCTAAGGTCGATAGCCATTTATAAGGTTTATACTTGTTGATGGAAACAAATATTACTATTAGACGAAGAATTACACTTGTTTTGTTCCATATGACATTATGAAACAAAACAAGTGTAATTCTTCATCTAATAATAATTACATTTGTTTTGTTTCATAATGTCATATGGTACAAAATAAGTGTAATTCTTCATCTAATAGCCATTTATAAGTTTATATCATGGTAAGTGGAGAAATAAACAAATTGATAAAGATTTATTCAAAATACATTTTTTATCAGAAGAAAAAGATCATAATTATAATAATAAAGTGAAACAAAACACAAATTTATTAATATCATTGTAAGTGGAGGAAATAAAGAAGAGTAGAAACATTTGTCACTGAAATATAGTCGTGAATGTTTTTTTGAAATAAACACTGTTTCTGATTTTCATTATAAGTTTATATTAAATGTATTGTATATAATATGTATATGCAAATACCACCATAAAGATGATTGTATATATTATATTGAATAATTCAAACAATGAAATCTTCACAAGGAAATTATTAAATTGTTTTTATTACGCAAACAAAAACTTCAATACAATATTTCCTAATGCAATTGTAATCATTAACAAAAAATAAAACGTGATTTCCTATAATCAAATCCATCCGGCAGAGAATGGATTCGCAACCATGTTTCAACCGACACACACATGCGGACGAAGCAAAAAAAAGCAAATAAGGATAATACTTTTTTTTATTGCATAAACAATAATGGTCATTCCGCATGAATGGAGCACAATACGGTCGCAGCTTAATGTGTTCGCTGGAAAATACCATGCACACACATCCGCATAATTTACATAAAATTACACTGGTTCAGAGAAGAAAATATGAGCGAGGATTTTTACCGCGAAGGTTGTTTTCCTAGAAATTGTTTTGTTGAAGTAAACCATCTTCATAACAAATCTTCTCAGCCAAACAAAGCAATTTCTAGGAAAACAACCTTCGTGAAGATGGTTTACTTCAGAACAAATCTTCTCAACCCAACAAAACTATTTCTAGGAAAACAACCTTCGTGAAGATGGTTTATTTCAGAACAAATCTTCTCAACCCAACAAAACTATTTCTAGGAAAACAACCTTCGTGAAGATGGTTTATTTCAGAACAAATCTTCTCAACCCAACAAAACTATTTCTAGGAAAACAACTTTCGTGAAGATGGTTTATTTCAGAACAAATCTTCTCAACCCAACAAAACTATTTCTAGGAAAACAACTTTCGTGAAGATGGTTTACTTCAGAACAAATCTTCTCAACCCAACAAAACTATTTCTAGGAAAACAACCTTCGGGAAGATGGTTTATTTCAGAACAAATCTTCTCAACCCAACAAAACTATTTCTAGGAAAACAACCTTCGGGAAGATGGTTTATTTCAGAACAAATCTTCTCAACCCAACAAAACTATTTCTAGGAAAACAACCTTCGTGAAGATGGTTTATTTCAGAACAAATCTTCTCAACCCAACAAAACTATTTCTAGGAAAATAACCTTCGTGAAGATGGTTTACTTCAGAACAAATCTTCTCAACCTAACAAAACAATTTCTTTTTTGGATTGGATCTTGTGGAAGTTGTTGCTCAAAATAATTTATAATAGCGATGATTTCTATATTTACTACGTTGTAATTAAAATTAGAATAATTTTAATCGAAAAAAAGGTCCACAGAAATAGTCTGATGCTTCGAAACGAGCACGAGAGATTTTTTGAACAGCGTTTCTCAATTTCCTTAAAGATACAGGACTGTTCAGACGAATTTAAGTGGTTCATGTTCGTGATTGTCATTTTAACTACTGGCTATTGACGTTTATTTTTCAGTTCATGCTTTTTTCTTTTAGCTTTGTCGTGTTGTCTGAATTGTCGGGCTCTCTACACTCGGTCATTATTTTATCTCCTTTATTACTAATGAGATCTAGGTTAGGTTAAATTAGATTAGGTGTTACAATTAACTGTGATATTAGATTATTAATCATTTTTTATTGTGATGGCAGATTTAAGACTTTTTTTTTAGATAAATACACAGGCCAATGACCTTGGCTGTCGACGCCGCACAGTGGGTCGAAACGTAAAAAAAAGTGATCATGAGCCTGAAAATTTTATTTTTCAGGCTCATGATCACTTTTTTGTAGAAAAAATTCATTTAAATGTTATAAACATATTGTAATACACATTATGCAATAGTTTTAGTGAAAATTTGTAGATTGTTGTCGGTATTTATATTAATAATTTGCAATAATGTCAAAATAAGGATTTTTTTTTGTTCAGTAGCGTAGGATCAAATTTCGAGCCTATTTGAGAAAAAAAAATTAAAGGGATTTTTATTTCATGTTTCCTTAAAAATTGTGTGCTGAACTGTCATCTGTCTGTAGAAATACTGTCTTATATGCATATGAATGGAGTTACTTAGGCATCTTGCTCACAGAAGAAAATGTTTCTTAAAATCCATACAGCAATTATGATGAAAATAGAGCCATTTTGGCTCGCCAGCACACGCAAGATATATCGATTTGAAACCGCACATAGAAATTGGTTAAGTGCAGATTTGTACGCAGCAGAAAATATTGTATGTCACAAAATGAACCATCTGGATAGCGAACGATCAAGATTTTTTGATTCTTTGAATACTGCACAAAAAAAGACGAAGAATTACTGGTATAGTATTTGTCACATTATCCGTAATACAAAATGTATGATATTAAATATTTTTTCTGGTTATGTCGCTATATATTTTCTAAACATAGAACTGCGCAAAGAAGAGAGTAGTGCGTTGCTGTATGCAGTATCTTTGAATCTGAAAAAGGAGGGTAAATAAAGTGTAGCAAAAGCTATAAAAACGTTACAAGAACAACCCAGAAGCCAATTGAAAAATAATGACAGCAAAGATTTTTTTTTAAAGCATTGGCAATTTGTCTCGATTGTGAATTGTCTAAATCCCAATGCATTTAGTTTAATCATATTTCACATAGTGAAAGACATATAAAACGATTTTTTTTTAATTTCGAAAAGTTTAACAACCTTTGCGTTCCCGTTTTTTTCCGTTTTTCTATTTGTTTAATGTGTATAAATTTCGTGAACTTGGCTGTGATGTAACATTGAACTAGACAGTGGGGCTAATGAATCATTTGTGCGGGGCCCATAAAACCGTCTGTTGCAGGCGTATTTACCCCGCTCGAAAATATGAAAAATCGCCGCGAGGCGTGTTTAACAACTTTATTTAAGCGCGAGTCTCCGGCGAAATATAATGCGCGATATTTTATGCCCGTCGTCCGTTCAAGTGTACTCGGAAAAACATTTTGAATCTTAAGTAATTGTCTCCCGTTTTTTAATATTAATGCCGCGCTTATTAAGAAGTTAACGCAGCGGCGGCGAAAGAAAGGAAAAATGTGCTGAAAAAATTTAGGATTGAAAAATAATACATGAATAAAATTTAAATAAAAATAATTATATATATATATATCGATGTCCCCTTTTACCAATTGGTGTCGGGGTTTTTCTTAATTGTCTATTTCTTATTGACTCTCCTCGAATAAAAATAATTTTAAAGTAAAAAATGCAGTAGCTAAAGAAAAATTAATTATTTTTAAATAATAATCGTCGAGAATTTAAAGTTATTCGTTCTAATTTCTCTTTTTATTTATTCTATTCGTATATTTTTAATAATCTGTGTCCTGAGAAATCTCCAGGTCGCGGAAAAATCAACCCTTAAAGTTTTTACAACCCGAATAACGCATTGTATAACCCACTCAATACCCTTCTGTACGAAATCTGCCAAATCCTAACCATTGAAGAAAGACTAGAAATCCTCTCCTTAAGGTTTGCCACTAACCCCCACATTATCCAACACTTATGAATCCCTCGAGACTTAAACATTATACCCAAAATTTAAGCACCCAGTACTAACTATTCATCAATTCATTTCATCAAATTTAGCAGGACGAGACATTGACAGTTAGCAATCATAAAGGTTTAGTCAACGACAGGAACTAGACAAAGACAGGCCGGGAGACCTCCGGTCGATAGCCCATGACAGACTACTAACCCATCAATATGTATTGTAAATATAAATGTAAGGAATTGTAATTCTGCTGTTTGAATAAAGATGTTTGTACACTCTTTTCTATTTATAAAGGTTACTTTTCGGTTTTTTTTTTAGATTTTATAAGTTAAAAAAATGAGTAATATCTAGGGTACATCACACTTTATTAAAAAAAATCCACCGAGTATATGAATGAAGCAATTTTTTCCAACGAGCTGCACTGAAAACCCCCTTTCACTGCAGGAAATCTTTCATAACTAAGCCCCCGTCCCGGTCCGTCTCCCTCTCCATTCTAAACTCGCATTAAACCAACATTTTCATTTTTGCGTAAAGAACCGAAGCGAAGCACCGCAACCGGCAACGAATACAAACTACTCTAATCAATTTTTAACTATCAAAGTTTCCCATAACAATTTAAACTCGGGACAGGGCCGAAAAACTTCCACCTGCATCTAATCGGGTCGTCCCTGCAAGAAACTGCCGAATCGATAAAGTCCGTACACACGGAGGAGGAGATGCATCGCCCGAGTACATTATTTTTTTTGCTGCTGGCCGTTTTGCCGGCAGTAAATTTGATAAAAGGGTCGACCCTCCCCCTTCCGCCGCCCTTCGCCCCGGAGGGGATGATGATACCCAAGCCCCTACACACATATTCATGTTTCGTGACTAATTAGCGGTTGCACAACGGAAACTGGAACTAAAACTAAAACACATCGAGTCAGACTGGCAGAAGTTTATACGGGTAGTTTGTGTAAACAGGGTGCGTGTTATAAATCAGTATTTTCTGGAGTAATACGTCAAGTGGATTCAACAATAAGATATCATATTTGACTTTAATTGTAATTAATACGCCGTCGTTATTTCCAGGTTTGAAATATTAGATTCGTATGAAAATATGAGGTAATTTTAAATGGGTAGGTGGTGCATATTTGAAAAAAAAAAAAACTACAGAGCACAAAAACTTCTGTACGATAGACAAGAATATACAAGCACTTTTTTTCACTTATTTTATTTATTAACATACATTTCTACCACTACCAATGTTTTACAGAGAATGAAAAGTGTACAAAATGTTTTCATATATATTTCAAAATCTGCGGATGTGTGCTCTGAGTCTGCAGTGTCCAGTTAGAATGGCCGTGATCTCCAATCTGTGGAGGTGTGCTCCAAGTCTGCAGTGTCCAGTTAGAATGGTCGTGATGTCCAATCTGTGAAGGTGTGCTCTAAGTCTGCAGTGTCCAATTAGAATGACCGTGATCTCCAATCTGTGGAGATGTGCTCTAAGTCTGCAGTATCCAGTTAGAATGGCCGTGATCTCCAATCTGTGGAGGTGTGCTCCAAGTCTGCAGTGTCCAGTTAGAATGGTCGTGATGTCCAATCTGTGAAGGTGTGCTCTAAGTCTGTAGTGTCCAATTAGAATGACCGTGATCTCCAATCTGTGGAGATGTGCTCTAAGTCTGCAGTATCCAGTTAGAATGGCCGTGATGTCCAATCTGTGAAGGTGTGCTCTAAGTCTGTAGTGTCGAATTAGAATGACCGTGATCTCCAATCTGTGAAGGTGTGCTCTAAGTATTGCAGTGTCCAATTAGAATGACCGTGATCTCCAATCTGTGGAGGTGTGCTCTAAGTCTGCAATGTTCAGTTAGAATGGCCGTGATACGTTTTAAGTTCACTCTGGACAGCCGCAGGTATTGTTTGGTTGATTTTGTTTCACTATAGTGGGGTTTAATTTCTAAAAGTTTTTAAAACATACTTAAAATGCTTCATTAAGTGATCAATGAGGACCAAATTGAAATTTATATTCCAACATCAATAAACTATCATTTCCAAAGTTCGTCTTGATTTCATAAAACTCCACCTGCAACTCGAGGTTTCCACCCTGAATGGTCTGGTGAAAATTAGCCTCGTCACAGAACAAATTGTTTTCGAAGTTTGGAAACCTCAATCGCAAAATTTAATCGTTGAAGGTTGATTTTAATTCTTGAAGAAATTGAATTTTGTAAGATTTAAGATGCAATTCTTTGTAAAGACGTGAACAAACAAAATTTTCATTATTGGGCCAAAGTAAATCGTAAACGAAAACATATGCGTCCACTCCATAGCCCAAAAATGATTGTTTGGGTTGCAATGTCGGTATTGTTGGTCCTTTCTTACACGAAAATCGACCAGAACGAGTGAAATCCGAACATTATTGTGCAATAGTTTTAAGTTCAGTATTTGTATCTATTATGTATTTTTGTGTTGCATATTGTATTATTCATGTAAATGGCACGCCGTTGAAATAAATAAATAAATAAAAAATATTGAGTGCCACAACTCCAAGAATTGAATTAAAGAACATGATTTTAGCAAAATGGAGTCACATGCCACACTACGTGCCGAAGTTTTAAACCGAACATCATTTTTCGTGACTCCAACTCCAAGAATTTAATCAAAGAACATAATTTTAGCAAAATGGAGCTATTTGTCACACATACACGCTTCGCTTGCGGTTTTATACCTAATAACATCATTTTTCGTAGAGTGGCCATTGGATGGCTCCTAGGAGTCCGGATTTGAGTTTGTGATTATTTTTATGGAGATATCTGAAATAGAAAAAAAAAAAACGCGAAAATTGGAGCAATTAAAGCAAAATATCCGGCTTGAAATGGCAGCAGTTTCGAGAGCGATGTAATCAAAGAATATGATTTTAGCAAAATGGAGCTACTTGCCAAACATATACGCTTCGCTTGAGGTTTTAAACCCAATAACATCAATTTTTGTAGAGTGGCCATTGGATGGCCCCTAGGAGTCCGGATTTGTGTTTTTGATTATTTTTATGGGGATATCTGAAATAGAAAAATTATAGATCCAAACCGCGAAAATTGGAGCGATTAAAGGAAAATATCCTGCTCGAAATGGCAGCAGTTTCGAGAGCGATGTGTTGTAGCGTCATCCTACATTATTATTTCAAAAAATATTTCCGAATTTTGGAAATCTCTGGAACATTTCAATCACGGAATATATAGGTTTATAATATAATATTTATATATATGTTTTAATTTAATTAATTGAACAAAGTGCATTTTGAAAGATTTAAGATGCAAAACTTTTCTTACAAATCTTTGTGAACAAACATTTTTGAAGTAACCGCGGAGAAACGTGAGATGAGGTTTGATTATAAACATTTTTTACTGAGCCGAAGTGAATTCTAAACGAAAACACGAGCCACCGCTCCATAGCCCAAAAATGATTGTTTCGCCTGCAATGTCGGCTGAGGGTCCATTGGTCCTTTCTTCTTAATTACTAGTCGCCTAATGTGGGAAACAAAAAATCGGCAGCTCTTAAGCCACTAGCAAACTGGCTTCAAAAGACATCATAGCACAGAAAATATGTTGAACAATATATCCAACGTGATTTCCATAAAACAAAAAAAAGTAAGCCAGTTTTATTTGATATTGTGAAGGCATATGATATGGCGCAGCGATATGGAATATTACAACAACTTGATTAGTGGGATTTCTGTGGAAACTCACCAAATTTAAAAAAAAAGATTTCTGTTACTATTTTCATATAACATATAATGGTCATTTAAAACAATTCAAAACATAAGTAAGAAATAAATTCAATTATTTATTGCTAAACCTTGACATTGCTTAATTAATCTTTATCATGAGTATAATTATGAACTAAACATTCGTTAGTTTGTACATTTCTTAATCAAATTATAATTCATTTTTTAATGTGTATATTTTGTAATATGTTTATTTCATTCTAATCCTATTCTTTCTATTATATTGGGTATGTATTGTATTATTTTATATTAAAAAGCGATAGCCGTTAATAAAGTTGTTATTATTATTATTAATTCTTAATTATATTATTTTCAATTATGGAGGCTTCTATTTCGTTATATAAGATAAGAATTCTAAACTTTGTTTTGCATAACATTTTATTTCTACTTGTGTTTCGGCAAATTCAGCTTGCATTATCAAGCATGAACTTCATGTGTGACACTGCTGTCACACGTAAAATTAAAGGGTTATACAGAACAAAGTTTAGAAGTGTCACATAGTTCCTATTTAACAAATTATTGATTAAAACATTAAACTAGACAGGTTAGAATCACACAAGAAATATCCAAGATATTGATTAAATCAAAGCTAAAGTATTTCGTGTTAAAATTCCGTATAAAATCATCATTAAGTCTCAACAATCCCCCCCCCCCGAACGTTTTCGCAAAACGTACAAATTAGGCAATCCCTCTTCGTAGGCGACGGTTATTAGACACCCCCCACGAGATGCATAAAAGTGAAACCCGGGCAGTAAATAAAACGCCCGCCCCGTTGTCATTCATCAAGCACTCAAGTCCACCCTCGTTAATGCTAAAATGTTTTGTTAGGCTCCAACTATTACTAGCCCACCTAAGTGCGCCCCGTATCTGCCACAAACACGTGTTTATGAACCCCGCAAAAGTCATTACTCAAAAAAAATAAAATAAAATAAAATTAAAGTTATACAAACAAAGTAAATCAGCGTTTTTATTAAAACTTAAAATAATATATAACGAAGTAGAAGTCTCTATTATCAATAAAAAAAAAGTTCTCCGCATTAATTGAAAACTTAATCAAAACAAAAGTGGGGTTGCGGAATTTAGTTCCGATTCCGAAAACCGTCGGGAATAAGAGGATAAAATAAATCCCGCCGTTCAGCATATTCAGCAAACAAATGAATTTCAAGGGGAACACAAATAATCTGTTTAACGCTGAGAGTTCGCGAACTCGGCGGGATAATGGAGATGTTTCCTCCGGATTCGTTTCCTTTCGTCGCACGCTACTCTGGATGAATTATTGAAGTTCTGCGACGCATACGTATATATTATGATCGTTGCGTGCGTTTATTCGAGAATGTTCGGGGAGTTTTCACGATTGATATTTTCGCAATCGTTGCCGGCGAGCCGACATTAACATAACTGGACTTGAAAGAAGAACATCTAGAAAGACGTAGGGAAACCCGGAAATGATTCGATCCTCCCCGGGGGATGGATATTTTTTTTTTTTTTGATGATCGCAGTTCACGTAACAATAAAACGTGATTTTCTGGAATGCGAAGGGAAATTGATAATATACAACGATTTTATTTATTTATTTATTTAATTAACGGAGGCCATTACATACAATAACATACATACATGATAAAATGAATAGTTACAATAATAAAATAATAGAATTTTGTTTTTGATATACAGAAAATACTTAATTTTTTTATACACAATAAAATTAAAGTGTTTGCCTGTTAACCAGACCACATTACGCCCTTCCGACTTGTTTAAGTTCCACCACGGGTTAAGTGAGGAATTTATTCAGAATAATTATTTTTTGATTTCGGTAAACTTTCTATTCTAATTTTCATAAACTTTTACACTTTGTTTTGTTTCACTATATATGTTTCACTATAGTGAAACAAAACAAATTACAAATTAAATACTTGATTTTGTTTCACTATAGTGAAATGGTGATTCTGGTGATTCTACAAACCCCAATCTTTGGAGGTATGCTCTAAATCTGCATTGTTCAGTCAGAACAGCCGTGATACGTTTTAAGTTCACTCTAAACAGCTGCAGATATTGTTTCATTGGTTTTGTTTCACTATAGTGATACGTTTTAAGTTCACTCTAGACAGCTGCAGGTATTGTTTCATTGGTTTTGTTTCACTATAGTGATACGTTTTAAGTTCACTCTAGACAGCTGCAGGTATTGTTTCATTGGTTTTGTTTCACTATAGTGATACGTTTTAAGTTCACTCTAGACAGCTGCAGGTATTGTTTCATTGGTTTTGTTTCACTATAGTGATATTGTTTCATTGGTTTTTGTTTCATTGGTTGTGTTTAATTTGTAAAAGTTTTTTTTTTTTTTAAATTACGTAAAATGTTTCACCAATAATCAATGAGAACCAAATTGAAATGTATATTCCAACACCAATAAACTATCAATTCCAAAGTTCGTCTTGATTTCATAAAACTCCGCCCGCGACTCGAAAGCCATCCATTCGAAATTCCCGCGGAGTGCATACATCTTATTACATCCAAAAGTACGGAGCCATAAAGCCATTAGATCACGCAAGAAGACGTCCAAAAGGTAATTGTAGTTGGGCGAACACTTTTCAAATTGAAACGAACGCTCTAGCCGGGTTCAAGCGGGTTCTCGCGAGAGAAGTTGCCCTTGTCCTTAATAAGTTTCCGCGGGAATGGAAAATGTACGTTGCGGATTCGGAATTTAAGATAAGTATTAAATGGATTTATCGCCGACGATTGTGCGGTGCGACTAAAAGGTAAACGCCGGACTTTAAGCAGATTAATGATTCAATTAAAGCCTTTACCGCTGTTTATGGGAGTGTGGCGCGGGATTTAGAGACGGTTCCCGCATGGGAATTTCGCGAATTAAATTTGAATTCAAAAAAATTATGTATATACTATGTAAGGGTGGAAAATAATGAAGCATGAATCTTATATGAGGTGGTTGTGAAGAATGTACTTAATTTTAATTTAAAAAAACATTTTATTTTCTCTTTATTAAAATTAATTATTTAATGGAAATACGAAATTTACAATTTAAATTAAATTAATTTCCATTCGTAGGAAATAAATATGAATAAATTATTAAAAATCAACAAATAAAACACAGATTAGATTGAATAACTTTAAATTCTCGACTAGTTTCGGGTTATTAGCCCATTTTCTCTTGAAAATGGGCTAATAATCCGAACTACCAATGTCTAAATATTAAAATCATTAATTTACATTTAATGGCAAAATAAATAAAAAGTAAGTGAAAGGATATTTTTTATTAAAATTAAAAACATTTTCAATAAAAAAATGAAAATTTATTACTCAAAAAAATATATTATTTGCATAATCTTATTTATTTTTGGTAAAACCAAGATTTTCAATTAAAATTGAAAATGTTTCTATTAAAAAAAAATATTTCCAAACTTAGCTCTGTGACATTTTGACTTACGTTACGTAAGTACTTTAAACAAATGCATATTAAAACAACTACTTCCCGGGCAAATACCCCGCCGGACATTGAAAATGTCACAGAGCTAAATGTGGAAATATTTTACAAACATATTTATTCAGACAATATGACAACAAAATTTTACAAAATTTATTATAACAATATGTACAATTGTGTTAGTAGTCTGTCATGGGCTATCGACCACAGGTCTTTCTGTCCGGAAATATTTTATTAATCATTTTTATTTAATTTATTTAAATAACTGTGACCAAGTGAATAAATACTCTTTTCTATTAAAAAAGATATTTATTGCATAATCTTTTTTTTTTGGGTAAAACCAATCACTTATAGAAAAATCATCTTCGCTCCGAGCTAATAAATATCTGACCAGCGAATCGAAAATTCCAATTACATCACTGACACATTGCAAAGTTATAGCCATTACGGTCGAAGCTCATGCACTACGCATGTACTTTAATCAGCGCAGATGAAATATGTGGACACTGGTTTTAGCAACCGTACAAACAGCAGAAAAAAAAATCGAACCGTACACACCTATGCACACGAATGTGGGCCATTAATCTCGCAGATCCTCCTCGCGGATCGCCATTTACGTGCAAATCCCGACTTTTCATTTATAATTTAACGGAATACACAGCCTCCCACGTATGCAAATGGCTAATTAACATGTATTATGTCTAACAGGGCATGGCAGCCTCTCTCTCTCTCGCTTTATCCCTATATTAAACGCAAGTGTTATGCTAATGTGTCAAGCTAATATGGAAAATCGACGTGATTTCCAAGCCTTGAACCCGAATTACTTTGGGTTTGTTATTTATTATTTGATTAACAAACAGAGGATGTTGGAAATATTTCAGTGTGGGCTGGATGATTTAGTGAATTCTAAATTTGTTCTGTATCTGTGATTAATTACCTATTGTTTGTACATAGACGTAGCCAATATTTAAAAAATAATATTCTAAAGTCAATTTATAGTAAAAAAATATTGACGTGAAATTACACTAAAGTCATAATTAGGTAAAAATAGTGATGTAGAATGACTCTAAAGTCAACTTTTAAAGGAATTATTGAGGCACAATTACTCTAAAATCAACTTGTGACCAAGTGAATGAATACCCTTTTCTATTTATCATAATTAGGTGATAATAGTGACCTTACAATGACTGTAAAGGAGAAATCAGTCAAGTGCAATAATTCTAAAGTCAGTTTGTAATAAAAACAGTAATGTAAAATAAAGAGAAAATAATTTATTAATTAATTATTTTCAAATTCTTTTTATTTAATTTAATGTAAAATTACTTTAAAGTTATAATTAATTAACAATAGTGATTTATAATGACTATAATGCTAAAAATTTTGATACAAAATGACTTTTAAGTCATAATTAGGCAATAATAGTGTTATATAAAGTCAATTTATAATATAAATAGTAATCTAAAATGACTTTTAGGTCGTAATTAGCAAATAATAGTGACGTATAATGACAGTAAAGACAAATTCTGGAGAAATCAGTGAGGTAAAATTACTCTAAAGCCAATTTTTAGTAAAAATAGTGACGTGAAATGACTTTAATGTCATAATTAATCAATAATATGACGTACAATGACTGTACAAATTGCTATTTTTACCTAATTATGGCTGTAATTTAATCGTACGTCGATATTATTACCTAATTATGATATTAAAGTCATTTCAGGTCACTATTTTTACTAGAAATTGATTTTAGAGTTAATTTATTGTAAAAATAGTAGCGAAAAATTTCTATAAAGTCATAATTACTTGACAATAGTGATGTACAATGATTGTAAAGTCAAATTCTGCAGTAATCAGTGAGGTACAATAATTCTACCACACTGATTACTGCAGAATTTGACTTTACAATCATTGTATATCACTATTGTCAAGTAATTATGACTTTATAGTAATTTTTCGCTATTATTTTTACTATAAATCAACTCTAATGTCAATTTATAATAAAAATTGTAATGTAACATTATTTTAAAGTCATAATTAGACAATATTAGCGACTTATAATGACTATAAAGCAAAAAATAGTCACGTAAAATGTCTTAAAAGTCATAATTACACAATAATGAGGACATATAAAGTCAATTTATAATATAAATATTAACCAAAAATGACCTTTTAGGTCATAATTAGGAAATAATAGTGACGTATGATAACTGTACAGTCAAATTCTGGAGAAATCAGTCAGGTAAAAATACTCCAAAGTCAATAGTAATAAAAATAGTGTTGCGAAATGACTTTAATATCATAATTAGGCAATAATATCGACGTACAATGACTGTCAAGTCAATTTGTAGTAAAAATAGTGAAGTAAAATTACTTTAAAGTCATAATTAAGTAGAAGTAGTGACGTACAATGACTATAAAGTCAACTGTTGAAGAAATTAGTGAGACACAATTACTCTAAAATCAATTTATGGTAAAAATAGTAATGTAAAATAATTTTAAAGTAATAATTGGGTGATAATAGTGACGTGCTATGACTGTAAAGTCAAATTCTGGAAAAATCAGTCAGGTAGAGTAATTCTAAAGTTCATTTGTAATGCAAAAAGTAACGTAAAATTACTTTAAAGTTATAATTAAAAAATAATACTGACTATAAAACAAAAAATTGTGACGTAGAATGACTTGAAAGTCATAATTAGGCAAAAATAGTGATGTATAATGAGTGTAAAGTCAAATTCTGGAGAAATCAGTGAGATAAAGAGACTCTAAAGTCAATTTATAGTAAAAATAGTGACTGTAAAGTCAAATTCTGGAGAAATCAATGAGGTACAATAATTCTAAAGTGAATTTACTAATATAAAATTACTTTAAAGTCATAATTGGACAATAATAGTGATTTACAATGACTATTAAGCAAAAAATAGTGACATAAAATGACTTAAAAGTCATAATTAGGCAATAATAGTGACATATGATGACTGTAGAGTCAAATTCCAGAAAAAATAGTGAGGTAAAAAGACTCTAAATTCATTTTATAGTAAAAAATAATGACGTTAAATGACTTTAGTGTCATAATTAGGCAATAATATCGAGGTATAATGACTGCAAAGTCAAATTCTAGAGAAATTAGTGAGGTAAAAAGACTCTAAAGTCATTTTATAGTAAAATATAGTGACGCTAAATGACTTTAGTGTCATAATTAGTCAATAATATCGACGTACAATGACATGTCATATCAATTTGTAGTAAAAATAGTGACGTAAAATGACTTAAAAGTCATAATTAGGCAATAATAGTGACGTATGATGACTGTAAAGTCAAATTCTAGAGAAATTAGTGAGGTAAAAAGACTCTAAAGTCACTTTATAGTAAAATATAGTGACGTTAAATGACTTTAGTGTCATAATTAGTCAATAATATCGACGTACAATGACTGTCATGTCAATTTGTAGTAAAAATAGTGACGTAAAATGACTTAAAAGTCATAATTAGGCAATAATAGTGACGTATGATGACTGTAAAGTCAAATTCTAGAGAAATTAGTGAGGCAAAAAGACTCTAAAGTCATTTTATAGTAAAAAATAGTGACGTAAAATGATTTAAAAGTCATAATTAGGCAATAATAGTAACGTATGATGACTGTAAAGTCAAATTCTAGAGAAATTAGTGAGGCAAAAAGACTCTAAAGTCATTTTATAGTAAAAAATAGTGACGTAAAATGATTTAAAAGTCATAATTAGGCAACAATAGTGACGTATGATAACTGTAAAGTCAAATTCTAGAGAAATTAGTGAAGTAAAAAAACTCTAAAGTCATATTATAGTAAAATATAGTGACGTTAAATGACTTTAGTGTCATAATTAGTCAATAATATCGACGTACAATGACTTAAAAGTTATTATTAGGCAATAATAGTAACGTATGATGACTGTAAAGTCAATTTATAGTAAAAATAGTGACTTAAAAGTCATAATTAGGCAATAATAGTAACGTATGATGACTGTAAAGTCAAATTCTAGAGAAACTAGCTAGATAAAAAGACTTTAAAGTCATTTTAATAATAAAAAATATTGACGTTAAATGACTTTAGTGTCATAATTAGTCAATAATATCGACGCATAATGACTGTCAAGTCAACTTATAGTAATAATAGTGACTTAAAATGACTTAAAAGTCATAATTAGGCTATAATAGTGACGTATGATGACTGTAAAGTCAAATTCTAGAGAAATTAGTGAGGTAAAAAGACTCTAAAGTCATTTTATAGTAAAACCTAGTGACGTTAAATGATTTTAGTGTCATAATTAGTCAATAATTCGACGTACAATGACTGTCAAGTCAATTTATAGTAAAAATAGTGACGTAAAATTGCTTTAAAGTCATAATTAGGCAATAATAGTAACGTATAATGACTGTAAAGTTAATTTATAGTAAAAATAGTGACGTAAAATGACTTTAAAGTCATAATTAGGTAGTAATAGTGATGTAAAATGACTGTATAGTCAATTTCTCAAGAAATCAGTGACGTAGAATGATTGTAAAGTCAACTTGTAGTAAAATTAGTGATGTATAATTATTTTAATGTTATATTTAAGTAATAATAGTGACGTACAGTGACTATTTATAGTAGAAATAGTCACGTAAAATAACTATAAAGTCATAACTAGGCAATAAAAGTGAAGTACGACGAGTATAAAGTTAATTTCCATCTAGCATAATTAGTCTAAAGTCAATATATAATAAAAATAGTTATGTAAAAGTACTTCAAAGTGATAATTAGGTAGTAATAGTGACGTACTGTGACTGTAAAGTCAATTTCTGGAGAAATTAGTCATACATATTGAGGCTAAAGTTAATTTATAATAAAAATTGTGACTTAAAATGACTGTAAAGTTAATTTCTGGAGGAATCGGTGATGTACAAAGACTATAAAGTCAAAGTTACAGTAAATTGTTGACGTAAAGTGACTTTAAAGTCAATTTATGGAGAAATTAGTCACGCATATTGAGGCTAAAGTTAATTTATAATAAAAATAGTGACTTAAAATGACTGTAAAGTTAATTTATGGAGGAATCTGTGATGTACAAAGACTATAAAGTCGAAGTTACAGTAAAAATGTTGACGTAAAGTGACTTTAAAGTCAATTTATGGAGAAATTAGTGAGGCATATTGAAGCTAAAGTTAATTTATAATAAAAATAGTGACTTAAAATGACTGTAAAGTTAATTTCTGGAGGAATTGGTGATGTACAAAGACTATAAAGTCAAAGTTAGAGTAAAAATGTTGACGTAAAGTGACTTTAAAGTCAATTTCTGGAGAAATTAGTGAGGCATATTGAAGCTAAAGTTAATTTATAATAAAAATAGTGACTTAAAATGACTGTAAAGTAATTTTCTGAAGGAATTGGCGATGTGAAAGACTATAAAGTCAAAGCTACATTAAATATTTTGACGTAAAGTGACTTTAAAGTCAATTTCTGGAGAAAATAGTGGCGCAAAACGACTCTAAATTCAATTTAAATTATAAATTGTTGTACTAAATGGCTTTAAGGTCTTAATTAAGAAATAAAATACTGACGTACATTGACTCTTAAGTCACTTTATAGTAAAAATAGTAGCGTAGTCAATTCACGGTACTATTTTTACTATATACACTTGATTAGTTTCACTACTTGAATTTAAACTTTACTTTACTTTAAACTTTACTTTAAATTCAAGTAGTGAAACTAATCAAGTGTATTTTTCAACCAATTAATCCTTTAGAGAAATTGTGTTTTTTATAATGGATGGAAAAACCTTAGCCAATTTGTGATGTATAATGTATTTTTTTTTTTTTGGCTATAATTACGTATACGATTTTGTTTCAACGAAAACTCAATATTACAAAAATATATTCAAATTTCAAGGAATTTTCTTCGTACAAATTTCACATTCCATTATACCGTGTATACAATTATTTTTTTTGTTCCCGCTGCCTCCATCGCTTACATAACAACCATTCCATTGTCCCTCATCGAGTTGATGTTTCAACGTGAAGCCCACGCGCGCGGAATTATTCTAATTGAAACTCGAGTTTCGGAGCGGCGGAACCCGCGTGGGGGGGCCGTAAGCAGCGTCCTTCCGGTCCCCGTAAAAACAAAACGAAAATCAGGGCACATCCATCCACGTCCGTTATAATTGAAACCGACTTTTATCGCGAACTCGAAGAATTTTACACGCCGCGGAATACGTGCTCTGTAATCCAACTTTCAACAACTCGCTGAAAATTTTAATTTTTTTTTAACAATATTTTCGTGTTGTGTAATGAGACTGATTCGAGTTGTAATAATGTTGAAGTAATAATGTTGAAAGGATATAAAACACGTTTCAAGAAATAACGGGAGTATTTATTTGTGATAAAATATGTTTGCTTAAAAATGGGATAATAATAATAATAATAATTTTTATTTTTTCCAACGGAAGAATCCAACAAGGGAAAATATACAATCAAAATCATAATATAAGAAGAGTACAAGCAAAGTTAGTTAAATTTAAACAGAAAAAAAGAGAACAAAGTATAAATTAATATTAGCAAACAAAATTAAACATTATGCAAAAAAAAATATCTAAATATAATAATATATAATAAAAATAAGGATAATATTGGGATAATTTAAAGTTTTACAATCTAATATGTATTTTTAAGGCGGAAAGACCACTGGTCGATGGCCAATTGGTAAACTCTTACAGCATGTATTGTAATATTTTGTGTTGTTTGTAGGTGTTGTACTACGTTTGTCAATAAAGATTATATATACAGAGAGCTTTTTTTATGGGTATACATTTCCCCTATGTATACCTGCAAAATAGGCGAGTCAAACGCATTGATGTAAGTGTGTTTGGTTGCCTATAACACGCAACTGAACACACATATGCCAAATAGTCAACTAAACATACACACATTAATCGGTTCAATGCCTTTGACTCGCATTTTTGTAGGTATACACTTCCCCTAATGTATACTGATAAAAAACCTCCCTGTATATATATATATATATATATATATATATATATATATATATATATACATATATATATATATATATATATATATGTGTGTTTTTATTTATAATAATAATAATAATAATAATATTTTTATTTTTTACAGAACAAAATTTATTTATTTATTTATTTATTTTATTGGTGGATTATTTTAATAATCTATTCATATTTATTTTATATACTGTATTGATTTTTTATTCTCCTGCTTCGGATATTCTTGCCCTAATTCCCACAAGAACATGTGTTTAAGGTTTAAATAAATTTATTTTCAATTTGGGTCTAATTAATCACTTGGTAAAACATTTTAGTGTATTAGAAATTGTTGAGTAAACTTATTCAAGCATTCCTAATATTTAAATAAATAGTTAAAAAAAAATTTATTAAACCATACTTGTAAAGAATAAAGAAGTAAATATATAAACACGAGTATTATACAACAATTCGTGGAAATGCGTTTTTTTTTTTCGATCGTATAAATTTTATAATCGTTTTGTGTAATTCACCGATTCAAATTATTAAACGGCTTTTCCCCGGCGCGAGCGTACGAAATTTTTAATTAAATCCGAATAATTAAGTTAACGAGCGTTTTATGACGCGTTATTGTTCCATTCTTTGGTCGTTTTCGGTCATTCGGAGAGGCGAGACTTCTTCACGGATTGATTCATGCCCACCTATTCATCCGTCTACATACTTAATTGACCGACTTCCTTTTCAAGGCACAATTAAATGCGCCTTTATGAGCGACGCGTACAATCGACGAAATGAAGAAAGGAAGAAAAAATAACACAGAAACATACGTCGTAATGCTACGGGGAATTGGACGAATCGTTTATGGAAAATTACTGATGCTGTCGAATGGATTTCAGTTGTTGTTTATGTAGGATTTCATTGCTTTGTGTTGTTTTATGTAAAGTGAATCATTTTTTATTTGTAATGAATCATTTTTTATCATTAAATGAGTTTCCACAGCTAGCTAGCATAAATTTTTCTTTAACGTAATCTAAATTCATGACATGGCAGAAAGACTTCTGGTCGATATCCCAGACAGACTAATATCTACATGTATTGTAATTATTTTTATTGTTAAAATTATCTATATAGTCTGAATAAATATATGTATATATATATATATATATATATACTCTTAGTTAGCTTAGAACTTTATTCAGAACCATTAGAAGTTTACGGGTGCCAACTTGAAATTGGGATACATTTCAGTAAGTCTCGTATTGGGCCAATTAATATTTCAGTATTATGAATTTCTCGAATATTTTTAGAGATGGACAAAGTTGATTTTTATTACTCCCATCCTTAAATCCCTTATTACCTAAGATTTTGCATGTATATATAATTAATTGTCGGTTTCTCTTCTAAATCACTCGCTGTAAAAGGCGAAACTAGTCGAGTTAATATATATATATTTTTTTTGTGAAACAAACCAAGTGATTTTAATTTTACATTACTTATCTTTCAATTAGACTTAAAGAACATTTAAGATCATATAAGCTGAAATAAAATACACATCTCATTTTCTGATCACTTAATAGAAACAGGGCATACTTTTCAAGATGTACTTTCAGTTTTACATTTCGCTGAAAAGGCCCGTAAAATAAACTTTTATGATTCATTAGAAATTCATAAAGCAAAACTCAATTCAGGTATTATTAAATGGGAAATAATAAATGACAACACTGGAATCATGTATACCCCTCCTTTCGGCGCGTTTTTTTTTTACTTGCATCTTAATTTTTAATTGAAATTAAAACACTTGGTTTGTTTCACTTGTTTTAATTTCAATTAAATCAGCCTGAATTAATTCAAAAATATTTCACTACGGGTTAAGTGAGAAATTAATTAAACATATGTATATGGTTTTTTTGCATTATTAAAGATATTATTATTATTATAAATATCTCAATAAAGATAATTATATTGTATATAATTTTCAAAAGAATTTCAGGCAATTTTCACCTGCCATTATCAATATTTACGTTAATCTTTTAGTTAGATCATTTAAAAGTAATTTAAATGTAATCAAATTAAAAATCAATCCTAATTAACGAACTTTCATACTTTTGGGAAGGATTTCTTTTTATTTTTGTATTGAAACTCCCCAAAAATAAACCCTCTTCGTGTACATTAAGGAATTTACCAGAGAGGCTAATTCGGATAAAATCACATCTCGCAAGGTATAATAACTGAGAGGCCTTAATTACGCCTGATCAAAGCGTCGGATTTAATTTGCATGGCATTAAGAAATAATGAAAAGCTAATTAGGGATAATAGAATTTTCGACGTAATTTAATTCCGAATATATGGATAGTTAGCGAGTGTTATTAGACGGCGCGGTTACGTGTTTTACGCCGCTAATTAAATCCCGATTCGTTCGTTAGTGCTAATATGAAATTGTACACGGTTCTTACAATTCTTCGACGTAATCGCATGGATTTATTTTGCATACCGGAATTAAATCCGCTGCGTTTGCACCGCGAGGACTGCTGTTGTGATTCGAATTAGAAAGAAACAGCGATGTGTGCAAATTCCAAATTTACAATTCCATTCTTACTTCACTACATTTATTAAACACCCTATTTCATTTTAACCCAAGTTCCTTATGATTAGGAGTTTATTGTAAAATTGTTCATTAATAAATTTGCGTTTATACTTCTAAAAAAGCACATTTCAAGTATCATGAATTGCACGTGTATTTCGAAATCCATCATTATTAAGTTGATGCATACTAAAATATAAATAACGACGGATTTCGAAATCCACGCATAATTCATTCAAATTTAGTCAAACTTAATTTAAATTATTTATTTACTGAAAGCATTTAAAATTCAAATCACCGATGAATTCCAAATGCAAGGCGTGAATGAATCACGCAGGCTATTTACCTTTAGTCCCAAGAAATTTGTGTTTCCACGAAATGTGTTTTTCATTAATTAGATTACTTACAAATAAATAATTTAATAGCAACAAAACAAGGCATGCATTATTGATAATTTTGTGCGCGATGCACAGTTTTTGTTGTTTCGTTTGGGAATTAAATTAATCGTTCATTCACGCAAGGCAAGGAATTCATGGTAATACTGAATGGTTTATGTTTGGTAAAATTAAAATAAAGGAAATTCTGATTGATTCTTCGTTAATACGAATAAATCAAGAACAGTTTTGGCAGAAAGGCTACTGACTGATTTATCAAAAAATAAAAAAAAGTACTACTACTAACATTTTTACGATGGATTCTTTCTTTAAGGTTGCGGTTTAGTAGAAAGAGATAGCTATATAGTTAAATGGAAATAATCGTTTAAAAAAAGAACCATTCTTTTGGATTTAATAAAATGAATTTACATTTGTTATCTACCAAGTATAAAGTATCAGTCTGAATAAAAAAATAAATCGTTAATTTTTGTCTATTACGTCAATTTACTAGTTCAAGTTAGAAAATAAAATTGTAAGATTTAATGAAATTAATAGGTCATATCTGTAAAGATATTTGAATGCAGAATTTAGTGAAATTCTTTAAATTTTCATTGCATACGTTTTTATTAGCAAAAATTTAATTTGAAATTTGTTATAAATTCGATCAATTTTTATTGTTTTTCATAATTGATTTTCACGCAAACTAAACATTAAAATAATTTTTAATTCATCTGATGAAATTCCTGCTTATTTTAAGATTACTTTAATGTATAATACAATATTGTTCATTGAACACAACAGCAGTCTAACTCGAATTAGTGATTGCCAATATTTATATAGCTATCTCGTTTGCCTAAACCGCAGCCTAAATGAACCAAAATTAATAGAATTCTCCCTTCATCTAATTAAAGTAAGAATCTAAGCAATTAAAGCCAAGGCAATTCTGATTGATTCATGCTTTAATTCAAGAAAATTTAAATGAATCGGAATTGTTTTGATTTTAATAGATTAAATAATTCTCACTTTAACCAGTTAAATTCCAGGCAATTTTGTTCGATTCGTGATAAAGTCAAAGAAAATCTGAATGCATCAGAATTGTTTTAAATTTAATTATTTGAAAGATTCATTCTTTTACTAATTTTGTTCGATTCATTTTAAAGTAAAAAAATCTGAATGCATCAGAATTGTTTTAAATTTAATTGTTTGAAAGATTCGTTCCTTTACTTAATCAACGCAATAAAATTCTATTTCATTCATGTTAAATTGAAGAAAAATCTGAGAGTATCAGAATAAACGTGAAATTAAATAAAAATAATTTAATTTATTTAAATAACAAAAAAAAAACTTACGTAACGTAAGTCAAAATGTCACAGAGCTAAATGTGGAAATAATTTATTAATTATTTTCAAATCGTGTTTATTTAAATTATTTAATTAATTGCGAACAAGAGAGAATGAATACTCTTTTCTATTTACAAAATAATCGATTATATTTATTTTTGAGAATCGATTAATTTGTATGCGATTCTTGAAATCTTCCTATAATAAAAATAAATTAAAATAATTACTATTTCTATAACTGATTGAGGTATTTTTAAATTAAATTTTCTTTTAATTATGAATTTTCATCACATTATACAAATATTTCAATTCTATTTAAAACAAGTGAAACTCCCCAAAAAGCAATCCATATTTCTGTATCATCCCCATTAATTTTATTAGCTGCATCGAAGCTTTACATAAAAAATAATCTGGGTTAAATCAATAACAAAATATCCATCCCTTTCTCGCGGGAGAAAACCGTGGCGGCTTTTGATATCCAACCTACATATAAACCCGCCCGCAGCCTAAGACCTAGTGGAGGAGTAAGAGAAAGAAAAGATGGGGGAGACATTCACACGGGGAGCGGTGGATGGTTTAGCAGTAAAACCAGCGCTAGACGCGATTTCTTTGTGCCCTCCTCGAAATTTATGTGGGAGATAAATATTGCATGTGCAACGGACTCGCTACATTTATTGTTATACCTCGAGAAATTTGCGATTTTATTTTAATTCCGAGATTGAATCAGAAAATAGAATTGACGGGACAATTGAATTATATATTAACATTTTTTTTAATCTATAATAAAATAATAGATTCTGTTATTTTATTTATTTAATCTATTTTTTGTTTCATTTCATTATATATATATATATATATATATCTTTATTCAGACAATATAAATAATTTTAACAATATAACAATATAAATAATAACAATACATGTAAGTGTTAGTCTGTCTGGGCTATCGACCAGAGGTCTTTCTGCCCTGTCGTGAATTTATGATGAAGTTAAAGAAAAATCTATGCTAGCTAGTTGAACTGTCCTGATGATTTGCGCAAATGAATTGATGAATGGTGATTGTAGGATATTTGTATTCAGGAAGGGTATTAGGGTTACGAGGAATACAGAATTTTGTAAGAAGGGGTAGATTATCAGAATTATTGGCATTTTTTTTACTTAAGGCTAATATACGCTGGGATAATCTAAGAGTATTATCTAACTTTAAATAAATTTCATCTAAAAGAATGTATTCCATACATCAGAACTGCTCAGAACTATTAAACAATATAAAAAAAATTCTAAATAAATTTACAAAAATTAGGACTTCACATAAACTTAATATTCTAATGAATTATTACATCAACTATTTGCTATAAAAAAAAGATAAATGCACTAAAGATTATTTTTTTAATTTAATTTTCTAAAACTGCAGTTTACATTTTCAGGTAGAGACCATTTTGGAATTCAATGCATCAATTAAATTTTGGATTTTATTTATTTATTTTTTTTTTGTAAACGAATTATATATTGTAAAATGAAGATTTCGTAAATAAATAAAAAAAATATAGGTGTGTAGTACACCTATATTTTTTTTATTTATTATTTATTTTACCATTAAAGTTTTCATTAAAATCCATTCCATACATAACTTTTGATAACTAGGAACTTTAAAAATAAATTCTGGGGACAGGCAGAAAGACCGATGGTCGATAGCCGTTTTCTAAGGACAACGAATAATATAGTATTTGATTCAAATTGGTAATTCAGTGTATATAAAATTGTCTGCAGAAATAAATATATTATATATATAATTAATTGATTTGTATTTTTTTTTTCTGATATATGTCCTTTTATGGTATATCTGTTGAACAATAAAGATATTATATTATTATTATTTACTTATTTCTCAGTTTATACATTAGTTTCTTTTTTTAAGAATTAACGGTATAATTACAAGTTTTAAATTCTTAATTATTGTAAAAATCTTCTCACTGTAGATAGTGTTGCAAGAATAGTGGCCTTTTGTATTGTGTTTATTATTATTATTATTATATATTTAAATAAAATATTAGAAAAAACAATACAAATTCAAATAAATAAATACTTAATTAAATATAACATCATACATAAACAGCAATATGCCTTTCAACAACAATCCGGAACATTGTGTGCAGTCATTGACTTAATACACCACACAAAAATAAAACTAGACCAAAAAAATAAAGCACTTGCAATATTTATAGACATGAAAAAGGCATTTGACTATATTTCAAAAACCAAACTAAGGGCCGTTTTACACACACAAGACTTCTCGCAGAAAGTTGTGCGAGAATTATATATAAAAGTTTTGCTATAATTATATATATAAAAATATTTTTCCTGTTTTATACAGCAAATAATTATTGTGTAAATAAGCAGAGCAGATTGTTTTTACAATCGTTCAATACAAACAGACGCGCCATTGTTTAGTATGCTATGCTTAACATAATTGGGAGACTTATATAATTATTTTCTAGGTTATTTTGAACATGTTCAATATAATTCTCGCAAAAATTCTCACAAGAAATATATTATAAAAATCGCTGTATTGCACATGAGGTGAGGACAGGGGAAAGAACCACTACAAATTCAGGATCTATATTATATGTATTATATATAATTCTAGGGCCAGATTTATCGAAAAAGACGAAAACTGGAAAGTTCTGATAGTTCTGAGGCTTACTATTATAATATGTTAATACACGTTTTTTTTTTTTTAATAATAATAATAATAATAATAATAATAATAATGGACGGTGGAAATTGTAAATATTGTACCAATTATACTGTCAATAATAGGGCCAGATTTATCAAAAAATACGAAAACTGGAAAGTTCTGATAGTTCCTAAAAATCTGCATAATAGCTTAAACCTACCAAAGTATACCTACATAGAATTTCAAAAGGCAGTAATACTCAACACTTGGAAGTACTTAGGGGATGACAAAACAACATTACATCAACTGACACACACAATGTCCACTGAATTTTGATATGATCAAATAATTAGGTTTTTCTTTTTTTTTTCTTTATAATGTTAAAATACGCTATACTGTTGTTATCTTCTATATTGTCTTGTAATTGGGAAATCTTTGTTTCCTGTTGGGCAATAAATATCATTATTATATGATCCGTTCAGTGGATAGCTCAGGCCTATGTCGTGATAGTACACAAAAAAATAATAATAATAATAGAAAACGAGTATTTATTCACTTGGTCGGAGTTATAAATATTAATAGTTTAATATTACAACTCAATAAATATTTATACGAAAATCACCAAACATAAAAAAATAAATTTATACATGGAGGACGTGAAGATATCCAATGGTCATCAAAACATAAATAAGTGAAACAAATGAAGTGTTTAAATTTTAATTAAATTATCCTGGATTAATTCAAAAATATTTCAGCACGGGTTAAGTGAGAAATTAATTAAGCATAACTAAATATATTCAAAAATCAAATATTTTATGGCGAATCCACTGAAACTAACTAAATAAATTCGTACATTCCTCTCTAAAGATGACCAATGGTCGAAATTAGTCGGAGAAAATATAAATAAGTGAAAAAAACCAAGTGGTTTAATTTGGTTAAATTATCCTGAATTAATTCAAAATGTTTCAGCGCGGGTTAAATGAGAAATTAATTAAGCATAACTAAATATATTCAAAAATCAAATATTTTCTGGTGAAACCACTGAAACTAACTAAATAAATTCGTACATTCCTCCCTAAAGATGACCAATGGTCGAAATTAGTCGGAGAAAATATAAATAAGTGAAAAAAACCAAGTGGTTTAATTTGGTTAAAATATCCTGAATTAATTTAAAATGTTTCAGCGCGGATTAAATGAGAAATTAATTAAGCATAACTAAATATATTCAAAAATCAAATATTTTATGGCGAATCCACTGAAACTAACTAAATAAATTTGTACATTCCTCTCTAAAAATGACCAATGATCGAAACTAGTTGGAGAAAATATAAATAAGTGAAAAAAACAAGTGTTTTAATTTGGTTAAAATATCCTGAATTAATTCAAAATGTTTCAGCACGGGTTAAATGAAAAATTAATTAAGCATAACTAAATATATTCAAAAATCAAATATTTTCTGGTGAATCCACTGAAACTAACTAAATAAATTCGTACATTCCTCTCCAAAGATGACCAATGGTCGAAATTAATGGGAGAAAATATAAATAAGTAAAAAAAACCAAGTGCTTTAATTTGGTTAAATTATCCTGAATTAATTCAAAATTTTTCAGCGCGGGTTAAATGAGAAATTAATTAAGCTAAACTAAATATATTCAAAAATCAAATATTTTCTGGTGTATCCACTGAAACTAACTAAATAAATTCGTACATTCCTCTCTAAAGATGACCAATGGTCGAAATTAGTCGGAGAAAATATAAATAAGTGAAAAAAATAAGTATTTTAATTTAGTTAAATTATCAAAATGTTTCAGTGTGGATTAAAAGAGAAATTAATTAAGCATAACTAAATATATTCAAAAATCAAACATTTTCTGGCGTATCCACTGAAAGTAACTAAATAAATTCGTACAATCCTCCCTATAGATGACCAATGGTCAAAATATTTTTTGATGAATCTACTGAAACATCAGTGGATACAGCAAAAGCATTCGGTTTCTTTCAATGCAGATTGTTTTTTTTTTTTAAGAAATAATAACACATCCACGTCGGGGAAAGTAACCAGACGGACACATCATCAATATTTTTCTTCTTCACCTTCTTCTTTCACATGGAAGCGAGTTTGAATAAACGCTGCATTTAACGAGAAAGTACTTTTTCATTCAATTAAACGTATCGTTTCGAGGCGAACGAGGCGAATAACCTTTTAATATATTCGAAGTGAGGGGTTGGCTAATTACGACAGTTTACAATATAGAGATTGAGCTCAAGTAACGGTAACTTCTTCGCTTTGCGCCTACTCATATTACATACTAATACAGAAAATCCTTGAGGTGAAACTGTACAGAAACAGACGTTTTCGGATAAATGGAGATGAACAGTTCAAATGAATTAATATGGATTGAGCATTTCCCTTCCCTTCCTTCCTGTCGCACAGTTCGGGCAGGTAACTGACTAACTGCATGGACAACTACCTCTCATCGCTAGAAAACAGGTTTTTTCGTGGGGAGAGAGAGAGGACTGAGTAAATATATACGTATATATTTCCAGGTGCCACGTGTAATGAAGGTATGAAGACCATACCACCTTATTTTCAGGTGTTATTCGAGATTTCGAATTGGTTTTTATTATTTATTTTCGCACGACTCCACTTTTGCTCGGAGCGGCCACTTGTTGTACGCACCTGATAATCCGCGGACGTCGGCTAAAACTAGAACGGTAGTCCAATACAGGAAGACGATGGTAATAACTGACCCCAAGGCGTTGGGGTCACTCCACAAACACTTCATTTTCAAAACACCAATCACTGGATTTGGATATATTTAAACAAACATTACAATTTATTTATTCTTTTACAGTTTGGACGCGTTTATTACAAAAAGGAACACCTCGTTTATAAATCAATGGTGCATCTCACTATTAGAAACTTAAAACTACGTTTAGTGGCACAACCTGTTTTTTTTTTTGTTGTTTCTACTTTATGAGAACTTTTACGTATTTGGGGGGATTCGTGGTATTCGCGAGGAGAGCGCTTTCGTGGTAAGCTTTCAACACGGTGGTCGCTCGCGCACTGAGAGGACGAACGCGTGCTCGAACGGTTGCCTGACGGAATTCGAAACTTACTTTTCCGTTTCTGCCACTGACATACCTTCGGACCGGCGCTCAGGTGATCCACCCGGTGCCAGGTAAACACTCCGCGAGGAATTATTGTTGAAACTGTGGACGCCGGGGAATTGGGGATGATCTGGTACCTCTATTATCTTTACCTGATTATTATTGCAACGACGTTGGAAGACTTCCTGAGCAGGTTAATGGATGCGGTGTACCTCTTCTTAAAACTTCAACAACAATAAAGAATATTTAAAATGTTTAAATATATTTCCATTAAAGCTGCAATTCAGCAACAAGAATTTTTAAATAACAGTATTAAACATTTAATGAAACGTTCAGCCACCATTCATCTAGCGTATGGATAACTAATGACGGCCATTTCGTCTTTAATTTATTATGAACACGATGAACAACGATCTATACTTCATAAAAATGGTGATGTGTCCATCATGGTACTTTTCCCGGTGAAGTCAATTTAACAAGGTTTTGATTATATTTTATATAAATAAGTAAATTTAGGTGAGATGTCTTATGTTTGTTTTTTGGTTAAATAAAGTGTGAATATTAAATATTAAATAATAATTCTTGCAACACTATCTACAGTGAGAAGATTTTTACAATAATTAAGAATTAAAACTTGTATTTATACCGTTATTTCTTAAAAAAAAGAAACCAGTGTATAAACTGAGAAATAAATAAATAATAATAATAATAATAATCTTTATTGCCCAACAGGAAATACATATTTTCCTAATTACAAGACAAAATAAAAAATAAAAAAAAGGTAATCTACAGTTACGATTAATACAAACATAACATAACTGTATACATAAGTAACATAAAACAAATGAACCAACTTAAAGTATTCTTTGTAAACCAATTATTAAGAAGAATTTTACAAATTAATTTGCAATTTCTTACCTTACAATGGCTTCACAAAATTTAAACGCACTTTTTTTCATTTCCTAAATATTTCGTATGGAAAAAATACGAAAATCCATTGAAAAATGGCTTCATTATATTGGTAGATAATGAAGCCGTTCATATATAATGTCATATATAATGTTGCTAAAGAATGGAAGAATGATCTGTGAGAAATCGAGCTCTAATAAAAAATTATTTTTCGATCCACACGTTCGCAAAATTGACCTTTAAAAAATGGGATAACATTTCGAATTTGCGACTTTTTTTTTCTTGCAGTCATAGCTATACAGTAAAATCATAATTAGCTGAAACGTGGCTGTATTCTTTAAAAATCCAATGCTGCCAACCCCGTTCTTCTATATTTTCTATAAAACGTGTAATCTTGGTCTAACCACAAACGCGTCTGAAACGACCAATTGACGGGCCTTATTAATTTCGCGAGTCGATTCAAACGACTTTAAATGGGCGAAAATAATTATTTTAAGGGAAACTAAATATTTTAAATTCTTTTTAACATTACCAAAGGCCTTTATGAATTTTTTCAGATTTTTTGAAAATAAAAAAAAAATATTGAAATTTGAAAATATCATGGAAAAAATCTCAAATTTCGGCAAAAATGCGAAAATCACCAAACGGCTTCAAATTACACTAAAATGTAGCTAAAGAATGAGGGAATAATCTTTGAAAATTTAAGCCCTGACATGAATTTAATTTTCGAACCACACGCTCGCAAAGTTTACCTTTAAAAAATGGGATAAAATTGTGCTCGAATTTGCGATGTTTTTCTGGCGGTCATTGGCGTAAAATCGAAGATGATCATATGTGAAAATGTGGCTGCATTCTTTGGAAATCAGCTGTCGAAAACCCCACTATTTAATCTTTTCTCTGAAGCTTGTAATCTCGATTCACCCACAAACGCATCCGAAACGGCCAAAGAAATAAATTATCGAAATTTGCAAATATCACAAGGGTAAAAAATCTCAAATTTCGGCAAAAATACGAAAATCACCAAATGGCTTCATATTACACTAAAATGTAGCTAAAGAATTAGGGAATAAACTTTAAAAATTCAAGCCCTGACATGAATTTAATTTTCGAACCGCACGCTCGCAAAGTTTACCTTTAAAAAGTGGGATAAAATTTTGCTCGAATTTGCGATGTTTTTCTGGCGGTCATGGGCGTAAAATAGAAGATGAACATATGTGAAAATGTGGCTGCATTCTTTGTAAATCCGCTGTCGAAAACCCCACTATTCAATCTTTTCTCTGAAGCTTGTAATCTTCATTCAACCAAAAACGCGTCCGAAACGGCCAAGCGGTGGGCTTTTATTGAATTGAAATGAATTATTTTCATAATAATGGGAAAAGGATTTATTTGATTCAAGCGCTTTAAGCGATCCCATAAGGTAATTTCACAGGTTGATTAAAGTGGCTCGAAATGGGTGAAAATGAATATTTTTAGGGAAATTGAATATTCTACGTGCTTCTTCACATTATTAAGAGCATGTATGATTTTTTTAAATATTTTTTTTTTTTTGAGATAAAAAAAAGTCATCGTAATTTGAAAATATGCTTCGAAAAATGTCAATTTACGATAAAAAAACATGCGAAAATCGGCAAAAGATTTCATGCTATATAAAATGTAGCTAAAAATTGTGAAAATAATCCTTAATAATTTAAATTTTAGGGAAACTGAATACTGTACGTGCTTCTTCACATTATTAAGAGCATGTATGATATTTTTAAATATTTTTTTTTTTCTGGAATAAAAAAAATCGTAATTTGAAAATATGCATGAAAAAAAGTCAATTTTCGATAAAAACATGCGAAAATCGGCAAAAGATTTCATGTTATATAAAATGTAGCTAAAAATTGGTAAAATAATCCTTAATAATTTAAATTTTAGGGAAACTGAATACTGTACGTGCTTCTTCACATTATTAAGAGCATGTGTGATATTTTTAAATATTTTTTTTTTCTGAAATAAAAAAAATCATCGTAATTTGAAAATATGCATGGAAAAAAGTCAATTTACGATAAAAACATGCGAAAATCGGCAAAAGATTACATATTATATAAAATGTAGCTAAAAATTGTGAAAATAATCCTTAATAATTTAAATTTTAGGGAAACTGAATACTGTACGTGCTTCTTCACATTATTAAGAGCATATATGATATTTTTAAATATATTTTTTTTTTCTGAAATAAAAAAAAATCATCGTAATTTGAAAATATGCATGGAAAAAGTCAATTTACGATAAAAACATGCGAAAATCGACAAAAGATTTCATGTTATATTAAATATAACTAAAAATTGGGAAAATAATCCTTAATAATTTAAATTTTAAGGAAATTGAATATTCTACGTGCTTTTTCACATTATTAAGAGCATGTATGATATTTTTAAATATATATTTTTTTTTTTTTTTTCTGAAATAAAAAAATCATCGTAATTTGAAAATATGCATGGAAAAAAGTCAATTTTCGATAAAAACATGCGAAAATCGGCAAAAGATTTCATATTATATAAAATGTAGCTAAAAATTGGGAAAATAATCCTTAATAATTTAAATTTTATCAAAATTGCAGTTGTATATCCACGCTCTGGAAAAATTGACCTTCGTAAAGTGGGCTAAATTGTTGTTGAAATTTTGCATTTTTTTCCCGCCGGTTACGGATATCTTAAAAAGATGACCATACGTGGAAATATAGCTAGTATTTTTAAAAATCTAATACTGAAACCCATAAGGTAATTTCACAGGTTGATTAAAGTGGCCCGAAATGGGTGAAAGTGAATATTTTTAGGGAAACTGAATACTCTACGTGCTTCTTCACATTATTAAGAGCATGTATGATATTTTTAAATATTTTTTTTTTTTCTGAAATAAAAAAAAATCATCGTAATTTGAAAATATGCATGGAAAAAAGTCAATTTTCCATAAAAAACATGCGAAAATCGGCAAAAGATTTCATATTATACAAAATGTAGCTAAAAATTGTGAAAATAATCTTTAATAATTTAAATTTTAGGGAAACTGAATACTGTACGTGCTTCTTCACATTATTAAGAGCATGTATGATATTTTTAAATATATATATATATATATATTTTTTTTTTTCTGAAATAAAAAAAATCATCGTAATTTGAAAATATGCATGGAAAAAAAGTCAATTTTCGATAAAAACATGCGAAACTTGGCAAAAGATTTCATGTTATATAAAATGTAGCTGAAAATTGTGAAAATAATCCTTAATAATTTAAATTTTATCAAAATTGCAGTTGTATATCCACGCTCTGGAAAAATTGACCTTCGTAAAGTGGGCTATGTGTTAGCACAACCAGCCTAGCAATGCTGAGGCAAGTAGATCCCTGATTTTCGCCAGGAATCCACCTGTCCTGGTGGATTGAGTTTGAATTTTGAAGGGATTTCACGTAAAGCAGAGAAAGTTACAAAAAATCTAGTACGAGTGTTTAATGAAATGTTCAGCCACCATTCATCTAGCGTATTTCATTAAATGTGAATTTCGTGTCCTGTTCTTATAAACGGAACAAGTTCGCCTTCCTTTAGTGGACGAAACAATGATTCTCGGTCGTCCACCTTGTAGACCCAAATCGTTGACGATGTCACTTGAAATTAGGCGAAAGATGGCGCTTGCGTCGTCTTTAATTTATTATGATTAGTATGTGGAAATTGTTTGAAGTAGATGAATAATTCATCGGGGATTAAAGGAATTATTTTTAAAATACATTTACATTTTAAATACTCTAGGTGCAAATTGAAAACGTGGTTTAAAGCAAAAAAAAAAAACGCATATAAAATTTGCCCGTATTTCACGCGGGCGTAGAAAAATTTCGGTTATGCAAAATTGAAAACCACAGCGGCATTCCCGAATAAGCATCCAGCCTGCATAATGTAAATCCCGGTGCATGACGAAAAGGGCTTCCCTTCCCGTTCGGCTTTCGCTGGTTTTGCGAGCGGCTAGAATTACCCCCGTAATTTTTGTTGCACAAAATACATTCCGCCGAGAGAAGTAAATAACCTCTCTGTGGGCGCGTATCGATTTTATTCGCCGGTAAAATATGGATGCGTCGCGTAAATATTGTAATAGTTTGGAATCATGCTGGTTTAGCGCGGTCCGTTGAATTGTTAATGGCATTTCAAGTATTTATGCGGCTTAAACTGAGCTGTGTCTGTGTGCGTGCGTGCGTGGCTGCGTTCGAAGGGGCTGAATTGGTCTTAAGGGATGGCTCGCGGGAAATGCATCAGCTCGTAGAAAAGTTCGAAGGAAGTCTACTAAATTTTCAATGGTGTGGAATTAACGAGGTGGAAGAGATTCAAGATTAGGATGAAACTATTTTATCAACACGACTCCAGTATTAACAATCTATAAATGTGATAACATGAAAATAATTTATTTATTTAAGGGTGCGGTTTAGACGAAATAGATAGCTATATAAATATTGGCAATCACTAATTCGAGTTAGATTGCTGTTGTGATCAATGAACAATATTGTATTATACATTAAAATAATCTTAAAATAAGCAGGAATTTCATCAGATGAATTAAAAATTATTTTAATGTTGAGTTTGTGTGAAAAACAATTATGAAAAACAATGAAAATTGATCAAATTTATAGTAAATTTGAAATTATATTTTTGCTAATAAAAACTTGTGCAATGAAAATTTAAAGGATTTCACTAAATTCTGCATTCAAATAACTTAGCAGACATGACTTATTAATTTCATTATATCTTGCAATGTTCTTTTCTAACTTGAACTAGTAAATTGACGTAATACACGAAAATTAACGATTTATTTTTTTTATTTAGACTGATACTTTATACTTGGTAGATCAAAAATGTAAATACATATTCATATTATTAAATCCAAAAGATTTTCATTCTTCTTATTAAAATTTGAATCACGCATTCCCGCATAATGCGGTCATGCATTCGTGATAACAGTCCACTGTGAATGCAAAAAAAAATCTAATAATAACACCATTCAAGATATCCAACGTTGAATCACAAACGTGAGCCATTTTAAATATTAAAAAAAACAAACAATAAAATTCCCGCGAATGTTATTAACATTTCGTACGAGTTTAATGTGTGTTTATGCAACGAGATATTGCAATATTAGGGATCGTTGACTCATTGCCGGACAGGTTTTATTGCGTGTGATAAAACAAAAACGTTACGAACAATAATGGGAATGCTTTGAATGCGGCAACGTCTCCTCGGGGAAAATAAAAGTAGCTGTTTTAATTATATTTAAGTTATGATAATGATAAATTAAGCAAATATGGATGTTGGTAAATATTGCATCTCGCGTCAGTTTTGAGTTCTATGTTAGTAGAAAGAGATAGCTATATAGTAAAGTGAAAATAATCGTTATAAAAAAAGGAATATTCTTTAAATTCAATAACAAGAATATCTATTTTTATTTTTTATTTATTAAGTAAAAAAAATCAATATAAATATAAAAAAATGTCCTTCATTGCGTCTTACTATTCTTTAAATTCAATAACAAGAATATCTATTTTCATTTTTTATTTTTTAAGTAAAAAAATCAGTATAAATATAAAAAAATGTTCTTGATTGCGTTTTACGCGAATTTACTGGTTCATGTTAGAAAAGAAAACTGTAAGTTGTAATGAAATTAATTGGCAATGAAAGCCAAGTTATTTGAATGTAGAATTTGGTGAAATATTTGGAATTTTCATTGCACACGTTTTTATCACTAAAATATAAATTTAAAAAAATATATAAATATGGTTAGGCAGAAAGATAGCCGTTTTCTAAGGACAACTTGTAATATAGCATAAGAATTACATTGTTAATTTATTGTACATAAAGTTGTCTGCAGAAATAAAGATGTTATATATATATATATATATATATATATATATATATATATATATATATTTATATAAATTCATTGGTTTTCATAATTGTTTTCTACAAAAACTAGTCAATAAAATAATTTCTAATTCTATATGTTTAATTAATTTCTCACTTAACCCGTGGTGAAACATTTTATTCAATTAAATCATCCTGAATTAATTTGTAATTCATTTGACGAAATTCCTGCTTGTTTCAAGATTACTTTAATGTATAAAACAATACTGTTCATTGATCACAACAGCTATCTAACTCGAATTAGTGATTGTGAATATTTATATAGCTTTCTCTTTCTAGTAAACCGCACCCTTAATATACAGAGCTTTTCGGATAACCCGTCGATTTTTTGTCAAAAAATGAGACGTAATATAGCTTACAGAAAAGTGTAATCATTAAAGCTTAACATAACTTAATTTGTTAGGTTTGGGCAGCATCGTTAGCAACCTATAAATAATTGCAACTCCATGAAAAAGTCCATAATATATTTTTTTAATTGTCGTATTCCCTATTCGTAGGTTATATTTTAGGTCTTTGCTGTTGTTATCATATATGACCCAATTCTTTATTATATTAAATAAAAATGATTTGAAAATAAAAAAAGTGAAGAAGGAAATAAATTCAATAAAAATTAAACGAAACGAATTGAATTAAATTAATTAAAAAAAGCGATCCTTACCAGCCGCGTGCTCTTTTCTATTTATAATTGATATAATAATTTTTAATTATTCTCAAATTCTTTATATTTAATTTAAAACAATAGAGGATTTAAAAAAATAATTGTTTAAATTGTTTCAAGTTACATTTTTTTTTTAATTATTCATTTCCATTCATTATTTTTTTTTGTAAACATCAGGATTTTTTTTTTTTTAATATATATGCGAAAATTTAATAAGAACTTATTTCGCCCGCGTCTCAGAGACGCCTCGGGTTATTTAACACGCCCCGTTTGTTTAAATAAAAATCGCTGGAGCGACCACGGGAAAAAGATAGACACCGGCGAATTTGCCCTTTGAGGTTTACTTGTTCAAAAAACATTGGGGGGGAAATTACTTTTTTTTCACTCGCCGGCTTCCGCACAGAAAAGAAATTTTGCTGGTTATTCAAGACAAATGATCGATCCCCGTTCTCACGTTTTATTATTCCAGCACGCATGCGTGTCATTTTGTGACGTAGCATCGAGGAAAAGTGGACGATATCAAAGATTGAAAATTGATAAATAAAATAAATAAATTAACCCCACACCAATTGGTAAAAGGGGACATCGATTATATATATATATATATACATAATATATATATATATATATATATATATATATATATATATATATATATACGTATACATAATATATATATATAAATTCGCCATCTGATTGGATTGTTATTATTGTTGTATTAGAGAGTGTTTGTTTGTTATTTTTTTTAATTTAAAATATTGGAGATACTTATTACTCGCTGTACAAAAATTACGGACTCAAAATTAAAGGAATTTTTTATCATTCATTTAAAAAAAAGATGCTTTAAGAAACTTTTGGGTGAAAGCCTCTGGATGTGAATGACGATTACTCGAAACTAGTTGAAGAGAATAAAATACAGTAGTGAAACAAACTAAGAGGATTTTATTTAATTATTACATGTTTTATCAAGTGATTAACAATTTATCGAAATAATAATAAAGAATTAAATAGAAAACAGTGGAATGTGGAAATAATTTATTAATTATTTTACTTTCCCCGGACCTCCGCCCAAGGAAAAGTATTGTGACCGTAAAAATTTTCGAATCGCCAATTTCAACGGATATGCACGTTTTGAGGTCGCTTGAGTGTGTGTGTTTCCACGGTAGCGCATAAACATTTAAACGGATTGAACCCAAACGTTATATCTAAGCTCTATATAAATGTGATGGAGTTACGTGAAGTTTTACAATATTAAAAAAAATATAGACGGTTGTATTCCATTATCAATAGTACAAGTTAATGGATATTTAGTATCAGAAATGTACATTTAGTGTATAATAATAAAACTGTGAAGTGAAGTGAATACAACCGTCTATATTTTTTTCTTTTTATAACAGTTGAAAGATTTGAAAAAAACTTTTCGTAACAAGCAAAATTCATTAAGTGCAGCTTTGAAGAATAAAATATTAATTCCCTGTAAGAAAATCGTTTTTCAATTTTATTCAAATAAAATACGACATTATTTTCCGAATAACCGAATAAATCGCATCTCGTAATTCTGAGCGTTCTTTCTCTAAATAAATTACATTAAAGCTTTTATACCAAGTGAAGAATGAAATATTCATTTCATCTAAGAAAATCGTCTTTAAATTTTATTAAAAAAAAATACAAATTTTCTTAACGAATAACAGAATAATTCGCATCTTGTAATTCTGGGAATTATTCCTCTAAATAAATTACATTAAAGCTTTTATATCAAGTGAAGAATGAAATATTCATTTCATGTAAGAAAATCGTCTTTAAATTTTATTAAAAAAAATTCAAAATTTATTAACGAATATCCGAATAATTCGGATCTTGTAATTCTGAGCATTATTCCTCCAAATAAATTACATTTAAAGCTTTTATATCAAGTGAAGAATAAAATATTCATTTCATGTAAGAAAATCGTCTTTAAATTTTATAAAAAAAATACAAAATTTCTTAACGAGTAACCGAATAATTCGCATCTTATAATTCTGAGCATTATTTCTCTAAATTCTAAATAAATTACATTAAAGCTTTTATATCAAGTGAAAAATGAAATATTCATTTCATGTAAGAAAATCGTCTTTAAATTTTATTAAAAAAAATACAAAATTTCTTAACGAATAACCGAATAATTCGCATCTTGTAATTCTGAGCATTATTCCTCTTAATAAATTACATTAAAGCTTTTATATCAAGTGAAGAATGAAAAATTCATTTCATGTAAGAAAATCGTCTTTAAATTTTATTAAAAAAAATACAAAATTTCTTAACGAATAACCGAATAATTCGCATCTTGTAATTCTGAGCATTATTCCTCTTAATAAATTACATTAAAGCTTTTATATCAAGTGAAGAATGAAATATTCATTTCATGTAAGAAAATCGTCTTTAATTTTTATTAAAAACAAAATACGATTTTTTTTTTTCGAATAATCCAATAACTCGCATCTCGTAATAATTCTGGGCATTATTCCTTTAAATAAATTACATTAAAGCTTTTATATCAAGTTAATTATATTTTATTTTTATAGCATAATGTAAAAGAAATTTCAATTTTATCAATTCAGTAAAAAAAAATAATAATCAATCCGAAAGAAATACATTTATATATTTTTTTTCTCCCTTCCGACTCGATATACACGAGACCTTTCAGACATGCAAATTGGTGTGAATATCCGTGAGTGCTTATTACTTTATAAGTTCAGAGCCGTCAATCCAAATCCGCGCCTCGCGAGGCGCTCACTTTTAATAAGCCCATTTCACATGGCGGATTTAATAAAGTCGATTTTTTCGCAGCCCTCCGCCACTAAAAAGACACGTCCGCTGCGGGCTTTGATTGATTCCACATAAAAAATATATATACGCGGGGATCGATGGCGCGAAAAAAAAGAAGAAACATATATTATATAAAATATATTGCGTGACCCTTTTCAAGAAAATTTTTGACGCCCTTCGATATATATCCCCTGCATATTGGGGAATTTTTACGGTGTCGGGACGCGTTTGATTTATTTGCTCGCGCTTTGTCACGCGGATGATATTTAAGTGTAAATATTTAATACTCGATATAAGTATAAATTTATTTAATATAAAATATTAATTCCCTGTAAGAAAATCGTCTTTCATTTTTATAAAAAAAAAACACGAAATTTCTATCAGAATAACCCAATTCTACCGTTTCAGATATAGGGTTAAATTTATTTAAAAAAATCTAATATATATATATAGAAAATCTTTATTACTGAGAGATGCATTAAATTACATTACAATATTTACAACATGACTAATGATATAAATCGTATAAAATTTTAATACAGGAATAAAAACAATTTAACGAAGGAAACAACGCTAACAACAATTCCAAAGTGAAAGCCGGACCATTATAAATTTTCTTTTCCTGTGACACATACAATTGACGGGCAACTTTTTGCGCATCCCGTACAAAAAAAAATCCAACAACAACATAATCCCATCAGCCGACAGTGACCAACCCGCGATAAACGCCGGTAGTAAAACTAACGGTCAGCGCAAATTGGGGATTAAATTGAAATTGCAATGAGACGCGCCATGTCCAATAGTGAAATAAAGTTTACAGCCGGCTGTGCCGGTGTCGAACTTCCTACTGGATTGTTGTCAACTGTATTCATTAGTAACTTTAAACGGGGAGTCGAGTTTTCGCCATTTATAATCGCTCTATGAATGTTTTATCTTTTTTCCGCTCGGAAACTGGAGCGATTCCTCTTAAAATGAAACAAACGGCGAAGTTGCGCGAACTACTCGGAGAAGTTTTATCTTTGAAAGGGCGGAGAAAGGGAGACGCGGTGGTTCATGTGTGAAATGAATTTCGAAGATGAGCTAATTGATTTCAACTTTTATAAATCGAATTAAAGATAATAGAGGATTCTACTTTGTTATGCATTGCTTTAAGTTTCGATTGAATATAAGTGGATTTAAAGCACTGTTTGGAGATTTTATATCACAGGTCTCTGAGGTGTAGTTTGTATTATAGCTGTTATTATCAATAAAAATAATAATAAATAATCGTTTTTAATTATTATTAAAAGAGCACTTTGGGTTGCCTTTATTTTCACAATAATTTGTTGTTTAATTCATGAACTCATTTGGTTACAATTATTTAAACTCAATGTTATTTTAAATTTTTTTTCACAACATGGATCTATGGCAATACTTTAAAATAGATTTTAAAGTAATAACCTCAGGTTGAAACCCACCCTTTTTCATTTTTATTTACATTTCCTTTTTGCATCGCTTGTGTAAAAATATACAACAAACATTATGTTAAAAAAAACTCACATTTAAGCATTACAATATTTCAAATGTGTGAAACAATCGTCACACCGTGTTGAATCGAGATCCGTTGAAACAACAAAAAAAAATCACGGTCGACAATCAGCGGCACGTAATTTAACGTGCCGTGCGGGGAATATGACGAAGATAAATTATTTTCGAAGTAATATTGGCCCATAAATCTCGGCTATATTGAAGGTGGAACGAGACAATATTTTCTTTCGCCGATTGACTGATATATGTGAGGCAGCGGGAACAATGGAAGCGGCCATCTAACGTACAATGCGCAATCATTATAAATAACAAATCGCCGTTCGAGCGGAAAAAAATTAATGTCGAAACAATAAGTTTCGTGTTAAGAACAAGTTGTGATTTGGTTTCGTATTTATGAATTTCTTGGGATTATCTCTGATCGATTTTTCAAAATGGAAAATAATAACATTATAATATAATATTCTCTTGAAAGGATACAGCAGGAAAAGGAAAGGATCATTTCTTCAAACTTTATAAAGAGTGAAGAAGGAATACAACAGAAAACAGAAAGGTTCATTTCTTTATATTTTATAAAGACTGAAGAAAGGATACAGCAGGAAAAGGAAAGGATCCTTTCTTCAAACTTTATAAAGTGTGAAGAAGGAATACAACATGAAAAGGAAAGGATCCTTTCTTCACACTTTCCTTTTTTGCAATATACTGACTTTTCGTTCAAAATTGGGCAGTAAGAGTAACAGGCAATAATTGTAATAGGCATAAAAGTCAAGATTAGGCAATGTTTTTGCAATATACTGACTTTTCGATCAAAATTAGGCAGTAAGAGTAATAGGCACTAATTTTAATAGGCATAAAAGCCAAGATTAGGCAGTGTTTTTGCAATATACTGACTTTTTGGTTAAAATTAATCAACAAAAGTAACAGAAAATAACTTTATTAGGCATTAAACTCAAGATTAGGCAATGTTTTTGCAATATACGGACTTTTTGGTCAAAATTAATCAATAAAAGTAACATAAAATAACTTTAATAGGCATTAAAGTCAAGATTAGGCAATGTTTTTGCAATATACGGACTTTTTGGTCAAAATTAATCAACAAAAGTAACAGACAATAACTTTATTAGGCATTAAACTCAAGATTAGGCAATGTTTTTGCAATATACGGACTTTTTGGTCAAAATTAATCAACAAAAGTAACATAAAATAACTTTAATAGGTATTAAAGTCAAGATTAGGCAGTGTTTTTGCAATATACTGACTTTTTGGTCAAAATTAATCAACAAAAGTAACAGAAAATAACTTTATTAGACATTAAAGTCAAGATTAGGCAATGTTTTTGGAATATACTGACTTTTTGGTCAAAATTAATCAACAAAAGTAACAGAAAATAACTTTATTAGACATTAAAGTCAAGATTAGGCAATGTTTTTGAAATATACTGACTTTTTGGTTAAAATTAATCAACAAAAGTAACAGAAAATAACTTTATTAGACATTAAAGTCAAGATTAGGCAATGTTTTTGCAATATACGGACTTTTTGGTCAAAATTAATCAACAAAAGTAACAGACAATAACTTTAATAGGCATAAAAGTCAAGATTAGGCAATGTTTTTGCAATATACTGACTTTTCGATCAAAATTAGGCAGTAAAAAGCAGGAAAAGGAAAGGATCCTTTCTTCAAACTTTATAAAGTGTGAAGAAAAAATACAACAGGAAAAGGAAAGGATCATTTCTTCACACTTTATAAAGTCTGAAGAAAGGATACAATATGAAAAGGAAAGGATCCTTTCTTCAAACTTTATAAAGTGTGAAGAAAGGATACAACAGAAAAGGGAAAGGATAATTTCATCATACTTTATAAAGTCTGAAGAAAGGATACAGCAGGAAAAGGAAAGGATCTTTTCTTCATATTTTATAAAGTCTGAAGAAAGGATACAATATGAAAAGAAAAGGATCCTTTCTTCAAACTTTATAAAATGTGAAGAAAGAATACAACAGAAAAAGGAAAGGATCATTTCTTCAAACTTTATAAAGTCTGAAGGAAGGATACAACAGGAAAATGAAAGGATCCTTTCTTCACACTTTATAAAGTCTGAAGAAAGGATACAATATGAAAAGAAAAGGATACTTTCTTCAAACTTTATAAAGTCTGAAGAAAGGATACAATATGAAAAGGAAAGGATCCTTTCTTCAAACTTTATAAAGTGTGAAGAAAGGATACAACAGAAAAGGGAAAGGATAATTTCATCATACTTTATAAAGTCTGAAGAAAGGATACAGCAGGAAAAGGAAAGGATCTTTTCTTCATATTTTATAAAGTCTGAAGAAAGGATACAATATGAAAAGAAAAGGATCCTTTCTTCAAACTTTATAAAATGTGAAGAAAGAATACAACAGAAAAAGGAAAGGATCATTTCTTCAAACTTTATAAAGTCTGAAGGAAGGATACAACAGGAAAATGAAAGGATCCTTTCTTCACACTTTATAAAGTCTGAAGAAAGGATACAATATGAAAAGAAAAGGATACTTTCTTCAAACTTTATAAAGTCTGAAGAAAGGATACAATATGAAAAGGAAAGGATCCTTTCTTCAAACTTTATAAAGTGTGAAGAAAGAATACAACAGAAAAAGCAAATGATCATTTCTTCACACTTTATAAAGTCTGAAGAAAGGATACAAGAGGAAAAGGAAATGATGCTTTCTTCAAACTTTATAAAGTCTGAAGAAAGGATACAATATGAAAAGGAAAGGATCCTTTCTTCAAACTTTATAAAGTGTGAAGAAAGAATACAACAGAAAAAGCAAATGATCATTTCTTCACACTTTATAAAGTCTGAAGAAAGGATACAAGAGGAAAAGGAAAGGATACTTTCTTCAAACTTTATAAAGTCTGAAGAAAGGATACAATATGAAAAGAAAAGGATCCTTTCTTCAAACTTTATAAAATGTGAAGAAAGAATACAACAGAAAAAGGAAAGGATCATTTCTTCACACTTTATAAAGTCTGAAGGAAGGATACAACATGAAAATGAAAGGATCCTTTCTTCACACTTTATAAAGTTTCTCCATTCACACTTTATAAAGTGTGGAGAAAAGATACAACAATGTTAATTATTTTGAATACAAAATATAAATATAAATATAAAAAAATGATCCAATCTACCTTAAGATTATTTCTCGCAACAATAAATGAATAACAAAAATATATTAAGTAAAACAAAACCAAGCCAATGTTATTTCTAATTTTAAGCTAATTATTCATAATATTTTACCAATGAATAAAAGTAACAGAAATAAATGAATAATAATAATCAAAAAGCTGTAATTTATAATAAACACAAAAGGATTCGCAATACAATATTTTCGCAAAGTATCAGCAAACATTGAAAACGTACGTTTCAACCGAGGGGGTGGAAACTTCAGCGACGTCCCGGACACGTTCGCGTAAAACAAACATCCGGAATCATTTAAATATAAAACAGAAACACACTTGCGCCGCCCGAAATATTCTCACACCCTCCGCAACCCTCATTAAACCGATATATTTTATTTAGAGGGCGAAATTGCATTTTAAAGCCCCGCGTCCCCGGGCCCGACACCCTTTTCCGTGTTTATCGAGCACATCGGCGGAGGAAAAGGGCGCCGATCTACCGTGAAAGAGATATGAATATTTCATGGTATAATCTCGCATTTCGTATTTACACTCGGGGGTTTTAAGCAGGCTTCTTCTTAAAAAAAAAGTAATAATGCGTGTGCGTATTCTTCGGGTTCTCGGGTAGTTAGCTTTCATTGTGCGCTATTTTTTATGGTGCGCGATTTTTGTATTCCAGACGGTGACCACCGTTTTCCGCATGGATTCAGGTGAAATGCATTTACATACTTTGCCCGGCGATGCGTGTGATTTCTCGAAGAAGTGTTCTTTATTAAACGCTTTAGAGCCAACTTCGTAATTTGTCGATTTTATGTTCGATTTAAAATATGTTTATTATAAGTCTATAAAGAGATTTTTATATATATATATATATATATATATATTTATATATTTATATTAAAGAAAATGTTTACTTGAATGGAGAAAAAAATAGTCAATTCATTTATTTAACATTTCTTCCTTTGTACAATGTTAAAACAGTCTGATGGGAAACAATAAAGATTATTATAGTTACATTCAAGCCAAAGTGATTTGTTTTATTGTGAAATTAACATGTATAGTGAAGTAAAACGCAATATAAATTCATGAAATCGAATAACTCGATACGTATTAAGGATTAAAATAAAGTTATTTTCCTTTAGCAATTATATTTTAATGAATTTGTGGCCTCATGTAAGAGTGTGGTCGGCAATAGCTGCTTTATCCTGATTGAAAGTCTTGATGTGTTATTTAAATCCTGTAATTAAATTATGTTTTCTTAAACCCACAGAAATAATAATATAATTACAAGATTTTAAAGAACATTTAAAAAATGTTGTAGCATTGAAATACGTTCACCGTTTGTGCAGGAATGACCACTTTTAGATAATTTACAATTATTTCTAATTTTAAATTACACTTTTAGATAATTTACAATTATTTCTAATTGTAAATTATCTAAAAGTGGTCATTCCTGCACAAACGGTGAACATATTTCAATGCTGCAATTTTTTAAAAATACAATTTCATAAAATCTCCTTAATTATTTATTTTTCTACAATACGTACGCTTTATTTTAAAATCAATCACAATAGAAACTTTAATACCATTATTATAGTAAATTTTCTATTATTTAAATAGAAAAGAGAATTCATTCACTTGTTCATAGTTATTTAAATAAATTAAATAAAAATAATTAATAAATTATTTCCACATTTAGCTCTGTGATTTTTGACTTACGTTACGTAAGTACGTTAAACAAAGGATACAACAGGAAAAGAATAGGATCCTTTCTTCATACTTTATAAAGTCTGAAGAAAGGATACAGCAAGAAAAGGAAAAGTTCATTTCTTCAAACTGTATAAAGTGTGAAAAAAGAATACAACAGAAAAAGGAAAGAATCCTTTCTTCAAACTTTATAAAATATGAAAAAAGGATACAACAGGAAAAGAATAGGATCCTTTCTTCATACTTTATAAAGTCTGAAGAAAGGATACAGCAAGAATAGGAAAGATTCATTTCTTCAAACTTTATAAAGTGTGAAAAAAGAATACAACAGAAAAAGGAAAGAATCCTTTCTTCAAACTTTATAAAATATGAAAAAAGGATACAACAGGAAAAGGAGAGGATCCTTTCTTCAAACTTTATAAAGTATGAAAAAAGGATACAACATGAAAAGGAAAGGATCTTATCTCCAAACTTTATAAAGTTTGAATCAAGGATACAACAGGAAAAAAAAAAGGATCTTTTCTTCGCTCTGTGACTTTTGACTTACGTTACGTAAGTACGTTAAACAAATACGCATTAAAACAACTACTTCCCGGGCAAATACCCACGCCGGACATTTTTATTTAAATCCTATTATTTAACTCACAATATGCTGAATAGTAAAATCTATCATTATTACATCCCATTAAATGGTCCATTAAATTAATTTGAGCCTTTTCAAGAGCCGCACTAATTATTTCTAGATACACACAAAGGGAGTTATAATTAAAATTTATCATCAAACGTGATGATTCTATTACATCCATTCCCTTCCTTCCGGCTTTCGAAACAAACGGCACGAAATAAATTAGAGGGGTCGATGCAGAAAAGTAGTAATTTGCGACAACAGCCTGATTACGGTTTAAAATAAATTAATTATACGTTTATAAAGAGATTTAACTAATTATAAAATGACAACAAAGGAAAATTGTATATTTATAGGATGAGGTTGTTGACAAACAGAGTGAAACATAAAAAAAATACTTAATTTTATAGCTAAATTCTCATAGGTTAAGAGAATTTACTTATAAAATTCCCAGCTACGGATTCCCAAACACAATATCAACGTTTTCTGCACTTATTATAAATCTACAGGGTGATTTATAATAAGTATAATAAGTATAATATTTTTTTTATCAAATGATTGATGTGAATTTCAGCCACCGTTCATCAAGCGTATGTATAACTAGTGATGAACAATGTCCGTTGGACATTTCGAATCGTTGACGATGTCACATGAAATTAGGCGAAAGATGGCGCTGGCGTCATCTTTCATGTGTTATGGTCAATGTTAATTCAATTAAAATCGTATGAAATAAATATGAATAAATTATTAAAAATCAACCAATAAAACACAGATTAGATTGATTAACTTTAAATTCTCTACTAGTTTCGGGTTATTAGCCCATTTTCAAGAGAATTTAAATTTAAATTCTCTTGAAATTTATTCATATTTATTTCATACAATATGAACTACCAATGTCTAAATATTAAAACCATTAATTCAATTAAAATCATTTTTTATTAAATCAATATAAACTTTCAACAACACCCATTTTTTTTGGGGGGGGGGCTTCCATTATTTATACAATTAATCATCACAAATCGCCACATTTATTTAAAAAATAATAATCTATAACGCGATCGTCAATCCATTCGACACATGTCATCAACAGACGCGTTAATTCAATTGCGGATTTAATTCGCAAATCGGCCGTTATGATTCAATTCAATTCAATAATTCGAATTTATATTAATTACAAGCAGAAAAAACACAAGCACGTGCATCACCATTATTAATTCCAAGACGGGAAACTCTGAGTATTCGCTAATACAAAAAAAAAACTAATCAAATACATCCCGTGGAAAATTTATCACCTAACAATTAACCTTCGTTCGAGTTCGATTCGTATTAATTATTTTCTATTTTTCTGGTTGTTGTTGTTTTATTTTTTTTCGAAGAAATCACAGCTCGAGTAATAAAGCTCTTAATTAGCCGGTTTTTGTTTTTGTCAAGGTCTTTCGTGTGTGCCAGAATGTATTATACGAGTATATGTTTATATTTTTATATTGTTTCCACTCGGTGGTTTCGTATTTTTTCTAATTAATGTGAATAATTCGTGTTTAGTGAAATGAAATAAGTGAGTGGATTATGATTTTAATTGGTGGTTGTGTCTTTTTCATTTCATTGAAGTGAGATTTTTTTTGTTGGGGAATCTTCAGTGTACTGGTAAAGTTTTAATAGTTTTTGAATAAAACGATAATAAATTCTTTTTTGTTCTGCTAAACCCGCAACTTTAATGTAATTAATGATTTTAATATTTAGACATTGGTGGTTCATATTGTATGAAATAAATATGAATAAATTATTAAAAATCAACCAATAAAATGCAGATTAGATTGAATAACTTTAAATTCTCGACTGGTTTCGGGTTATTAGCCCATTTTCAAGAGAATTTATTTTTTTTAATTCCATTTTCAAAAAAAAATTATTTTTTTTGTAATTCCATTTTCAAGAGAATTAAAAAAAATTAATTTCTTCTTAACACTTGGTAGATAAAAAAAAAATGTAAATACATATTAATATTATTAAATCAAAAAGAATAGCTCTATTTTCAAACGATTATTTCCATTTTACTATATAGCTATCTCTTTCTATTAAACTGCAGCCTTAAATACTAAATTTATTGTTCGAAAAATTATGCTGTTAAAAATTGAAAAATTGTGTTTTATATTACAAAAAGAGCTTGAGTGTATATAATTAAAGGTGTGTGTTGATTTTCTATAAATATTAAAATTTAATTTCTTATTGTTTCTAATAATTAAAAGGTCTAAAAATGTAAGACGGCCGTTATTTTCAGTTTCGTGTGTGAAATTGAATTTTAATTAATTTTGTTGCATTTTTTTTAAAATTATGATGTTTCAATAATTAAAAAATTAATTAACAAACAGAAAGAGGAAATATTTAATTAATCATACTACGAAATTAGAAAAAAATCAATGAAATAAATACAAATAAAAAAATTTGTTAAAATTATTCATGAACCTAAATTATTTAAAAAATTTAACCCAACACCAGCATTTTATTCTAAAACTAAAACAAAATTTTTATTAGGAAATACATTTAATAAAATTGATGATTTAGAAAAAAGTGGAATTTATTCAGCACAATGCTGTGTAACTGTGAGAAATTATACATTGCACAAACAAAAAGAAACTTAAAAACAAGATACAAAGAACACATGAATTATTCGAAAATAAACAACAGAGAAAAATCCGCAATTGCTAACCATTTGGACATACATTTTCATTAAACAATTTAAAAATTTTAAAAATGTCAAATTCTTCAAATATAATAGAAGCAATTGAGATGTACAAAAATTCTGGTTAGAAGCAATTGAGATGTACAAAAATTCTAGTTAAAAACAATTGAGATGTACAAAAATTCTAGTGAACTTTTGAATTAGTTTACTACTTTTAGTAAAAATTTTAAAAATGTCAAATTCTTCAAAACTAAATATGTTAGAAGCAATTGAGATGTACAACTATTTCTAGTAAACTAATTCAAAAGTTTACTAGAATTTTTGTACATCTCAATTGCTTTTAACTAGAATTTTTGTACATCTCAATTGCTTCTAATTAGAATTTTTGTACATCTCAATTGCTTCTAACATTTTTAGTTTTGAAGAATTTGACATTTTTAAAATTTTTAAATTGTTTAAAGAAAATGTATGTTTCTTAACTCCTTTAAATCACAATTTATTAAAATTGATTGATTTAATTCAATAAATTACCTTTATCTGATTTTTTTAATAACACATCACTATTCTGACTATAATATGACTTTAGAGTCAATATGGATTACTACGAAATTAACTTTAAAGTCATTGTACGTCACTATTATTGTATATTTATGACTTTAAAGTTAGTTTAAGCCTCAATTTTTACTATAAATTGACTGTAAAGTCATTGCGGATTACTCATTTAATTACTTTACGTCACTATTCTGACTATAACATGACTTTAGAGTCAATGTGTCTACTCATTTCTTCCGAAATTGACTTTAAAGTCATTGTACGTCACTATTATTGTATATTTATGACTTTAAAGTTAGTTTAAGCCTCAATTTTTACTATAAATTGACTGTAAAGTCATTGAGGATTACTCATTTAATTACTTTACGTCACTATTCTGACTATAACATGACTTTAGAGTCAATGTGTCTACTCATTTCTTCCGAAATTGACTTTAAAGTCATTGTACGTCACTATTATTGTATATTTGTGACTTTAAAGTTAGTTTAAGCCTCAATTTTTACTATAAATTGACTGTAAAGTCATTGCGGATTACTCATTTTATTACTTTACATCACTATTCTGACTATAATATGACTTTAGAGTCAATGTGTCTACTCATTTCTCCCGAAATTGAAGTTAAAGTCGTTGTACGTCACAATTATTGTATACTAATGACTTTAAAGTTAGTTTGAGTCACTAGTTTTACTATAAATAGATTTTAAAGTCTTTGCACGATACTATTATTGTTTAATTATGACTTTAATGTTATTTTAGTCACTATGTTTTACTATAAATTGATCTTAGAGTAAACGTGCTTCTTTAATGCCTCCCTAAATTGACTTTAAAGTCATTGTACGCCACTATTGTTGTATATTTATGACTTTTAAGTTAGTTTAAGTCACTAGTTTTACTATATTTACATAAAAGCTATTGATATGTGCTTGAAATTTACATGTAATAATAAAAATTTTAAAAAAGTGAAGAAAGGAATAAAATATTATTATATTATATCAAGAAACTTCACGTGCTCACAAACAACTATTTTTATAAACTTTATTATAGACATGTGGCGGTGTCTATAATAAATTTTATGAAACTTAAAAACGTGTGTTGATTGTTTTGCTACGCAGTAGCTTCATCAGGCAGTTGATGTGATCAACCACAACCTTAGAATATGAATTAATTTTATTATAGTTATTTTGCCACGTCAATACGTACGCATTAAGCGATAAAAAAATATGAAGCCGGACATTGGTGCATGTGCTTAAGTGTCGAAAATTGTTGTCCTTGAAACGGACAGATCTTTCCAGTAGATCTTACATCACTTGATTTGTTTTATTTAATATTGCATTTCATTAATTACAGAATACTTACATACAGATTTTTTCAATTGTATCAATAATAATAATAAATCTTTATTGTCCAACAGGAAACACATCCTAATAACAAGACAATATAGTTGGTTGTATTGGTTAATAATAATAAATGTTTTTTATTTAGTAATAAATTACCAAAAATGCACAGCACTTAATTTATAATTTTATCGTTATTGAATATGGCGAAGTTCAGCATAACATAAAATGTTTGCTGTTTTTCGACTTAACCACAGAAACAAAAAAAAACATTCTAAAAATAAAAAAATAAAAGCCTCTTAAGTTTTCTTTACAACTCGTAGCTATTAATAAAATTAAAATTATTTAATCATTTTTTTTTTCTTTCTTGAAAACATTGTCTTTATACGCCTTTGTAAATTTCTTTTTAACCAAACCTATAAAATTGTGTGGGCATTGATTTATAATTTCCGTTATTTGCTTTCATTCTTTCTCAAATATATGATTGAATTGTCAATGAAATGAAAAACATTTTAAAAATAAAAAAAAAATAAAAGCCTCTTACATTTTGTTTACAACTCGTTGTAGTTATTAATAAAATTAAAATTATTTAATATTTTTTCTTCATAACAGTGTCTTTATAGGCCTTTGTAAATTCTTTTTAACCAAACCCAAAAAATTGTGTGGGCATTGATTTATAATTTTCGTTATTTGGTTTCATTCTTCCTCAAATATGTGATTGAATTGTCAATGAAATGAAAAACGGTACAATATTTGACTGAATAGCAATTGTAAAAAGCCTTTCTTCACACTTTTATTTGGATTACCAAATGTACATTTCGGACACAAGTGTTAGTGTTAATCCATTGATAATGGTCACTTTGTGCCCGAAATGTACATTTGGTAATCCAAATAAAAGTGTGAAGAAAGGTTATTAGTGCTTTATTCGTCGAATTAATTTGATCTTCACGTAACTCAATCAATCAATGTAAAAAGCCTACTTGATTTTTTTAATTAATAATTGGAACTCTTAATTATTATTAGGTTATCGGTTTTAAAACTTTGAAAGTAAATATCTAGAATATTTCAAAATACTTATTATACTTTTATATTATTGAATTGTCAATGAAATGAAAAATAGGGAAATAATTTAATTAAAAAAAATGGAAATATATTTGATTAAGAGTGAAATACAAGTGTAAAAATCCTGCAAGTATACTTCATATAAAAACTTTTAAACAGTAAAACTCTGAGAACCATCTAACAATTGTAAATACAACCAATTAAAACAAACACAACAACTTCAAAACGCTCAACTATATAAAATTACTTCCAACAATGGACAAAAGCGACATATTTCAGGGCGATTACACAAACCGCCGCAGACTGCATGAATACGCATTTACGCACTGTACTACACGGCCAGCAGTGGCTTTATTTAATACGCCGCAGCAGTAAAATATCGTGTTTTTAATGCGGCAATAAAAGCCCTTGCGGCATTTAATTTTTTTTGTTTTACAAGGCCTTTGTGAATTTGTGTGTCGGTGTTTCCCTCGTTACGTCTAATTATTGCGAGCCTCGTTTCGACTTCTTTACGCCCACAAAATAATAATAAAGAATAATACGAGACTGTGTTAATGTTACGTTTTCGTGTCGTTTTTCTTGGTGTTTACACTCAGGTTTAAAAAAAAATGGGAGCGTTATTTGTAAATTAAGGATTTTATGGAAACTACATTGCTGATTGAATTTTTATATGCCTAAAAATAATTAAATAACCAAACACAAAACAAATAAAAATAATTAAATAATCAAACACAAAACAAATAAAAATAATCAAATAATCAAACACAAAACCCATCCATAAAAATCCCTCCACAATCTCCTTACAATACATAGACGGTTATATGAAAACACTTTGTACATTTTTCTTCACTCATATCATAGATAGTATATATTGAAAATCTTTATTTCTGAGTATTACATTATATAATTTTATAATACATATAAATACAATCATTTACACATTGTTAGACCTCAGAAAATGGCTATCGACCATCGGTCTTTCTAGTATTAAAACAAACCTCAAGCATCCTCTACAAACAATTTCAATTTGAAAGTATCGCTTTTTCTTTGTGCATCAAGTGAGTGATATAACAGAAATGGTGTGTTTTTTTTTAGTGTGTGTGTGTGTCGGTTCACCTTTCGACGTTTCCGGGATCCCATCACGATTCTACCTCGGAGGTTTCGTTTCATTCGTGCTTTTGAGAGAGAATCGTCTACGAGAATGAATACGACACGTACACTATAAGAACGAAACCATCAATTATGCATCACCTTGAGGAAAATTTCTAAAATAGGAGGAGGACGTATAAATAAATAATTCTCATGTGGAATTATGCGTCGGCAACATTCCGGAATACACAACGTAATTTCGCGTTGGACGCGAGATGTTTGGAAGGTTACGTTTTGCGAATGCAGAGGGATAAGCGGTGAATATTGAAAACTGGAAATTCGTTAGTGCTAATAATTTGTTGAATTGTGTAATTTGTGTGGGTCCATTTTGGGAATTGTATAATTTATTTAGAACACCCGTGAATTATTTTAGATAGTTAAAATCTTCGCGTAACTCCACCTAAACAACTTATACAATTCCTAAAATCGAAAATAAATCACGAAAACAACTGTAATTTATTTTAAACAGTTAAAATCTTCGCGTAACTCCATCTAAACAAATTATACAATTCCTAAAATCGAAAATAAATCACGAAAACAACTGTGATTTATTTTAAACAGTTAAAATCTTCGCGTAACTCCACCTAAACCAATTATACAATTCCTAAAATCGAAAATAAATCACGAAAACAACTGTAATTTATTTTAAATTGTTAAAATCTTCGCGTAATTCCACCTAAACAAATTATACAATTCCTAAAATCGAAAATAAATCACGAAAACAACAGTGATTTATTTTAAATAGTTAAAATCTTCGCGTAACTCCACCTAAACAAATTATACAATTCCTAAAATCGAAAATAAATTACGAAAATAACTGTGATTTATTTTAAATAGTTAAAATCGTCGCGTAACTCCACCTAAACAAATTATACAATTCCTAAAATCGAAAATAAATCACGAAAACAACTGTCATTTATTTTAAATAGTTAAAATCTTCGCGTAATTCCACCTAAACAACTTATACAATTCCTAAAATCGAAAATAAATCACGAAAACAACTGTATTTTTTTTTAAACAGTTAAAATCTTCGCGTAACTCCACCTAAACAAATTATACAATTCCTAAAATCGAAAATAAATTACGAAAACAACTGTGATTTATTTTAAACAGTTAAAATCTTTGCATAACTCCATCTAAACAAATTATACAATTCCTAAAATCGAAAATAAATCACGAAAACAACTGTGATTTATTTTAAACAGTTAAAATCTTCGCGTAACTCCATCTAAACAAATTATACAATTCCTAAAATCGAAAATAAATCAAGAAAACAACTGTGATTTATTTTAAATAGTTAAAATCTTCGCGTAACTCCACCTAAACAAATTATACAATTCCTAAAATCGAAAATAAATCACGAAAACAACTGTGATTTATTTTAAACAGTTAAAATTTTCGCGTAACTCCACCTAAACAAATTATACAATTCCTAAAATCGAAAATAAATCACGAAAACAACTGTATTTTTTTTTAAACAGTTAAAATCTTCGCGTAACTCCACCTAAACAAATTATACAATTCCTAAAATCGAAAATAAATTACGAAAACAACTGTGATTTATTTTAAACAGTTAAAATCTTTGCATAACTCCATCTAAACAAATTATACAATTCCTAAAATCGAAAATAAATCACGAAAACAACTGTGATTTATTTTAAACAGTTAAAATCTTCGCGTAACTCCATCTAAACAAATTATACAATTCCTAAAATCGAAAATAAATCAAGAAAACAACTGTGATTTATTTTAAATAGTTAAAATCTTCGCGTAACTCCACCTAAACAAATTATACAATTCCTAAAATCGAAAATAAATCACGAAAACAACTGTGATTTATTTTAAACAGTTAAAATTTTCGCGTAACTCCACCTAAACAAATTATACAATTCCTAAAATCGAAAATAAATCACGAAAACAACTGTGATTTATTTTAAATAGTTAAAATCTTCGCGTAACTCCACCTAAACAAATTATACAATTCCTAAAATCGAAAATAAATCACGAAAACAACTGTGATTTATTTTAAACAGTTAAAATTTTCGCGTAACTCCACCTAAACAAATTATACAATTCCTAAAATCGAAAATAAATCACGAAAACAACTGTGATTTATTTTAAACAGTTAAAATCTTCGCTTAACTCCATCTAAACAAATTATACAATTCCTAAAATCGAAAATAAATCACGAAAACAACTGTGATTTATTTTAAACAGTTAAAATCTTCGCGTAACTCCACCTAAACAACTTATACAATTCCTAAAATCGAAAATAAATCACGAAAACAATTGTGATTTATTTTAAATAGTTAAAATCTTCGCGTAACTCCACCTAAACAAATTATACAATTCCTAAAATCGAAAAAAAAAATCACGAGAACAACCGTAATTAATTTTAAATAGTTAAAAATCTTCGCGTAATTCCACCTAAACAAATTATACAATTCCTAAATTCGAAAATAAATCACGAAAACAACTGTGATTTATTTTAAACAGTTAAAATCTTCGCGTAACTCCACCTAAACAACTTATACAATTCCTAAAATCGAAAATAAATCACGAAAACAACTGTGATTTATTTTAAACAGTTAAAATCTTCGCGTAACTCCACCTAAACAACTTATACAATTCCTAAAATCGAAAATAAATCACGAAAATAACTGTGATTTATTTTAAACAGTTAAAATCTTCGCGTAACTCCATCTAAACAAATTATACAATTCCTAAAATCGAAAAAAAAAAAAATCACGAGAACAACCGTTATTTAATTTAAATAGTTAAAATCTTCGCGTAACTCCACCTAAACAAATTATACAATTCCTAAAATCGAAAATAAATCACGAAAACAACTGTGATTTATTTTAAATAGTTAAAATCTTCGCGTAACTCCACCTAAACAAATTATACAATTCCTAAAATCGAAAATAAATCACGAAAACAACTGTGATTTATTTTAAACAGTTAAAATTTTCGCGTAACTCCACCTAAACAAATTATACAATTCCTAAAATCGAAAATAAATCACGAAAACAACTGTGATTTATTTTAAACAGTTAAAATCTTCGCTTAACTCCATCTAAACAAATTATACAATTCCTAAAATCGAAAATAAATCACGAAAACAACTGTGATTTATTTTAAACAGTTAAAATCTTCGCGTAACTCCACCTAAACAACTTATACAATTCCTAAAATCGAAAATAAATCACGAAAACAATTGTGATTTATTTTAAATAGTTAAAATCTTCGCGTAACTCCACCTAAACAAATTATACAATTCCTAAAATCGAAAAAAAAAATCACGAGAACAACCGTAATTAATTTTAAATAGTTAAAAATCTTCGCGTAATTCCACCTAAACAAATTATACAATTCCTAAATTCGAAAATAAATCACGAAAACAACTGTGATTTATTTTAAACAGTTAAAATCTTCGCGTAACTCCACCTAAACAACTTATACAATTCCTAAAATCGAAAATAAATCACGAAAACAATTGTGATTTATTTTAAACAGTTAAAATCTTCGCGTAATTCCACCTAAACAACTTATACAATTCCTAAAATCGAAAAAAAAAATCACGAGAACAACCGTAATTAATTTTAAATAGTTAAAAATCTTCGCGTAATTCCACCTAAACAAATTATACAATTCCTAAATTCGAAAATAAATCACGAAAACAACTGTGATTTATTTTAAACAGTTAAAATCTTCGCGTAACTCCACCTAAACAACTTATACAATTCCTAAAATCGAAAATAAATCACGAAAACAACTGTGATTTATTTTAAACAGTTAAAATCTTCGCGTAACTCCACCTAAACAACTTATACAATTCCTAAAATCGAAAATAAATCACGAAAATAACTGTGATTTATTTTAAACAGTTAAAATCTTCGCGTAACTCCATCTAAACAAATTATACAATTCCTAAAATCGAAAAAAAAAAAAATCACGAGAACAACCGTTATTTAATTTAAATAGTTAAAATCTTCGCGTAACTCCACCTAAACAAATTATACAATTCCTAAAATCGAAAATAAATCACGAAAACAACTGTGATTTATTTTAAACAGTTAAAATCTTCGCGTAACTCCACCTAAACCAATTATACAATTCCTAAAATCGAAAATAAATCACGAAAACAACTGTGATTTATTTTAAACAGTTAAAATTCTTCGCATAACTCCACTTAAACAACTTATACAATTCCTAAAATGCACGTTTGTTTCTTTAAGGTTTTTACATGAAGTAAATCAAAAAGTTGCAATAGTTAAAGAGAAAATAATTATTTTCAATTTTTGTATTTGATTTATATTTATATTCCATCCTTAAAATAATTCGCATTAATATCTGCATGGACTTTACATATTTTCTACATCAACGTTGCGAATCAAATCTCATCTTTTATTCGTATTTTCAATTTAATCATAATGGAAGTAATTCTTTATAGTTGGGCGGGCGAACAAGATTCGAACTTAATTTCCAACTTTAAATTACTTCCACACTCCGTGCCTTTTTCACGTGAAATGCACGCCGGATTTTTATTATTGTTAAAAATCTGTATTTACGAATGAATAACGGAACAATCGGTTCAGTTTCATATCAACGTTAAGATTTTTTTTATTCAGAAAAATTAGTAAGTCAGTGAGGATTGTATGTCGTTAATAAATTGAATTTTAAAACATTTTTAATTAAATAAAATGAAACAATTTTTTAAGGCGAAGGTGTGTGATGGTAAATCTAAATCGCGACTAAACTTCATTATAACACTCATACACACCAACAATAAAACCCTTCAAACCAACATACCGTATCACTAATAGATATTTATTTATATATTTATTCAATTAACGGAGGCCATTAAATACAGTAACATACATACATGATACAATGAATAGTTACAATAATAAAATAATAGAATTAACAGAAAAAACACATGGACGCAAATGCACGCACATTTAAATCTCCCCCTCTCTCTCTCTCTTTCACTATCTGAACGTTGATTTGCATCCGATACGTCGCCTTTGAAAATGTCCCCGATTGTATTTGTGCCCGCTTTGTGCGTTATTATTGATTCCATATTGTTGAACGGCTAGAGCTTTAGAAATTGGCGAATCGCTTTTTTCTCTCTCTCTCTCTCTCTTCATCCGTGCGAAAGAGCTTTTATCGCACATGTATACTCGTCGAAGTTATTAAAGCTGATGATCCTCTGGTGCGCACATATTTCAATCGAATTCAATTATTTAGCAGGGATTTATGGGGACGGAATGGAAGGGAGGGGGTGAATTGGTTCCGGAGAAACAATGACGCGTTTCGTGGTCGCTGGAGTGTATATGTGCGTGTGTTTAGGATTTGTTTACAATAGGTTTGCCATTAACTAATAAAATGTTAAATGAAATGAAACAAACATGATTCGCACATTTGCAGTTGTTTAAATTATAATAAAATTAACTTACAGTGTAAGTAATATTTTTGCAGAAAAAGGAATTGATCGAATTTTATTGATTTTATTGATAAAATGAAACGAAGATGATTCACACATTTGCAATTATTTAAATTATAATAAAATTAACTTACAGTGTAAGTAATTTGTTGATTGTTTAGGCTTTCACTTGGTTATACATTTCGAGTTAAAATAAAACACTTTTTCACTTTATTGTATAACTTGTTATTTTATTTTAGTGACTATAGTTTCGAAGCACAGAGCATCATTATCAAACTAAGAGTAATTTATTGATCATTGCTTGTTAACAATCATCACTTTGTATCCATATATTTAGACAAGGATAAAAACACAACAACACCAACAGCACAAATATTAAGAAGTAGGTAAAAAAAAAACGCAATTGAAGAATAATTAAATCGTCTACATTTCTTAATTAAATCATTCATGTAATTAAATTGTAAAATCTCCACTTCATCCTTTTTTTTAATTCTGTCCGCCCTTCGTCAAGCGTTCTTATTATCCGTAGCTTGTTTTCACGTCTGTAATTAGCATTGGATTCGTCAGCGAGCTTTTTAATGAATAATTCTTTAAATTTAATTTTATTTCACTAAATTGCTCTTTCTGTATGGAAAGAACAAAATTTCAGCAACACAAAAGTTGATTTTCAACTATTATATCATTAAGTGTTTTATTTTCAAAAATTAAGTTCCTCCACTATCTACGAAATTCAATGAACATATTTTTAAATAATAGTCAGTAAGTGAATAACAAATACTCGCATTTTCATTCTTCATAATCTCTTTAATTGGTGTTTTTACATTTTGAGAAAGTTCTAAATTTATTTGACAAGTTTTTTTTTCTATGAGAAATCGACATTGGATTGCCAATTTCTTGAAAATTCAAATATGCTTTTGAAATAGATTTACAGTTGTTACAGTAAACACACCCTAAAGGGATACTTTGCTATTTGATTTTTTAAAGTTGGGGTTACCACCTCTTAGGAGCCACCCCTTCGCTCCTAAAAAAGTGTATTTCAGGATATTAATTTAAAAATAAAAATCGAATTTTTCTGAAACATTTTTATTTACGATATTATAGAATTTATCTGTTACTTTTGGGAAGCACTGTATACAAAATAAATAATGTAAGTTACAAAATCAAAGAAATAATAATTTATATCAATAGAAAAGAGTATTTATTAACTTGTTTTTTTTTTAATCTTTTTCCTTTCTACCGTTAGGTGTAAGGAGTTTTTATTTAGTGTCTGTTTCTATATTTTTCTCTCCATGTCTTTCTGTCCTTGGTTAATTGTTTAATGTCCTTCCAGTCTATGTCCTTTTTTCTGCTTCTTCTTCTGCTAACTTGGTTACAGTTATTTAAATAAATTATTTACACTTTTAGCTCTGTGACATTTTGACTTAATTTACATCTGTTAATTGGCTATCGACCTGTAGCATTTCCACTTTTTCGTCTTAATTTTTCAGTTTTCAGCTATCACCGTGTATTCATATAACTTTTGCAATTACTTGTATTAAAAGGTGTTATTTAAGGTGTGCTAACAACAAGAAATCCCGTTCTCGATACCATCAATAAACTACAATTCACACACCTATACATGTATTAGTTATAGCACCGTGTTTTATTTGTAGCATGCAGAGGAAGAATAAAAAAAGACAAGAAGATTTATTATCCCTCCAGGATACATCTGAGTTTTGGCATTGAAATTGACTTGGCGCTAGTGAGTGAGTGAATTTCGCGTCCCAGATGCATGCGATTAAATAGATGCATAACACCGGTGCGGAGAAAGAAGGCTGAAGATGTTGAAAACGAGATACGGACCGACGGCTAGCGGTCTTCGGTCAAATGCGATGGAATCACGGATATTTTCACGCCGGCAACGGGCATCGAATTGAGGTCGAGGTTTCCTTTAGTATCTTCTTCGAGAGACTAACGAATACATTTTAGAATTCTAATTCGTTTCCACACACAAATTTTCTTCTTTCCTGATTGCGTTCTGAGTTATTTCGTAAGCGCTGAATGAGCGAGGTGAAACTCCAGATTTACGATCTTTCATCTGCATATGAGGAACTCAAATGTTTGGTTGAAATACTAAAATACGATATTTTGATGGTTTAGACAAAATCTTCATTGAAATTAATCAAAATTTCCATTTTAATTGATAAGTTCATTAATTTTGGTAAATCAACATTTTACCATTTCGTTGATTTGACTGCCTTGACAATTTGTATTTGGATGATTTTGAAGACATTGATATTTTCATTGATTTTGGTAAATCAACGAAATGGTAATGATTTGCAATTTTATTTAAATTGATTTTAATGAAAATTTTGGCTGATTTTTGATATATTAGGCTACTTGTATATATAAATACATCATTTTATTTTCGGTTTCTTAGCTTATAAGAAATTTCGATTACCAAATATGTTGTAATGATGATCAACATATTTGGTAATCGAAATTTCATATAAGCGAAGAAACCGAAAATCATTTATTTAGATTGATTTTAATGAAGATCTTGTCTGATGTTTGATGTTTTAGCCATTCGTAAATATTACATACATTATTTGATTTTCTGTTTCTTCGCTTATAAGAAATTGTTGTAATGATTATCAACATATTTGGTAATCGAAATTTCATATAAGCAAAGAAATCGAAAATCATTTATTTAGATTGATTTTAATGAAGATCTTGGCTGATGTTTGATGTATTGGCCGCTCGTATATATAACATACATTATTTGATTTTCTGTTTCTTTGCTTATAAGAAAGTGTTGTAATGATAATCAACATATTTGGTAATCGAAATTTCATATAAGCAAAGAAACCGAAAATCATTTGTTTAGATTGATTTTAATGAAGATTTAGGCTGATTTTTGATGTATTGGCCACTCGTATATACAACATACATTATTTAATTTTCTGTTTCTTTGCTTATAAGAAATTTCTATTATCAAATCATCATCATTACAACATCAGCCAAAATCTATATTAAAATCGATCTAAATAAAATTGCAAATCATTACCATTTCGTTGATTAACCAAAATCAATGAAATTATCAATGTCTTCAAAATCATCCAAATACAAATTGTCAAGGCTTTCACACCAGATGGCCATGGCAAAATGTACCTTATGGTTCGATTAGAAGTACTGCGTAGTTAAAAAGTAAGGTCTTTGCTGACATTACAGCAAATTTTATTCCTAAATAATTGTGGTGTATTTGTATTAGAATATTAAAATAGATTTTGTATTGCCTTTTTTGTGTACCTGTGTTTTTTTTTATTTGATAAAACGGAGCGCGATGAGCGCAGAGGACAGTATTAATTTGACCAGCGATTAATAAAGTTCTATCTCAAAATATTGTGTTTCATTTGGAAGTTAAAGGAAGTTGGAGTACACCACAATAATAAAGTCATAACATATGCTAATCATTTGAAAAAAGAAAACAGCCACTTCCAAATCCTCATCGCCAGCAAAGGGTGAAAAATAAATTTAGAATAAACTAACAACATAACCAAAATCTACATTTTTGTTTAGAAATAGCTATCTTGCACGTGACCCTCTGCGAGATTTTCAATTTCACGAAAAGGAAAACTCCGAGCAGTCGTCGTCCACGCTCCAAATAGCGGCCGATTTGTTCGGCGCAACGTTTACAATTTAAACACACGCCCGCGCAAAACGTTATCGCGTCGCATTGTTCGGCATACCGTGATGATAACACGCCGTAATTAGTGGATTATTATTACTACCTGGGATAAATACGGGAATTCCGCGCAAGGACGCAATCGAATCGAGGATGTTTTTGACTCTGATTCCTATCAGATAATTATGCAATTATCGGCATGTTTTTTTTATACTCTGTAAATTATTATTTACATGCGGGTTTTGATTTAATCATGCAAGCGACGATTTTTGAATTATTTATTTTTGATGGGTTTAGGGAAAAATTATATGGATTTTATTGCTATAAAGAGCGTCTATTCGTGAAAATCCTGGACTATCTACTCGGAAGCGATCTAACGCCTTAAAAAAAATGTTTTTGCATTAAATATTTTCGATTCAAAAATTGTTGCATTATACAATATGTTATTGTTATGCAACAGCAAATGTCTTAAAGATTTGTTATAGTATAGTCAAATTGTCACAGTAGCTAAAGAGGAAATAATTTATAATTATTTTCAAATTCTTTTTAATAATAATAATAATAGATTTTATTCCCAACAGAAAGTGATACATGGCATCTCTTTATGTATCACTTTTTGTCAAAAAAAAAAATTGCGAACAGCACTTAATGAGTCCCATATTGCTGAAACCACGATCGTTGAATAAAATCATCGAAATCCTGTAGCGCTGATGACAAAAGTCCTCGTAGTCCGGACTTATCCCCACTGGACCTCTTTCTTTGTGGATACCTCGAAAGTAAAGTATTCAACAGCAACTCGGTGTCCCCTAGAGGAATTAAAGGAAAATATTCTAGAGGAAATGCAAAACATTCCACGAAACATTTGTGAGGCTGTCATTGAAAATTTTCGGTCCAGGTTGCAGCAGTGTCAAAATAATCAAGGATCACATATGGATGATATAATTAAAAAAAAAATAAAATCCCTATTCGTGTACTTTAATAATAAATAAACAGTTTTTATCTCACATAACTAGTTTCTTTTAAACCATCATTTGAAATGTAAACGAACTTTTGGTCCACCCTGTACTATATTTAATTTAATACGAAAAAAATGACTATCGGCCGTTCGTCTCTGGATTTTCGAATGAATGTCATTAATTCATCGCTACTGTCGGATTTAGATTCATTTCTATTTTTTTTTTAATGTTTCAATCGAATTTGTATAAACATTTTATATTAAATAAGCATTATAGGCTAAAATTATAATGCTTAGTTAATGTCAATAATAACGCAAGATTTTTTTCCTTACTTCACTTTATTATTGATACACGTGAACTCAAAACCTATTTATTTATTTATTTATCTTATTTAATGTGATATTTTTTGAAGCATTATAGGCTAAAACTATAATGTTTATTTAATATGATATTTTTTACACAAATTCGATTAAAAAAAGGCTGAAAGACCTCCGGTCGATAGCCGATTCATCATCATCTACAGAATATAATTCTAATTTTTGAATATTATTGTACATACATATACACATTTGAATAAAGATGGTTAGTTATTTAAAAAAAACACACACAAATGAAACTCAATCCGACAGTAGCGACATTCATTCGGAAATCCAGAGACGAACTGGTAAATTTTACGACCCTTTTTTTTCCTGTGTGTGTAAACTATCAATATTTTTACATAAATGTTATTTATGTCCGCATCCATATTCATTTAAAAAGCACAATCATATGAACGGCGGACACAATTTATAAACCTGCCCGGTGCAATTCTAAAAATATATATGCGCACGTTTCCCGGCAATGGAATAATTCTCCATTTCCCACGCAGTTACCCTTTATATTCCATCAAATTTTATTGAATCGTATTTCGTTAACTCATATAACTAGTTTTTGTGTGGATCAAACAGATGTCACAAAAAGTAATGAAAAAAAAATGATTGCGCGCATTTTTATAATATTTGCAAACATTATTTCAACAAACGGAAAGGCTACTTATCGAAATCCAATTAACATAAATTAAACCAAAAAAATATGCAATATAAATAATGAATATTAACAGAAGCAGATGTGGAGGAGTTGAAACTTCCACCAGAATTTGAGCCATATTCTCGTGGGTCTATTTTTATTCCTTCTATAATTGAATTTGTATAACCAAAGCACTAATTTAATTTGACCTTGAAATTAATGAAAATAATTAATTTTGCATTTGCGCTCAATTATTGAATTTTTAATTTCACCATAAACGAGCACCTGAAAGCAATTACAAATCTCAACACAGGCAGCCTCATCTCATCATTACCTAAACAATTTACAAATTACAATCCTTCTGTACGATGCGCGGTTTTACGTATGCATAAATAACGCTCGCCCTAATGCAATATTAATTTTAATGCACGCAATTAAAATAATTGGAATATCGCGAATATAATGGGCGCTCACTCAGCCCGTCCCTCGCAAAGTTTTAATTAGTTTCGAACTAGGATGTAGACGGTATTAATGGCGTTATTGTTTATTTTAATATAAGAACACAATTTTACACGATAGCATCGCGTAATCTGGATCTGGATGTCTTCGGCGGGATAATTAACTTGGCGCGAAGGACTTCACTCGACTTGATCGAGTGTCCTTGTTTTTAATTTTTTCGGCCGATGAGAGTTTTATGTAAATTTTAGAGAGATGTAAAAAAATGTTGTTTAATGTTTATGTTTTCGTTTGGATTTTATGAGATTTAATTATTGAGGATAGTTTGCAGCAATATTTGTAGATATAAAAAAAATATATATATTCAAAATTTAATAAGAAAAGAGTGCTAAAAGACCTCCGGTCGATAGCCGATTCATCTACAGAATATAATTCTAATTTATGTATCTTATATGTGTATGTACAATAATATATATATTATTATAATGTAGATATATATATATATATATTGTACATACACATACTCATTTTATTAAAGATATTTAGTTAGTTAAGAAAAAAATAGTGATCGTTTTTTTTATTAAATTATAAATATTTACTGTTAAAATTAATCATATATTGAAATGTATACACTTTTGAGTCTAAATAAGGCAATAAAAGAGATTTTGAAGTCAGAATAGTGTGATAAAAAATTTAGTTATTTTAGAGTCGAAATTAGACAATATTATGAAAATAATAAACTCGACTTTCTTCCTAACGATTGGCTACAAGTTTGCCGATTCATAATAAAATATTTCTTGTTGATTTTATCATCCACACTGTTGTTCGATACGCTCCAATTAATTAAAATTCCGCGCCGGCTTCATGCAAAACGGAAAACAATTAACGCACAAATAAAAACGGCTTAATGTCATTAATTAGCGTTCCCCTGCTTAATTAAAACAAGTAAATTTCACACACGTGAAGCTTTCATTAAAACTTCGCCTCTGTTAAGAAGACACGTTGAGTTTTGCATCCTTTCCAGTAGCTTCCCCGCGAAAATTCTCTACGAAATCGCGTCGGCTTGAACCAGATTTTAGATGCGTGTTTCCAACATAAAGAAAAACCCGTGGCGAATTCATTAGTCACAATTGGTGATAATGTTATTTACCTGTTCTAGAAATAGAAGTGATTCGTGTTGCTGATACCATGTGAGTTTTCATGGATTTATTTGTTGCGGCAAAGATTAAGGATTTTATGGTTTGATTCCTTGAAAATGCACTCTTTAAAATTAACTCCTGTATTATTTCGATCTGGAATAAATTGAGTATCTTACCTTGAAACAGTGAATTACTGTATTTCTCTTTTAAAACAACGATTCGAGTAAACTTCGAATTCCATTTAACAACGTATTCGGTGATGATAATAATTTTGAGACTGCTATATAACTTCTCACTCCTTCTTGTTTTTAATTCCATTTATTAAATTAAATTCAATAACATTCACACATTAACTCCATCCCTCTCTCCTAATTTTTTACAATAACAATAACAAACCCCTTTTTTCCATCTCTTCATGTCTTCACTTTCACGCTCGAGGCCGGTAAGTGGGATAATTAGGGATAACAAACAGGATGATGCGCGCCCGTAAGAGGTGAACTTTTAAGCCGCTCGAACTGTTCAAACACGGCTGAAACGTCCCCGGAAGTCTCACGTAGCACTCGTTAAAGATCAATGTAAGGGCCGCGCGGAAAGGGGCTGCGATGCGAGGACCTCATTAAGGGCGCAATTTGCGGATAAATAATTTCGCCGCCCCTTTGCGAATTTAATTATCCGCGAGGAGGGCGCACTCGTTTTAATTCCAAACGGCGTCGGGTGTTTTATTAAGTGAATTTTATTAATTAAGACTTCTGTATGCCACTTTTATTGCCTAATTTTACTTTAAAATCACATTTTTATGACTGTTGTCGTCTTTTAAGTCACTCGTTTTGATTAATTAACTATTTAAAGTAGCAGAAACTCACTATTACCGTCTAAGTCTTTTTTGTTGCCTAATTTTGACTTTAAAGTCTCTTTCAATTGCCTAATTTTTACCTTAAAGTCTTTTTTCTTGCCTAATTTTTACTTTAAAGTGTCTTTAGTTGCTTAATTTTGACTTTAAAGTCTCTTTAATTACCTATTTTTTACTTTATAGTCGTTTTTGTTGACTCTTTTTGACTTTAATGTCTCTGTAGTTTTCTAATTTTTACTTAATAGTCTTTTTGTTGCCTAATTTCGACTTTAAAGTCTCTTTAATTGCCTAATTTTTACTTTATAGTCGTTTTTGTTGCCTAAGTTTTATATTAAAGTCTTTTTTGTTGCCTAATTTTGACTTTAAAGTGTCTTTAGTTGCCTAATTTTTTATCTTAGTCTTTTAATTGCCCAATTTTGACTTTAAAGTCTGTTTTGTTCCCAAATTTTGACTTTAAAGTCTCTTTAATTGCCTAGTTTTTACTTTATAGTCGTTTTTGTTGCCTCTTTTTGACTTTAAAGTCTCTGTGGTTGTCTAATTTTTACTTATAGTCGTTTTTGTTGACTAAGTTTTATTTTAAAGTCTTTTTTTGTTGCCTAATTTTGACTTTAAAGTCTCTTTAATTGCCTAATTTTTACCTTAAAGTCTTTTTTCTTGTCTAATTTTTACTTTAAAGTGTCTTTAGTTGCCTAATTTTTTATCTTAAAGTCTTTTAATTGCCCAATTTTGACTTTAAAGTATGTTTTGTTCCCAAATTTTGACTTTAAAGTCTCTTTAATTGCCTAATTTTTACTTTATAGTCGTTTTTGTTGCCTCTTTTTGACTTTAAAGTCTCTGTAGTTGTCTAATTTTTATCTTAAAGTCTTTGTATTGCCCAATTTTGACTTTAAAGTGTCTTTAATTGCCTAATTTTGACTTTAAAGTGTCTTTAGTTGCCTATTTTTGCCTTAAAGTCTTTTTGTTGCCTAACGTTGACTTTAAAGTGCCTAATTTTTACCTTAAAATCTTTTATGTTGCTTAATTTTGACTTTAAAGTCTCTTTAATTGCCTAATTTTGACTTTAAAGTGTCTTTATTTGCCTATTTTTGCCTTAAAGTCTTTTTGTTGCCTAATGTTGACTTTAAAGTGCCTTTAGTTGCCTAATTTTTAGTTTAAAGTCTCTTTAATTGCCTAATATTTACTATAAAGTATTTTTTGTTGCCTAATATTTACTAAAATTCTTTATATGATACAAAATTTAAATTTAAAGTTAATATTAGACAATTAAAGACCCTTTTATTGACTAACTTTGACTTTAAAATCTCTTTTATTGCCTAATTTTGACTTTCTTGTTTCTTTTGTTGTGCAATTTTTACTTAACGTCTGTATATTATACAAGTTTTAGCCATACAGTTAGGATTACGCAATTAAAACATCCGGCGGTTGCCTAATTTTGACTTTAATATCTTTTTTGTTGCCTTATTTTTACTTTGATGTCTTTCTTGTTGCCTAATTTTGACTTTAATGTATCTTTTGTTGCCTAATTTTGACTTTAATGTCTTTTTTGTTGGCTTATTTTTACTTTAATGTCTTTCTTGTTGCCTAATTTTTACTTTAATGTATCTTTTGTTGCCTAATTTTGACTTTAATGTCTTTTTTGTTGGCTTATTTTTACTTTAATGTCTTTCTTGTTGCCTAATTTTGACTTTAATGTATCTTTTGTTGCCTAATTTTGACTTGAATGTCTTTTTTGTTGCCTTATTTTTACTTTAATGTCTTTCTTGTTGCCTAATTTTGACTTTAATGTATCTTTTGTTGCCTAATTTTGACTTTAATGTCTTTTTTGTTGCCTGATTTTTACTTTAATGTCTTTCTTATTGCCTAATTTTGACTTTAATGTTTTTTTTGTTGCATATTTTTTATTAAACGTCTGTATATAGTACACATTTTAATTATAAAGTTAGGATTATGTATTTAAAGAATCTTGTATTGCCAAACTTAGACTTTAAAGTCTCTGTTGTTGACTAATTTTCACATTAAAGTCAATTTTGTTGCCTAATTTACTCAGAGTTTGTAAATGATATCACCATAAAGTTAGGTTTAGACAATTAAAATATCCGGTGGTTGCCTAACTTTCACTTTAAAGTCTCTCTTGTTGTATAATTTTGACTATAATATATCTTTTGTTGGCTAATTTTGACTTTAAAGTCTTTTTAGTTGGCCTATTTTTACTTAAATTTCTCTAAATAATACAAATTTTAGCCATAAAGTTAGGGAAAAAAATCCGGAATAATCCGAAAATCTGAATAAATATGTTTGTATATATAAAAATATAATTAGTTTTTCGACTGATTTCAATTTTTAAATACTAACATTATTCTAGCATTCTATGAATAAATCTTAGAAACAAAACAATTCGTTTCATAATTTTTGCTAGCGTTGCGCATAAAATTTAATTATACATAATTTCATTGATGCAAGCTGAATGTAATTAGTGTTTTTTTATTATTATTATACGAGAGTCATACAGTAATTTTAAGGATCCTTAATGTATGCAATGTGAAAAGTTTTCAATGGCCAATAACAGAACTCGGTTTATTGAAAACCATAAAACCCCAATTCATGTGGAAACGCCAAAAGTTTTTTTTTTCACTGTCCAACAATCTGAATGCAAGCAAAGAAAAAAAAAACAAATTACCTCATTTCACAAGTAGCAGCTTGATTTGAATATCCACCGCGCGCGCTATAATAAAAGAAAGTAAAAATGAATATCGCCGACATTGAGCGACGAGGATGATTTCATTGTTGCCCCTTCCTTCCCATAAATGGTGATCTTTAATCGATGACGTATTTTCGCCGGGGATGTGTTTACCAGAGTGAAGTGAATAAATTATTGTTGGATATTTTTCGTTTTCTTAGACGGGCCTTTTTGTGTTCCGGATCCTGGCCGAGTGCCATTTCTTCTTCTTTCATGGCCGCTGGAAGCGCTCGCCGGACGGCGCGACGCAAGAAGTGGCACAGATTATCCGCTTTGTAATGCCGAATGAAATGTCGTCGGCACTTTGTCATGGCACTCTGTGCGAAAAATAGAAGGAAATAATAATGTTAATTTAAATTTTATGAATATCTGTATCATTTAATATTTTGAAAACTTTTGAAATATACAAATAGAAAAGTTTAACGTACTTACGTAACGTAAGTCAGAAGTCACAGAGATAAATGTGGAAATAATTTATTAATTATTTTCTAATCATTTTTATTTAATATATTGGGAATGATTGATTGATGAGGCTGATAATTGTTGAAAGTTCATAATTACTTATATTAAATAACACTATTTAGTCTTTTAATATTTTATGCCTGAAGAAGCCACAGTGTGATAGCGGAGTTAACAAATCTAAACAAATTTACAGTCTATTATCCACGTAGATAACGAAGGTCGATTTTCGTTGCTAATTATAATCCACCGATTTCTTCGAATTTCTGTGTATCGTAAGTTATGTAAGTTCATTAAAACTTGGTGTGTTTACACAGACGCTCCTGTTTACCTTTATTCGCATGTAAGTATTCAAATAGTTGATTATTATACATACCTGGTACCAGCAGGCACGGCCATATAATTATGGAAAAAAATACACAGTCAGATATTTTGATTGGTTTATTTTTATGTATAAAGTACGATAGCAATGGAAAAACCTGCCGTATAGTAATGGAATTAAATGGACGCTTTAACGATGGAATAAAATTTATGTTTATTAATAAATAGCGCTGAAAGTAGGGTAGTAATGGGTTTATTTGGATGTTGAGTTTAATTCTATGAGATTATTTAAAAAAAAAACAACAACAACATGCGATAAATCGTGTTTAAGATTTATCGCGTGACTTTATTTTTTTTTTTTTTAAATAATCCCTCAGAATTAAATCTGACCAGTCTCACGTGACAAATTTACAATAAACGAACTTACTAATATCAAAATTTCACTAAATAACGGCCGTTCATCAAATTATAACTCGCATAAAATATAATTATTTCACGGCAATATTCATTCTCTAATTAATCCAGCGATCAAATTGTGATATTTCACATTACGTAACTGATAATAGTCGGTTATACGAGTATCGCGTTATATAATCCGTTTTGTGCGATTATAATATCCATTAATGATATGATCGAACTGTAATGGATATTAGCGAGTGCACTGTATCCCTTTAACTAGTTTTGCTTTTATTCGCACTGATAATGCTTTACGTAATAAATCCGAGCAAGAGTTGTGCTCGGATAATAAAGATTTTATTTTAGATAATCATTTCTTATTTATTAATCTGAAAAGTTGCGTCGTTTTAAACAACTCAGTTATTAATACACTTGGTTTGTTTAACCACGGATTAAATGAGGAATTAATTCAACTCAATTATTAATGCTTTGTATAATAAATATTGAATAATATTTTGATAATAGAAACAATTAGTTGTGTTTTATATTTATTTACTTGTTTTGCAGATAAATTTACATTGCATATTTTTTTTGTAGTCTGCTTTAAACATTATCGGATCAAAAATTGTTGCGTTCCGTATTCATTCGTCCTGAAACTGAAAATGTCCATTGTGTTATCTAATGTACGGCGGGGTATTTGCCCGCAAAGTAATTGCTTTTTTAAAGGCGTTATCAAAATTAAACTTGCAATAGTTAAAGAGAAAGCATTTATTAATTAGTTATTGTTATTATTAAACAATATTAAACTGTTTCGATAAATACAATTTTTATTTAATTTATTAATATCGGCTTTTTTGAAAATTCTTAAAAAATATTTCTACACTGAATAAAAACTTTCTGGTGGCATATTCGAGTTCATCAGACTTTAAATTATCCCTGTAGAAAGTTTCAGCCCTTTGCAGCGTAAAATAAATGTTTGATGAAAAAAATTGTAAAGGGTACCCATCTCAACTTTTTCGCCTTTCTATAAAAATTCGAAAAAAATATTTCTACACGGATTAAAAACTTTCTGATGGCATATTCGAGTTCAGCAGACTTTATATTATCCCTGTAGAAAGTTTGAGCCCTTTTCAGCGTAAAATATTTTTTTGATGAAAAAAGTTGTAAGGGGAACCCCTTTCAACTTTTTCGCCTTTCTTTAAAAATTCGAAAAAATATTTTTACACGGAATATAAACTTTCTGATGGCATATTCGAGTTTATCAGACTTTAAACTATCCCTGTAGAAAGTTTCAGCCCTTTTTAGCATAAAATAATTTTTTGATGAAGAAAAGTTGTAGAGGGTACCCATTTAAACTTTTTCACCTTTCTTTAAAAATTCTAAAAAAATATTTCTATAAGGAATAAAAACTTTCTGATGGCATATTCGAGTTCAGCTGACATTAAATTATCTCTGTAGAAAGTTTCAGCCCTTTGCAGCGTAAAATATTTTTTTGATGAAAAAAGTTCTAAGGGGTACACCTTTCAACTTTTTCGCCTTTCTTTAAAAATTAAAAAAAAAAATATATTATTACAAGGAATAAAAACTTTCTGATAGTATATTCGAGTCCAGCAGACTTTAATTTATCCATGTAGAAAGTTTCAGCCCTTTGCAGCGTAATATAATTTTTTGATGAAAAAAGTTGTAAGGGGTACCCCTTTCAACTTTTTCGCCTTTCTTATAAAAATTCGAAAAAAATATTTCTACAAGGAATAAAAACTTGCTGATGGCATATTGGGGTCTAGCAGACTTTAAATTATCCCTGTAGAAAGTTTCAGCCCTTTGCAGCATAAAATAATTTTTTGATTAAAAAAACTTGTAAAGGGTACCCATTTAAACTTTTTCGCCTTTCTTTAAAAATTCTAAAAAAATATTTCTACAAGGAATAAAAACTTTGTAATGGCATATTCGAGTTTATCAGACTTTAAACTATCCCTGTAGAAAGTTTCAGCCCTTTGCAGCGTAAAATAATTTTTTGATGAAAAAAGTTGTAAAGGGTACCCCTTTCAACTTTTTCGCCTTTCTTTGAAAATTCGAAAAAAATATTTCTACACGGAATAAAAACTTTCTGATAGCATATTTGAGTTCAGCATACTTTAAACAATCCCTTTGCAGGGCTTAAACAAGTGTAATTTAATTTAAACCTCCAACAGTAACAACCAAATATTATTACGAATTTAATAGTGTTTCATGCAAGAAAAAAAACAAAATCACATTATGATCATCAAGTTCTAATATCGGAAGTTAAAATATGTTCTTTCGCATCTTTCGTGTTGTTTCTTTTCAGACGTGAATAATTCGGAATGCGAAGGCGCAAATTTTCACATTCGCATCCCTCATTTCCGCGCAATTTGGCGAGCAGCGCCGACAATTGCGTTCCTGTACTTTGAATAATGAAGGAAATAGAATATGAAGCTCTAGGAGGACAAAGCGGGGGGAGTTGGAAAAGTTGGAGAGGCGAATTCGATAAGTTCGCCCGAGCTTGGAGTGTGTTCAATTCTTCGAGGAGTAGCGGACAGTAATTGATGCAGTTCGTCCTCCCGGAGGGGGTTGCTGCTGCTGCCGCTGCGCCGGTGGTGGTGTTGGGTGTAAATTTTTCACACTAATTCCAAACGAAATACGCAACTTCCGTTTGTTCACTCCCGCGAGATCGGGCGGAATAAAGTTAGCCAGCTGTTTTCCGCACAAGTTTTTGAAATGCAATATTTAATCTACGGACTGTAATGTATGAGTTTCGGTAATTTTATTTTACGCGTTGGAAATAAAAGCATACTTAAAAAAAATACGAAATTAGAATTAGTTGAAATTTTTATTTTCAACTAATTCTAATTTCGAATTGTCGTTTCCGAGCTGAAGAAATATATATTTGAATTGATTAAATATGAAGTGGAAAAGAAACATCTCGACTAGAAATCGAGAACCATGGGTTATTTAATTAATTTAAATTATAACTCAAAGTTGTTAGAAACTGATGCCTCGAATTAAATACGAGCAATTCAATGTCCGGCGTGGGTATTTTCCCGGGAAGTAGTTGTTTTAATGTGCATTTGTTTAACGTACTTACGTAACGTAAGTCAAAAGTCACAGAGGTAATTGTGAAAATAATTTATTAATTATTATCAAATCATTTCTATTTAATATATTTAAATAACTGTGCACCTCACACTGAGAAGTAGAGAGGAACATATAACGATGTTATATAAGACTAAATAAATAAATAAATAACTGTGACCAAGTGAATAAATACTCTTGTCTATTTATTATTTACATAAACTTGGTCACAGTTATTTAAATATATTAAATAAAAATGATTTCAAAGCATTTTTAAAAACCCACTAATTTCAATCATAATTAATTAAAGACGACGCAAGCGCCACCTTTTGCCTAATTTCAAGTGGCATCGTCAACGATTTGGGTCTACGAGGTAGACGACCGAGAATCATTGTTTCGTCCACTAAAGGAAGGCGAACTTGTCCTGTTTATAAAAACAAGAAAAACGAAATTCACATTTTAATGAAACGTTCAGTCACCACTAATTTCAATTCAACCAAACAAATTTTGATATGAGTGTGAAGATTTGAATGATTAACATAGAAAAACACTTGTAAAAACTTTTCTTCACAAATATTCATTTTTACTAAATACGTATTTCGACTACGATGTAGCCATCTTCGATAGTTTACAATTAATTAATTAATTTTACAAGTGTTTTTCTATATTAATCAAACAAAATTTAATTTTTTGCATCGAACGGATTTGGAACGGAACGCGATATCCGTTCTCGGAAATCGGGAAACCGGAAGAAAAATGAAAATCGTCTTCCTGCGCTCGTAACAGTACAGATTATACGATTTGTTTTCCGCATTCAATTGCCGGCCCCCTTCCCCCGCGTCCCGAATGGCTTTACGATGAATTTTATGCGCACTCAATCATTTTCCCTATATTCGGGCGATTGTGCATTTTTTTTATGTTTGTTTGCGGCCGCCCCGGAAAATGCAAATCAAATCGGGGATTATACATTTCGGGCGAATTAATTTTGTTTGTTTCGGCGGGGCCCGTTTGAATTTGGCCGCGATTTGCATCCCCGGCGCGGATGATTGATCCTGAGGATGGCCAATATAAATAAGTTTACGAATAATGATTTATTGGTTTCGCTCTGAAATTTGGATTTTTTTTCGGAATGGATTGGAATCAAAAAAATCTTTGTGGAGAATACAAGGGAAAAAAATAGGGATTATATTGGATTGAAAACTAAGCTGGACTAGTCACGAGAAGCATATTACTAAAAAATCACCAATAATAAAATTTTCATATTTCGTCAATTTTTGTTGTTGAAAAACTCAGAACTGCGTATTTCTGTTTTTGTTGAAGCATTATGATGTATGGAATTTTTGTACGTTGATATAGGTTAAATTATAAAAGCTGCAACAGCCCAAAAATTACTAAACCCACTTTGTAGCAAACGAAACCCAAATATTCCTCCTAAATTTCAACATCCTAAATCCACAAACTGACATAACATAAAGACAAGGACTTCCGGCTGAATGGTCGATAGCCATTTAGTTCGTATTAAATCAAATATTGTATTATAGCTAATTGTATCAAAGCCTCAATAAAAATGTTATATATATATATATATATATATATATATATATATATATATACAGAGAGGTTTTTTTATCAGTATACATTAGGGGAAGTGTATACCTTCAAAAAAACGCGACCCAAACGCATTGAATCTATTAATGTGTGTATGTTTAGTTGACTATTTGGCATATGTGTGTTCAGTTGCGTGTTATAGGCAACTAAACGCACATACATTAATGCATTTGACTCGCGTATTTTGCAGGTATACATAGGGGAAATGTATACTGATAAAAAAAGCTCTCTGTATATATATATATATATAAGCTGCTTAGAATGCGATGATAAAACAAAATCGTATGCGTTATTTTTTTAAACTTAACATTTCCCGATTAACATATTCTGGAAAGTTGTTGTTCATATCGTCTGAAATTCTGTATCTCAGTTCAAAATGCTTTGAAAAAAAAAGTTGTTTCTGAACGATCGGCAGTCGTATTATTTTTAATTGGGTTATTAAAATCTGTTTTTCCGCATCCTAATTATTTCATTTAATAAATCCTGGTTATTAATTTTTCATATTCGTATATTTATGTGTATTGAATTAAAATTTAAAAACTAATTTATTAATAACCACTACATATTTTTTTGGTAATATGCCGGCAATTACGAAGGGAATAATAATTACGTTTCATGCGTTGTAGTTTTAATTAGCCGAGAGTGTTCGTTCGATAATTAGATTTTGGAAAATTCACGAGTATCGGGTATAGTTTGATATAATTAATTTACCCGATCGTTCCTAATATATCGATTTAATTAATTTACTAGAATTTAATGCAGTTTATTAAATAATTCGCGTGTTTCATAGATATTCTGCAATTTTTGATTTATTAACATAATATTAATTAATAAAATCATTCTTAAATTCAAAAATCCTTCACAAACTCTATTCCAATTCATCACTTCCCTTAACAGGCAATATGACACACCCATAAAATGCACGAACTTTGGCAGAAAGGCTGTTGGTCGATAGCCGATTGTCGGTAAATAAAATAATAATATTTATTGTTAATTTCTTTCACTTTTATATGTATATTGTACTGACAATAAAGATTCTTTATATATAAAATCATTTAAATAATAAATTATTTCCACATTTAGCTGATGTAACACAGATAAATGTGGAAATCGATTGCGACGTAGATGTAGCAGATTAAGGGCCGAAATGTCCCGGAGTCTGTGTTTCGATATTTTGGTTTCGGGGAATGCACAAAGGGTGTAGAAGATTGTAATTGATAGGGTTTGAGGCAAATTTTTGGGCTGCATTATCTTATTTATAATAGTAAAGATAAAATTCCAATACGAAAAAATCCGACTTTACCGCAAACTTTTCTTTAACCTATTACACAACTAATCCAACACACACACACACAATAAAATAACAGATAATTGTGAAAGGTTCGTTATAACTAAACATTACACCGACACCGCCTTTTAATTGAAATACCAAATTACACAACTCCACTTATTTATTTTTTTATTTATTTTCACAATCCATTCTTCGCGTATTCCCGCGCGAAACCGAAATTTTCGCGTTCGGTGAATAAATTATGAAGCGTTCAAGTTTTCGAGTGGATTTTTTTTATTTTTTCGGGACGCCCAATTAAATCCATCGGTCGAAGCTAGAATACAAATAAAGGGCTTTATTAATTGCCCCCCTTTTCGGGAAAATCAATAAAAACGCCGTTTCTGTATTCGAATATTAATGTGGGAGGATGGAGAAAAAAAAGGAAAAGAGGAGTAAGCGTGGGTGGGTGAAAGTTCGTTGTGCTGGAATAGAAAGTTTGAAATGTTTTAAAAGGGTGAAATATAGATGGGATTAAATATTTACTAATCCCCTCTTCCCCCCCCCGCAGAGGGAGGGTATATTAAAGATTTAAGAACGTGTTTTATTATTATTTTGTTTCTAGAAAATAATGCTTTTTACAGGTGTATATAAAATGCATTTTTTACAACTTGTATTGGAATTCGTTGCGATTTATATATGTTGAACTGCTCAACATTTTAACTGGTAACAACAAACATGATTTATATATTATTATTTGAATTATTTATATTTATTCTGTTAACCCAACAACTCGTAAAACCACTTGGAATAATAATTGATTAATTTATTTGTTAATTTGTAATTTTTGTTATTGTTTATTTATATGTAATAGCCTATTTACTACTTATAATAAAAAATTGTTACAATTTTTGTAAAATGGTGAATTTTCCGTAAATAAATAAATTATTATTATAATGATTTTTTTTATAATCAACACGTTTCTGTTTAATTAATAGTATACTTAATAGCCATTTGATGCTTTCCGAAACACATTCCGATTATTGTAGGAAGTCGTACGAAATTTGGGTTGTTTACTTTTACTTTATTGTAAAGAATTTTCAATATACCATTTTTTTAACAACGCCTCTTAGGACTTTGCATGGAAAAATCTTTACATTATGTTAATGGCTTTTCTATCGTAATAAAACTAAATACGTTTAATTAATTTCTCATTTAACCCGTGGTGAAACATTTTTGAATTAATTCAGGATGATTTAATTTGGAAAGCGCTAAAGCGGGGTAAACCAATTGTAAATAATATGGATGAGATTTGGAACTCTCCTATAACGTCTGTACTTATTACCTGATTTTATGATAGCATGAATTTGTATATATATTTAGCTTTTTAAAAAAATGTGTACAAAAAATAAAAAAAAAGTGAAACAAACCAAGTGTTTTTAATTCAATTAAATCATCCTGAATTAAAACTAAATACATTTAAAATTGAGTATTTTATGCGAACTTAAGGAGGTTTTAAATTATTTTAAAGAGATGTTGTGTTTTATTAATTAATTTAATATATATATATTCAATGATCCTTTCTACCCATATGGGTATAGGATAATTAATTTAAAATTATGATAATTTTCAAAATTTAAGTTAAATTGATAAAAATAACTCTCGAATAGCTTCATAAACTCAAAATACGTTATAAAAATAGGCTAGATTACTGCTTAGTTACAAATGGGCAACAATTTGAACAATTGTTTAATAGAAAACAGTATTCATTCAGAACTGTAAACGGTAAAAACACTTTATATTTGATTATATTAAAAAAAATATCACAACATTTTTGTTAGTTTACTGCAGTTTAATAATTAAAGTAAAAACACAACGTAAAAGAGTGTGTTTCATTTATTAAAATTGAATTATTCAATTTTAGTAAATGAAACACTTTTTTTACTTTGTATAACTCGGATTGATTTTATTGTTGACTATAGTTTCGACAACCTTAACGTGTCAAGTAAAAAAAGTAAAAAAAGTGTTTCATTTATTAAAATTAAATTACAATGTATAACAAAGTAGAAGCCTCAACAATTAACAAGTTAATTAAAAATAAATCTAACATACCCTCGGAAAAAAAATAAATTTTCTTTAGAAACTTATTTGAAACGATTTTTTTTTACTACTCGAGTTTTATTTATGTATTTCGATAATTTTGACTGACCCTATATAAATCTCCTTCGATGAAATCAATGGATTTAACGTCGCATCGTCGCGTGTACTCCACGGAATTCCAATTATGATCACCGGAAGGGAACGCAAAAAATGCAATAAGCCCCTGTTTACGGAAGATGGTGCAATAACAAATTGTTTAATTCGAAAGGGCGTTCGTGAAATTAATACGTTATTTTTCTTGTAAATTTATTCAGCGCTCTTCTTTTACGAGTTCGCCGTTTATCGATGCACACGGCCTCCGGGGGGAGGAAGTTCTTTAAAGAACGTAAAAGTTCACATTTACTGATAAGACCGATGTTTATGGCTATCTCTCTTTATATTCTACTTTGTGTATTTCTTTTATGTTGTGTGTTTTTTTTTTCTGCGAATGATGATGTTAATGGTACATGCAGTTTAAATAGTCATTATTATTGTGTACGTCTGAATAATTTTATATTCTTAATCTTATATCTTAATTTAATATTGTAACTTTTAACAAATATTGTATTTATTATTTTAATTTAAATCGATGCAAGTTTTAATGTGTTTGATTTAAACAATTTTAATATGTTTGTAATGTCCTCATCAAAAGATCGTGCCACTTGAGGACCTTACAATTTCGTCCAAACGGCTTTTTCAAAGAAATCATCCCTTAAATGTTTAACACCAATATTGCGTAAAAAAAGAGATTTTTTATTAATTTTTTCATCAATATCAAGGATAATTTCGACGAAAGTTGAAACTTGTCGCAGAAAATAATCATATTTTGGCGAAACAAAACAATTATATAAAGAATATCCTGCTAATTTTTGGAAATGGCTTAACCTTAGGTTGCTGAGACCAATATATGAATACAAAAATTAATAAAAAATATTTTATTTATAACAATCGAATTTTCCATTCGATTTGAATAAAATTTACTGTGTTACTCGCCGGGGAGTATCCCTTAGGTATCGGCGCTTGGACGAAATTGTATCGTCCCGCCACTGCACACCCCAGATCACCACTTATACACCCTTTTCCAGGATGGTAGTCTGGGTCTCTCAATTTATACTAGTTAGTATTGAATTTACAAATAATGTATTCTATATCTGTGCGCCCACCCACTTTTTCGTTGGATATTCTCTCGAAACCCTCGGTTGGTAATTAATACTCTTAATGTCACCACCATAGGAGATGATAAAATCTTCCATACGGTATTTTTCTCTATTTTTTTTGTACTGTATTTGATCCAAACACGAATGTTTGTTTATTTTTAATGGAAATAAATGAATTATTTATTTATTTGTTTATTAAATTTGCGTTTTTGTATCTTTATAGCTCAAACGAAGAAGTGAACAATAGACTTCCTCGTTTGAGCTAGAAATATTCAATGCATATTTTGAAAATATTAATTATGTTTCAATTATCCTAGGAGAAAGGACAAGTATTTTTATTTAAATAATTAAAGTCTCCACAACCAACAAAAAGATGTTTCAATTAATTTAATAAAATGTTCAGCCAGCATTCATCTAACAAATGGATAACTAGTGATGGCCATTTCGTTTTTTCGAACCTCTTCAGACAATTTCCATTCAGTCGCCTTCATCAAGGCATGGCAGATGGAACACACTATAAAAAAAATATATATTTTTTTTTCTAAACATTTTTTTTAAAAAGTATATAAACAGTGTGTAAAGTTATTAATAAAAGAATATGACCGCGAGCATATTCATTTTATTTTCTGGTTTTGTTTATGACTGTAAACACGAAACGTGCAAAGCGCGGACGGAATTTACGGTGGCCATTAATTGTTATGGCTGGAACAGATTCGTCGACAAGGCATTGTTTTCGACGCCAGAAATCATTGTTTAGTGTATTCGCGTATACGCCCGTGTCGCTGCTGCTGTTATTATTATTATTATTATTTTTATCCTTCCGAAAAATTAAATCCGCACGTTTCATTTTCGCACGACGAGACGAGTTTCGCTCGAAAAACAGTCACGCACTCGGCGTGTAATTTGATTTGCAAATCCGCCGATCGCCGAATTTTTTAACACAACGCACACAATACGGACACACGCATTGGATAAAAAAAAAATATAATGCGTTGCGCGTTCGCGCCTTTCCCCTCGAGATGTTGAATTTTAACGATTTTTTAATTGTGGAGTTTGTATGCAAATTTTTACCGCAGTTGAATTTAAAAAAAATGCGCCAGTTTTGTGAATGGTTTGAATTAATTTTTGTAATATAACTATTGATAATTAATAATAATAAATGGCGGAAAGATTTTCGATTATATATTATATGTGAACATAACTATATAAATACATTTTAAATAATTATTAAAACTATGCATAAATATTACATGAACCCCTGCATATATATATATATATATATATAGACAGAGAGAGATGATGTATATGATGATGATGTATATATATATATATATATATATATAGAGAGAGAGAGAGAGAGCTTTATTTATCAGTATACATTTCTTCTATGTATAACTGCAAAATACGCGCGTCAAATGCATTAATATATGTGTGTTTAGTTGCCTATAACACGCAACTGAACACACATATGCCAAATAGTCAACTAAACATACACACATTAATCGCTTCAATGCGTTTAACTCGCGTTTTTTGCAGGTATACACTTCCCATAATGTATACTGATAAAGAAACCTCTCCGTATATAAATGTTACATGAATAAATAATAAATAATAATATATAAATAGTTCTTCACCTGAAGAAGCCACAAGGTGGCGAAAAAATTGCAGTGAAATACAAAATAAACAATTTTTTGAAAGTTATAACAAACGTGTTTACTTTAAAGTGATAAATATGAACTTTCAACAACTATCAGCCGCCTCGATTAATAATAAATAGTTAGTTAATAATAAATATGAATATCCTCTATGTATTGGTCCCTATTAGATAAGTCATCGATATACATCAAAATTGAGCAGATAAGTTGTTGGTACAGATCAATAAAAAAAAGAGAACGAATATAAATAATTGTAATCGTGTAACGTGAAGATGATGTAATTTAAATAAAAGAAAAGTTTACAGTGAAAAAATAAATAAATAAACATAACAATAATATATACAAAAAATTATCATTTACACTATTTTTTTCTTTATTTCATTTTAATTTAAATAACTGTAAAAATGTGGATTTTCTGTGATATATAATAATAATAAAAAATAAATAAACAACAAAAGTATTTATAAAAAAATATTGATCATTTTCAGTATTTTTTTTCTTTAATTCATTTTAATTTAAATAACTTTAAAAGTGTGAATTTTCTGTGGTATATCATAATAATAAAAAAATAAATAAGCAGAACAAAAGTATTTATAAAAAAAAATATTGATCATTTTCAGTATTTTTTTTTATTTCATTTTAATTTAATTAACTGTAAAAGTGTGATTTTTCTGTGGTATATCATAATAATAAAAAAATAAATAAACAGAACAAAAGTATTTATAAAAAAAATATTGATCATTTTCAGTATTTTTTCTTTATTTCATTTAAATTTAAATAACTTCAAAAGTGTGAATTTTCTGTGGTATATCATAATAATAAAAAAATAAATAAACAGAACAAAAGTATTTATAAAAAAAAATATTGATCATTTTCAGTATTTTTTCTTTATTTCATTTAAATTTAAATAACTTTAAAAGTGTGAATTTTCTATGGTATATCATAATAATAAAAAAATAGATAAACAGAGCAAAATTATTTATAAAAAAAAATATTGATCATTTTCAGTATTTTTTCTTTATTTCATTTAAATTTAAATAACTTTAAAAGTGTGAATTTTCTATGGTATATCATAATAATAAAAAAAATAGATAAACATAACAAAAGTATTTATAAAAAAAATATTGATCATTTTCAGTATTTTTTCTTTATTTCATTTAAATTTAAATAACTTTAAAAGTGTGAATTTTCTATGGTATATCATAATAATAAAAAAATAAATAAGCAGAACAAAAGTATTTATAAAAAAAATATTGATCATTTTCAGTATTTTTTCTTTCTTTCATTTTAATTTAAATAATTGTAAAAATGTGAATCATCTTCGTTTTATATAGAAAAATATAATTTCCGAAAGAATTATTTTCCTGCATAAAACATTTTTAAACAAAGAAAAAATATATTTTTCGAAAGAATTTGTTATGTAAGATGAGAATTCTTTCAAAAAATATTTTTTTCTTTTCAATTCGTTTCGTTTCGAAAGAATTCTATCCTCGCACAACAAATTTATTTATTTATTTTTGTATCTCACATTTCCTTAAATTAAAAAAAAACAAATATAGATCTAAAATAACAAAAATGAGTAGATGAATCATTGATGTAATTCAAAAAAAGGTTGAAGAACTGAGCCTTAATGAACTCTAAAAGATTTCTTAGCTGATCCTTAAATATTGCAACTTTATGACTTACATTATGTAAGTACTTTAAAAAAGAACAAGCGTCCATTGAAACAACTACTTTCCGGGGAAATACTTCGCAAGAATTGTGGTTATTGAATTTCATACATTTTATGCCTCGAAGAAAGGCAACTTATCTACTTAATTTTGGTATTTTTGATCTATACCTATGACTTATCTAATTGGGACCAATATTTTTGTTACGAGGAACAAAAATGTACCGTGTTTACTATTTCAGTTATTTAAATTAATAAAATTCGTCTTTTTCAAATTACTATTTCACAAAAGATAAAATAAAATCGTCTTTTGCAAATTAATATTTCGCAAAAAAATAAAATAAATTCGTCTTTTGCAAATTAATATTTCACAAAAAATAAAATAAATTCGTCTTTTGCAAATTAATATTTTGCAAAAGATAAAATAAATTCGTCTTTTGCAAATTAATATTTTGCAAAAAATAAAATAAATTCCTCTTTTGTAAATTAATATTTTGCAAAAGATAAAATAAATTCGTCTTTTACAAATTAATATTCCGCTCCATATATTAATTACCCCCAATAATAATTCATTCAAACAATACAGCCCTCCCTTTTCAACCATTCAAAAATTAATTAATCCTCACAAAGCGCATAATTAAACAAAAATTAATTACGACAACCGTATTTTTTTTATTTCCGCGCGGCTTAATATTTACAACCGGCGCCGGAGAATTAATAACAACACCCGAAAGAAGTGCGCCGGCCCTTCCCACACATTTTCTTCTCTCTTCTCCGCGAGTTAGATTTTAATTAATTTACACTCGCCCCGTGATCCGCGGGAAAAGCCGCCCCTCCTGCGCGGGCCGAGTTCACATCGCTGGATTTCCCTCCAATTAAACTCGAATTCGAATTAATGAATTTTTAAAAAACGCGGGCGCAAACTCGATTTCGATTAACTCCTCTTCCTCCCGGAAATCTTCGCGCAAATGATTTTCGGGAGTGTATTGTAAATTTGCGCGTATTAAATAAACGCGCGGAGATCGGTTGTGTAAATGTTGGCTTAGGTTTGATTTCAGTTGGGGGGGTGCGTTGAATTGGAGTTTGATGCAACTCTATAGAAACGCGAGACATTTAATATACAAGGTGGTTTAAAAAAAATGGTAGAATATTATCACATATTGTGACAACCTTATATGCGGGCAAACATAAATAAAAAAAATGGAAAACATAAATTAAATGGACTTCCGTAAATAAATAAATAAAAAGGGGCAGAAAGACGATAGACAAACTAACATTTATTATAATAAATGAAAGACAACGCAAGCGTCATCTTTGACCTAATTTCATGTGGCATCTTCAACGATTCTCGGTCGTCTATCTTGTAGACCCAACAAAATAGACGACTGAGAATCATTGTTTTTGTATCTACAAAATAAATATATATATTTCGTTGATAGCTAATTAATATTATTAACACACTTTCTTGTAAGTTATTATTATTTATTGAATGATTCATATAATGCTGACCTATTGTATGGAATATGCATTTACCACTAACTGTATGGCACTATCTAAAAGCCCGTTGATATTGAACCACGGGGGAAATTCGCCGATAAGAAAATGCCTCCAGGATCGATATAAATTTACTTTGTGCATGAATATTTAAAGATAACCCTATACAAATTGTATGCCTTCTCTACACACCCATACATCAATAGTTTGCTTGTATATTCAAAATATATATATAATAAAAAATATATATAATAAAAGCAAACGTAAATTGAAGGAGAAAATAAAAGAATAATTCAATATAACTAAAACAAACAAAATTAAATACTATTTCCAAAAAATATATATCATTCTGTATATAATATTAATTGAATTGAATTGTTAGCATAAGTGGAAAAGAAACATATCTGTTGGGTTTTGAACCCATGTCCCCCAAGTTTCAGAGATATTTCTTTTCCACTTATATTTAATTAATTTAAATTATTTTTTCAGTGCTGTAAATTTCTTCAATAAAATAGGAATTTTATTTTGCACAATACAAAAGTTATTTATGGATAAATTCCTGTGAACGCATAAACAAATTGCATGGCATGAAATAAAAAAAAAGTTCAGTAAGGCACAATTTTACAAACATCAAGTAACGTTACTCTTGATTATTAAAATTATACCTGAGTGTTGTTCACTGAACTTTCTTTAATTTCATAGATGTAAATATAATTTAAAAAGGAATATCAGTTTAATTAATTTCCTATTCTATTTTAAGATCATTCTAAATTAAAGGTTTTAAACAATTAATCCACCCGTTTTTAAAAATTTAAGTATACTCGAAGCATAATTGCGACGTATTCCATTAATTCGCTGAAAGAAGTGCTCTTGAATTTATTACGCCCTATAAACCGTGTGTAATACATAAAATTTCAATTATCTTACTTATTAATTATTAATAGTTTAGGAATACTTACCTGATTATATACAAATATGTAAATTATTGTATAATGTAATCAATTATAATGGAGAATTCCGTAAAATAAAGTTAAAGTTAATAATCAAATCGTGTTTTATTAATGATTTATTACTTCACACAACTCAAAACAAATAGTGAATAAATTGACTAATAATTAATTATTTTCATTTTTTAATTAAATTTATATTTGATTTTATTTTAATCAATGATTCATTAGTTTTAATAAACAAATTCAGATTGTGATTGATTCTTTCCCTCAACAATTTCCATTCCGTATAATAATTCAGGCGAGCGTAATAACTCCCCGCGAATTTCCCTAATAATTCAATCAGCCCCTCCTCGCAAAAAAATATATTTTTAAAGACAAGCGTTTTTCCTTTGCGGAACACGCTTTATCGGCGAGTTTAAGGCCTTGACTTAATGAGGATTATTTGTCAGCGTGAAAAATATTCCCATTTTAAAAGCCGTAATTCCGACTCCGAGGGTTCGTTGCGTATTTCCAAAATTAATTGTTGGATAGATTGAATAAATATATACCGATAAAAAATCTAAAATTTAGTTCGTTTTTTTTTAATAAATTCGAATAGATTAATAAAATCTATTCGAATTCCAAGACACACTAAACTTTTAATTAACACCAAATTTGAAAGTGATGTATAAGGAATTTATGTGTATTTTCTTTTTAATTTAATTTTTACTTACATTGAAATTGACAATCTTTTTCTTCTGGCCTGTATACATTATATTTTGTATAGTAATAATTTTAATAACAATAATGTATACAAATACAATTACATTATTACAAACATTGAATATTTATATTAAATATTTCAATGTATATAACATTAAAATATTTATATTAAATAAAAATGATTTGAATTAATAAATTATTTCCACATTTAGCTCTGTGACTTTTGACTCACGCTACGTAAGTACGTTAAACAAATGAACATTAAAACAACTACTTCCCGGGCAAATACCCACGCCGGACATTGAATTACATAATGTACACCTGCTGTTGCACATCAATAAAATATGCATAATGCAACAAATTTTTGATCCGAGAAAAATTTAATGTAAAAACAAAAAAAGGAACGTTACTTAATATAAGGCCATCATTTTTATTTAATATATTTAAATAACTGAGACCAAGTGAATGAATACTCTTTTCTATTTATATTAAAATAAAGGTTTGTCTGTCCTGGGCTATCTTTCTGCCCATAACAATAATAATTAACATTTTCAATCTTAAATGATTAACTACAACAAGAAAAATAAAGAAAAGTTAGACTTTTATTTTCATTATTTTAATCCTTCCTAACTTCCACTGAAGGCACGAAGCCAAGAGAGTTTTACACCCTATCATTATTAGCCACTGAAATGTCATAATTCGATTTACGTTGACCTATACTTATGTATCTTTTATAACCGTGCACCGCCGGCAGCACAGAAAATCCATATAAAAAAAGAGTTAATTAGCGTTCCATTATCGAAATTGAAACGTTCGGAGTCTGGATGGGAGCCATCAATTCGTGATGGACGAAATTGTACGGTTGTGTTAACTGGACACGTTATGAGCTGCGCTCGTCGGGAAATCATTGCTAAGTGCTAAAAGCCATTGAAACATTCACATGTGAATATTAATAATTTATTCGTCTGATTTATTATTCGAATATCGATCCGTGCTTTACAATAATTTGAATGTGGAATTATTAGTATTAGTAGTATATTAGTATAATTATTAGTTATTTTTTATTAATGAACAAAAAAGATAGAAGTAAGAGTATTCTGAATATCGAAGGAAAATACTGGAAATATCATCGGCGGGGGGTTAATTTTAACGACTCGGTGCGGATCTATTGATCACCATTCCGCTGTTAATGAAAATATGGCAGTTTATCTTGTTAGAGTCGCGTAATACTCGGCGATGCGCAACCAAGTTTGTGTCAATTAATTTCTGCTCATAACTCGCTGACTGTAACTGAACGCTTGAAATCTCCATTCACACCATCCTTACTTCAACTATTTCGAACTACTAATTATCAAAGTTTCCCTTATCTAATTATAACATTTATTACTTTACTTTGACTGTATTATAGGTGCTATTAATCCGGAATGCACGGTAATGCTTTTTTTTATTGCGGGATTTATGTTTATATGTGTGGTTTGTAGAAATTTTATTTAAAAAAAATCACTATTTTTAATTATTAGTATACGCACTTGTTTAATTTATATGATCAATGTTGTATAATGTAAATATAATAATGAAATTAAACAAGGAAAATTTCTGGCAATGATCAATAAAATTCGATCAATCCCTTTTTCCAACTGCAAAAAAAAAATACTTACACTGTAAGTTTTACAAATATCTATTGAAACAACTACTTCCCGAGCATTTAGCAGTACTACTGCGTTGTTTCATTTTATTTAAGTAAATATAATAAAATTCAATAAAATTTTAGGTATGATACAAGACAACAGCATAAACTGGCATTATCGCGATAACAGAATGCTCTATAAAATAAATTACGTGTGCTATCTTCTAAGAATTTTGAAAAACATTCTCGACCTGTCCACCTTAATTACAGCGTATCGTGCTAATTTCGAAATTGTTCAGATTCAAACAACACAAATATTATCCAAAAATAAGCAATGGAGAAAAATCTGCAACTATAAAAACTTACATTCTTTAAACAATATGTTTAAGAAAAACCTCTATGTTAAATAAAAATGATATGAAAATAATTAATAAATTATTTCCATATTTAGCTCTGTAACATTTTGACTTACGTTACGTAAGTACTTTAAACAAATGCACATTGAAACAACTACTTTCCGGGCAAATACCCCGCCGGATATTGAATTACATAATGTACATCTGCTGATGCATATCAATAAAATATTACATAATGCAACATTTTTTTTGTTATCAAGTGAATGAATATTGTTTTCAATTTTCTATTTCTGTCATTAATCTTTATTTCATTTTATTTGTGGCAAGTATTTTTTGTATTATCGTATGGCTTTCTATTGTCTAATTTCTATATTTGTATTATTATCTTACACTTAGCTTAAGTAATCTTTATATATATTTTCCCATGTAAATAGATGTATTTCTGTTGGAGAATAAATTATTAATATTATTTCCTTCCTATTATTATTAAAAAAAAAATAATAGCAGATAAAAAAATATATTATTTTCTCTCTTATGCTTTGTATAAATATGCAATTGCGAATTGGTCATCCGAAACAGAGTCCTGATTCAAGTCAAAAGTCTCTGGAGAAATAAGAAGAACCCTTCGTAGAAATAGCTTTTACGTTTATTTTTTTTTATATACAAAATATAAACGGATTCAATTTTGTTTTAAATTCACTGGCCCTTCCAATCCCCGCAGATGTTAATTACAATTTCGCTGGAGCGTATCCTGAAAATAATAGATGCACGTATGACTGGCAATACATTAGCGATGCTTATGCAGATTGAGCCAAACACAGATTCGAATTAATTTATTAATGCATTATTCATGTACGCGAGAGCAATAATCAAACAACAAATTCTAATCTCTTCTCCGAACAATTTACAAGACGAGAAAGGTGTTACTTGTCAGGACGCACTTCAATTATCTTAATAATGCGTAATGAATCGTAGTGATTAAGAAAATGTGTGTTTAATTTAAGCCAGAAAATAATTTTAAATATATATAAAATATTTTTAAGAAGAAAAATAAAATTGACCTTCGGTTGACCTCCAAATAGGCGCTTGTTAAATTAACGGTTCGCGTTATTAAATTTTCCATTACTTATAGAAAATAACATTTATTAGAAATTGACCTTCGGTTGACCTTCAAATAGGCGCTTGTTAAATTAACGGTTCGCGTTATTAAATTTTCCCTTACTTATAGAAAATAACATTTATTAGAAATTGACCTTCGGGTGACCTTCAAATAGGCGCTTGTTAAATTAACGGATCGCGTTATTAAATTTTCCCTTACTTATAGAAAATAACATTTATTGGCAGAAAGACCTCTGGTCGATAGCCATTTAACAATTAATTAATTTTTGTGTGATATACATAATCAATGTTTGTTACCTTATTGTAAACTAACATTTATTAGAATATCTTTTTTTTTTAATATATTTTAAACATTTTCATTAAAAAAAAACCGAGACAATCTCAAAATAAACGCCCTGGCACAGTGCTAAATGAGTAAGAATAGAATATATTCTTTCACGTTCCATCACTTACCCCCGAAACGCTAAAAGGAACCTCATCCCGGGACTCAGGAAGGAAGCGCCTGGCGAAATTACGGCAGTTTCCGAAGGCTCCGCTGCAGAGCATACTGTAATTATAGAAAACCCTCTTACGTGCAATTTTACAATTTTCAAGTCGACGGATTCCGCTTTGTCAGCGCTTTGCTTTGCATTAATCCACCTTTCGGAATTAATTATTAACGAGCGCCCCAGATGCCTTGCCGGATGTTGCTTCTCCTCTGTTTCTTTTTATTTTCGCGCTCGTCGTCCAATCGCTTTTTTTTTTTTCTTCTTTACAATTGTTTTTTGGATCCACGCTTGATGAATATTCTGTTTTAATTTCCTGCGATCGGAACGATAATTAGATGGCGAGTATTGATAATCAATTAATTAAGCGGTTGTGCAAAGCGGAATTAAATTAGAGTTTTTTGTAAAAATTTAGGACTTCCGGGATTTTTATCAACTGGATAAAAAGCATTTACATTTTCTTTTAAATTTATTTAAGATTCAATTTTTTTACAATGTTGTATTATTATATTACTTTGCTCTAAAAATCCTGTGACAAAATATCAATATCGCACTGATGAAAGGGCAAATATTGGAAATATTTAGAAAATCTCTAATTTAGAGTAGAAGAGTAGAAAAGGAATTTTGAATTTCTAATATTTTCAACAACTTAAATGTAAAGACTAGTAATCATAAATGGAAGACGACGTAAGAGCGTCTTTTGCCTAATTAAAAAAAAATAATTTTATTAGAGGCTATTTGCATTTTTCATTGCGAAATTATCTAAAAAAGCAAATAAACATCTCTTTTGACGTTATTTTCACTTTCATTGTAAATGGCATTTTGTAATAAAATCATATTCTATTTTATTCTAAATTTTTCGAAAATTGTAGAAAAACTTTAATTTAATTCCAATACTTGCCATTTAATCAGTGTGATATTGATATTTTGTGGCAGGATTTTTAAAACAAGTGGAATTTTAATATACGAATACAAAATTGTAAAGAAAAATTAATATTAAATAAGTTTAAAATAAAAAAGTATAAACAATTTGATTGAAACACATGATTTGTTTCACTAATTTTATATTTAAGTTTGTTACATTAACGATTATTAAATTTGCCCTTTCTTATAAGCTGAATTTCATCAAACTTGGTATATCTGTTAACAAAGATATGTATATATTAATCATAATAAATGAAAGACGACGTAAGCGCCATCTTTTGCCTAATTTTATGTTTTATTGTTCGTTTTCTAAAATATTACTCAAGTAACTCCATTTCTCAATATTGAAATATGACAATATTGTAACGAATGCAGCCTTGTTTTGTTATTTCCAATTAACTTGTTTAACACTTGACTTCAACCTCAATATCTCGAAAGCTACTGAACGGAATGTCATGAAATGTTTGACAGGTTTCTTTTAAAGTTTAGTACTACCTAAAACAATATTCGATATTTCTAGCGCACGTCTTTTTCGACTCATCCTTTACGACTCCAATTAACAGCCAGTAATTACTTATACTAAAGCAAAAACCGATATGTAAACATCTAATACCATTTTCTGCATACTCCACGAATCCTATATTGTTTCCTTGCAGTCGTCACTCATGAGAAAAAAAATCTCTCTGCATTCGCTGCTGTGCTCGGAAGTAATAAGAATTTTTTTCATACGGTGGCCTTTCGTGCGCTGAATGTTAAAGAGGACTCAAAGGAGAAGCGCCGAAAACAGCCCGACCGGCGGACCTTTTGTCTGGTGCCCGTCCCTTTTGCAGGGACGAAATATAAATCATGATAACAACATACAGCGCAATTATTAAGATCTCATATTCCGCCCCGTATGACAGGTTTTCCCTTCGAGACGCCGGACTCTCCTTACGTTTGTAATATCGTTTCACAAAGCAGCGGTATTAATATTATCAGAAAAAAGAGAAAAACGAAACGGGGTTGCGTATTAATAATGATGTTTTCTTCCCTTTTTTTGCAAGAAGCATCTGTGGTATTTCGAAATTGGATTGTGTCCATTTGCAATTGTCGGATGACGTTTTCAATTGCGGGATTCTTTAAATGTTTGTTTTGTTGTTGTGGGGAATATTAACATGATTTTATTAATATAGAGAATATTTTTGTTTATTCTTAAATAAAATTGGAATGAAATAGTAAATTAACATAACTTAATAAAACACTTTTAAATTTGTTTGCACAACTATTTTTTATTATTTAGCTTGTTTTGTTGTGGGGAATATTAACATGTTTTTATTAATATAGAGAATATTTTTGTTTATTCTTAAATAAAATTAGAATGAAATAGTAAATTAACATAACTTAATAAAACACTTTTAACTTTGTTTGCACAACTATTTTTTTATTATTTAGTGACTATAGTTTCGACAACATTAGCGTGTCATTATCAAACTTAGTTTGTCACTAAATAATAAAAAAATAGTTGTGCAAACAACAAAGTTATAATAAACCATGTACAACCAAATGGAAGCCTTAACAATTAACAAAATAAATTAACAATATTTTAGATTTCAAAATCACAATAATTTATTGATCATCGCCAGAAATTTTCCTTGCTTAATTTCATTGTAAAATATTATTTAATAATTATATTTTCTGAAAAAGTTTCCAATTTAAATAAAAATTCAATTTTCTTGAGTTTTTCTGTAATTTGGGAATAGTAATTTTTGAGATATCTTGCGAGACTACTTGGAAATAACATTAAAAGCTTTTCACTCATTCAATGTGTGTAAAAAAAAACTTCATGTTTTGATACATTACTAATTTAATACCAGAAAATATTTTTAAACATTTTCTAAATTCTCATTATGTTCTCTCTTAATCCTTCTTTAATTTAATATATATATTTTTTGAGGGATCCTCGTTAGTTATTCAGTTTAAAATTGCCGGGCGAAACGTGTTTCTAAATTGTTCGGCATTAAGTTTTAATTTTATTTCGAAACTTCCTCACTTTCGGGCGATTTAAATAACTCGCATCAAGTACACACCTTGCTAAAAAGCGATGCAGATTAAATTTGATGATTAATCGTCCGCAATTATTGCGGGCGTAATTATAAAATTCATCAAGGGACAGCGCACCTGTGGCTAAACGTTACAATTCACTTAAATTAAAACCCCATCCAATCAACGGCGCTGAATTAACTGCGACGGATGTTGGATTGTTATATTTTTGATGGAATATAATGTAACATGAAAAAAATATTAGTTTCCTTTATTACTATGTATGTATGGGAATTATTGAAAAAATAGAATTTGAATTTTATACAAAATAAAATAATGTCAGGAATAATATTTTTCTTTTCTACGGTGCGTATGTAAATTATTTAGACTAAATAGACATTTAGACGTACTCTTTTTCTAAATAAGTTATATACGCACCGTAGAAAAGACAATTCCTCGACACCCAATACGGATAAAAGAGGATAAGATTAAGAAAGAAAGAAAGAAAGAAAGAAAGAAAGAAAGAAAGAAAGAAAGAAAGAAAGAAAGAAAGAATGAAAGAAAGAAAGAAAGAAAGAAAGAAAGAAAGAAAGAAAGAAAGAAAGAAAGAAAGAAAGAAAGAAAGAAAGAAAGAAAGAAAGAAAGAAAGAAAGAAAGAAAGAAAGAAAGAAAGAAAGAAAGAAAGAAAGAAAGAAAGAAAAGACAATTATTATTCCTAGCACTATTTTATTTCTGTAAAACACGATAATATGATTTGCAAACAACTCTCTCTCACCCCTATCCACACTATTCAACTATTCAGAAACATTCCTCCTACTTTTGATCTCACCCATGTCTCCTTATATACTTTACTCCACCATATGTGTGATCCCTCTGTATAAAAAATTGTATCATTCCGGTACTCATAAGATAGATTTAGTTGGAGTGAAACAAATATATATAATATATCGCTCTCTCTCTCTCTTTCTGTCTCATCTGGTACTCATACATGGTAAGTACACGGTCACCTACTTGATTCCATGTAATTCATTTTTTTTATTTTTTCTGGAAATTTCGAGAGCCGGCTATTCCGTTCATAAGAGCAAAGGAGAGCGATACATAGGGGATTTAATGTGTTAGAGTGAGCGTAATCACAATTGAATAGACCTCTTTGGATTCTCATAAAATTGTAGATTTTTTTTCTGCAAAATGTTCCTAAAAATGTTCACTCGATAGGAAGTTTATTAAAAATAAAATTCTGCAAAAAAAATCCCATAAAATTGTAGATTTTTTCTGATTCAGAAGTAATTAGCCTAATAATTTTCACTTGATGGGAAGTGCGTTAAAAACATTCTGCAAAAGAAATTGTAGACTTTTTCTGACGCAGAAGTACTTAGCTTAAACCTTTTGGAAGTTTGTTAAAAAAAATGATTGCGCAAAGAAAGGGGGAAATAGCCCCCTTCATCACCTTGGCTCAAAAACCCTCCGAATTATGATTTTTTTTTTTCGATTTAATTTTGTGTTATTTTTTTGCATCGGCTGATTTTGTAATGGAGCGATCTCAACTTCGCCCCTTTCATGGAAGAAATAGCCCTTTCTTTGCGAAATCACCCGATGAAAGAATCATCCCTCATTCACACCCTGAGCTGAGATATATATATATATTTTTCAATTTCAACGTGTCTATTTTTCAACCCTTATCGTTTTTTTTTTTCAAAATTATAATTATATAAACAAACAACATATATTTTGTTTTCATTTTGTAAAATGGTGTACCGTTTGATAAATAAATAAAAAAAAACAAAATAAATACGGAGTCGACTCGATGTGAGGCGCGAGGTAGGTGTTTTCAATTTTGAAAAATTCGTAACTGCGACAAAAACTTCAAAATTTTACCTCGTGACTTTTTGATCAAAGGTCTGAAGTTTTTTTTTTGCTATTCGCGATTTTTTTCCTTAGCTCAAAAAGTAAGTTTTTCGTCTTTCTCGTTTTTTATATGCATCCAAAAGATGCGCCTTTTCGAGACCGATATAATAGTGAAATCCGAAACAATTAATCAATATCATGCGTAGAGATTTTTTTTAATATTGCATAATTTTTTCCATGAGATTTTCATTGAATAGGTTTATAGCTTAAATGACACTTAAAGCTGAATATTGGGGTTATTTTTGACTATTTTTTTGTGTAATGAAAAAAATAATCAATTAATGAAGAGTGATAATTATTGAATCCTTAGTAATAATAAACAAGCCTAAATAATTAAGTATTTCTTTAAATGAATTAGCAGGCCTTTGTTTTATATTCGTTTTAGTGTAAATCATTAATTTTCCTTAAAATTCCCCATTTAGTTAGCAGTGGTAGTTTGCGCTAAAACTATTTAACAAACACGTCTGGTGTGCTCTGTACAAATAAAGCGGGCATAAATATTCCGTATTTGCATTCAGGTTTGGATTTTGTGTTGTCGAGCACCAACCAGGCAAGCAGGCAGGCAGACAGACAGTCGCACACAAACATACATTTTAGATGACTGAATAAAACAAATTTTGCGGGGGTCTGATTTATTGTCTCCGGCAATACACTCCAACGAATTTCAAAGCGGCTGCAAACGAAGTAAATCCCATTAAGGGGCAATTCAAAAGTAACTCGCGAAATAATTCAGTTATGCCGAGATGGGAATTATTTTCAGACGCAAGACATTCTCCATTTTCTTTTAAAATTTAGTTGTTTTTTTTTTTTCATTCAGAATCATGATGTTTGTATTTTAATACTTACCTTTCAAACAACTTCTCAATTTTATATTAAAAAAAAACATTGAATTTTAAAACATTTCATTTTAAAACATACCTTTTAAACAAATTTTCAATTTTATAAAAAAAACTTTTGAAACAAATAAGGGTAGCATACATTTTATATTTGAAAATCCCACAAGGGTGTAATTATGTATAATTACTAATTCGGCATATCCGCTGTGAGAATATTTTTCATTCCACTTGCTCTTTAGTCCAGACTTGCTCTTTAATCCGGGCTTGCTCTTTAGTCCGGGTTTGCTCTTTAGTCTGGACTTGCTCTTTAATCCGGGGTTGCTCTTTAATCCGGGCTTGCTCTTTAGACCGGACTTGCTCTTTAGTCCGGGTTTGCTTAAAAGCAAACTAAAAAGTCCGGGTTTGCTCTTTAGTTCGGAGTTGCTCTTTATTCCGGGTTTGCTCTTTAGTTTGGGTTTGCTTTTTAGTCCGGACTTGCTCTTTAATCCGGGGTTGCTCTTTAATCCGGGCTTGCTCTTTAGACCGGACTTGCTCTTTAGTCCGGGTTTGCTTAAAAGCAAACTAAAAAGTCCGGGTTTGCTCTTTAGTTCGGAGTTGCTCTTTATTCCGGGTTTGCTCTTTAGTTTGGGTTTGCTTTTTAGTCCGGACTTGCTCTTTAATCCGGGGTTGCTCTTTAATCCGGGCTTGCTCTTTAGACCGGACTTGCTCTTTAGTCCGGGTTTGCTTAAAAGCAAACTAAAAAGTCCGGGTTTGCTCTTTAGTCCGGAGTTGCTCTTTATTCCGGGTTTGCTCTTTAGTTTGGGTTTGCTTTTTAGTCCGGACTTGCTCTTTAATCCGGGCTGGCTCTTTAGTCCGGGTTTGCTCTTTAGTCCGAACTTCTCTTTAGTCCGGGCTAGCTCTTTAATCCGGGCTTGCTCTTTAATCCGTACTTGCTCTTTAATTCGGGCTTGCTCTTTAATCCGGGCTTGCTCTTTAGACCAGACTTGCTCTTTAGTCCGGGTTTGCTTAAAAGCAAACTAAAAAGTCTGGGTTTGCTCTTTAGTCCGGACTTTCTCTTTAATCCGGGTTTGCTTAAAAGCAAACTAAAAAGTTCGGGTTTGTTCTTTAGTCCGGACTTGCTCTGTAGTCCGGGTTTGCTCTTTAATCCGGGCTTGCTCTTTAGTTTGGGTTTGCTTTTTAGTCCGGACTTGCTCTTTAATCCGGACTTGCTCTTTACTCCGGACTTGCTCTTTAATCCGAACTTGCTCTTTAGTCCGGACTTGCTCTTTAGTCAGGGTTTGCTGTTTAATTCGGATTTGCTCTTTAATACGGTGGAATAAAAAATAATTATTAAATTATTCATTATTCATCCTTGCGGTATTTCTAAACATAAAATGTATTTTTTTCTTTTGTTAAAAAAAAATACAGCCAGATGTATTGTTTAAAAAGTTATACAGAAAATAAAGAAGAGAGTGAGGGAATATAATATAAATATCACTAATTTAATATTTATATAAAATTTAAAAATTCTGACAAAACTTCGTTTTATACAAAATTTAAAAGACAACGCACACGCTTATTATCTCCCAAACAAACTCAACATGCGGGACGGAAGCAAACATGGAAAACTTTAATAAGCCCAATTCCCCTCTTCTTCTTTTTATTCTTCTTCTGTTGTTTAAATTACATCCCTCGCAAAAATAGACGACGCCGTAAAGAGATGGGAAAACGAAGAGGAGAGCATTCGCGTGCAAAGTTTATCTTTTGAAAACTTATATTCGCCCGTTCATTTCGCAGGGAAATCTCGTTCAATTATAAGTTGCATGATTGGAATCCGCCGGTTTTCGAGCAGGTACTAATTGACTGTACTCGTGTTGACGTTTACGAAACTTTGGAACGTTCAGCGGGAAAAGGCGCGTAAGCATAGTTGCGCTCCCTCCCCGTGTCTAATTAGAAAATCTGAGCCAGCGTTGTTTGTTTTAATGTAAAAGTGGCAATAAATGTTGATTCTGTTTACGCTCGCAAAATTTCTACAATTCGTGCTCTTTCTCACCGGTTGTGTAATTTCATTCCTTTTATAAGTAGGTGTTTGATTAATTATTTATACGTGTATACAATTCCATGCAATTTTGAATTAATAAATTTCTTTGTTTATAAAAATAATAGAATCCGGCCCCCATTTACAATCGAAGTGTAATTTCATTATTTAAATAAAAAATTGTTCTCCTTTCTCCTACTTATTATATTATATTTTTATTTTATTTTTTTTTTATTTTTATTTATACAAAAAAATACATTTTGTATATTCATTTATATATTGTGTAATTTGTACTTCTTTAAATTAAATTGTCCTGTAATTGGTTATTCTGTTGGGCAATAAAGTATATTATTATTATTATTATTATTATAGACCCCTACACCACTATTATGGTAGATGGGGATTTTAGATTATATATATATATATATATATAGAGAGAGAGAGAGAGAGCTTTTTTTAACAGTATACATTTCCCCTATGTATACCTGCGAGTCAAACGCATTGATGTGTGTGTGTTTAGTTGCCTATAACACGCAATTGGACACACGTATACCAAATAAGCAACTAAACATACACACATTGCGTTTGATTCGCGTTTTTTGCAGGTATACACTTCCCATAATGTATACTGATAAAAAAACCTCTCTGTATATATAATATTATTGCCTCGACACCCAATACAGAATAAAATATTAAACACTGTGTCTTTGTACTACATTAAAATTCGTGTAATTTATATTGTTTATTACTATAATTCCCTACACCACCATTATGGTAGATGGGGATTTTAGATTATATATATATATATATATATATATATATATATTATAGAAGGAGAAAGGACAACCATTTTTATTTAAATAATTAAAGTCTCTACAACCAACATAAAGAATCATAATAAATGAAAGGCGACGCAAGCGCCATCTTCCGCGAAAGATCTTTATACGAAAGATGGCGCTTGCATCACCTTTCATTTATTACGATCAATATCAGGTATATAACCACAAGACAAGATCCGTTCAGCCGCCTTCATCAAAGCATTGCACATGGAACACACTAGTCTTATAAGGTTCGTAAAACCGAAATGGCATCACTATTTATCCATACGCTAGATGAATGCTAGTTGAACATTTTATTAAAGAATTTCAATTTACAGATAATTTTAATTTTCAATAAAAATATTTCAAACACACACAATTGTTCTTTATAATAAATTAATGATGTTTTTTCGAATGTGACTCAATCGACTTGCAGCTAATCCTGATTTATTATTATCAAACTAAATCTGGCTGCATTAACGTTCCGCGCAGAATTTGCTGTGGGCTTAATCCAAGCATGTAAATCTGCTCTGTGCGAATACCGAACGATAAATTGCAAGAGTTGCTTCTCAAACTGTTTTCCTATACGTAGAAATTCACATGTTTTATTAAAAATCGAAACCATTAATGTGTACCCGAGACCGATTGGTGTAATACTAACTTATTTGTACATAATGTGTAAATAAATGTGATTTTCAAAAAATGGCCATCACTAGTTATCCATACGCTAAATGAATGGTGGTTGAACGTTTCATTAAACGTGAATTTAGTTTTCCTTGTTTGCTTAAACAGGACAAGTTCGCCTTTCTTTACTGGACGAAACAATGATTCTCGGTCGTCTACCTTGTAGACTCGAATCGTTGACGATGCCACTTGAAATTAGACAAAAGATGGCGCTTGCGTCGTCTTTAATGTAAATGTGATTTTGTTGAACATCGCTGGATGTAAAGAAAAACAAAAAAAATCAAACCAAGTGTGATGTAAAGAAAATCACTTAATTTTTTTCTTTGACTGACAGATATTGTTATTAAACATGAAAATACGTGTTTGTTTTTAAAAGCACGCATATAATTCAACAATTTGCTGTAGCTTAAGAGAAAATAATCAATTCTGTAAATAAATTATTTTCAATTTTTTTGCAATTTATTGATTTATTTATATTGCAATTATATAAACGTAATATAATTTAATTTCGCGCACGTTTCGCGATGGCAAAAATCGCGATCGCGTTTGGGTTTCTTTGTTGTCCGCGAGAATGTCTGCCGCGATATTTAACTAACGGGTACCGTTAGGCCGTCGAGTTTTTGCCCTTTAGAGCAGAGCAGAGCCGATTAGAAACGACCCACTTTTGCTCTACCGGCGGAGCGCGTTTGTTTCGTTGAAAATGAAAACCGCTGTTTTGCTAGCCCGAAAACTAAAAAAAAATACATTTCATTTCGGAACGAAATAATAAAATCAATATATTTAAAGTTTGTTCTTAAAGATAATATTGTCCTAAACTAAATCGTACAATCTAAATAAATTATTTCCTCTTCTGCATCTGCGACATTTTGACATACATCACGTACTTTAAAAAACTCAAACCGTTACAATTCGAAGTAGTACTGCTATGAAACAACAAATATCTATTGTGTAATCCAATGTCCGGCGGGGTAAATGCTCGGGAAGTAGTTGTTTCAATAGATGTTTGTAAAACTTACAGTGTAAGCAATTTTTTGCAGTTGGAAAAAATGGGGTTGATCGAATTTTATTGATCATTGCTTGTTTAATTTCATTGTATTTTAAAACAGATGTATCCCATTCACTCCACCATATGTGTGATCCCCCTGTATAAAAAAATTGTATTATTCCCGAATTTTTAACACGCCCTCATAAGATCCATTTAGTTGGAGTGAGACAAATATATGTATGATATATCGCTCTCTCTCTTTCTCATCTGGTACTCGTACATGACAACCCACTTGATTCCATGTAATTCAATTTTTTGGACGTTTCGAAAGCCGGCTATCCCGTCCATAAGAGCAAGGGAGCACGATGTATAGGGAATTTAATGTGTTAGAGCGAGCGTAACCACAATTGAAGAGACCCTTTCGATTAAAAAAATCCGATAAAATTGTAGATTTTTTTCTGATTCAGAAGTAATTGCCCTATTTTTTTTTCTTGAAAATGGACTGATAACCCGAAACTAGTCGAAAATTTAAAAGAGAATTTAAAATTTAGTAGTTTATGCTAATAACTAGAGTTGGGCAAAGTTGATCTTTTCGATCTTTTTTGTCACTGCAAAATGAAGTTTATGACAATTTTCTTAATATTATTTATAATATTATTATTAGAAAATTTTACCTATTGATTAATAAAATCAATTTTATTGTTATTTAATAACCTTAGCTACTTAAAATTGGTTATTCAGAAATACTCGATTACTAAATTCACTCGATTTTGCCCAAGTCTACTACTAATAATCCAAAACTAGTCGAGAATTTAAAATTACTTAATTTAATCCTTGTTTTATTTATTATGGTTGATTTTTAATAATCTATTTATATTTACGTTTAATGAAATGTTCAGCCAGCATTCATCTAGCCTATGGATAACTAGTGATGGCCATATAAAAAGGATGTGGAGAAATGTTATCAAGTCATTGTAAGGTAAGAAATAACACAATAAATTATAAAATCCTTCCAAGTTCGCCTTCCTTTAGTGGATGAATTTGCCTAATATATATATATATATAATATTTCTCGATCAACTCTCTGATCAAAAATGCAATATTTGGTTAAAAGCAATCTCTAATGCCTGTGAACTTGGGTACAAATTCTCGAAAATATTCTTTAAGTCTTCGATATTAAAGAAAATTAACAGTCATTGCAATGATTTGATTTATTCTTATAATTCATTTAATTTCTCAAAAATAGAAAAATATCGCTATTACAAAAATTGAATAAAATAGGATAAAACAATTTTCTAGAATTTTGATCCACTATAAATTCAACGAGGCAATGATTCTCGGTCGTCTACCTTGTAGACCCAAATCGTTGACGATGTCACTTGAAATTAGGCAAAAAGTGGCGCTTGCGTCGTCTTTAATTTATTATGATTAATATTTATATTTATTTTCTACATAATGAATTAATATTTTTAATATATGCAAACATCTTTATTCAAACAACACAATTACAATTCTTTGCAAACATTTATATTTACAGTACATATAGATGGGTTAGTAGTCTGTCATGGGCTATCGAAAAGAGGTCTTTCTATCTATTTTTTAATAATTTATTTCATCCATGCGCTGAAAAAAAAAATTAAAATAATCAGTTCAGAAAGGTTTATTATCACGAAATACAAGCAGAATTCTCCCTTTTTCATTGCGTAGTGTTTTCATTAGTTTTTTTTTTTTGTGTGAATTTAAAATGATTAATTTTAATTAAAATTATTTCTGCATTTACTCTGGGAATAAAAGCCGGTGGATTGAATGCAAAAAAATAAAACGCGTCTAGACTTTGGCAAACAACGGTGGAACTCTGAAAGTGTCAACTGTTTATTAATAACGACTGTTGCATATTAAGTGGAAACCACACGGGATTTACCGTTAATTGTATGTTATGGTTTACTTTTCTCTCTTGTCAAACAATCAGAAAGGTTTATGAAAAAAAAAATATATATATATAAGTGGAAATAATTCAAAAATGTTTCAGCACGGGTTAAGTGAGAAATTAATTGAACATATTATTAAATTATGTTCAAATTATTTTTATTTAATATGTTTAGAAGTTGATTAGATTGAATAACTTTAAATTCTTTAAATTAAAATAAAAATTAAAAAATCAATATATCCATTAATGTTAATGTTTAGAAGTGTTTTTAATTATCATACTTAAACTTATGCATACTTTCTACTTCGTTATACATATTTAAGTATAACGAAGTAGAAACCTCCATAATAGAAAATGGATGTACATTTTTATTTAAATTATTAAAGTCTCCACAACCAACATAAAGAAGATTAGACGTTTTAATTCTTAAAGTTTCAAATTTTAATAATTTAAATTTTTACAGAAATTATTTTGAAGCAATAAAAATAATTAAATAGCATTTTATGAAAAAGAAATAGTGATTAGAATTAGCAATCGTGGTCGTTGAGGAAGCGAAAAAATACGACGGTAATACCAGTGAGAGTGATTGACATTATAATTGAATCGCAAAATACCTAGAATTTAATGAAATTGCATTGTGCTCAATAGAAATACCAGCAATAATTCAGCGTGTGTTTACAACGGTGCCCGCGAGTGTCCTTCGCCGGCAAGAGCATACCCAGAGAGCCAAGTCGTTCCGAGTCGGACCCGATGCCGGTGCCATGCCGTACCACTTGGTACCAGCCGCACACTCTCGGTCACTCCCCCCTTCCTCCAACCGTCCTGCCCGCCCGACGCTCACCTCGCCATACCTTTACTCAAATGACCACATTCGCGATCACAACAAATGTTATTATCTAACACCACGTCATCACCATCTTATTAACGATTGCAGCAAAAAAAAGACGGTTTCAAAAAATTTGCACGCGATTGTTAGGAAATGGTACCATCCATTATTTCATTGCAAAAAAAAAACGCTTCGGAAATTGTAATGTGGAAGAGAAAATAACAAGAAATCTTTGAAAGCTATTCTCAATTCTGATTATCAATCAATTCAATTCTGATTAAATAAAATGAAACAAAGATGAAGTTATTTAAATTACAATGAAATTAAACAAGGAAAATTTTCTGGCAATTCTGATTGATGATTGCTCATCGGCAATAGAATTAAGCCGAATGCAAAAATTAATCTTCGAATTTCTTTATAAAAAATAAATAAAAAAATTGCAACGCGATTGTTGGCTACCATTGCAATTGAAAACTTTTGGAATGATAATTTGGATGATTAAACATCATTACATTTTTATGAAAAAAAATCGTTATTTCTTTACCTACCAGAACCAGGTTATTTTTTGCTCCGATCAATCTTTATGCAAAAAAATCTTTTGAAATTGCAATTTGGAAGAGAAAACTATAAAAAAACCATTACATTTTTTGAAAACAAAAATCTGTATTAATAGCAAATTAAAAATTCTTTTACAGCAATACATTCCACTGAACAGAAAGCTCTCAAATAACGTTGCATCAACATTAAAAGTAACATAGTAAATGGAAGACGACGCAAACGCCATCTTTCGCCTAATTTCATGTGACATTATCAACGATTCGAGTCTGCAAGGTGGACAACCAAGAATCGTTGTTTCTTCCACTAAAGGAAGACGAACTTGTCCTGTTTGTGAGAACAGGAAACGAATTACATTTAATATTTCAACCACCATTCATCTAGCTCATCACTAGTTATCCATACGCCAATTTTATTAAATTAAAAGCATAATTCATTCATCTAGCTCATCACTAGTTATCCATACGCTAGAACATTTTATTAAATTTAAAGCATCATTAATTCGTGCAACATTATGCTCAGTGTGTAGTTTCGTTGTGCAACATAAAACTGCACATAACCCAACCAATTACACTTAACCATACATCCAGCTATTACATACAAACATTTAAAACTTGCCGTGTCTATCTAAAAAAAAAATCACTCTTACATTAGTCACGACCGTCCCAGTTCGAACAAATGAATCAATACAAAACACACTCTTTTGTGAATTACGCGCACACAAAAGGCCAATTCGAGCTAATTTGTAAATGATCAAGGCTCTTTCCATACGACACACGTCTTCAATTTAAAACAGACGGTGGAAAGGAAGAAAGGACGTGAAGACAACAGCGCATCCATGGGGACATTGATGGAATCGAAAATTAAAGGCCGCGCGGGCGAATGTCCTTAAATTAGTGTCGCCGTGTGGGAACTCGTCACTAACCACCGAAAATTTAACTGCGATCACTCCATTAGTGGATAATGAAAGGATGCGTGCGATGATGGTAATCGCGGTATGGTTTATTACGCTCCGATGCGGTTTCTTTCAGAGGAACAAGCGCGAGCGTTTCTCATTATTTGCGTTGTGTGTTTAATTTAATTACGTGTGTTCTCATGAAATTATCTTCAGCACATCTTTATGTTTATTATGTATATGTGGAATAATTGTAATAAAAAAATATTCAACGCGAAATGTAGTCATTTTTATCAACAACGATTAATTGGGTTAGAAGACGTTTCAAATAAAAAAAGAGCATTATTGATTATATGATCACACAATTAAATAAATTAATTACCACTCACTTCCCCTCTTCTCTTCTGTCTTATTTTCTTTTCCCGTCACAATCTAACCACAATCTCTACACCTGGGACAGCTTCTCTTATCCATTTATTTATACCATATCGAGAAATTTTCTTCTCTGGAGTGCTTTGATTATTTTTATTTAATGAGAATTTTCTTCTCTGGAGTGCTTTGATTTTTTTATTCAATGGAAATTTTCTTCTCTTGAGTGCTTTGATTATTTTTATTCAGTGGATTTTTTTTCTTTGGAGTGCTTTGAATTTTTTTATTCAATGGTATTATCTGGCCCGTGATCCTCTTGTAGCATCGCCAAATCGGAATTCCGGAAGTGCATTAGATGTTGGACAAAGACACAAGCTAGTAACTAGTGCCCGAAAAGATCATGTCAGAGGCAGGCGAAACTATTCATAAAAAAAATTACTACAGACATTCTAAACCGCTAACTAATAGTCTCCTAACAGGATTTTGTAGACCCGACAATCATATTAATAAAATTGGTCTAGAAGCATTACCAAAATTACCACAGACTTTCTGAAGCAATATTGGAAAACTGTGAGGGTAATACTAATAGTCTCCTAACAGGATTTTGTAGACCCGACAAAAATATTAATAAAATTGGTCTAGAAGCAAAAGCCGAATCATCATTATGGAAGAATGCTCCTCATATTCTACACCACTGTGAGACACTTGCATTTTTTTTATTTTTTAAGCTAAGTTAAACCAAACCGAAAAAAAACTATACCCAAGACATATTGCCAGGCAAGATAGCATTAATCAAGTAGGCGAAGTTAGAGCTCGTCAAGACATATTGCCGGGCAAGGTAGCATTAATCAAGTAGGCGAAGTTAGAGCTAGTCAAGATATATTGCGAGGCAAGATAGCATTAATCAAGTAGGCGAAGTTAAAGCTAGTCAAGACATATTGCCAGGCAAGATAGCATTAATCAAGTAGGCGAAATTAAAGCTAGTCAAGACATATTGCCAGGCAAGATAGCATTAATCAAGTAGGCGAAGTTAAAGCTAGTCAAGACATATTGCCGGGAAAGGTAGCATTAATCAAGTAGGCGAAGTTAGAGCTAGTCAAGACATATTGCCAGGCAAGATAGCATTAATCAAGTAGGCGAAGTTAGAGCTAGTCAAGACATATTGCCAGGCAAGGTAGCATTAATCAAGTAGGCGAAGTTAGAACTAGTCATCTGAGATAGTCCGAATCCGTAACAGATCTATGAACCCTTGAATCCCTAGAAAGTGGCAAATATTTAGTTTTTCATTCTGTATACAGTGTGGCCAGAAAATGTGTGATAATCTTCAGTAAAAGTGGATCGTTTTTAAGTAGAAAAAAAAAACTAAAAAAAAGTTTTTAAAATAAAAAATTAAATTAAACGATAAAATATTAAATTAAATAAAACACAAAAAAATATTGGGTAATTATTCAATAAGGTCATTAATATCCTAAATATGTGACTAAAATTTGTTTTTATTATATGTATAATTTATTGTATAATTATTGCTATTAATAATCGACTTATCATTAAATAAACATTTGCAATATTTAACTGGATGTTAATAGAACTAATTTTAATCATAATATTTCAAAAATATTACTGATTTCTAGTCACATATTTATTATATCAATAGCCTCGTGGACGTTAATGAAGAACCGTACAATATTTTTTTACTTAAATTTTCTACTTGAAATTAATCAATGAACAACTTTACCTGAAGATTATCACACCTTTTCCGGCCACCTTGTATAAGAATTTTAAGGATTGCTAAACACAATTTAAATTTGGTATTGATCCTTTACTGGGCCTATTCTGTATGGTAAATGTTAAGTTTAATCTATACGTTATTTTTTTTTATCGTCATAGTCTACGCAACTTTTGTATTATATACATAAAATGTGAAGTTAATTTATAACGCACACGTTAAAATCCGATTTTGTCTATATTACACGATTTTTTAAAAATTAACATTTATATAAACATTGATATTTCTTTTATTGTTTACATAAACGTAGGCTAAAATGTTGATTTTCCTATGATGTGTTTTTAAACGGTACATACGGTATATAGAATGTTTAAGTAAATTCCAACATGTACACACTGTGGCTCCATCTATACACTTTTAGTTCAATTAATTATGTGTGTGGAAGCAAAAATAAAATTATCAGTTTATTTAAATAATGAATTTATGTAACACATTACAATTAAATAAATACAGCATAATGTAAGAAAAAAGGAGTTCAACGTGTAAAATTATTACTTCGTATTTTTATCTAGTAGCATAGTTACACTATGTGAGTGTAGATGGAGATATGTTGCTTAAAGCTTGAATATTATCCTTTCTTATATATATATAAATCTTTATTGGCAGATTATTTTTAACAAAGTAATAATAATAAATAAATACAATAAATAACTAACATAAAAATAAATTCTTCTGCCAATTGGCTATCGACCGTTGGTCTTTCCGCCTATCCTTTCTTATTTTTATTCATTTTGTAATATAAATAATCTTATTATTCTGAGAGGTAATTATATTATGACAAAATGTCACAAAGCTAAATGTGGAAATAATTTATTAATTAGTTTCAAATCGTTTCTACAGTAAAATAAAGTAAAATTTACTATTAAAAAATGAAATATTTTGTTAATAAGAAATTTTAGTTTATTCTACAGTAAAAATGATTTGAAACTAATTAATAAAGTACTTACGTAGCGTAATTCAAAATGTCACAAAGCTAAATGTGGAAATAATTTATTAATTAATTTCAAATCATTTTTACTGTAGAATAAACTAAAATTTCCTATTAACAAAATATTTCATTTTTTAATAGTAAATTTTAGTTAGAATAAACTAAAATTTTCCATTAACAAAATATTTCATTTTTTAATAGTACATTTTAGTTTATTTTACTGTAGAAACGATTTGAAACTAATTAATAAATTATTTCCACATTTAGCTCTGTGACATTTTGAATTACGCAACGTAAGTACTTTAAACAAATTCACATTAAAACAACCACTCCTCGGGAAAAAGCCCCGCCAGACATTGAATCGCATAATATACCCCTGCTGTTGCATATCAAAAACATATTGCATCATGCAGCAATTTTTAATCTGAGAACAATTCAATGTAAAAAAAAAAAAACAAGAAAGAACGTTATTTAATATAATGCCATTTTCAGACACGTGTTTCTGGATTAATCCCTCGTTAATACAGCCTTACAAAATTTAAAGATATTAAATTAAATTAATTTCATCAAATCACTTTTAAATAACTGCGACCAAGTGAATGAATACTCTTTTCTAACTAACTAACCATCTTTATTCAAATGTGTATATGTATGTACAATAATATACAAAAATTAGAATTATATTCTGTAGATGATGAATCGGCTATCGACCGGAGGTCTTTCAGCCTACTCTTTTCTATTTATGTGTAATAAAATGTGTAGACATCTAGAATTTTAGAATACAGATTTTAAATCAAATAAAATTTAAAATAACTGTGATCGAGTGAATTAATACTATTTTTCTTTTAGTATAGAATTACATTTAGTTTTCCCTCAGATCACATGCGTCGTGCCCGCACGATATATTTTTTCTACAATTAATTGTCTTTACAATGATGTATTGCAATTACCAATTTTATTTTAAAATTAACGCCATGCAATAATTTTAAAATAAAATTGGTAATTGTAATACATCATTGTAAAGGCAATTAATTGAAGAATAGACCTTTCAAATACGGTCTATTAAAACAAACAAGCGGGGCTATTCCGCACGAGAAATGTTTACTTTATTAATTTTCTTCACATTCTATGTGTATACATTTATTAGAAAAAGTTGCTTAGAATGTGATGATACAAAATAACTTACAAGTTAAACTTAACATTTCCCCTACAGAATAGCCCCTATCATGTTATATAATACTTCAAATAATTCATCAACAAAACTCGGTTTAATTTTTTTTATATTTTTTCTAGAAGGTTACGGCCATAGGAAAAAAAAGCTCTGTGTTTAATTTTATAGATCACATTCTGCATACTAAATTTCGTATTAAACGTATTTTTGTATTATATGTTTGTGCCCATATTGTGTAATGGATTTTCTGCCATCCTTTATATGATTCTCTGTAGGCAACCTAATATACGGGCTATTTCGTACGGGAAATGTAAATTTAACGTGCACGTTATTCGGGGCTATTCCATACGGTAAATGTTAAGTTTAACGTTTAGGTTATTTTTTTTTGTTATTACAGTCTAAGCAGCTTTTGTGATGATTGAATATGAAATTAATTAATAACGTGCACGTTAAACTTAACATAGCCTAACTATATAGCTCATAATTTTCATTTTATTTTCCCTGTACAAAAATATCCAAAAAAACAACAAAGATTTATCGTGCAGTTCAGATGTAGTATTTGCCCTCTATTTAGTTGTTAAAGTAGATGTTTTTCAAAAAACTTAGAGGATAAGAAATTTTTGCAGCAACGAAATCGTCGAAATCTATTGATAATTTTCAGTACTTTTTCTTAATTAAATTTAATTGATAAAAAGCCGATTTATCGAAAACTATTCCTTCGATGTGGCTGAACTTTTTACAGCGGGGTCTTCCATTCTTTAACTATATTTTGATAAAATTTGAAATAATTTAGCAAGTTTTCGTTTTCACTTTTTTCATGCATTACGAACGATATTTTGAAACTTCGCTGAACATTTTTATCTCTCCAAAAAAATTTAAATCATGACAATCCTTGATGATAGTAGAAAGAACGTAAGCCATTCAGTTCCTTACAAATTTATCACTTCCTAATCATTATTGTTAGTTGGTAATAAAATAACATTGCATTGTTTTTGTGAAATTTATTTAATTTTCCTATATAAAAATTCAGGTTGTACATTTTAGGTTAGGTTAAGTTTATTCACTTGTTATTTAATTTCAAAGAAAATAAATGAAAACGGTTGGTATGCAACGACAAACATCTTTTGTGTGATACAATCTCCGGTGGAGTATTTTCCCAGGAAGTAGTTGTTTCAATAAATGCTTCTCAAAAATTTAGAGTGCAAGTAATTTTTGCAGTAACGAAATACATTTTTTGCTATATACAAAATCAGGTTTTGCATTTTAAGTTAAACAATAAACTTAAAATGGAAAACCTGATTTTTTATATAGCAAATAAATTTTAACTTAAATAATAAACTTAAAATGCAAAACCTATTTTTTTTTATATAGCAATAAATTTATTTCGTTACTATAAAAATTACTCTAAATTTTGTTATTGTTATTTAGTTTAAAAAAAATAATTGAAAACGGTTGGAATGCAACAACAAACATCTGTTGTATAATACAATTCCGTAGGGATATTTTCCCGGGAAGTAGTTGTTTCAATAAATGCTTCTCAAAAACTTAGAGTGCAGTTATTTTTGCAGTAACGAAATACATTTTTTTGCTATATATAAAATCAGGTTTTGCATTTTAAGTTAAATAATAAACTTAAAATGGAAAACCTGATTTTTTTATATAGCAAAAAATTTTAAGTTAAATAATTAACTTAAAATGGAAAACCTAATTTTTTATATAGCAAAAAATTTTAAGTTAAATAATAAACTTAAAATGCAAAACCTGATTTTTTATATAGCTATAAATTTATTTCGTTACTGCAAAAATTACTTGCACTCTAAATTTTGTTATTGTTATCTTGTTTCCAAGAAAATAATTGAAAACGGTTGGCATGCAACAACAAACATCTTTTGTGTAATACAATTCCGTAGGGATATTTTCCCGGGAAGTAGTTGTTTCAATAAATGTTTTCTCAAAAATTTAGTGTGTACGTATTTTTTGTAGTAACAGAATTAATTTTATTAAACCAACAAATGTCCATAGAAGTCGACGCCGGTAAAGTGGGAGGGTTTTTAGTCAAAACTCAAGAAGAGTGCGTAAATCAATTTTCCCCTCCCACTACACAAAAAAAAAAAATAATTTTCGAATTTGAAAATTCGACCATTTCCAATATTATTCATTTATTTATTTAAATGTAATTAGACACCTACAACGATTACTGACACCAACCCTCGCGTGTCCAGCAATCATCCCCCCTATTTGTTTTGATGCGAGCACGTGCCGCTGCACCAATTTACGAATGTGTGTAAGTGTGTTACAAAAACGAGGAAATTAGGTGGACGGCGCGCGAAGAAAACAAAACACGGGCTTGTAAAAAAATGGTGGGGGGCAAACGAAACCGGAACAAAACACCCCCGACGGGCCGCCAGCATGCGCAGACAAACGCCACCGCCGCCGCTGGAAAATATTGAATAGCTGGCCGGCTCAACTCGAATCTCAACCCCCTCGCGAGTTTCGCGCCCGCGTGTGTGTGGTGCCCGACGACGAATGTCCCCGTGAGCGAAAATATCCCGCAGACCCAGTGTCCCTATAATGGGATAAAACTGTTGAAAACTATGGAGCCCACCAGCTCCACCCCCAGCCCTGAAACTACCATAGCCGACTCGACGTTTACAAGGTAATAAATCCGATGCACAACACACACATACATGTTGGAGTTATTACAAAACGCTTGCATTGATTAAATTTAATGAACAAAAAAATAAAAACAACAAAATATATTTTCTGATTTTTTTCTAAAAATAATTAATTATAGCGGGGAATTCTTTGTTTGTAAAATACACGAATTTATCGATTACGCTCGTCTCTAATAAATATATATATACGTATATATTTGTAACGAGCGCTCTGGGTGGTGACCTAATTTCTCTTTTGCCACCCCCTGGATTGCATATCATTCCACCTCAGCTGCCTGGAAATTTCCATTTCCGGGATGGATCTTATTGTTATTCAAAACAATTACTGCAACTCGCAAATAATTAATCGTTTTGTTATTTAAATATTAAACTTCAGTGTTTACAAATTATAGCAAATTAATTATTTTCATAGATTTGTTTTGAGGTAATAATAAACATACGAGCTAAACAGTCATGGTCATACAGTGAAGTTGAGCATACACTGAAATATGGCTGTATTCTTTGAAAATCCAATGATAAAAACTAGTGTTGGGCGAAATCGAATGATTTTTTTTCTAAATAACCAATTTTAAGCAGCTAAAATTAATAAATAATAATACATTGGAGTTTATTAATAAATAGATGACACTTCCCAATATTAATATTATTGATACACTGAAATATAGCTGTATTCTTTTAAAATCCAATGCTAAAAACTAGTGTTGGGCGAAATCGAATGTTTTTTTTTTTTCTAAATAACCAATTTTAAGCAGCTAAAGTTAATAAATAATAATACATTTGAGTTTATTAATAAATAGGTGACACTTCACAATATTAATATTATGGATTTAAGATACTCTTAATTTGATAATGACACGCTAATTTTTTCGAAACTATAGTCACTAAATTGTGCAAACAAAGTTAAAAGTGTTTTATTAAGTTATAATAAACCATGTACAACCAAGTGGAAGCCTTAACAATTAACAAATTGTATGAAATAAATATGAATAAATCATTAAAAATCAACCAATAAAACATAGATTACATTGAATAAAATAATATGATTTTTAATAATTTATTCATATTTATTTCATACAATATGGACTACCAATGTCTAGATATTAAAACCATTAATTATACATTGAATAACTTTAAATTCTCGACTAGTTTCGGGTTATTAGTCCAATTTCAAGAAAGTTGTTTTTAATAATCCGAAACTAGTCGAGAATTTAAAGTTATTCAAACTAATATGTGTTTTATTCGTTGATTTTTAATGATTTATTCAAATTTCTTTCATACAATATGAATAAATGTCTAAATATTAAAATCATTAATTAAATCAACAAATTAATATTATAAATGAAATTGTCAAATAGTGTAGTGATTAAAAAAATCGAAAAGATCAACTTTGCTCATCTCTACTAAAAATCCAGTTCTTCTATCTTTTCTATAAAACTTACAATCTTGATCTAACCGCAGATGCTTATTTTTGCTTCCTGGACATAACTTTAAAATATTTTCTTTTGACTGAAAGACATCCGGTCGATAGCCGATTCATCATCATCTACAGAATATAATTCTAATTTTTGAATATTATTCTACATACATATACACATTTGAATAAAGATGGTTAGTTAGTTATTTCCATTTCTTACCGAATCACCCTGTATAACTTTTCTTACAATTTTCATTTTTTCGCTTTTTTTTGGCCATTTGTCTTACCTAAGTAAACTTCATTTATTCTATAAAGTAAATTAATTAAACAAAATAACTGTGATCAAGAGAATGAATACTCTTTTTTATTTATAAAGTAAATTAATTTGCGACAATTTTTTTTTTGTTTCATTTCGAATAAAGACAATTTATTATTAATCCCAGCCTGTTTATTCATTATATTTTCTGCTACATACTTACAACAACAACGAAAAAAAAACGCGTGTATTTTGTTAAAAGATAATTACGGTAATTGCGCGTACGCCAAATGCGTGTAATTGCACACTTAATCTGCATAATAAAAATTGAAATGAAACACTTAACGGAACCTCGCTCAGTCGTCGTGGCCCGTCTGAATGAGTGTTATTTGCGAGGCCCGACAGCTCATTGCTTCGGGAAACATTCCCTGTTGCTTTTAAGATTTCAAAATAATGACACCCGTGTCGGGGAAATTATATGCATTTGTGGCATACGTGCATAGTCTCAATCAGAAGAAATTTCGCGAACGTGCGAATATTCCATACAAAACACTTCATAATTTATCATCTTTAATTTAATTGTCAGTAAGTGAGAATTTTATTTAAAGAAAAAAAAAGTCACAGAGGTAAATGTGGAAATAATTTATTAATTATTTTCAAATCATTTTTATTTAATATATTTAAATAACTGTGAGCAAGTGAAAATGAATACTCTTTTCTATTTATGTTATTTAAAGGATTCGTAGAATAAATAGAAAAGAGTATTCATTCACTTGCTCACAGTTATTTAAAGGATTCGTAGAGTTTTCTTAGGAAAGGGAGGTTGATGTTGACTACGGATGGGTTGGCTTTGGATTTTAAAATATTTAATGAAACATCTGTAGTTGTATTTTTCACAACATTTTCTCCTATTAGCCCCCAATCGATTATATTTTTTTTCTGAAACGGTGCACAAATAAAATATAAGGTGAAGTAAAGAAAATAACAAGTGTTTGATTTAATATTTTTTCGTCGTTCTTATTTTTCAGTGCGAAACAAGATTCAGGATCGAACCCATCCAGTCCTCTGGAAGCGTCAAGTCCAAGCTCCATAGGCCTCAGATCGCGCGGTACGTACAAAATTTTCTATTCTTTAATAAAAAAATAAGGAAGTAACAAAAAAAATTGTTAGCTAATAGTGATGCGAAGATTCTTGTTAAAATTTTTATTTAGTACCCGTTTGAACGGTCTATAGTCTCAATTGTTCTTGGTAAATATCTGTTTTAAAGCGTGTGTTGTGATCATGGTGGTTACGAGCCCATGTTTATCCTTATGTACATCAGACATTCCAGTATATAAATGCAGGGCAGTGTTAAGATATTATATTTAATAAATGAACCTTTGCAATCGTCAGTGTATCTCAAACCTGCAACAATTCTAATGGCTTGACGTTGCAGTTGAAATATACGATGGCGGGAAGAGGAATGAATCCATAACGTATATTCGATTCGCATAGAGCTAAATAAGCTGAGCGTAAGGCAGAACCTACTGGGTTGTGCGCTAGCATACGAAGACAATAGATATTTTTCGACAGTTTTTTCGCTAGATGTTCACCATGTGTATCCCACCTTAATTTCGGATCTAATTAGATACCAAGAAACTTGACGTTATCGTCAAGTACAGCATCAGTTTTATTAAGAGTGAATAGGATCTTCTTGTTTTTTTTTTGCTTATTTAATATTAGCTCGTTGGTATGGCACCAAGTAGCGACTTGGTTTAGAATTGAGACTTCACTCTCCATAATGTCATTGACTGAGCTAGCTGTATAAAATACAGTGGTATCGTCGGCAAATAACACTACCCTAGAATTTATATGATCTGGAATATCATTTATGAATATCAGAAACAATATTGGTCCCAATACTGAGCCTTGCGGAACCACGATTTCCACTTTCAGTTTCAGTCGAATTTGACCACCTGTATTCTATCAGATAAATACGAAGATATTAAGCTAATACTGTTCTGACAAAACCCGTACCGACTCAATTTGTAGCATAGAAGTTCATATGAGATGCAGTCGAACGCTTTGCTTAAATCATCGAAGGTTCCGATACTGTATGATCTGTCCTCAAAACCACCTAAGATCATATCAGTGAGATTTATAACCGCATCAGTTGTTGAACGATTCGATCTGAAGCCAAATTGTTGTTGTAAATTCTTCATCACAAGACCTGAAATTTAAAAAAAAACATGTAATGTATTATTTTTTTCACAAACTCATAACGGTACAACCAAAAAATAAGAAGAAAAAAAGGCATACAATTATTTATCGGGGCCCCCCTCCAACAAATAGATAATCAGTCACTCAAACTCGCGGTTCTCTTCCTCGTCGAGTTTCCCATTGTCGAGTGAATTTCGCTTTTTGTGCGCCCGGCCCGCGGCGATGGCGGAGGCATTGAACTGGTCCACGTTTGAGCATCCGAAGAGATTGAGCACAGAACGCGACGCCCCGGGCGAGGAATAATGATCGGCATGATTTCATAAAAATCCATTAACGGCCAGTACGTACAAAGAAACGAAACAGACGAAAAAAAAAAAATATGACGAAAACAACGCTACAATGGGAATATTTGTCGTTAATTTATATGTGGAGAATATGTTAATTAATAATAATTTTTTTTGTTTTAATAGAGAAATATGTTTTGAGAGATGTTACTGATAAGTAAGTAATGTAACGGAATTCCATGCTTAATTACAAAAAAAGTAATATTAAATTAAATAATGATAAAAAAAACTGCATAACAAAAAATTAAACCAAATCAACTCAGTTAAATTATGTAAGGCATAGCTGTACTGACGAGGGATAGATCCCGAAACACGTGTCTGCAGATGGCCTTGTATTAAGTAATGTTTTTGTTGTTTTTACATTGAATTTTTCTCGGATCAAAAAAATTGTTGCATTATGCAATATTTTATTGATATGCAACAGCAGGTGTACATTATGTAATTCAATGTCCGGCGTGGGTATTTGCCCGGGAAGTAGTTGTTTTAATGTGCATTTGTTTAACGTACTTACGTAACGTAAGTCAAAATGTCACAGAGCTAAATGTGGAAATAATTTTATAATTATTTTCAAATCATTTTTATTTAATATATTTAAATAACTGTGACCAAGTGAATGAATACTGTTTTCTATTCAAATCAACTCAGTACAAATTATCGCTTTAAATGGTAAATCATACGATAATAATCTTCCACTGAAGGACTGAAGGAAAAACCGTTAGTCGATAGCCAATTCATGGATTTTTATAATATTTATTTATTTACTTAAACGGTATAAAACCTTTTTACAAATTAATTTATTAATTCATGATGATACAATTATACAAATAATAATTACTTGGATTAATTTCTCATCTGGCACTTGGTGAAACATATTACACTATGTAAAATGTGAAACAATACCAAGTGTCTTTTCTTTAAATTATTTTACATAAATAATAATTAATTGTTTAATAACTGCGCACAAATAACTTTTAATTAAGTAAAATTATAATTAATGGTTTTAATATTTAGACATCGGTAGTTCATATTGTATGAAATAAATATGAATAGATTATTAAAAATCAACCAACAATAATCCGAAACTAGTCGAGAATTTAAAGCTATTCAACACAATCTGTGTTTCATTGATTGATCCTCAATAATCCACTGATATTTACTTCATGAGTAAAATTAAATTATTGATGCATTGTAATATATGAAGGGTACAGGGGAAAAAAGATGGGAGTCCAAAATTTTTCATATTAAATAATTAAAAAAATATAAAAGAACAATAATATAGCTTCAGAATATATGAATAAAAAGTAAAAAATATATTTTTCAGTTTTTTCTAAAGAAGGATGCGCTGTAAATTCTATAAAAGTAGCAAATTTAAACTTTAAAGCCACCCTCAACCTAATATTATTATTATAAATCATTGGTTGACCCTCAATAATACACTGATATTAACTTCATGAGTAAAATTAAATTATTGATATATCTATGAAGGGTACAGGAGAAAAAAAAGATGAAAGTCCAAAATGTTTCATATTAAATAATTAATAAAATATAAAAGAACAATAATGTAGCTTCAGAATATATGAATAAAAGTAAAAAATATATTTTTCAGTTATTCTAAAGAAGGATGCGCTGTAAATTCTATAAAAGTAGCAAATTTAAAATTTAAAGCCACCCTCAACTTAATATTATTATTATAAACTTTCTTCTTGTACCCTTTCGGGTGTCGAAGCCAATCTAATATAATAATTAAATAAAATGGAACAAATATGATTCACACATTTGCAGTTATTTAAGTTGCAATGAAATTAAACTAGTCTAATATAATAATTAAATAAAATGGAACAAATATGATTGACACATTTGCAGTTATTTAAATTACAATGAAATTAAACTAGGAAAATTTCTGACAATTTCGATCAATCCCTTTTTCCAACTGCAAAAAATTACTTACACTGTAAGTTTTGCAAACATCTATTGAAACAACTACTTCCCGAGCATTTACCCCGCCGGACATTGGATTACACAATAGATATTTATCATAATACATTAAAGACGACGCAAACGCCATCTTTTTACCTAATAATTCATTAAATGTGGACAAAAGATATTTGTTTGTTGCATAGCAATACTACTGCGAATTGCAACGGTTTGAGTCGAAATTATTTAATGAAAGGAAACAACAAATGAATATTATTTGTTAGAAATAAAAGATTTTTCGGTGGTCTATAAATCATTAATTAAATACGCTTTTGTTTTTTTTTTAGCTCCATGTCTCACTTTATTTATTAATGCATTAATGGAGTATCAAAATATTTGAAATCAGAGTTGATTTGTCCATTTATTTTATTTATTAATATTTATAAGGAAAACCGCGGGGACATTAATTGCAAAATGTATCATTTTATTCTTCTACAAATAAACACTTATTTTTAATTAATTCATTAATAACGAAAATAAATCAATATCAAAATCGTAGGTGTAGATTTTGATATTATTTTATTTTCGTAAAATAAATCAATATCAAAATCGTAGGTGTAAATTTTGATATTATTTTATTTTCGCAAAATAAATCAATATCAAAATCGTAGGTGTAGATTTTGATATTATTTTATTTTCGTAAAATAAATCAATATCAAAATCGTAGGTGTAGATTTTGATATTATTTTATTTTCGTTATACATAGTAGTTTTTAACATTTAAAATCGTTAGAGTAATTAAATAATATTTTCGTTATAAAAAACATATTATTTATTTACTCCAACGATTTTAAATGTTACATAATACTATGTATACTATTTTTAAAAAAAGATAGGCAAAGTCGATATTTATCGTTACTGCAAAATTAAGTATATTACAATTTTATTAATGCAACACAATATTATCAGTAAATATTCCCTAAAATGTTTACATTTTGCTTTGACGGAATTATTTAAAAAGTATGATTTGTAATTATTATTTTTTTGAGTCTCTGGAAATCGTGATTTTTATTTCTTTAAAGTAAAACAAAGTTTTTTTTGTTGTTGTTGTTATTATTTCTTTATTTTTGTTCTACAATCCACTATACATAAATATTATTAATTATATTGTAGATTTGTAAAAAGGTAAATCCGTTAAATAAATAAATAAATAAAATAATACCCTATTAATAATAAAGCACATTTCTTTTACATCAAGAATCTTTTTCCATAAACACTAAATTGTCACTAGTCGGGAACATTCGTTATCGGTAAAAGATACATGTCCGGAGGGTATTATGATGTATGGAGGTGCGCGATTAATTTATTGCGAAAGCTCCGAGTGAAAACAATTTATTGCACGAAAGCAAATGTCCACTGTTAGCAGCAGCAGTAGCGGCGGTCAGTAATGGCGATTTCCTTATTCAGAACTCACTTCTGACTTCCTACAATTTCTTGTGTCGCCCGGGAGTACTTTTATCCATTACTCCTTTTGCCGCGTTGCATAACTCCACTATTAATATTTATAAGGAAAACCGCGGGGACGTTAATTGCAAAATGTATCATTTTATTCTTCTACAAATAAACACTTATTTTTAATTGATTCATTAATTACACCCACGATTTTGATATTGGATTAATTATTTATTTTCATTATTAAAAAAAATATTATTTAATTACTCTAATGTTTAAAAATGTTACATACTACTATGTATACTCTTTTAAAAAAAAGGCAGACAAAGTCGATATTTACTATTACTGCAAAATAAAATTAAAAAAATAAAATTAATAAATTTGTAATATACTTATTACAATTTTATTTATGCAACACAATATTATCAGTAATAATTCCCTAAAATGTTTACATTTTGCTTTCACGGAATTATTTTCTTTAATATTTACCAGACAGATGAGTTGGTGGGGGCATTTGCAACGTATGGAGCATAATAGAACAGTGGCAGACTAGGATAATGAAAAAGAGGAGACAAGGGAGGCCCAGAAGAACGTGGAATGCAGGAATAGCGAAGATTTTTGAAGGAAAGGGACTTAAATTCCAACAAGCAAAAAAAAAAATGCAAAAAAGGAGTGGAGAAAAATAATTTATGGAATTTCATAATGTAAATAGATAAAAGTACCCGACACCCGAAAGATTTTTATTAAAAGAATTATAATAAATTAAAGACGACGCAAGCGCATTAAAAGATTAAAAAAGATTAAATGATAATATACATATATATATATAAGATTTACTAAGTTTTATATTAATAAAACTAATGAAAAACTAAAATCATCTACATAAATGTCACTGTCCTAATTTCATATCGATAACATTGCAAATAAATGGACAATCAAAAACATATTTAATACACCGCATACGTAAAGGCTCAACAAATAATAACTCAACTTTTCCTTTCTTTTCGTCACTGTTTAGTTCTCTTAGAATGCTTAAAAAATGCACTCATTTTTGACGTGTAAAAGTCAAATATTATTAGTCTGTCTGGGCTATAGACCAGAGATCTTTCTGCCTAAATCAATATATTATAAAAAATTCCGCATAAAGACAGGAAACACCATTTACTAATACCGTCGCGAGTTTTTTTCTTTTTTTGTATCACATTTAAGAAAATTGTGGCAATTTTACAGCGCTCGTAAATCGCGCGTAATGGCAACGCAGTAATAACGCACATTCCTCGCGGATAAATAAATGAATACAGAATGGGGCAAAATGTGGAATAAGAGAGGTTTAATTACACGCCGCATGTAGCTAATTGGACAAATTGCCTTTATACAGTGTGCGCACAGCAAACAGCGACGTTAATATTGTCTGTTAAAGTTGCGTTAAGAAATTCTCGTATGCGCAATTATGATTTTCATAGGTTTTCAATCGTAATTTATGCTTGGATTAATCGCGCTGGGGCTTTTTGTTGTTGTTGTTGTTTAAGTTGCAGAATGTATGGTTTTTCCGCGCAAATTATTAAGACGCGTTTACGTTGGCGATGTTTTAGTACCGGAGCTAACAGTGTGTTATTAAAGCTTACTTCGTAATCATTCTGTGTATAACAAAGGAAGAAGAATGTGATCAATGAACAATATTGTTAATCTTAAAACAAGAAGGAATTTCATGAGATGAATAAAAAATTATTTTAACGTTTAGTTTGTGTGAAAAAACAATTATGAAAAACAATGAAAATTGATCAAATTTATGGCAAATTTCAAATTACATTTTTGCTAATAAAAACTTGTGCAATGAAAATTTAAAGGATTTCACTAAATTCTGCATTCAAATGACTTAGCAGACATGACCTATTAATTTCATTAAATCTTGCAATTTTCTTTTCTAACTTGAACTAGTAAATTTGCGTAAAACACGAAATACGAATATTCGTAGAAATGCATGAAAATTCCTCGATTTCGGCAAATAATTGAAAATATCTCAAAAACTGTGAAGGGGGTATTTTTAATTTTTCACGCATTCTTTAAAATCAAGCTTTCTTTGATATCCTGATGTAGTTTCATGACGATCCACCAAAAAATATAATTATTACATTTTTTTGAAAATTCGAATGTTCGTAAAAAGGCACGAAAATTCTACTATTTTAGTAGAAAATTGAAAATATCCAAAAAACTGTGGGGGAGGGGTTATTTTTTATATTATCTGAAAGAGCAAGCTTTGTTTTATATCATGATGTAGTTTCGTGAAGATAAACTAAAAATTAAATTTATTACAATTTTTTGAAAATCGAATATTTGTAAAAATGCTTGAAAATTCCTCGATTTCGGCAAATAATTGAAAATATCTCAAAAACTGTGGAGGGGGTATTTTTAGTTTTTCACGCATTCTTTAAAATCAAGCTTTCTTTGATATCCTGATGTAGTTTCATGACGATCCACCAAAAAATATAATTATTACATTTTTTTGAAAATTCGAATATTCGTAAAAAGGTACGAAAATTCTACTATTTCAGTAGAAAATTGAAAATATCCAAAAAAAAGTGGGGGAAAGGGGTTATTTTTTACATTTTCTGAAAGAGCAAGCTTTGTTTTATATTATGATGTAGTTTCATGAAGATAAACAAAAAATTAAAATTATTACGATTTTTTGAAAATCGAATATTCTTAAAAATGCATGAAAATTCTTCATTTTCAGCAAAAAAATTGAAAATATCTCAAAAAGTGTGGGGAAAGGGTTATTTTTTATATTTACTGAAAGAGCAAGCTTTGGTTTATATCATGATGTAGTTTTGTGAAGATAAACAAAAAATTAAAATTATTACAATTTTTTGAAAATCGAATATTCGTAAAAATGCATGAAAATTCCTCGATTTCGGCAAATAATTGAAAATATCTCAAAAACTGTGGAGGGGGTATTTTTATTTTTTCACATATTCTTTAAAATCAAGCTTTCTTTGATATCCTGATGAAATTTCATGACGAATCACCAAAAAATATAATTATTACAATTTTTTGAAAATTCGAATATTCGTAAAAAGGCACGAAAATCCTACTATTTCAGCTAAAAATTGAAAATATCCAAAAAACTGTGGGGAGGGGTTATTTTTTTATATTTTCTGAAAGAGCAAGCTTTGTTTTATATCATGATGTAGTTTCGTGAAGATAAAAAATTAAAATTATTACAATTTTTTGAAAATCGAATATTCATAAAAATGCATGAAAATTCCTCGATTTCGGCAAATAATTGAAAATATCTCAAAAACTGTGAAGGGGGTATTTTTAGTTTTTCACATATTCTTTAAAATCAAGCTTTCTTTGATATCCTGATGAAGTTTCATGACGAATCACCAAAAAATATAATTATTACAATTTTTTTAAAATTCGAATATTCGTAAAATGGCACGAAAATCCTACTATTTCAGCTAAAAATTGAAAAAATCCAAAAAACTGTGGGGAGGGGTTATTTTTTTTTAATTTTCTGAAAGACAAAGCTTTGTTTTATATCATAATGTAGTTTCATGAAGATAAACAAAAAATTAAAATTATTACAACATTTTGAAAATCGAATATTCTTAGAAATGCATGAAAATTCTTCATTTTCAGCAAAAAATTGAAAATATCTCAAAAAGTGGGGGGAAGGGGTTATTATTTTACATTTTCTGAAAGAGCAAGCTTTGTTTTATATTATGATGTAGTTTCATGAAGATAAATAAAAAATTAAAATTATTACAACTTTTTGAAAATCGAATATTCGTAAAAATGCATGAAAATTCCTCGATATCGGCAAATAATTGAAAATATCTCAAAAACTATGGAGGGGGTATTTTTATTTTTTCACATATTCTTTAAAATCAAGCTTTCTTTGATATCCTGATGAAGTTTCATGACGATCCACCAAAAAATATAATTATTACAATTTTTTGAAAATTCGAATATTCGTAAAAAGGCACGAAAATCCTACTATTTCAGCTAAAAATTGAAAATATCCAAAAAAAAACTGTAGGGGAGGGGTTATTTTTTTAAATTTTCTGAAAGAGCAAGCATTATTTTATATCATATGGTTTCAAATTGAAAATTGTGAAATCATGGGAGTTTTTATTACTTGAAGTTTCACTAAAAATGTTATCCAGATCTCGTAGCTTCTCATCACGTTATGAATAAGTAAAAAGTAACAACATTGATTGATTTAAAACGACCGACTCTCCTTAATAATCCTTCTTACTGGCTTTTCCAAATTTGTCCTTTGAGATTCCAGATTTCTGAAAACTAAGAAGAAGAAAAAAACAACAGCTCATTTAAATAAATAACCGAACGCACGAAGAAAGTAAGCATAATTAAACGCTGAATAAGGCACATAATACTATAATCCCATGTAGATATGTGAATGTGTGTATACCTGGTGGAGAGACAAGACAGTAATAGCTGGAGGAGCCCCGAAGGAGAGGAATAACCGAGGAGGACGTTCACCTCGGCGTCCACTGCCATGCCAGAACATTCACAAAAAGACCAAAGCACGTATACACGCGCACATCCACACACACACGCGCGCGTCTGCATGCACGAAAACATCAGCAGCATCACTAGGAAGCGCATTATTAACTCGGGATAATTATAAATCGTGTGAAGAAAAATAAGGAAAAAAAAATGGAGGGCTATTGTCTGGCAGCGCACACGAATAGGCATTGCCGGTGATCTTGGTTTTTGATTATTTCCAGAGCGGCGTAAAACATGTGCAGCGTTTCCTGACACACCTTTATTGTTGCCATTCACAATGTTGATCCACTATTTTCGCCCTATTTGGGGCGGCTTCGCTCGATTCCGAGCGTTCGTTCGATTCTTGGTTGTAGCTGTTGTTTTCTTCCTAGTAATAATTAGTTGCATAATTCTTGCCTTCTCTCTTTTAAATTTATTGAGGAATAAAACTGTACGCAAAAATAATACAAAACCCGAGATTTTAATAGTTTTTTCGCAAAAATTCTATTTTATTCAACTTTCTAAAAATTCTATCGTAGAGGCTGTTACTTGATGAAACTCCATTACAACTGATTATACAAGCAAAACACACGGTTTTGTTTTTAATTTTCACAGATTTATTGTAGAAAACACTGCTGATATAATCAGCTGCCTGAATCATGCTTATTGTTTCGATTCGTAGCTGATTATAACAGCTGCTTGAATCATGCTTATTGTTTCGATTCATAGCTGATTATATCAGCTGCCTGAATCATGCTCATTGTTTCGATTCGTAGCTGATTATATCAGCTGCCTGAATCATGTTTATTGTTTCAATACACAGTATCATCATCAGGCAGCTGATATAATCAACCATAAGGATATTGGAATCTTTTACTCCGTTTTCATCAGGCAGCTGATATAATCATCTGCCTGATTATTTTCATCAGGCAGATGATTATATCAGCTGCCTGATGATGATACTGTTTATCGAAACAATTGTAGCAGTATCTTCTACAATAAACTTAAAAACAAAACCGTGTGTTTTACTTGTATAATCAGTTATTCATCTTTATACTCTCCTTCTTCAGTGATACAATTAGGATCCGAAAACGAAGTATAAGATTCCAATATCCTTATGGTTGATTGAAAAAAATATTTTTTTCGGTAAAATAACTAATTATAGAAGATAAACTATATCGTTGGTCGCAAAATAGGCGTTAGTTTCAGCAATAATCACTTCTATGAATTGTAGAAATTTTCAATGTACAACATTGAGGTATAATTTAAATTTAATTAAATATAAAGTGGAAGAGAAACATCTCTGATGGGATTTGAACCAACGTCCCCCGATCTGGTACGCTACCAACTACACCATAGAGACCTGCTATATGAAATCTTCATACAGTGCTTCAATTCCACCTATATTCAATTTTTACAGACATTCGTGATGGACGCTACACAGCGCTAACTTATTCCCATCTGAAGGCGAATAATGGAATGGAAATGCAAATGCCGCATTTTTAGTTTAATTAATCACAAAATATAAAGAGTGTTATTCTTACTTCACTTTTTATTTTTATGTTAGATGTACATTTCGAGACACAAAGTGCTCATTATCAATAACAAACTAAAACTTCATATAGTTATTAATTAAATTAATTTCGTTCGACCAAATCATTTTACTGGAGCATTTTTTTTTTTTTCAAATCAGCGAAGAGCCAGTAATCTCTGGGTGCCAGATCTGGAGAAAAGGGTGGGTGCGTCACTTCAACCTTTGTATCTTGAAAACTACTGAATGAAATGTCATGCAATTATGATACGTTTGTTTTGAAGATTGGTACAACCTAAAACAATATTTCTAGCGCCATCTCTTGGTCAGTCCCGGGACAGTTTAACCCATATGTTACTTAGAGATAAAAAAATCTCCAAGTAACATATTTGTTGTTTATGTTTAACCTCTAGTAATCAGGTAATTATAAAGAATTTAAAAAAAATGTTTGTATTATCAAAAGTCTCAAATATCTGGGACTTTTTTGTGATTTTTTTAATATTAATAACATGGTTTTTACGAATGAGGCTAATCACAAAAAAATATATCAATTTTTTTTAAATTACAATTCGCTGAAACGTTTAATAAAATTAAAAAGAAAAATACTGTAAAGACACACTCGTTTATTTTTTTCTCAAGATATCTCACAACATATCTAATCCTCAATAAAATACAATCCGCTGAAATGTTTAATCAAATAAAAAAAATACTTTAAAGACTTGCATGTATCCGAAAGGATTAGATGCGTTTTGAGATTTCTTGGAGAAACCGTGGCCAAGATATCTCACAACGTATCTAATCCTTAAAAGCAATACAATTCACCTAATTGTTTAAACAATTAAAAAAAATACTTTACGTATTTAGTCTTTTCGGATACATACAGGTCTTATGTATCCGAAAAGACTAAATACTCTGTGAGATATCTTGGAGAAACTGGGGCCAAAATATCTCACTATCCTTTCGGATACATACATCGTGAGGAGATTTTGGGAAGTATGTGAGTGAGATTAATCACAAAAAAACATCGGGTATTAAAAAATACAATTCGCTGTAATATTTAAACAAATAAAAAATTATAAACAACATTCTATTCATAGACCCGCACATATATCTGAAATAATATTTAAACAAATAAGAAATTATAAAAAAACATTCTATTTATAGAGCCGCACATACATCTGAAATAATCCTCGATTCCATTCCGGCGAATTAAAAATAACACACCGGAGCGAAGTAAAAAACGAAATGATTTAATGATGAGCTTTCGTGTTTCCTTTCTTTTCATCAATTTCTGAGAATTTATTAGGGCCTCCGGATATAATTGGGAATTACGAAAAAAGTGCCATCAACACTCACGCGACGTGATTTAGTAGAATAAACTACACAACACGAAAAGCGAGAGAGGAACAGGGCAAAAAAATCTTGTCCGCGCAATTAAATTTGTAAATAAAATAAATCTAATTTAAAATGAAGTAATTTCAAGTTTGACATTAAATTTTGAACGTTCTCTGTAATTCATAGATTTACCTTTGTAACAAGTTTCAGTTACAAAGGTAAAACTATGAATTACAGAGAGTGTTCAAAAAGTGAGCACAGTTTCGAAATCAATAACTGGAAGTATTGTAAATTATAAAATTACTGAATGTCGAGGAACATTAAAGTCACATCAATTTAATATCTTTATCATTAATCTATCTTTGATCATTAAAAATTTAACTCTCATCTTATTTGAATGCGGTGATTTCTCGACCCGGCGCCTCCGCCGAAATGGTGAATGCGCCGGGCAATCCGTGGTTCATCCACGGATTTTAATTTCCATTTCCTTACATTAGCCTATTAGTAGAGTCCTATAACTAACTGCTTAGACTGTGATGATAAAATGAATAAAATGAAGAAGTCCTGTAACTAACTGCTTAGACTGTGATGATAAAATGAATAAAATGAAGAAGTCCTATAACTAACTACTTAGACTGTGATGATAAAATGAATAAAATGAAGAAGTCCTATAACTAACTACTTAGACTGTGATAATAAAATGATGATAAAATGGTGAAACCGTTCAACTCTCCCATACATAATAGCCCCAATTGTTTTGTATTAACTGTATAGTCTCAACAAAGATGTGTATATATGTAATATATAAAAAATAGCTTACGAATACATCATACATAATTATATATAATAATAATAATCTTAATTGTCCAACAGATATACCATAAAAGGACAAATATCAGATATAATACAATTTAATATAAAAGTAACAAATGCGTACATGACAAATGAAAATTTTTATAAATACCATTATTCTAAAAAAAACGTTACACTTATTTTTATAATTACACCCAAGACAACAATGGGTGTAATAATTCGCAAGATGGTGAGTAATTTACCTGTGAAATCGAGCGAAGCCGGCCACAATTACTATATTTATAATATAAATATAGATGCGGACGTTTAACGCCGCATTAGCGGCTTATGCCCACACCTTATGACCATAAATGCCAAGCGGAAAATTTATTAAGGGACGTCCACAGACGCCTGAGACGTTTTCAAGCAGGTATGCTTATTATTAATCAAAACTTTTCTAATTCTCTCATTCATTCATTAAAAAAAAAACTTATTCGATTGAGCGGTTCGATGTTTATTCTCGCGTAAATCACGCGAATGTGATTCCGATTTGGTTGCTTATTGGAAATCGGCGGATAACTGTAATTTACTCATTCTCATTAATAAACAACGTTTCGGAATTGGTTAATTAAAATGGGTATTCGGGAGATTATATCATAAAAGCATATAATTATGTCCGGTTTAATTAATCTCACGAATAGATTAAATGCTATGATTTGATTCAAATCCATCCGGTCGAAACTCGTTTTCCTTTTTTTTGAGATTTCAGATTTAATAAATTTACAACAACAAAAAAAAACGTTCATGATATAAATACATAATAAACCACTAAATAAATAATACTAAACTATTAAATAATAAATATTATACTAATTTTTAAGGCTTCTACTTTGCTATACATCGTTATTCGATTAATGAAAACACTTTTTTAACTTTGTATAACTTCATTTTATTTATTACTAAATAAAATTAAGTTATACAAATAAAATGATAATGAAAGTTATCATTTCCATTATATCTTTCCACACAAACCACTTTTCTCAAATTAAGCCAATTTGAAACAAAAAAAAACCCGCTTCAGAATTCGCATTAACATATTTAAATCGTTCATTACAGACGGCAGGAAATGTTTCATTTTTTTTTTCCTCTGAATAACTTATCGAATTAAGATTCAGGTTTTATTAGATTGGAGCAATTAACCGTATCCTATACTAGACTGAGCCGAATAGATGATTTCGTCTCAACAAACAGGAATACGTACGTACTGTGTGAGTGGATGTGTGTGTGTGGATTTGATGGACGCCACAAAAATTTTTTGAATGTGAAAGGAACCATGTATGAAAATTAGATACGAGGGCCGTCTCACGAGTACGCGGATTTGAAGATAGATGGAGTTACTGAGTAATATCTTGGATTAATTTCTCATCTGGCACTTGGTGAAACATATTACACTATGTAAAATAATTTAAAGAAGAGACACTTGGTATTGTTTCACAAATTAGACTTATTCCGACTAGTTTCGGTTTATTAGACCATTTTCAAAGGAAAACAAAATAAGTCTAATTTGTGAAACAATACCAAGTGTCTTTTCTTTAAATTATTTTACATACTGAGTAATAGTTATCACTAATAAAGTCTGTGGAGCACCGCATTTTTATTAAGAAATCCCGTAACAAATATTTAAAGGCCAATTTGCAACGATAACTAATAATATATAATAAATTAATCCCTCTTTAGCTATTGCGTATAAAGTAATAAATAAAATAAAAGATTGTAGATTTGTAAAAAGGTAAATCCGTTAAATAAATAAAGAAAACGTAAATTTTGCCGTTTTACTTTTTTAGATGGCCCTACAGAATCAATAAGGTCCCAAAAACTCAGTAGCGCCATCTATATTTCAATCCTTTGGATTTAAAGGACGTTACAGAGCTGTAATAATTGCAAAAAGTCAGTAACACCATCTATACTTCAATCCAACGACGTTGTATTGGAAAATTATATTTAACGCGATATAATTTTCCAATACAACGTCGTTGGATTAAAGTATAGATGGTGTTACTGACTTTTTGCAATTATTGTAGCTCTGTAACGTCCCTTCATAACCACAAATATCCCAAAAACCCAATAGCGTCATCTATATTCCAATCCTGATACTTTGGATCAGAAGATAGATGGTGCTACAGTGCCAGAATACTCTCAAAAAATCAATAACGCTATTTATATTTCAATCCTGAGACTTTAGAATGGAAAATAGATGGCGCGACTCAAGTAACGGCATCGTAATTTTTAATCAGTGTAAAGGTGACAGATTACAACTTAAATATTCACTTCGGAAGAGGAAAAGCAAAAAAAAATAATAAAAGCGAAAGGAAAGTTCCTTTCGCACTCTTTTTTTTATAACTTTTCAAATCAAAATGATCGTAAACACTCAATAGCGCCATCTATATTTCAATTCTGAAACTTTAGATTGAAAGATAGATCGCGCTACAGAGTTACAGTCGTTGAAAAAATCAGTGGTGCCATCTATAGTTCAATCCTAGCACTTTTTATTTGCAGATAGATGGCACTACAGAGTTATAGTGGTCGACAAAAAAATCAGTAGTGCCATCTATAGTTCAATCCTAGCACCTTTGATATGAAAATAGATGGCACTACAGAGTTACAGTCGTCGCAAAAAATTAGTGGTGCCATCTATTTTCAAATAAAAAGTGATAGGATTGAACTATAGACGGCACCACTAACAGGATTATAGTAGTCAAAAAAAAATCAGTAGTGCCATCTATAGTTCAATCCTAGCACCTTTGATATGAAAATAGATGGCACTACAGAGTTATAGTGGTCGAAAAAAAATCAGTGGTGCCATCTATAGTTCAATCCTAGCACCTTTGATACGAAGATAGATGGCACTACAGAGTTACAGTCGTCGCAAAAAATCAGTGGTATCATCTATAGTTCAATACTAGCACTTTTTATTTGAAGATAAATGGCACTACAGAGTTATAGTAGTCGAAAAAAATTCAGTAGTGCCATCTATAGTTCAATCCTAGCACCTTTGATATGAAGATAGTTGGCACTACAGAGTTACAGTCGTCGCAAAAAAATCAGTATTGCCATCTATAATTCAATCCTAGCACTTTTTATTTGATGATAGATGGCACTACAGAGTTATAGTGGTCGAAAAAAAATCAGTCGTGTCATCTATAGTTCAATCCTAGCACCTTTGATATGAAGATAGAAGGCACTACAGAGTTCAATCCTAGCACCTTTGATATGAAGATAGATGGCACTACAGAGTTATAGTGATCGAAAAATTCAGTGGTGCCATCTATAGTTCAATCCTAGCACTTTTTATTTGAAGATAGATGACACTACAGGGTTATAGTGGTCGAAAAAAAATCAGTAGAGTCATCTATAGATCAATCCTAGCACTTTTGATATGAAGATAGATGGCACTACAGAGTTATAGTGATCGAAAAAATCAGTGGTGCCATCTATAGTTCAATCCTAGCCCCTTTGATATGAAGATAGAAGGCACTACAGAGTTCAATCCTAGCACCTTTGATATGAAGATAGATGGCACTACAGGGTTATAGTAGTCGAAAAAAATCAGCTGTGCCATCTATAGTTCAATCCTAGCACTTTTTATTTGAAGATAGATGACACTACAGACTTACAGTGGTGCCATCTATAGTTCAATTCTAGCATCTTTGATATGAAGATAGATGGCACTACAGAGTTATAGTGGTCGCCAAAAAATCAGTAGTGCCGTCTGTAGTTCAATCCTAGCACTTTTTATTTGATGATAGATGGCACTACAGGGTTATAGTAGTCGAAAAAAAATCAGTAGTGCCATCTATAGTTCAATCCTAGCACCTTTGATATAAATAAATAATATAGTCGCAAAACCCGTAAAGTATTAAGTAATCAAGAAGGTAAAACAAAATTTTGCCGTTTTACTTTTTTTTTTTCGATGAAGCTACAGAAATAAAATGATCCCAAAAGCTAAATAGCGCCATCTATTTTCCAATCCAGAGACTTTGGTTTGGAATAAAGATGATGCTACAGAGCCACAATGGTCGCAAAAAGTTAATAACGCCATCTATATTCCAATCCCGGAACTTAACAAACGGCTTCGTAATTTTTAATCTAAAGATAACAACTCAATTATTCACTTGTATTTCACAGAAGAAAAGGCAAAAATATATAAAAGAAATCTAAAGAAAATTAACACTCTTTTGCTATATTTTTTCAGGGAAATAAAAAAAAATATTCAAGCAGCAGATTGTACACTATTTAATGAAAGATTGAGTCTCTTTTCTTCATAAAATGTATTAATTAATAATAATAATAATTTTATTACGGAATCACCTTTTTACAAAAACAGTACAATATATATATATATATATATATATACCAGTGTTACAATCAATCAATGTATATGCAAGTACCAAAAAAAAAAATACAAAATCAAAGTAATTTGTCAAGTTGACGCTTAAATGTAATGAACGAACTCCCAAATATATCAAATTTAATATCACAGTTGAGTAGGTTAATACATCTTATTATTCTATTCAATGGACTGTTCAGTGAATAATTTTGCTTAATAATTGAAAGTCAACAAAGGATAAGTTAAGGAATACGAAACTTATCCTTTGAACAGAAAAATTAAAACAAAAATATGTTGCAATAAAAAAAAGTAGATCCTCTTCAAAAAACGTAACCTTGTAGCTCTTCCTTAAAACAATCCCATTTCTGTTCCAACTTACGAAAGCAACACTGGGCCCGGTCCATCCTCTCAGGGAACGAAGAGAAGAGATAAAGCCGGGGGGAAAAAAGTATCGATACAGTAAATATGGATTTAAAGATAATTATTATTGTGAGGCAAGAGGAGCGCGAGTTGATCGCGTGTGAATGAACTTTAGCTTATGAAACCGGTTCCATTTCTCAGGAGGCACACCAACACACTTACACACGCACACAAACACGTGTTCCTCCGTTTTCCTCCAGCGTCCATCCGCTTCTTCTTCTTCTTCTACACTTTCGTGGACCAATGTACCGGCAACAACAACAACCCCCCAGCTAACCTGTTTCATTATTACAAAACTCGCGGATGAATACCGTGCTGCGCGGACGAAAATTGTATGATTTTTTTTGTTGTTGTTGTCGAAGGGGTGCGTTCACAATGGGGGTTTCTTGTTTCGTTCACTTCCTTTTTCAGTGTAAAAGAAATGGACGGAAAAAAGGGGGATTGAAAATATTAATTGTTCCGACCTATGGAAATTCAATAAATATTCTAGATTTTGCAAAAAAATCAATTCAAATATAATTAAAATAATTAACACTGTTATTGTGTGAAGAAAGGATACAACAGTCTTAATTATTCATGAATATACTCTTCACGAAACCCAAAAGCATATATCGATTATTAAAATAAATTACTCCATTTTTTGTTTTTTGTTTTTTTTAATGCCAATAAAAACAACACATACAATCCGATTACATTTTAATGAAATAATTAAGATAAAATGAAACGGCATTTTTATATTATTTTATACTTTAATTTACAATGATCGATATTTCAATCTTATTTTAGGAGATTTCTTAATAAAAATGCGGTCTGGATTTCAATCCTGGGACATTGGATTGGAAAATAAATGACGCCATAAAGCCACAATGGTCGAAAAACTAAATAGCACCATCTATATATCAAACCTGGAACTTTTTGATTGCGCTGCGAAGCCATGATGGTCGCAAAAACTCGGTAGTGCCATCTATATTTCAATCCTGGGACTTTTAAATTGAAATATATGACGCCACATAACCACAATGGTCGTAAAATCTTAGTAGCCCCACCTATATTTCAATTCTGGGACTTTGGATTGAAAAATATGGCGCAGCAGAGCCACAATGGTTTAAAAAACTCAGTAGGGCCATCTATATTTCAATCCTGGGACTCTGGATTGGAAACAGATGACGCTGCAGAGCCACAATGCTCGCAAAAACTCAGTAGTGCCATCTATATTTCAATCCTAGGACTTTGGATTGGAAACATATGGCGCTGCATAGCCACAAGGGTTGCAAAATCTCTCTATATTTCAATTCTGAGACTTTGCATTGAAAAATATAGCGCAGCAGAGGCACAATTGTCGTAAAATCTCAGTAGTGCCATCTATATTTCAATCCTAGGATTTTTGATTTAAAATTTATGGCGCCACAGAACCACAAAGGTCATAAAAACTGAATAGCTCCATCTATATTTCAATTATGGAACTTTTGTTTGGAAATAGATGGCGCTGCATAGCCACAATAGTTACAAAAACTCAGTAGTGCCATCTATATTTCAATCCTAGGAAAAGTCCTAAAGGGATTTCAAAATAGAAGACGCTAAAGAACCACAATGGTTGTAAAACTGGATACCCCATCAATATTTGAATGCTGAGACTTTTGATTAGAAACGAGCACTAGATGAATAATAAAAATCAAGCGAATATAAATGTTTTATCACGAATGAAAAATTTATTTTAATACAAATGATTTTTAAAGAAGTAAAATTATTTTTAAATAACCAATATTTTTTATTATTTTATATTAGAGAACATAAAAACAGTCACATATCTGGTATACCCCAGGGTTCCAATTACGACCGCGCTCCCATATTATTCATTAATACAATTCTTTTCTTCATCATATTTTTTTTTGTCTACCTTTTCGTAAATCCTCGGCATAATTACGATAATAACAAGCGGCGTCGGTGTACCGTTAGGATTAATAATCGTCGCTTCGAAATTTACGACGCATAATTGAACGGATCATCGACTGTTACAATATCTTTCCCCGGCGTCCGTAAATAATAATTTTAATGGTGAGCTATTTTAATTGAATCGGAACGCGGTGGCGAGGTGGAAGCGGCAGAAGGAGGAGGAGAAGAAGAAGAGATTGGTATGAGATGGGCGAGGCCGATTGCCGGTTACCAAGCCGCGAATCCTCCGCCGCCGCCGAAAAAGAAGGCCATTGGCCCAAAAATCGGCGTTACGTCACTCGTGACGAATTTTACGCTGTTGGAAACAGCGTGTAGTGCGTGCTTCGGACCTTCAGATTTTTTTTTGTTGTTGTTTTATATAAGTATGTAAAAAAAAAATGGGAGTACTGCAAGAAACTCGAGAATTAATGGGAAAGGATGAAGAAATGTTTAAAACAAGTTATTTTAGACTCACAATAAAAAAAATAATCTCAAAATATTAAAAAGCTCAATTCAACTAATTTCAGAATTAAATTAAGCTTGATGAAAAGCTCCAGGATATTGAATATTTGTGGTGCGCCTTGGTTGACTAGTTAGTCTTCTAGTCAGGTGGAGATGGAAGAAGATATAGGAAGAACTATGAAAGAAGATTTAGGAAAATCTATATCTTCTTTCATCCCTACCTAGGAAGACATGAAATTAGAGGAAACGCTCCAAAATATTGATTATCTTTAGTGCGCCTTGGTGGTCTAGTTAGTCTTCTAGGAAGACCTATGGAATAAGATATAGAAAGATCATCTAGGTAGAGATGGAAGAAGATATAGGTTTTCCTATATCTTCTTTCATAATATCACAAAATATTAAAAAGCTCAATTCAACTAATTTCAGAATTGAATTAAGCTAGAAAAGCAGAAATAGAGATGGAAGAAGATATAGCTTTTCCTATATCTTCTTTCATAATATCACAAAATATTAAAAAGCTCAATTCAACTAATTTCAGAATTGAATTAAGCTAGAAAAGCTCCAGGATATCGAATATTTGTGGTGCGCCTTGGTTGACTAGTTGGTCTTTTAGTCAGGTGGAGATGGAAGAGGATATAGGAAGACCTGTGAAAGAAGATATAGGAAAACCTATATCTTCTTCCATCCCTACCTAGAAAGACATGAAATTAAAGAAAAAGCTTCTAGGAAGACCTATGGAATAAGATATAGGAAGACCATCTGGGTAGGGATGGAAGAAGATTTTCTTCGCTCTGGCTTTATTGCTGGCTTTTTCATCTCCTTCAGATCACTAGGTCTGATTCTGCTTGTGATCTTGATCTTGCGTCCTAGTCTGTGCGTTCTCTCCCGTCTTTTTTGGATTTCTATCACCGCACGCCAAATTGTGATTGTGATTACGGCTCCCTTTGTCTTAGTACAGATTTTAATGTTCGTTGCGTCTTTTTGTTATACTTTCTGCATTGCTCCACTGATGGTCGCCAGCTCACCTTCTTGAATACTTCCTTGAGACTCAAACAACAACAAGAAGAGCCAAATACTTCTTGTTGTTGTTTGAGTCTTTTGCTCTATCACCCATTCTGCGTCGATGTGGCCTTTTTCAGTTACTTCGAGCCCAATCGCGACGGTGGTTTCGTCTCTTCCTTCTGCTTCCCTTTCATTTTCACTTTCGATTTCTCTTCGCCCAAATTTTCCTTTTCTTAGCCTTCATCTTATCCACATACGCTATCCTGGTTCTAATATGAATGGGGATCGTGCCAGCTAATACTTGTAAAGCCGCGTTGGAGATCATCCTGTAGGCGTTGTTAATTGCAAACAGGAACGGTCTTTGCGTGGTTATTAGATGTTTCTTTACACTTCAATCCTTCGCTTTCTTGTGCTTCATCCTCTTCGCATACACTATCCTGGCTCTAATATGAATGGGAATCTAATACTTGCAAAGCCGAGTTGGAGGCCGTCCTGTAGGCGTTGGTAATTGCAAGCAGGAACAATATTTGAGTGGCTGCTAGGTGTTTCTTTCCCCGTATCTGTTTCCCTTATTCTATCACTGGAGCATAGACCCTTTGGTACATTATACTGTCGCTTCCCTATTTTCTTCTTAACACTTCTAGAATTTTACACGATGTTGTGGCTGGCTTTTCTCTTCTCCTTTGAAACTAACCATGAGAAACATTGAAATAAAAAGTTAAACAGAAAAGGAGAAAATCGAGAGGTGGGCCATAAAGGAACTATATAGAAAAATGAAAAGTCAAACAGAAAAGAAGAAAATCAAGAGGTGGACCATAACGAACTACGTAGAAAAATGAAAAGTCAAACAGGAAAGGAGATCATCGAGAGGTGGACCATAAAGGAATTACATAGAAAACAAGCTAGTCCATCATACAAAGAACAAATATGCAAATGGCTGCAGCAAATAAATCTCCAACTAAACACAAAAGAGTTCGTAATAGGTGATCAACACATTAAATTATCATAAATGCAGAATAAAATAAAAAAATCAATAATTTCAGACAAATGCATTAAATGTCAGCTAGAGATAGAACGGAAATTGCTTTTTAATTTATTTTTTGTTATTATTTCGTTTGGAAATAAAATAATTATAACAGGTGTGAATAAATATAAATTCCGGAAGTGTGAACGAATCCGCTTTGTGTTGTTCTTATTGGAGTCTGTTACGCAATTTATAAATAAGACTGTATTACGGGTGCGAGTGCGAGTGGACGAGGAAGAGCGACTGTGTGTGTTTACGATGGGGTTAGTTGGAAGCGTGGGTGTGTGCATGACCTTGAAGTATGTTCCTTTGATGCACGCTTGTGTGTGTGTGTGTGTGAAATTTGCATTGTTATCGTAACATAAATGTAATGTTGGATTGGAAAGGAATATAAAAGCAGCGCGATGGATGATGATGAAAAGAGGAGAAGCGAAGAAAAGAGAAGAGAAGAGGCCAATGAACTTGTGCCGGTAGCATGTACCATGTAGTATGTAACATGGTCACTAGTCCCTCCTCTCCTGCTCACTCGCACTCGCACTAACACTAACACACTCGTTCACTAAGTGCTTACTTTATTTACCTGTGCCGTGGCCGTGCGAGAGGAACCGTCGCCGCCGCTTTTCAGTTTCCTCTTTTCACTAAATTTTTGGGACGATCGATGGTGATGCCATGATGCCGGATCATCGGGTATTCCTCTCGCGTGCTAGTGGTTGTTGTTGTTGGTGAAACCGTGGCATGGCAGGATGGCCATGCGTCGCGACGGCCTCCGCCGACCACCTGTAGACTCGCCATGGATTAACCCTGCCAGCGGATCCTCCACGCTCAGTGCCCCCATGAAAAAGTGCTAAAACAGAAAATGGATGTTTTCAAAATAGACCAGTCGCTGTCGGGGAATATAGGAAGTGCCCCGTCTCCGGATAAGATTTCGCCGGACGTCTCCTTCGACGCCGGCTCCGAATTCAATTTGAGCTTTTTCGACACCCCGGAGGACAGCAGCACTCAGGGGTTCAGCGATCCCGGTTCTGTCGGGTCCACCTCTGCCGGATCTCCGCCGCCTCCGCCCGCCACTCCCACCGCTCCCCAACAGCAGCAACTCACCCCTCTGCATTTGAGCGCACCGGGTGCGACCCAAACTCCCATCATCTTGTCGCCTCCTGGTGCCTCATCCGCAACAATCACTCCCAAACAAGGTATATAAAATCACATTAAAAAAAAATCATTACATTATTCTTAATAACTATTTTCCAATACAAACTTACCCAGAAATAACAAAAATATACAATCTTTTATATTTACATAAAATGCAATGCAATTAAATATTAAAACACACCATTTCTGTATCATTTAATTTTATTCACTTCAATGAATTACATGAATTTTTGAATAAGTAACTAGTAAAATCTAAATCATCTAAATTATTGCTAAACATTATAAAGGATAATTTTTCAGAATATCATTTCAACAATTTTCTTTAGAGGGCTGTAACTTTAAGATGAAGAGATTTTATTTAATAAAATATTTGAAATATCTATAAAAATGAGCAATTTTATCTTTCACGTATCCCTAGTTTACATCCATCACTCCTCTTCCATCGAAGACAAATTTTTCACCAAAGATGTTTGTATATAAAATTTTTAGACAAAGCGAAATTCAAAATATAAATTTCGTAATTTAAGAAAAGCATAAGAAAAATGTATACACTCACACACACACACACACAAAAAGGTGATTTATAAAGTTACAGTCTTCTAAAGTTAAGGGATGAAAATTATTTTTTATTGCATGCATCCATTTAATTCACATGCTTTTAAAATTATGTAACAAAATATGGAAACTAAAATATTATTTATTTTAAATTGATTGTGAAACAAAACAGAAAATTTTTACTTAATTGATTATAATCCTTTGCTCATTAATTTCATATACGAATGTTTTTTTTTTTTTAATCGTGGTTAAACCTTTAAGGATTACTCAAAAATGTTTCTCGATATCTACAACTTTTATTTAAAATATTTTTATTAAATAAATAATTGCTAAACCTCGACACCCAATACGGGTTTCGGTTTCAACTCATAAATCTCCGATTCAAAAATGTAAAACTGACTTTGATAAAATGCAAAATAAATTCAAATCGGTAAGATTAAGAAAGAAAGAAATAATTGATAATAAGTTAAAAGAGGCAAAATGGTTAAGCATGGATCAAAGGCGGTTATTACATAGCAGGGTTATGTTTCATGGGGTTATATTGAACCGCAAACCACCATATCTATATACAAAAATTAAGTTTCGTACGGATGTCCATAATTTGAATCTTAGATTTCGACATTTATTATCACCTCCATTATATAATATTATGTTTTTTAAAAGAAGTTTTACTTATAGCATATACAAAATATATAACTCTATACCAACAAATATTACATCGTTAAATGTGGGCTCTTTTAAGAAAACGTATAAACAAATGTTGTTATCGTGATGCATAACTATCTCTTGTTTTAGAAGCATTTTTATACATATATAATACGATCATTTAATTTGGCCATGATTTGTGGATCATTCTAAATTATATTTTTGTTTGTTCTCTTTAATTATATTTTTTTACCCTTGCACATGTTGATAAGCTTTCTGTTTTCACCCGAAGGGCTAAGTCTTAAATCAACTTTACAGTTGTTCTTAGTCCTATTTGCAGTTAATAATTCAATTTCAATTTCAATTTACTTTATTAACGGAATCTCCATTTCCAAATTACAATTATAATTACATATTAAAAATTTTTATAAGAAAATTCATTTCTAATTTCTATAAATATGTATTAACATTTAGTTTTATAATGTATTCATATTATTAATGTATATCTCTTGTGTTAAATGCAAATAAATTTATTATTATTATTATTATAACAAATCAACCAAAAAAAAATATTATTATAATTCATTCCCTACAACTATTTTTTTTAAATATTTGTTTTTTTTATAACCAATTTGCTGTAGAACAGAAATTGATTATTTAAATCAATTCTGGTACTGTAAATTAATACTTATTAATACTTCGAATCACGTGAGCAAGATACTTAAATCTTTTCATTGTTTTACACTTCGCTCACTGTGAAGTTGTGTTGCGAGTAACAATTAAACGTTCCCTTTCGTTTGCACCGTGAAAAAGTTGTCAAAAAGTAAATTAGGGATGTTAATAAAAAAAATACGCATAAATTATTTTTTTCCCTGATTTATTTTCGTCCTCATAAACCCAGCAAGGAATTGGAATAGCACTTCTTCAAATATACCCGGTCACGCAATTAACTGAACTGGGTCAAAGTCAACGCTTGTTTTATGTGTGTATTGATATTTTTTAATTGCCCAATAATAGTAAATACATTATAAATGGAAACAACAAATTTATAAAGTCAGAACTCAACCATTTATAAAATTAAATTTTTGATTATAAAAACAACACTTATACAGTTTTATTCATTTTTTTTTAATTTTTAATACTAGATGTATGCACTCAATCACATTTTTTTGCATTTACGAAATTGATTTTCTGATTATAAAAAAAAAACACTTTGACAATTTTATTCATTTTTTTATTTTTAATACGAAATGTATGCTCTCAACCATATTTTTTGCGTTTACAAAATTAATTTTCTAATTATAAATAAAATTCTTGGATAATTTTATTCATTTTTTTTTATTTTTAATACCAAATGTATGCACTCAACCATATTTTTTGCATTTACGAAATTAATTTTCTGATTATAAATAAAAACACTTGGACACTCAACACTCAACCATATTTTTTTTGCATTTACAAAATTAATTTTCTGATTATAAAAAAAATACTTGGACAATTTTATTCATTTTTTTTTATTTTTAATACCAAATGTATGCACATTTGTTCGATCACATCGTAATCACCATCAGAAAAATGTACAAGTGTTTCTTATACTTAATACAACTCATGATTATATAATATAATTTTCTGATGTTGAGCAAGAAATATGTCATAATAAATTAAAGACGACGCAAGCGCCATCTTTTGCCTAAATAATAATAATAATAATTTATTTATTTATGGAAAATTCACCATTTTACAAAAATTGTAACAATTTTTTACTATAAGTAGTAAATAGGCTATTACATATAAATAAACAATAGCTAAAAATACAAATTAACAAATAAATTAATCAATTATTATCCCAAGTGGTTTTAATAAGAAATATGTGTTGGAAAATAAATTTTCTCCACGGTCAAATAATAATAATAACTATTGTACATTTTTTCTGCATTTTCCACGGTAACATTTTTAATAATAATAACAATCTTTATTAACAGATATATACAGAAAGTATACAAAATAAGTAATAAACATTAACAAACTCAAATGAATAATTTATATCTGTTAATTGGCTATCGACCAGAGGTCTTTCAGCCTGGTTTTTCGTATTTATGTCTTACTCTTGAAAGAAGTATGATGATATCTAACTGTCTTAGTCAGAAGTTATTGTCGGGTATGTCCGTAATTTACCGTTTTTAAATTGTTCAATTTTACGAATTAATTATGGAGTTGTTATTTAACCTAGGATCTTTTTTATGCATGTAGAAGGAGATGTTATTAACAGTTTATTTATTTAAATTTTAAGTTTTATTTTTTGCGTCTCCCCTGCATTGTTTATGAACCATTTCGCAACACAGTGCGGCTTTAAATTTATAATCAAATCAATTCCTTTTTATTATTATTATTATTATTTCCTTTTATATTTTTTTGCGTCTCCCCTGCATCGTTTATAAAACATTTCGCAACACAGTGCGGCATTAAATTTCTAATCAAATCAATTCCTTTTATTATTATTATTATTATTTCTTTTTATAATGATTGTCTCTTTTAATCGTAAATTTGCATCTTTGCCCATTCTAAAATCCATCACTTTCACTTCGACGCGGGGATTACTTTGTCTTTAAAAATTTCAGCGGCGCGGACATTATTGTTTATTGGCGTTATGTCATGATTAGTTGTTGGAATTGATTATTAAAGCCGGAGAAAGTTGTCTCCGATTGCGGGAGGAACGTCGCCGGGGTTAGTTGAGCGCAACAACTGCGCGGAACTCCGAATGTGAGATTAAATAACCGACGCAAATGGCAAACGTTTATTGCTCAATCGATAATTATCGGGAATACTTGTTCTTTTTTTTTTTTTTTCTTAAAGTTGTCGGTGATTAATTTTAAATGGACATGTGGGTGTGTGAATTGCATTCGATTGTTCATACAGGAAGAAAGTAAAGCGTGTTTTTATTGAGTACTAATTAAAATAAATGTGCCAGAAAGTAATTTACTCGACACCCAATACGGGTAAAAGAGGATGAGATTAAGAAAGAAAGAAAGAAAGAAAGAACGAAAGAACGAAAGAAAGAAAGAAAGAAAGAAAGAAAGAAAGAAAGAAAGAAAGAAAGAAAGAAAGAAAGAAAGAAAGAAAGAAAGAAAGAGAGAAAGAGAGAAAGAAAAAAAGTAAGAAATTTAATAAAATGTTTAACCACCATTCATCTAGCGTGGCGATTTGCAAACAGTGCTCTAGGAGTACAGCAGTTCCAGGAAATAAAAGAAATACAAATCAAAATACGAAAACGAGAAATTTCATTCTCAACAAAAATTTACCTTTAAATATGTTTAGTTCCAAGAAAACACTCGGACATCAAAATACGAAAATAAGAAATTTTAAACAAATGTACCTTTAAAGTTTTGTTCAGAATGAAATTTCTTGTTTTCGTATTTTGATGTCCGAGTGTTTTCTTGAAACTAAACATATGCGCATTCCAGCTGAAACCAGTTGAAATTGATTTTTGGCTGAACTTGAAATATGACTTCAATATATGATGAATTTATCTCTCATAGATCACTTGGTAAAACATTTCCACTAATATAAAGTTTTTTAAATAGAAAAGAGTATTCATTCACTTGGTCACAGTTATTTAAATATATTAAATAAAAAATTATCTCGACACCCAATACGGGTAAAAGAAGATAAGATTAAGAAAGAAAGAAATAAAAATTATTTGAAAATAATTAATAAATTATTAATTAAGTGGAAATAATTTATTAATTATTTTCAAATCATTTTTATTTAATATATATAGTTTTTTTTTAAATGAATTCACTTGGTTTGTTTTACAAATGACTTTAAAATCTTCTCTGAGAATGCAAAATTATTATTGCCGCCTTTATCAACAACACACTTTTATGAAGAGGGATTCTCCACCTATGCAGCTACCAAAACAAAATAGATAAACCGTTTAAATGCAAAAATACTTTCTTTCCTAATATTATCCTAAATATTTTATTCGCCTGCTATCATCATTGAGAAAGATAACTGTGTGCAAAATACAACCACAGATGTCGCATTAAATATTTTAAGATTATTTTATGTTAAGTCATTTTATCTGCTCCCTTTTCTATAACATTAGCCCTGAACACCATTTATCTATGAAACATGAGGTAGGTATAAGGAGCCCCGCCACAGAAATTGATTCTAAAAAGGGCTCCGAAAGTAAAAAAAAAACTTGGCAACCGCTGATCTATCGTATTCATAACCGAAATGGCCATCACTAGCTATCCATATGAAAGATCAGCGGTTCCCAAGCTAGTGTTGTTCATTTAGGAAGTCCCAAGGTAGTGTGTTTTATGTGCAATAGATGGCGCTTACGTCATCGTCCATTCGTTATGATTCATAACGGAAAGTAACACAATTAAGTGTTTATTTTTATTTACTTTTTTATTCAATAAAAAAAACTACATTATAATTATTATATATAATAAATTATACAAAAGGACTAAGTGGAAGCGGTGTTTGAACTGCCCACCACTCCAAAATATCCTTAAAATACAGGATGTTCCACGGCGAATGACTGGAGGAGTAGACCCTAAAATATTTTGAGATTTAATTCAACTAAAATATTCTCAAAATAATGGTATTTCGGGAAATTAATTTTTTGCAAGGAATTCCAGAAGAGAATAAACTTTAATTTTTAGTCTTTGTTATTCAAGTAAAACCTACGAAAAAATTAGCAATATATTATTTTGCATAGGTTTTACTTGAATAACAAAAACTAAAAATTAAAGTTTATCTGAAAAACATTCTCTTCTGGAATTCCTTGCAAAAAAAATAATTTCCGAAAATACCACTATTTTGAGAATAGTAATAATAATAACAAATTTATTACCCAACAGGAAACAGTAGCCTAATTACAGGATAATACAAAATAATTTTACATTATAATAATAGCAAGACAAACATGAATATAAATATAAATAAATACCAGTACAAATATCGATACGAAAACAATAAAATATACAAATAAAGATTACAAATTGTAAAAAGAATTAGTAGCGTAATAATATTGATGAAAGCGTATTACAGAATATATCACAATCATAAATATTATATATACAAGGTGTACAGAAAATGAGTGAAAAGCTTTAAGTAGCGTGACTCTTTGACTAATTTTTAGATAAAAATATTAACGAACATAAGTCACACGGTCCTTCCTTAAGTCTCACGGGCCACTTAAAAGAACTATACATTTGGCAACGCTGGATCAAACAAGTGTGCATTTATCCTGTTTATAACTGCTACATCATCCGCTGGAGGTGTTGCATACACCTTTTCTTTTACAAACGAGCGTGCGTCGTTGCCAGATCTATTTTCATTAAAAGAATGCTTCTGGTGAAGTTATAAAATTGTAAAAATATCCGATTTATTAATCATTTACATCAATGGAATTATACACGTGTCTAATTGTTAATGCTATTGATTTTTTACAAAATATTTAAAAAAACAATACTAATTTATAGTCACATATTTAAAATTCCGTGAGCCTTAATGAAGAACCATACAACATTTTTTTATTTGGATTTTCTATTAAAAATTAATTAATGAATTGAGTTACCTGAAGGTTTTCACTCATTTTCTGTACACCTTGTATAGAGAATTGCTGTGAAATTGGAATGTATTGCAATTAATGTCGGATCTGTTAGAGCAACTGAACCATTTTTTCTTAAGGATTATAAAAAAATAAAACTTAAATCAGGCACACAATTTATGGAAAGTATTTTCTTTTTCCTTCTTCACTGAAACAAAGTGGAAAAATCAATGAAAGCAGCCGATGACATTGTAGATAACCTGAAGGTTTTCACTCATTTTCTGAACACCTTGTATAATTAAATATTATCTGATAGCCGTACTAATAAAACAAACAGCAATTGCATTACCCCGATTAATTAATTTAATTATTCGACGCGGAGAGAGAATGATTTCAGCGAGTGTGGCCGGCTTATAATTATTTACTCTGTTTGATCTGAATGGGATGAACTAGTTGAAATAATGAGTTTCTCACTTTTTAATTGGCAATTAATTAATGCGATTTTGTTGCTGCACCGGAGTCTATAATAAATGCATTTTAACGTGTGATTATTTCGCCGGGGAGCACGAATATTTACGCTTCGATTAATTAATGCTCTCGTTGTGTTTACAATTTCAAATTAATAACAGATATTTAATGAATGAGCATTACAATCTTCGTTTGAATTACTTTTTATGTGTATGAATAAAAATGATAATTCTTTGGTTTTTTTTTATTTATTATAACGTATTCGTCTCAAGTATTCAGCACGACTGTTACGGGCGAAATTGTCTCCTAACAAAAATGCAGGATTAACAAAAAATACAATAAATATAAATAGAAAAGAGTATTCATTGACTTGGTCACAATTATTTAAATATATTAAGGTTGCGGTTTAGTGGAAAGAGATAGCTATATAGTAAAATGGAAATAATCGTTTGAAAATAGAGCTATTCTTTTGGATTTCATAATATGAATGTGTATTTACATTTTTTATCTACCAAGTATAAAGTATCACTCTAAATAAAAAATAAATCGTTAATTTTCGTGTATTACGTCAATTTACTAGTTCAAGTTAGAAAAGAAAATTGTAAGATATAATGAAATTAATAGGTCATGTCTGCTAAGTTATTTGAATGCAGAATTTAGTGAAATCCTTTAAATTTTCATTGCACAAGTTTTTATTATCAAAAATTTAATTTGCTATAAATTTGATCAATTTTCATTGTTTTTCATAATCATTTTTCACAGAAACTAAACATTAAAATAATTTTTAATTTATCTGATGAAATTCCTGCTTATTTTAAGATTATTTTAATGTATAATACAATATTGTTCATTGATCACAACAACAATCTAACTCAAATTAGTGATTGCCCATATTTATATAGCTATCTCTTTCTTCTAAACCGCACCCTTAAATAAAAATTATCTCGACACCCAATACGGGTAAAAGATGATAAGATTAAGAAAGAAAGAAATAAAAATTATTTGAAAATAATTAATAAATTATTTTCACATTTAGCTCTGTGATACAATTGTTTTATTAAACATAAATGGTTTCGATGCACTTCAACCAGCTTTGAATATATAATAAAATAACGTTTAATTGGCAGAAAGACCATTTTTTTTTTTAGAAAATTTATTATTATTAATAATAATAATAGACATAAAGTAAGTTGTGACATAAGCGACAAAAGCGAGATTTATCGTTTGAATATTTGAACACGCCGTTTCGGGATTCATCATTTTGAATGAGCAAAGGACTTTTATGAATGTATGCATGTGACGAAATCGCAGATTGATTCTTTATGCGAATTAATTAATATTAATACGCCGACAGCGCTGGGTCGGCTGGCCAATCAGCCGGCGAGAATTCGTATTCGCATTCCGTCTCACTTGGACGAGCAAAGCTCAGTTTCCGAAAAGTTTAACGAACTCCTCAATCGCTCATTCCCGATACACATACGTACCACTTATTCCACACTCCGACAATTCAACTTTGATATATAATTCGTGATCAAAAAAAAAAAAAATAAATCAAACGTTTAATAATAGAAGCATAGAGAAAGAAAATATTTGACGTAATATTAGAAGATAACTAAATAACTATGACTAAGTAAATGAATACTACTTAGTCATAGTTATTTAAGTAAATTATAAAAAAAATACTACAATACTAACTAATCAATCCCAAGTGTCTTGATAATGAGAAAAAATACTACATTAGTGCATAATAATAATTAAGAAGGCGGAAAGACCAACAGTCGATAGCCAATTGGCAGAAGAATTTATTTTTATATTAGTTATTTATTATATTTATTTATTATTATTACTTTGTTAAAAATAATCTGCCAATAAAGATATTATATATAATAATTAAGTACAGCGGATAAATTTCGTATACTACAATATTATACCAAAGAGGATGAAATACTAGTTACTCTATGACTATACTGAATAATCAATCGCACAGATCCACAGTTTGCAAAGAAAAAACTACATAAATATATATTTCTGTCTTGTCTTGTTACTAGTAGTCTTAGAAAGCCGGCAGGTCAGCGAAAAAAGCCCTGCGATCAGATTTCGCAGTGATTAATTATTTCAATCACGGCGGAATCGACGGGGGCAAAAAAAACAACGACGGATTCTAATCGTATAGAGTGGGACGAGATTATCTTACTAAAACTAAAGATTTCAAGATTATTTTTTTAATAATTTGTTAATGATTCTTGATAATGACAAGTCGAAACTAGTCGGATAAATAAAAAGTAATAGGTTTGTTCTTCCCTAAGTGCGATGTCACCCATGAGGTTTACATAGCACAACTGGTCCCTCGAACCGGATCTTTTTTATATTGATATTTTTAGCGATAAATCTATAACAGATAGGAAATTAATCTTTTTTTATGCGGTGTGTGCAAAAACTGCTGCACTAGTTCATCTAAAATATTGATAATCCTTAAATGGATTTTTTGATTTATTTTTTTTAATATTTTTATCACTAATATAATAGCTCTTTAAGCTATTAAGCACAATCTGTCCTTTAATTTGCTTACGGTGCTCGATGTTTGCCATTTATCACAATTTTATTCGTATTCACAAAACTAGTTGTTAAAATTATCTATTCCTGGAATAAATTTTCAATTGTTTCTTCGTCACTAAAATGAAATACTATTTACTCTATGATTATTCTGAATAATCAATCCCACAGATCCAGAGTTTGCAAAGAAAAAACTACATAAATATATATTTTTGTCTTGTCTTGTTACTAGTAGTCTTAGAATTTGGTTATGTGTTTTAGTAAAGATTTTTTTTATAAATTTGTTAATGATTCTTGATAATGACAAGTCGAAACTAGTCGGATAAATAAAAAGTAATAGGTTTGTTCTTCCCTAAGTTGCTCTGAGTGTAAGTGTGTTATCACCCATGAGGTTTACATAGCACAACTGGTCCCTTGAACCGGATCTTCTTTATATTGATATTTTTAGCGATAAATCTATAACAGATAGGAAATTGCAATTGCAATATTTATTGAATTTAAATATGGAAAAGTGTATTGAGGATACTTTAAACGTTCCCCCCTTTCAGGATTTACTTATAAAGCTTTAATTAAAAAAAATAAACCTATTCATAAATCGTTCACTCGTTTACCATAAAATATACAAAAAAAGTAGTTGTAACCAGTAGTTTAACCAGAAAAGAAAGCACGCATTAATATTTATAAATAATAATCGAATACAATCCGTCTTTTAATTTGCTTACAGTGCTCGATATTTTCCATTTATCACAATTTTATTCGTATTCACAAAACTAGTTGTTAAAATTATCTATTCCTGGAATAAATTTTCAATTGTTTCTTCGTCACTAAGATGCTCTGAGGGCAAGTTTGTGATGTCACTCATAAGGTTTACATAGCACAACTGGTCCCTCGAACCGGATCTTCTTTATATTAATATTTTTAGCGATAAATCTATAAGAGATAGGAAATTGCAATTGCAATATTTATTGAATTTAAATATGGAAAAGTGTATTTAAACATTCCCAACTTTCAGGATTTACTTATAAAGCTTTAATTAAAAAAATAAACCTATTCATAAATCGTTTACCATAAAATATACAAAAAAGTCGTTGTAACCAGTAGTTTAACCAGAAAAAAAAGCACGCATTAACATTTATAAATAATAATCGAGGTACAGTGTAGTTGAGAATAAGAATGAAGGAGAAAGGAGAAGAGGAAAGGGGGCATTAATCGAGATTTAATTTATTTAATGAGCACGAATGAGTCGTTTCCCTTTCCGTCACGGCTTCGGTTTTTACACATAAAAATTCATTTACATTTACATTTACACCACACACTTTTGATTATAAACGCCACGATAAATTACACAATAGCGCAAATGCACGCATTTTTAGCGATAAATCAATAACACAAAGCAAATCGAAATTACATATTCATTCGAATTAAATACGGAAAAATGTTGAAATTAACAGAAAAATAATAATCATTATCTTAATAAATTAAAGACGACGCAAGCGCCACCTTTTGCCTAATTTCAAGTGGCAACGTCAACGATTTGGGTCTACAAAGTAAACGACCGAGAATCATTGTTTCGTCCACTAAAGGAAGGCGAACTTGTCCTGTTTAAGCAAACATTAACATAAGTGTAATGTCACCCACGAGGTTTACATAGCACAACTGGTCTCTCGAACCGGATCTTTTTTATGTTGTGTGTGCAAAAACTGCTGCACTAGTTCATCTAAAATATTGATAATCCTTAAATGGATTTATTGATTTATTTTTTTTTAATATTTTTATCACTAATATAATAGCTCTCTAAACTATTGCAGAGATTAAGCACAATCTGTCCTTTAATTTGCTTACAGTGCTCGATGTTTTCCATTTATCACAATTTGATTCGTATTCACAAAACTAGTTGTTAAAATTATCTATTCCTGGAATAAATTTTCAATTGTTTCTTCGTCGCTAAGATGCTCTGAGGGCAAGTTTGTGATGTCACACATGAGGTTTACATAGCACAACTGGTCCCTCGAACCGGATCTTTTTTATGCTGTGTGTGCAAAAACTTCTACACTAGTTCATCTAAAATATTGATAATCCTTAAATGGATTTATTGATTTATTTTTTTATATTTTTATCACTAATATAACAGCTCTCTAAACTATTGCAGAGATTAAGCATAATCTGTTCTTTAATTTGCTTACAGTGCTCGATGTTTTCCATTTATCACAATTTGATTCGTATTCACAAAACTAGTTGTTAAAATTATCTATTCCTGGAATAAATTTTCAATTGTTTCTTCGTCACTAAAATGCTCTGAGGGCAAATTTGCGATGTCACTCATGAGGTTTGCATAGCACAACTGGTCCCTCGAACCGGATCTTCTTTATATTGATATTTTTAGCGATAAATCTATAACTCATAGGAAATTGCAATTGCAATATTTATTGATATGGAAAAGTTTTGGAAATATTTTAAAATAAATAATCATTTTCTCATTTAAATGTAAGATTATGTAAATATTCACAAAATTATAGTAAGTATACTAGAACTGCTGGAGGGTATGTCAGACTCTTGCTGACTAAAAAGCCACATACAAGAACAAATTAATTTGGAACATATGCAGTTTATCAATTTAAACTCATTGGGGGATTTAATGGCTTAGGGAAGCTCATTGATGGAGCGTTTAGGGGAGTTAGTTATAAAAAAACTTTTCTCTTTCATTTCTAAGGGACGATTTTTCCTTGCTTAGTGGTTGTTGAAGATGTTAACATCGAATTTGTAGGCCTGTGTATTGACAAGTCCTGGACTCTCGATCTCGTTTTTCAAAACGGAGCTGAACATTCCTGTTGTACAATTCTTGAATGCAGCCCAGCTCTCAAGTCCAGTAGAAGATCCATATTAGGCGAAGAATGGCCAGAACTATTGGAACTTTCGGCGTGATCAAAACATCATGCACGAATATATTGAAGAGCAAAGGTGTCAGCACGGAGCCCTGGGGAACACCGGCTGTGGTAGAGCGTGGTTTTGATAAGGTGTTTTCGAAGCGAGGTTCTTTGATCATTTTTACCAAATAGTTGAGGCAGTTTAAGGTCATGACCTTATATAGGAAGCCCTCGTATCTTACTCTATCGAATATTTTCACAATGTCGAGAAATGCTACTATTGATAATCCTTAAAAAGTTTTATTGATTTATTTTTATCACTAAATTCATATAACAGTTTCAGAGTTTAAACTTAATCTCCCAAAGGACAGATTGAAGTATGCAGAATTTTAGAGAACAGTTATGCCAAATTAGTAATAATAAATTCATCGCAAGAAAATCCATTTACAATCAATATTTAACAAAAATATTCTTTGTTCGAATGTAAATATTGAGATAAATACTTGTTTAAGGATAGCATAACTGGTCCGTCGAACCGGATCTTTTTCATGCTGTGTGTGTAAAAAACGCTACACTAGTTTATCTAATGAACATTCAAAACTTAACTGGGCATGAATTAAACGATTATTTTTTTTTATTTCGAGAAAAGATTTAAAGCGAGAGAAAAACGGTATCAATTGAGACTAGGGCAACAGCATCAACAAGCACGACGAAAGTGAAAAGGCCTTCCTGAACGCCACTCATAACACAATACACAAATGTACGCGAGTGTCAATGTTAAAGGCAAGGGCACAATTACGCGACGGCGAGTGGAACTAATTATATTTTCAATAAAGAGGTTACTAAACCCATCCGATCCTTTTCCCTCTCTTTCCCTTTCATTGCCATTGTGCACACGCGACGTACTGTGGTTTCTGTGTGCGCGAGTGCGAGCCACATCCACACATTCCGCATTTGCAAACAATACTTTATTACGATCACACCTCGTTCCTCATGCGGGAATAATATCCACCGTCTAGATTCCGATCGGATCCGCGCGCCGTGGAACCATCGTTAGGCAAATGGAGGACTAAAGGAAGAATGTTTATAAATAGATGGACTGGCATGTGTAATGTGCAATGTGGATTGGCCGCGACCATCCTCAACTAATGCTCTCGGGGAGTATGTCTGTGTGTTTTAACTTTAATTAGAATTCTATGTTTGGAATGTTGCTCGTTACGGATGATCCCAGATATATTTGTGGCGATTTTTGAGTGAGTTAAATATCGATTTTTGTTTGATTGAAAAAAAAATCCGGAATTTGATAGCCATAACAAAATTCCAGAAATTTGCATAACATATTTCCAGGAGTTTTGTAGATATAGCAAAATTCCAAAATTTGCTAGGCATGATATATTTCCAAAGTTTTTTAGGCATAAAAACAATCCAAAATTTGCTGGCCATGACGAAATTGCACAATTTTCTGACAATAACAAAATTCCATAATTTTTCTAGCCATGGCATATTTCCAGAGTTTTCTAGACATGACAAAATTACAGAATTTGTTAGGCATGACAAAATTCCAAAGTTTTCTAGCCATAAAATAATTCCAAAATTTGCTGGGCATGACAAAATTGCACAATTTTCTGGCAATAACAAAATTCCATAATATTTCTAGGCATGACATATTTCCAGAGTTTTCTAGACATAACAAAATTCCAGAATTTGTTAGGCATGACAAAATTCCAAAGTTTTCTGGGCATAAAAAAATTCCAAATTTTGCTGGTCATGACATAATTGCACAATTTTCTGGAAATAACAGAATTCCATAATTTTTCTAGGCATGATATATTTCCGGAGATTTCTAGACATAACAAAATTCTAGAATTTGTTAGGGATGACAAAATTCCAAAGTTTTCTGGCCATAAAAAATTCAAAAAATGTTGGGCATGACAAAATTGCGCAATTTTCTGGCAATAACAAAATTCCATAATTTTTCTAGTCATGATATATTTCCAGAGTTTTCTAGATACCAAAATTCCAGAATTTGTTAGGCATGACAAAATTCCAAAGTTTTTCTAGCCATAAGAAAATTCCAAAATATGCTGGGCATGACAAAATTGCACAATTTTCTGGAAATAACAAAATTCCATAATTTTTCTAGGCATGACATATTTCCGGAGTTTTCTAGACAGCAAAATTCCAGAATTTGTTAGGCATGACAAAATTCCAAAGTTTTCTGGGCATAAAAAAATCCAAAATTTGCTGGGCATGACAAAATTGCACAATTTTCTGGCAATAACAAAATTCCATAATTTTTCTATGCATGACATATTTCCAGAGTTTTTTAGACATAGCAAAATTCCGGAATTTACTAGTCATGACAAAATACCAACGTTTTCTGGGCATAAAAAAATCCAAAATTTGCTGGGCATGACAAAATTGCACAATTTTCTGGCAATAACAAAATTCCATAATTTTTCTTGCCATGACATATTTCCAGAGTTTTCTAGACATAACAAAATTCCAGAATTTGTCAGGAATGACAAAATTCCAAAGTTTTCTAGCCATAAGAAAATTCCAAAATTTGCTGGTCATAACGAAATTGCACAATTTTCTGGCAATAACAAAATTCCGTAATTTTTCTAGGCATGACATATTTCCAGAGTTTTCTAGACATAACAAAATTTCAGAATTTGCTAGGATGACAAAATTCCAAAGTTTTCAGGGCATAAAAAATCCAAAATTTGCTGGGCATGACAAAATTGCACAATTTTCTGGCAATAACAAAATTCCATAATTTTTCTAGGCATGACATATTTCCACAGTTTTCTAGACACAACAGATTTCCAAAAATTCTGACAATTTTTTTTTAAATTTGCTATTCTGAAAAAAAAACATTTTTTATTAGAAGAGTTTCAAAATGTATAATTTTGCGATAGTTAAAAATTGGTAAATGTTTTATATTTTATATATGAGAATCTAAATTAATTCCTGCAATAAATATTGATTGAAAACTGTCGATATTTAATAATTTCCAAAAATAAACATCCCATTCATAAATCCATCGAATAAATTAAAGCGAAAGCACAAAAATAAATCTCGCCGGGCGAGAAGATGACGACGAAGAGAAGACCACAAGAACTAGTTCTCCGAGTGAACACGGAAGCAGCGAAGAAGACATCCTCTCTAGCATGGGCATTCTCGTTGTGTATGCCGTTTCTTTTTTCGTCCTCTTTTTCATTTTTCTTCCCTTACTACTCGGCCGCTTTTCGTGTCCTTGAGAATTGAGTGCGGATTGTGTAACTGGAATGCGTTCGCCTAGATGGCGCTCGACATTGTCTATTCCTCTATTGGTCCTACGGCGGCGGCGGTTCATCGTCCTGGACGGAATCACTCCCGCCCCAAGCGAGCCGCATTCAGCCAGCAGGACTCAACACCAAAACCAGTTTCATCAGCTAAAACGCTCAATTCTAAATCTAAACACCCGTGTATCCTGAAGGAATACAAATAGATTTTCATTATTTAATAACAACTTTATTTCCTAATACACTAAAGTCCTATTACCGAGAAATATATATATATATATTATCAAAAAAAAAAAAAACTTTATACCCATAAGAGTGTAGGGTTACCGAGAAATATGCTAATATTAAATACACTAAGTCGCTATAAATGCGCATTCAACGCTTTGATGTTGTTTGGTTGTTGTTGATCGGAAATTGTATTGGATGAATGTAATTGAGTCACAATGACACATTAGACGTTTTATTTGTAAAATAATGAATAAATATCTAAAAGGAAAAAAGCTCTCGATAATATGGTATTATTTCTGCTTCCCAGTCCATGTACAAAGTTTGCTCACTCCTATGAAATATTAATATTAATTAATATCAAGGCCATACAAACATCTTTTAAAATTAAAAAAAAAATATATTATTTTGCTACATTAATTAACCAATTGCCAGGTTAATTAATGTAGCAAAATAATAAATTAGATTTTTTGAAGACATAATAATATTTAATTCGATTTAGAGTTTTTTTGTATGTTTTTCTATTATTTACGAAGTATCCTTTTTAATGGGTAGGAAATGCGAAGTCTAGCCAAAGCAATAGCTCATTTCGTTTTGTCTGAATTTCCTGGTATGACATAACCACATCAATTTCCACCGACAACGGTTTCCGTCAAGTAATAAACTCTAATCTCCTGTACATAAACTTCGTATTCGCATAGCTATAATTAATATAATATCATTACACTTACATATCATTTACGCTGCATGCCTAATAACCCATGAACCAGGAAAGGAATAGAATGGATAAAATTCAATTTGTAATAATTATATGCAATATATTTATATTGTTTCTATTGATCTATTGATTCCTCCCTTTAGGTATTTTTCAATTGATCCTCATAATAGCAGATTATATATTTTGTATCAAATATTTATTTAACAGCAAATTATTGAACATTTGTTTTAAATTAAATAAAATGAAACAAAGATGATTCACACGTTTGCAGTTATTTAAATTACAATGAAATTAAACAAGGAAAATTTCTGGCAATGATCAATAAAATTCGATCAATCCCTTTTTCCAACTGCAAAAAAATACTTACACTGTTTCATTAGATGTTTGTAAAACTTACAGTGTGAGTATTTTTTTTGCAGTTGGAAAAAGGGATTGATCGAATTTTATTGATTATTGCCAGAAATTTTCCTTGTTTAATTTCATTGTAATTTGTTTTAAAGTACTTATGTAACATAAATGAAAATGTCACAATAGCTATAGAGGAAATTAATTTATTAATTATATTCAAATTCTTTTTATTTAATTTATTTTAAATAACTATGACCATACAAATTTATTCAGACAATATGACAACAAAATTTAACAAAATTTATTATAACAATATGTACAATTTTGTTAGTAGTATGTCATGGGCTATCGACCATAGGTCTTTCTGCCCTCATATGAATAAATTCTTTTGTTTGCAAAGAGTTTACACTCCGTGACTAACATTTTAACCACATGTTTTTTTTTTTATTCATCATTCTCTGTCGTATTTCACGATTTTCACCATTGCATGAAAGATTTCCTGGACCACGTCGGACTCCCCAAATTCTTTTGTTTTTCTATTAAATAATACCTAGTTGAAATTTATCGAATCTATCTATTTTTTTTTTTTTTTGAAAAACACCCAAAGAACGAATTAGTGTGTAAAAGATCTCTTCCACCTTGGCACATCCTTTAATGTCAGTTTCTCACACGCAAACGTGACAATATTATTTTCACAACACAAATGTTTAATTATACAATCGCAAGTCTGTGCTCAACGGTGGTTCACCAATGTCATGATCAATGTCGATGGAAATGTAGTGCATGATGTGAATATCAAAACAGTGATGTCAGAGAATTTATATTTACGCAACATTATTGACAGATATACCGGATTAATAATGTACAAATGAACTTATTACAAGAAATACTCTTATATGGAAAATATCTGCGAAATGGCTATCGACCTGAGATCTTTGAGAGAATTTATATTTATCATTTATACGACAATTGTGTTTCATGGAATATTTCCTGAACCACGTCGGACTCCCCAATTTATATTTTTGTACTATTTTTTATTAGCGAAATGGCTATCCATCTCAAATCTTTCAGCCTGAGAGAATTACATTTTTTGTACTGTTTTTTTTATTATAAATTCCAAAAATTTCTAGCCATAACTAAATTCTAATATTTCCGGAGTTTTCTAGTCATAGAAAAATTCCAGAATTTGTTAGGCATGACAAAATTCCAAAGTTTTCTGGGCATGAGAAAAATCCAAAATTTGCTGGGCATGACGAAATTGCAGAATTTTCTGGCAATAACAAAATTCCATAATTTTTCTAGGCATGACATATTTCCAGAGTTTTCTAGACATAACAAAATTCCAGAATTTGCTAGGCATGACAAAATTCTAAAGTTTTCTGGGCATGAGAAAAATCCAAAATTTGCTGGGCATGACGAAATTGCGCAATTTTCTGGCAATAACAAAATTCCATAATTTTTCTAGGCATGACATATTTCCAGAGTTTTCTAGACAGAACAAAATTCCAGAATTTGCTTGTTTTCAAAGTTTTCTGGGCATAAGAAAAATCCAAAATTTGCTGAGCATGACGAAATTGCAGAATTTTCTGGCGATAACAAAATTCCATAATTTTTCTAGGCATGATATATTTCCGGAGTTTTCTAGACATAGCAAATTCCAGAATTTGCTAAACATGACAAAATTCCAAAGTTTTCTGGGCATAAGAAAATTCCAAAAATTTTCTGGGCTTGACGAAATTGCACAATTTTCTGGCAATAACAAAATTCCATAATTTTTCTAGGCATGACATATTTCCAGAGTTTTCTAGACAGAACAAAATTCCAGAATTTTTGTACTATTTTTTATTAGCGAAATGACTATCGACCTGAGGACTTTCAGCCTGAGAGAATTTATATTTTTTGTACTGTTTTTTTCTTATAAATTGTGAAAATATAGTGGATACGGAAAAATTTTCGAACAACTCTTGCAACAACGAATCCCTTCTTAATAAATTCGAAATCCAAACATCCTTCCCAAATATACAAACTCTAGTCATACCATTCATCAATTCATCTGTGCGAATCAAGACAACTAGCTAGCTAGCTAACACAGATATTTCTAAATCCACATCACCTTAAATTCATGACAGGGCAGAAAAACCTCAAACCGTGTTCGTATTCGTTTCGGTCGTACAAAATCTGTCATTTAAATCGAAATTTAACAATTTTAATTTTAACAATCCTCGACACCCAATACGGGTAAAAGAGGATAAGATTAAGAAAGAAAGAAAGAAAGAATTTTAACAATTTCAGGAATACAGGACAGACTAATACATTCATGCATATATATATATATATATATATATATATATATATATATATACATATATATAGGCTCGTAGTGCTAGTTTATATATATATATATAATATATAAACTAACACTACGAGCCTACCTGACCCATGGCTTGATTGATAATTTTCTTCGATGTTTTTTTTTTCATTCTATGCCTTTTGTTTCCATCCAGTAATATATAGATGTATATAAAATTTAATGTAATTAACTGAATAAAGATATTTGTATATATATACAGGATGTTTCAAAAGTAACGACCCTAATGGTGTGGCAATCCCAACTTTAAAAATTCAAATAGTAAAGCACTCCTTGCGATACCTCAAATGATAGATTTTTTTAAATTCTGAATTCAACGAAACAAAAGTTATGAAAACCGGTTAATAAATTACGGTGATATTTTCCAAAATGTATTTATTTATAAAATAAATATGTGTGACTGGTGGTTCTCTTAATAGGAGCATTACATACTTTGTGATTGAACAGAACGGGACTACGAACACGAAAATAGGATACGATGCAACATTTTGAAATATTGATATCAAGCCCATTCTCTGTACACCAACTGTCCATCGACTGTAAATTATGTTGTAAATATATATAGTCAAACTCCGTTTCAATTACACGGTATAATTTTATATCATAGGAAATAGAAGGGGCCCAGGTTTGAACCTTGCGGAACCACACTTTCAGCAGAAAATTGACTTGACTGAAACCCCATGCAGGTTTATTCAAATAAACATTACTTTTTAAATAACCCGAAAGAAAATAATCTAGTGGTGTTAAATCTGGCGATTTTTCTGGCCATTCAATATGACCTCGTCTACCAATCCACCGATTAGGAAATACTTGAGGTATTCCCGAACTGTTCGTGCATAATGTGGAGACGCACCGTCTTGCTGTAACCAAAATCTCTCATGTGGTCTATCAGGATATTCTGCGTTGAGAAACAATACCGCTAAAGTAGGTAGTACTTCATTTCCCGTACTACCTACTGCCGTTTATACAGATTTTTCCAAAGATTGTAATCATCACGTTTTATTAAGTAAATTATCAGCAATTGGTTTCGGCGGTACTGTATTGGATTAGTTGTGTAATTATCTGCAGAAAGTGAGAAATGACAGTATTTGTTCATCTGAAATTAAAGTATGTTCGGGGTGCCTCAGGGCTCTTACTGTGGACCGATTTTCTTTTATTATTTACTAACAATATTGGACAGGTTATAAATAATAGCAAGATATAATTAATTGCCGATGATCTTAAATTATTTATAAGAATTAAGAATATTGATGATCATTATTTTGATTTTAAATTGCATACAAATTATGCCTAACCTGACGAGTGCCTGACGGATTCATCGAAGGGCTCGCCTATTTGGCAATCGTGACTTTGATTCAATTGAATGATTCAAGCTTTTGAGGATATTGTGTGTTCGCTTCAATCATCCAATGCGGAGCCAGTAACGGAAATTTTGTACTATTCAGACAAAATGTTGCCTCATCAGAAAAAAACGATATTTAAATTAAAGACGACGCAAACGCCACCTTTTGCCTAATTTCAAGTGGCATCGTCAACGATTAATTATTAAATGTGAATACGATATTTTTAATGAAGCAAGGAGTTTCATTATAGATTTCCATCATTACCGGCTGCTAGTGTATAGTATAGTTGTTTTAATTATTGATTTTTTTTAATTTAAAACGGAGCGTTTTGCGTTAAAAAAAAAACTAAACCTTGTTTTTTTAACGTAAAAAAACGGAGCGTTTTGCGTTAAAAAAAAAACTAAACCTTGTTTTTTTTAACGTAAAACGCTCCGTTTTAAATTAAAAAATCAATAATTAAAACAACTATACTATACTAAGAGATAGTAATAATAATAACACAGTTGTTCGTAAAGCACGAACTGCACATATTTCAAGAAAAAAATACCCTTAAGGAAACGAGCTGATTATGCACACTAGATTACTCAATACGTATCCCGTAGATATAGTCATTTATACGTGTATCATGATAAATCGAGAAAAGTATCGCACGAAACTTTCTTCGTGCCCGTTTGGAGAACGGTCGTTAATTTTAATAATCGGCATTAAAATCAGATGCGGAATAATTTCGCAAAACGTTCACCTCCTGTAGCATTATATAAACGTTACACAACTCCCGGCACAGGCATTAATAGTTAGTACATATAATTTTATGGTCGCCATTTTCAACAACGAGAAATCCATGCAATGCACGCCGTTTCTGTTTTAGTTCCCCCTTTTTTTTTCATTTCTTTCTTCGCGAACCCAGTCCGGGTTTCTGTACCAGAAATATTGCACAACGTAGTTGTGCATTGAATATACGATGTGTGTAAGCGGAATTTGCGGGAATAATGTTTTGTTTATGCTTTTTTTCTGAAGATAATGTACGGAAATATAGCCAGATAAAAAATAAAAAATAAAAAAAAATCAGCATTTGTTCATTTGGTTCAATTTATACAGTGCATTTTTTTATCCAGGCCTCATAGGGATTTACATAGGAAAATCTTTTCGTTGTGTTAATGGTTTTTCTATGGTATGGATTTTGATCAAATTAAACACACACTTAAATTAGAGTAATTTGTGCAAAATTCAGCAGTTTTTAAATGCATTTAATGTTTTAAATAGTGATTTAAAATAATGATAATTTTAAATATTTTCTTAATTAATAGGCTTAGTTCTCTGACATCTACTGAAGTTGTCAAAGTATTCTAGTTTAATCATAATAAATTAAAGACGACGCAAGCGCCACCTTTTGCCTAATTTCAAGTGGCATCGTCAACGATTTGGGTCTATTCTAGTTTATTGTACATCTTTTATTGCAAGAATGTTGATCACGGTGTAGACCAAGAAGAGATTTAAATAGTGATGGATTACACGAAAGAGCTTATTTTGAAAAGATATTAAGGTTTAGTTAATTATTTCAAATTAGTTTTCAATATTCAATAAAATTTAATTAATTAACTTAAACTAGGCAATACAATAACTTAAAAAAAACATAACACTAAAGTAAATGTTTAAACTGTTGCCCATCAGCAGCTAAACAATGACCTAGCCTATCTTTAAAATGTCTTTTCACATTTTGAAGCTGCTGTGGCGCAATTCTTTAAGGCTGTTATTAAAAATTAATGTTTTTAATTATTGGACATTTATTAAAATATCTATGTAACATAAGTCATAATGTCACAGTAGCTAAAAGGAAAATAATTTATTTTATTAATTATTTTCAAATCATTTTTTATTTAATTGATTTTCAAACAATTAATTCCTTCACAATCAACAAGATTTATCCAATTTCTCGTTTTATAAAAAAAAAACACAGTATATACATGAAATATCCTCGTTTCTTTGAAGGATTTCTTCTTCTTGTACAAATACAGTTATCCCGAGTGAAAAAAATCTAAGAATGGAACCTGTTGAGACATAAATCCGAGCATAAAATAAGAAGAACGAGAGGAAGGCTGAGGAAAAATAAAAGGAAAAAAAAAATTCGAGCCGATGTGTGTGTGTGTTGTTATATAATGCGAAACTGGTCAGTCGTCAACCTCGTTTCATAACATCTGAGCCCGTGAACTTAACCTTCCTACGCATAATATGTCTGCATGTCTATAAATATGTTTATCCGCATGCACATACTTTCTCCGATGAAACGAAGAGTAACTCGGAGCGTCGTTTATGTTTCATTTATGTGCATGCGTGATTAATTAAATTTGATTATTATTTAATTTAGATTGATGGCGGTGTGAAATGTTTAATGTAAGAGAAATGCTTGTAAAAAAATTTTCTTCGCAAATATTTATTTATCAAGAATAAATGTACAAGAAATTTACAGTTATACGCCCTTACTATTGAAAATACCGACAATCGGATTATATAAATAACTGTAAATTTCTTGTACATTTATTCTTTTTAATGGCAATGTGCCGAAACTAGTCGAAAATAAAAAAAAAATGCGTGTAAAACAAACCAAGTGAAACTTATTTAACAATTCCTAATTCGAAAATAAAAAAAATATAAATAAAAATTCCTTGTCGAAAATAAACAAAAATTTGCGTGTAAAACAAACCAAGTGAAACTTATTTAACAATTCCTAATTCGAAAATAAAAAAAAATATAAATAAAAATTCCTTGTCGAAAATAAAAAAAAATTGCGTGTACAACAAACCAAGTGAAACATACTTAACAATTTCTAATATTTATTTTCATATTGGCTTATTTTTACATGACAGCAAAAAAAATCAGCATTTGTTCATTTGGTTCCATTTATATATGTATTCGTGAGTTATGTGAAGATTATTATATAGAAATAAAAGGCAGTTAAATTATTTTCTTCGCTGATTTTATTTTAGCACTATATGTACATTTCTGACACTATGTGTCCATTATCAATAGTTAATTTCCATTTATTTAAATAAATTAAATAAAAGGAGTTTTAAAGTAATTAATAAAGGGAATAATTTATCAATTATTTTAAAATTCTCTGTGTTTATTTGTGAAATTCAAACAATACAAAACAATAAATTTGAAATAAATTTCACTATATTATGAGTTATAAATTTCACAGATTATCCTCTAGATAAATTAATTAAACTTATTTTACCGAAAACACTTTTGTTTTAAAAGAAAAAACTTAATATAAATATATTCAGTGATCCTTTCTACCTTTTCAGGTGTAGGGTTAATTTCTGTTTTTTTTTTTTTTTTGACTTAATAAATCTCTCCATATCTTTCGGTTAAAATTAATATTTTAAGCTGTAGAAAGAAATAAAAAATATTTCATTCTCTTTTTTTTTTTTTCTTAATTACGTCTTAGTTTTTTTTGCTTTTCGCGAGTATGTGCAGCAGTTAGAAATATACAGTATAGCGTATCCGTTATCGCATTCCGATGTTTGTTCGGTAGCATTTGATATTTGCAATCTTGATGCGAGCACGAATTTCCAGAAGTAACGGTCAAACGGCTAAACGAGGAGCGCTTGGAATACTAATGGGCGGACTGTGGAAAGGAAAAATTCGTTGCGGTTTATTCGAAAATGGTCAATAAACGACCGTCGCGAATTCACAATAAAAAAAAAAATAAACAAATAACTTGGTTGCACATCTGCGCTTTCTTAGAATAACATAACTTATAACGTGTGGTTGCTTTTATTAACTACATCATGTTTAAAAAAAAAAAAATCAAAGCACTTTCGTCCAAATGGCTTTTTCAAAGATTGCCTACATCACGTTTTTTTTAAACAAAAATCAAAGCAGCTTACAATTTCGTCCAAACGGCTTTTTCAAAGAAATCCTCCCGCAAGTGTTTAACACTAAATTCATAGAGTAACTAGTAATATTTCATCCTCTTTGCTAAATTGTGGTTTTACGGCAATAAATATTTTCCTCGCTGGGCGACGTAAATCAAAATGACATGTTCTGAGAGCGAGTTTAGAGTGAGACGGGACAGTATTTAAAAAGGCTATTATAAAATGAAATACAACTTTTATAACTCAATTCTCAACAAGCAGTTTTTCTATGAAAGAAATATGAACATTTAAAAACAGCTCATGTAATATAATATTTCCAAATATTATTGAGAGGACAGATGTTTGTTTTGGGGTAGGCCTGCGCTCGTTCGGGAAGATTCTTTAGGAGTTTAGAGTGAGAAGGGACAGTTTTTAAAAAGGCTATTATAAAATGAAATACAAGTTTTATAACTCAATTCTCAACAAGTAGTTTTTCTATGAAAGAAATATGAACATTTAAAAACAGCTCATGTAATTTAATATTTCCGAATATTATTGAGAAGACAGATGTTTGTTTTGGGGTAGGCCTGCGCTCGTTCGGGAAGATTCATTAGGTACAAACCACAATATAAGTGTCATCTCTCACCGAGGGGGGTATCCCTTGGGTATCCGCGCTTGGACGAAATTGCATCGTCTCGAGAAAAGTTCTTAGCCAATCGGCTATCTACCGAATGGCAACAATATCTTAAATTAATTATTTTCAAATTCTTTTTATATAGTTTAGATAAGATTTTAATGAAATATTTATTTATTTATTCAATATATACGGCAGACCATTTACAATTTAGCTTAAAACTAAGAAAACAGACATTTTACTTAAATATATACATTATCAATAATAAAAAGTTAACATTAAAAATTAAAATTATAATACACAATTAACAAATACACAAAATTACAGCTATTCGGTGCAGTTAGAAGAATTCAAGGGCTGAATTTAGAAAATAAAACATTAATTTTTGATCTCATAACGTTTTTTTTTTTTGTAACACTGGTATATATATTTTTTGTTTGTATTATTTTTGTAAAAAAGTGATTCCATAATAAATTAAATTATTATTATTATTAAAATTATTATTAATATGAAAAGCATCAACAAATGATTAGTAAATCGTAAGTATTTAATTAAAACAATTTTTTATTTTAATTTTCAGAACAACACTATGTTGCGGCAGATTCAAACAGTTCATCAACAACAAAAAATTTCGTGCCCTGCAAGGTTTGCGGGGATAAAGCATCCGGTTACCATTATGGGGTCACTTCATGTGAGGGCTGTAAGGTAATTCCAAAATGATTAACTTTACTTTCTACAATTAAAATCAAAACTATTTATTTCAATATTAATTTAATATTTATAGCTAATTGTGTTTTCTTAAATTTGTAAAAACATGTGAATTCCGCAAATAAAGATAATAATAATTTGACTAACATTGAAAATCAATCTTATTATATTATCATTCCAAAATGATTAACTTATTAACTTTACTTTCTACAATTAAAATCAAAACTGTTTATTTTAATATTAATTTAATTTGTATAGCTAATTATGTTTTCTTAAATTTGTAAAAACATGTGAATTCCGCAAATAAATATAATAATAATTTGACTAACATTGAAAATCAATCTTATTATATTATCATTCCAATATGATTAACTTATTAACTTTACTTTCTACAATTAAAATCAAAACTGTTTATTTTAATATTAATTTAATATTTATAGCTAATTGTGTTTTCTTAAATTTGTCAAAAATATGTGAATTCCGCAAATAAATTTAATAATAATTTGACTAACATTGAAAATCAATCTTATTATATTATCATTCAAAAATGATTAACTTATTAACTTTACTTTCTACAATTAAAATCAAAACTATTTATTTCAATATTAATTTAATATTTATAGCTAATTGTGTTTTCTTAAATTTGTAAAAACATGTGAATTCCGCAAATAAAGATAATAATAATTTGACTAACATTGAAAATCAATCTTATTATATTATCATTCCAAAATGATTAACTTATTAACTTTACTTTCTACAATTAAAATCAAAACTGTTTATTTTAATATTAATTTAATATTTATAGCTAATTATGTTTTCTTAAATTTGTAAAAACATGTGAATTCCGCAAATAAATATAATAATAATTTGACTAACATTGAAAATCAATCTTATTATATTATCATTACAAAATGATTAACTTATTAACTTTACTTTCTACAATTAAAATCAAAACTGTTTATTTTAATATTCATTTAATTTGTATAGCTAATTGTGTTTTCTTAAATTTGTCAAAAACATGTGAATTCCGCAAATAAATTTAATAATAATTTGACTAATATTGAAAATCAATCTTATTATATTATCATTCCAATATGATTAACTTATTAACTTTACTTTCTACAATTAAAATCAAAACTGTTTATTTTAATATTAATTTAATATGTATAGCTAATTGTGTTTTCTTAAATTTGTCAAAAACATGTAAATTCCGCAAATAAATATAATAATAATTTGACTAACATTGAAAATCAATCTTATTATATTATCATTCAAAAATGATTAACTTATTAACTTTACTTTCTACAATTAAAATCAAAACTTTTAATTTTAATATTCATTTAATTTGTATAGCTATTTGTGTTTTCTTAAATTTGTAAAAACATGTGAATTCCGCAAATAAATATAATAATAATTTGACTAACATTGAAAATCAATCTTATTATATTATCATTCCAAAATGATTAACTTATTAACTTTACTTTCTACAATTAAAATCAAAACTGTTTATTTTAATATTAATTTAATTTGTATAGTTAATTGTGTTTTCTTAAGTTTGTCAAAAACATGTGAATTCCACAAATAAATATAATAATAATTTGACTAACATTGAAAATCAATCTTATGTCAAAAACATGTGAATTCCACAAATAAATATAATATTAATTTGACTAACATTGAAAATCAATCTTATTATATTACTGTATAGTTTTAAAAGCTATTTCGACGTTTCCTCAAAATCGAATTACTTTTGTTGCAAACGAAAATTCCCCGCGTTGCGACGAAAGGAATGCGGCGGAGGAAGAGGAGCTCTCGTGTAAAACGGGAGAGGAAATATCCATCTCCCTGAAAATCAATAAGAAAGCGTACCCGCCTTTCAAGCCTTTCAATTTTTCAGCGACTGGCGAACGATGCAATAAGGAAATTGTTTTCGTTTCGCAACAAAAACATTTCACGTAACATTTTCCGTTCCCTTTTTCTGCGCGCGAGGCGAGAAGATATGGGAAACTGCGAAAGATACGTTTCACAATTTTGGCTGATTTATGGTTTTCTGAATAATATGTGAAAAATGTTGTCGAACAAAAATTGCTTTTTTAAAATTTATTGCAAAACAATTTAAATGCGCTTTAAAACAAAATAATTTTCACTCGATTAGAAGACATTTATGGCTTATAAGAAAAAAAGTTGATCCAATTTTAATAAACGAAACACTTTTTTACTTTGTTTGTATAACTCGGATTGATTTTATTGCAATAAAATCAATTCGAGTTATACAAACAACATTTTATTGCAATAAATACATTTCAACCTCAACACCCAATACGGGTAAATTAGGATAAGATTAAGAAAGAAAGAAAATAACGGATTTATATATAATAGATAGAGGAAGAACAACGCATAATTTTCACGAGGTATTATTATACTTGTAAAATTAAGCGCGATGCCATGTAGAGTCATAATTTTGTTGTTAAATGCCTCTTTGAATTTGCATAAAGATTAAGTTTTAAGTTTGTTACGAGCGGCGTACATAAAGCCCCAAGCTTTCAACTTCGAATCCCGCTGAAATTTTAAATTCGCTTTCGCTAATCTTTCAGATTGTTACGTGAAACTGCCAAGTTTGAGAATTAACGTGCTGATTTAAAATAATGGCTTCAAGAACTGACACAATGAAACATAATTTTTAGATTAGATCAAAAGTATTTTTATTTTAGGATACCCTAAAAAAATATTTGATATTATATACCGTATTATACTATACAATACTGTACTTAATATAATGTAAAAGTCTATTATATTAAATAAAAATGATTTGAAAATAATTAATAAATTATTTCCACATTTAGCACATTCTATTTAATGTAAAAGTCCCTTGAATAAAGATATTTGTATATATATTTGATATTTTAAGAATTTAGTGTGTGATTAATACGAGTTTTGTATTTTAAGTTAGGTCAAAATTATTCTCCTGTGATTTTGTAATCCAAATTTTTAGTTTGTTGAGAAAGGAAATGCTTTTTTGTTTTGTTTTTCGTTATTATATAAAATTTAACTTATGACCTCGGACGTTACTTCTTCCTTTGTATAAAGCTAAGAAGGACACGTGTGATAGTAATGCAGCAATTCAATGAATTCATTTTAGCACTAATTTAATAATAAATACTTATATTCTCGCAAAATTCTTCATGATCTGCTAGATTCGTGTTTTTAAATATGAGAAAGAAATTTATTTCACAAATTATGATTTTAATAAATTAAAGACGACACAAGCGCCATCTTTTGCCTAATTTGGGTCTAGTCTACCGTCTACATGGTAGACTAGACCCAAATCGTTGACGATGCCACTTGAAATTAGGCAAAAGATGGTGCTTGCGTCGTTTTTAATTTATTAAAATTATAACTTGTCAAATAAATTGAATCATTGTTTCGTCTACAAAAGGAAGGCGAACTTGTCCTGTTTATGAGAACATTAAATGAAGTTATAATTTATTTAAATAAAAATTCTTGTCCTTTCTTCTACTCATTGTATTTTACTAAATATATATTTCGGAAACTGTTTCCATCTTCAGTAGTGTGGATTGAAGTATTTAAGTATTTTATAATTATATTTTTTATGGGTAGAAAGAGTCTTTGAATATATATATATATATATATAATTAAAAAAAAACCTTTATTGGCATTCCCAAAAAAAAAAAAAACTACATCACATTACTACAATTATTCAAATTAAATTTACTTACTTTTCTGCTTTTCTCACCCTATCCTCCTCACAATCTTCACGCCTGCCCCATCCTCTCTCATCCAATCCTCTATTCTCTTCTTTCCACTCGTCCATTCCTCCAACATGCCCTTACACTCCTCCCCTAATTGATCCCATGTATCCCTTCCGCTGTCACACAACACACATTTCACATATTCTTCTCCCATCCATACTTTCCTACCTTTCTCCTCTATATAATTATATTTTTTATTTGTTTTTATTCTTTGCATTAAATATTTTCGAACCTAAAATTGTTGCATTATGCAGGGTTTTTATAAATGATGGACCCATTTTAAAAGAAAATCGAATTTATTAAAGTAAATCCAAAATTAACATGTCGTGTTTGTCGTGCAACACACTGTTGACAAATTGAATAATCATAATAAATTAAAGACGACGCAAGCGCCACCTTTTGCCTAATTAATGTGAAATTGAATAATGCTTTAGAAAAAAAAACTTTGAAACTTCCTTTTTTCATGGCTAGAAAGTTTTTTTTTAATATTCTTCTAAAACAGGAGCGTTATAAACACTATGGTGATAAGATTAAAATAATTACAAAATCACGTCGACTAAAATTTCTTTCCTACTTTTTTTATGCATCTAAACATTCTTTAAAAATAATCAAAGGTCTTTAATAATATGATTTTAATTGTGTTGTTTATTTTTTTAGGGATTTTTTCGGCGGAGCATCCAGAAACAAATCGAGTACAGGTGTCTGCGTGACGGCAAGTGTCTCGTGATTAGACTGAATAGGAATAGGTGTCAATATTGCAGGTTCAAGAAATGTCTAGCCGTTGGAATGTCGAGGGATTGTAAGTACCATTATTAGACTTAAATTATTAAAAATAAAACAATACTATTTTAGTTCCACGATATTTTAATTTTTAATAATGTTCACTACATTCGACCACTATTCATCAGGTTTGGATAACTGGTTGGCTCAGCCGCGTAGCTTTTCGGTCAATCAGACCAGTGTGTCCCTGTACCTCGATTAACAAATTAAGCAACAGATGGCGCTATTGTTACAATTTGTATTTAATAATGTCTATAGTAATAATATTTACCCCGACATCAATTGGTACATCGATTATATATATATATATATATATATATATATATATATATATATATGGTATATATATATATATATGGTATATATATATATATATATATAATATTTATTAGGCAGAAAGGCCCGGGTTGATAGCCATTTAACAATGACAGTTACATAACAATTGAAATAATTCTGTAAATATTGTAAACATACATAGTAAAATGTAACGTTATTTGTCAATAAAGATGTTATATATATATATATAATTTTTATTTTAATGTAAAAAAACACAATTTTTAATTATAAAATAAATATGAGTAGATTATTAAAAATTAACCAATAAAACAGATAAAACACAGATTATATTGAATAACTTTAAATTATATAAAAAATTTATGTGTTTTCTTTACATCAAAATTGAAAACGCCTTCAAGATCCAAGAAACAGTATTTATTTTCTCAATTGAAATAGACTAATCAGAAAGAAAAATACAGTAAAAAAATATTTACTGTATTTTTCTTAATTAATAATTTAACAAATATAAACATTAAAAAAAACAATAAGATGAAAATAAATTCAGCAACTATCTTAAGACTATTACAGACACATTAATAGATTTCGCACAAAATCAGTTTCATTATTGTTTAAGTATATACGCCATGTTGTATCTCATGGTTTTTCTTTATCGTGTTCAATATAGGAAATTGAGAGAAGTGAGTTGTATTTGGCTTAGTGTAATTAGAAGCTTCCGCTACCTCTAGAAGCATTATAATTAATAGTTTCTCATTACGTATTCTATTGTAACTCAAATACGACATTTTTTAAGGCACTGATTAATGCTTGAGCACCGAAAGTCATTTTGAAGCTGATTACGTACAGCTTCAAAGTCATTTTGAAGCTGTACGTAATCAGCTTCAAAATGACTTTGAAGAGCTTGATGTCGTCAGCATATATTGATTAATCACAGTTTAGTAGAGTGGCTATCTTTCTAATAAATATTAAAATTATTAGCGGCCCAAATTGTGTACCCTGAGGAACACCACTAGTTGCAACAACAACCTTTGTAAGATACTGATGTGTATCTTTTAAATATGAGACAATATTGCCAAGAACGTTGCTCTGACTGATATAATCCATGAGTTTAACATGCGGAATACAATCGAACTCCTTGCTTATCATTATAGACAGCACCTACCTGCTGATAAGATCAAAATGCTTTGAAATAAATTCAAAAACTTGCAAATAATTATCCAAACTAAGTATAAATGTTACATGAATAAAGATGTTTGGTTAAGGAATATGAATATTAATTTACATCGACGTTGAGTCCTTAGAAATACGACATTTTTTAAGGCACTGATTAATGCTTGAGCACCGTAAGTCATTTTGAAGCTGTACGTAATCTAATTCATTTTAAATGACTTTGAAGAGCTTGATGTCGTCAGCATATATTAATTAATCACAGTTTAGCAGAGTGGCTATCTTCCTAATAAATATTAAAATTATTAGTGGCACAAATTGTGAACCCTGAGGAACACCACTAGTTGCAACAACAAGCTATGTAAGATACTGATGTGTATCTTTTAGATATGAGACAATATTGCCAGGAACGTTGTTCTGATTGATATAATCTATGAGTTTAACAAGTGGAATTCAATTGAAAGCCTTGCTTATCATTATAGACAACATCTACCTGCTGATATTCATATTCCTTAATCAAACATCTTTATTCATGTAACATTTATACATAGTTTGGAATAAATTAAATAATTATCCAAACTATGTATAAATGTTACATGAATAAAGATGTTTGGTTAAGGAATATGAATATTAATTTACATCTACGTTGAGTCCTTAGAATAAAAACACTGTATAAGTTTCTTTGTAATTCTTTAGCGGTGCGGTACGGTCGAGTGCCGAAACGATCGAGGGAACGAAGCACCGAGGAGCCGTCGCGGGTCTCGACGACGGACACGGACCAGTCGGATTCCGAAACGAAGCAACTGGCCGTCTACGACGTCATCCTCACGGTGTCCCAGGCGCACCACGCGAACTGCGGCTACACGGAGGAGCAGACGAGGAACCTGGTGCGGAAACAGCTGACGCTGCCGCCGGCGAGTCCCGAGGACACGGAGGTGGCCTCGTCGACGGAGAGCCTCGAGCAGCAGCGCTGCTGGCTCTGGCAGCAGTTCGCCTCGAACATCACCCCCAGCGTCCAGAGGGTGGTCGAGTTCGCCAAGAGGGTGCCCGGCTTCTGCGAGCTGGGCCAGGACGACCAATTAATACTCATTAAGATAGGATTTTTTGAAATTTGGCTCAGCCACGTAGCTAGGTTAACTTCCGGTACGTCGATGGTCTTCGATGATGGTACCACCGTTTCTAGGCAGCAATTAGAGACTATGTATGATGTAAGCAGCTTTCACATTAATAATTAAAATAGAATTTCAATATTTTTGATATTCCAGGCGGATTTCATTTCATCAATAGTACATTTCGCGAGTACCTTCAACACCCTAGCATTGAATGACACAGAACTGGGGTTGTTTTCCGCCGTGGTTCTTCTAACAGCGGATCGTCCGGGGATCACGGATATTAAATCCATTGAACACCATCAGGATAAACTCATAGAAGCTCTTAAAGTACAAGTAAGCATAAATTATTTAAACCCATCCTAGTCTCATAAACAAGACAAATTCATCTTCCATTAGTTTACCAAAAAAAAACGAAACTATTCTCTTGTTGGTTCTACAAAATAAACGACCCAAACTACGTCATGGATTTTTTTGACGATGTAAAATTAAAAAAAAACAGTTGTTTTTTTATTAATTTATGAATATGCAGTGTTATCAAATGAATGAACCAAGAATGATTACTTTTGATTAAACAAAAAACATACATTTTGAGTAATATCTTAAGTGTAAGATAGTTTATAATCAAAATAATTGCAATTTCAATTGGAGGATTGTTTTAGATAGATAGATAGATAGATAGATAGATAGATAGATGTTTTATTTACAGAATCTCCATTATACAAATATTATAATATATATTTGATACAATCATTCTGGAGAAAATATTCAGATATAATTATTTTATATACAAGGTGTACAGAAAATGAGTGAAAAGCTTTAGGTAGCGTAACTCTTTGACTAATTTTTAGATAAAAATATTAACGAAAATAAGTCACACGGTCCTTCCTTAAGTCTCACGGGCCACTTAAAAGAACTATACATTTGGCAACGCTGGATTAAAAGAATGCTTCTGATGAAGTTATAAAATTGTAAAAATATCCGATTTATTAATCATTTACATCAATGGAATTATAAACGTGTCTAATTGATTGTTAATGCTATTGATTTTTTACAAAATATTTAAAAACAATACTAATTTATAGTCACATATTTAAAATTCCGAAGACCTCGTGAGCCTCAATGAAGAACCATACAACATTTTTTTATTTGGATTTTCTATTAAAAATTAATTAATCAATTGAGTTACCTGAAGGTTTTCACACATTTTCTGTACACCTTGTATATATATATATATATATTATCAAAAAATAAACTTTATACCCATAAGAGTGTAGGATCCAGTTATTTTTTTTAGCTAAATTATCTCCAGTTCCTTTCCCTTTTATACGTGCATGACTTTGAATCGAAAAATGTTTATTTCAAAGCCTTCCTAATACATGTCAAATAAAATATGACGAATATTGGATTGTATCTGATTTCTAGAAGACCATAGGCCGGATTCTAGTTTAGTCGATAGCGTTTCCAAATAACGAGAACGCTGCCGTAATATCGTTTCATTTAGAATCCCATAGCATATTTCCATTTTAAAACCTTAGAAAAATGCATTACAAAGATAAGACAAAATTTTAATGAAGTAATATTTTGTCTACCTAGGATATTTTATCAGTGAATATAAATAAATTCAAAAATCCCACTCCTCTTTCTAAAGTCCTACCTAGACGAAATATTCATTGGATTAATTTAATTCCCTATGTTGGAAAATCATTTTAAAGATAATTTAACCCCCGCGTTTCATGGTAATTTGCAGATGGTCTTATATTAAGTAACGTTCCTTTTGTTGTTTTTACATTAAATTTTTCTCGGATCAAAAATTTGTTGCATTATGCAATAATTTATTGATGTGCAACAGCAGGTGTACATCATGTAATTCAATGTCCGGCGTGGGTATTTGCCCGGGAAGTAGTTGTTTTAATGTGCATTTATTTAACGTACTTACGTAGCGTAACTCAAAAGTCAGAGAGCTAAATGTGCAAATAATTTATTAATTATTTTCAAATCATTTTTATTTGATATCAAATTTGTCAGACGGCAACTTTTTCAGAATGTTGCAGACCTCTAAGAACAAAATCAGCTTATAGAATCTAAAGACACAGGCGTCCATTATCCATTAAGAATATTTATTTCGAGTTACCGAAATCCAGTTCGTTTCTAGTGGCGGAGTAAACAGTAGTGCGGGTCCCGGCTGCGCGTGTAACTTATGGTGAATGCGCCGGGACAATCGACGTTTCATGCGATACCTTACATGAAATGTTAAATTAAACCGCGCGTTATTATTTATTTTCACAATCTAAGTTTACTTATCAATAAAAGATTGTGATTGTAAGGAATAACTTACACGTTTAATTTAACATTTCACGTACGGAATAGCCCCAATTTTCTCTGTAATAGAATAATCATAAGAAGTATTGCCGTTCTTCTTATGAGTTTACACTCCGTGACTAGCATTTTAACACCACATGGGTTTTTTAATTCATCATTCTCTGTCGTATTTCACGATTTTCACCATTGCATTGAAGATTTCCCGGACCACGTCGGACTCTTATGATTATTTTGTTATATTTTGTACGGCACAAATGTCACGACGAATTCTAATTTGATTGGTTTGAAACTATAGTCATTAAAATAAAATCATAATTTTAATTTGAATCTCATTGATCGCTTGATAAAATATTTTAACTAATATTGAATTTGAAATTAAAGGCACTTGGTTTGTTTCATTTATTAAATAAATTATTTCCTTGATAATGGCGATAAATCAAAACTAGTCAGAAAATAAAAAAAAAAAAACAAGTGAAATTGATTTATTTATTTATTAGTAAATAAATTATTTCCTTGATAATGGCGATACGTCAAAACAAGTCAGAAAAAAAAAACAAGTGAAATTGATTTATTTCACTTTTTTATTATTTTAACATTGAATTCGAAATTAAAGGCACTTGGTTTGTTTCATTTATTAAATAAATTATTTCCTTTATAATGGCGATAAATCAAAACTAGTCAGAAAATAAAAAAAAAACAAGTGAAATAAATCAATTTCACTTGATTTATCGCCATTATCAAGGAAATAATTTATTTAATAAATGAAACAAACCTAGTGCCTTTAATTTCGAATTCAGTGTTAAAATTATAAGTCATTTGCTAACCTGCCAAACATATAATCCAACAGGATGAAAAATAAAAACATATTTCTGGTTTGTATATAATATAATCTAATGCATTTGCTACCTTGCCAAACACATAAGCTAATGTTTGGCAGGGCAGCAAATAACCTAAACCAGATTTTTTTTTATTTTTCACCCTGTTTCATTGAATTCAGCACTATCTGCCATGTCCAACAATCCTTTGAACTAATACGTTCTGTAAAAACCAGAACTAGTTACTTCAACGGATATTTGTTTTAGTCGGAAAGACAGCACAAATAAAGTTAAACTCTTAAATATATATGTATATATTTTTTAAGTTAGTAATTTTTTATATTTAGGTAGGAAGAAATCACGCGAACGAGCCCCAGCTGTTCTCCAACCTGCTGATAAAACTGCCCGAGCTGCGAAACCTGGGCGCCAAGCACACGGCCCACCTGGACTGGTTCCGCGTGAACTGGTCGAAGCTGACCCTGCCCCCGCTCTTCGCCGAAATCTTCGACATTCCCAAATGCGAGGACGACCTTCAGTGACACGCGGAAAAGGAAAAACCGCCCCCTACATTAACACTAACCACGCATTACTATTACTAGCGAGCTTTGCAGTTTCATCCCGACAAAACACTCCCAAATTGATCAAAAAAAAAGAGAAAACTTTTTAGAAACCCTGCTCGGCTCTAAGCAAAAGTAACATGCCTCGTCTTGCTCAAAACAATAAAAGAAATAACAATCCCTAGTTGTACATATATACATTTTACTTGTAAAGAAAGAAAAAACGTCTTTAAATTCGCGCTTATGGAGAGATCAATTAGATTAATGAAAAAAATAAAAAAAAAACACAGGGTGATTTTAAAAGATAAGAGCAATAATTTGAAACAAAAAATGAAACAAAATCAATCAAGAGCCATATCGCGGATGCAAAGATTCATAGGGAGAGTAACTTTTAGCAATATGTACACACTACTTTCGCGGAACGTTTGTTCATACATATCATTGGATGCGAATCTTTTCAGTGTGGATTTTTTGCTCTATATTAACAATGTAAAATGATGTATATAGATTGCATATTCTTTATAAATTCTGGTGTGGATATACATGGTTTTATCGATCGTTTTTTAAATAATTTAAAATAAATAAATTTTAAAGAAATAATTTTCAAATACAATTTTTTTAAAAAAATAATTATAATTATGTATATTATTTTTTATATCATATCAGTAAAACAGGGTTTCCTTACACCTAAGGGTAGAAAGGAAAAAGATTAAAAAAACAGGGTGTTACACATACAATTTAGATAGTGCTGATTAACAAACAGGACCCCTATTCCTGAAATAAATTAACAGCTTATTTCTTTCTACCGCAATATCAAAATTTGGCGAATAATAAATCAACCATTAATTCTCAAATCAAAGAAATTGCTTCTATTAAATAAAAATGATTTGAAAATAATTTATTATATTAAATAAAAATGATTTGAAAATAATTTATTAATTATTTTCAAATCATTAATAATTAATAAATTATTTTCACATTTAGAAATTGCTTCTATTGCTGAAATTGATCGTCCCGTGGAATAAAGATTTAAATTTATCTTTCTCGTTTTTAATATCTTCAACTATATTCTCATCAATCACTTGGTGAATCATGTTTTCACTAATATATATACATATTTCACACAATATATATTTATGAATATTAATTTAAATTAAAATCACTTGGTTTGCCTCACAAAATATTTGATTTAATCCAACTAGTTTCTGCTTCTAGCCATATTTCTTGATAATGGCTGGAAGCCGAAACTAATCGGAATAAATCAAATATTTCGTGAAACAAACCAAGTGATTTTTACTAGCGATCAAAAAAGATCGGTTGCTCGATCCTTCTCAGTGATCGAGCCGATCGATCTTTTTAATCGCCTCGTTTTTTTGTTTGATCGGATAGACAAAAATCTCGAAGACCCTCGGTTATTCTTCTAACAAAGTTAACTGATTAATTTCAAGAAAAATAATTATTTTCAATTATTTCAGGGGTTTGATTGGAATTAACATGAACCCTTATGGGAATGATTTAATGGATACTTGCCGATCGGCCGTTTCGGACGCGTCTGCAGTTGGAGCTAAATTACAAAATTCTCATACAATATAGAAAAACGCGGTTTTCAGCAAAAAAAGATATTTTGTTATACTACTAACAACAATAACTGTTTAGTTTAACCCGAAATAATCCTTTTCAATTATTTCGAGCAATTTCAATAGTTCCGAAAATTTATCACGGAGCCTTGTGGGAACGCTTTAGTGCAGACCCGTCAATTGGCCATTCCAGACGTTTCTGTATTCCAACCAAAATAACTAAGCTCACGAACAAGATAGAAAAATTAGATTTTCAGCATTCGTTTCCTAAGAAATTCAACTATATTCCCACCGAAAATAATATCTTTGTACCGCTTGAGACCGCCAGGAAAAAATCGCAAACTTAAATAAAATTTTCGACCGATTTTAGAAAGTCAACTTTGCGAGCAGATTGGCGGAAAATTAATTACTTGATAAGGCTAAATTTTTCACAGATTATTCTCCTATTATTTAGCTACATTCTGTTATAATATGAAGTTATTTGGCGATTTTCGGATTTTTACGATATTTTCAATTTTCGCCAAAAATTATTTTTACTCAAAAAAATCTTAAAAGAAAGATATTTTGTTATACTACTAACAACAATGACTGTTTAGTTTAACCCGAAATAATCCTTTTCAATTATTTCGAGCCATTTCAATAGTTCCGAAAATTTATCACGGAGCCTTGTGGGAACGCTTTAGTGCAGACCCGTCAATTGGCCATTCCAGACGTTTCTGTATTCCAACCAAAATAACTAAACTCTCGAACAAGATAGAAAAATTAGATTTTCAGCATTCGTTTCCTAAGAAATTCAACTATATTCCCACCCAAAATAATATCTTTGTACCGCTTGAGACCGCCAGGAAAAAATCGCAAACTTAAATAAAATTTTCGACCGATTTTAGAAAGTCAACTTTGCGAGCAGATTGGCGGAAAATTAATTACTTGATAAGGCTAAATTTTTCACAGATTATTCTCCTATTATTTAGCTACATTCTGGTATAATATGAAGTTATTTGGCGATTTTCGGATTTTTACGATATTTTCAATTTTCGCCAAAAATTATTTTTGCTCAAAAAAATCTTAAAAGAAAGATATTTTGTTATGCTACTAACAACAATGACTGTTTAGTTTAACCCGAAATAATCCTTTTCAATTATTTCGAGCCATTTCAATAGTTCCGAAAATTTAACACGGAGCCTTGTGGGAACGCTTTAGTGCAGACCCGTCAATTGGCAGTTCCGGACGTTTCTGTATTCCAACCAAAATAACTAAACTCTCGAACAAGTTAGAAAAATTAGATTTTCAGCATTCGATTCCTAAAGAATTCAGCTACATTCCCATCTGATTTAATATTTTTTGTATTATTTGAGAGCGTCAGGAAAAAATCGCAAACTTTAATAAAATATGCGCCCAATTTGGATAAGTCAAATTTGCGAGCAAGTTGGCGGAAAAGTAATTACTTGTCAATGTTCAAATTTTCACAGATTATTCCCCCATTCTTTAGCTACATTTTGGTATAAAATGAAGTTATTCGGAGACTTTTTAATTTTCGACGAAATTCCACTTTTTTCCATACGATTTTTTTCATTTTTTTGGATCGGTTCGAGCCTTCAACTGATCGATCATTGTTCGATCAATCTTGCCCATGAATAATTTTTACTTAAATTATTGAACATTGGAACATACGCGTTTAGTATATATAACCAAATATCACCCCCCTCACCCCTCGGGAACCCCCTCAAGTACACATAGGTCTTATGCGTTTAGTATACAGAGAGCTTTTTTTATCAGTATACATTTCCCCTATGTATACCTGCAAAATACGCGAGTTAATTGCATGAATGTATGTGTGTTTAGTTGCCTACAACACGCATATGCCAAATAGTCAACTAAACATACACACATTAATCGGTTCAATGCGTTTGACTCGCGTTTTTTGCAGGTATAGACTTCCCCTAATGTATACTGATAATAAAACCGCTCTGTATATAATAAAACCACGGATTAAGTGAGAAATTAATAATAATTATAATAATATACATAATAATAATTATTTTCTAACAAAGCACTTTAATGACATACAAAAAAGCATTTGTAATTGATTGTGTTTTTAAAAAAAAAATCGGGTATATATAAAAATTACTTAATAGTTAGTCTCGTTACGTTTTATCTGTTTTTTTTTTTTTTCGTTTTGTTTTCTAAATAAATAAATAAATTATGTCGATATTTGTAGACGGTAAATGCTTAAACTATAAAAGTGAAGTAACAATCATATCCAACTCTCAACAAGAAAATTAAGTAAATATCATCATCACGACTAACCTAACCCTAGTTTTATATAATTGTTAGGATGTTGAATCTCTAAGTAGAGTACAAAACGTGATTTTTTTACATATACATATTTAAAAAAAAAAACAAGAATGAATGAATAGAGGGAAAAACATTAACGATTTTCCGCGCTTATTTGAATTTTACACAACACACGACGCGTGTTTTCTCTGTCTCTCTCTCTTGTTGGATTTCCTCCTTTTAGTAAAACTTTCTATCCCCTACGACATATCTTGTATTTTTTTTTATTGTTTGTCCCGACTGAATTCTAAGCCCAAATAAATCAATATTATAAATGGGTATAATGTTGATATATTTTTTCTACGTATTTATTGATGGAAGAAATGGAATAGTGAAATGAAAAAAAAAAAGAAATATTGAAGAAGAAGAAATAATAAAGTATGATAGTGAGGAAGCCCTTTTTTCTGTCTCGTATCCTATTTCAAATTTGATGGAAGTTAGGGTGGACTTTATTTTTATTGTGTGCAGAGTGTGTTGGAACGAAAAAAAAATGGTTCAATTTTAATAAATAAAACTCTTTTTTAATTTATTTGTATAACTCGGATTGTTTTATCACTTTTTCAATTTTAATAAATGAAACACTTTTTTGTATAACTCGGATTGTTTTATTGTTGACTATAGTTTCGACAACCTTAACGCGTCAAAAGTCTTTTGTTTTGACAATGATTAACGTGTCATTATCAATACAAAAGACTTTTGATGCGTTATTATTTTATTGTTGACTATAGTTTCAACAACAATAACGCGTCAAAAGTCTTTTGTTTTTATAATGATTAACGTGTCATTATCAAAACAAAAGACTTTTGACGCGTTATTGTTTTATTGTTGACTATAGTTTCGACAACCTTAACGCGTCAAAAGTCTTTTGTTTTGATAATGATTAATGTGTCATTATCAAAACAAAAGACTTTTGACGCGTTATTGTTTTATTGTTGACTATAGTTTCGACAACCAGAACGCGTGAAGTCTTTTGTTTTGATAATGATTAACGTGTCATTATCAAAACAAAAGACTTTTGACGCGTTATTGTTGTCGAAACTATAGTCAACAATAAAACAATCCGAGTAAAACAAAGTACAAAAAAAAGTGTTTCATTTATTAAAATTGAATTACAATGTATGACAAAGTAGAAGCCTCAACAATTAACAAATTAATCACTGGTTGTCCATACGCTGTCTGAACAATTTATTAAAAGAAAACAAAAATTGTTGAAATTACATTAAAAAAATATATATTTAATAATAAAAAAATAATTGTATGAAATAAATATGAATAAATTATTAAAAATCAACCAATAAAACACAGATTAGATTGAATAACTTTAAATTCTCGACTAGTTTCGGGTTATTAGCCCATTTTCAAGAGAATTTAAAATTTTATGAACTACCAATGTCTAAATATTAAAACCATTAAAAAATAATTATTTATTTGCCAAGAGAGTAAAATACATTTTTATGAAAATAGTCTGAGATGTCTCATAATTCCATACGTGAAAATGTTACATATAACTTCCACGTTATTTTTCTCTATCGTCACAGTCTACGCGAGTTTTGTAATTCATGTTATTCACAGTTTGTATAATTTAAAAAAAAAATAACATTTCTCGTAGGGAAAAGCGCTAATTATTATATTTTTAATCTTCCAAAGAATATTAGAAGAAGAAGAAAATCCAACACACTCTGCACACCACCTGCAAACTAATAAAAGACAATTGAATGTACCTAATTTTTCGTACTTAATAAATAAAAAAAAGGCAAATCCGTATTTTGTAAATAGCTATTATTATCATAAAAAATATCGTTAGAGACTATAATTATTATTTTTTATTTATATGGTGTTTTTTCACTGCCTTATAATATCCATAATCATCATGCCATTATTTTTTATTAAATAACTATATCGATTAATGATTATTATTTATTATTCCTTCTCGGGAAGCAAAATAAAATTTAAAAAAAAAAACCTATATTGTGCTCATATATTTGAAAATGAAAAGCAAATCTCTAACTATAAATGTTGAATCGTTGTTATTACTCTTGTTTATTCTATTGAATTTTATATAAGGTATTATATGAATACATATTGTTTATGCTGCTATTTTTTTTTAGTACGTTTCAGTGTATACACTTTTGTTGTTATTATTGATATTATTACGAGATGTATATTGAACATATTATAAATATTACATATTGTTACTTCTTAGGTTTTCACGTGTGTAACATAAATATGTTTATTTTTTTTTTTATTTTTGTAAAACAAAAATGAATTTCTTCAATTTCAACAAGATTTAATTTTTTTAATTGCCTTATAATTTTAAAAAAAGTTAAAAACTTCACTAAACTTCACGTACTTTAATTAATATTGTGTGATAACGACAACTTAAGATTGTCTAAAAAAAAAATACGGAACAATCTATTAAATAACTTATCACTATTATTTAAAAGATTGTTCTCTTAAATAATTTGTCACTATTATTCAAGAGATTGTTCTCTTAAATAATGTATCACTATTATTTAAGAAACTTTGCGCCTTTGAATATTTTCGTGCAATAAACAACTCTCGACTGAAATCGTTTGCTAAAAGCAATCACTAGAAAGTTGATAATATTTTTTTTGATGCGTTGAATTGAAGAAGAAATAAACCTATCCGTATTACACATATTTTTTTTAAAAATCGTCGGACGTATTATTTTTCTCCGTTTTGAAATAAGTCCCGCGCGCTGTTCACTCAAATCAGTCACTGTTGGAATACTCTTTATGGCTATGTTTTATATATATTTTTTTGTTTTAGTATTATCGTACAACGTAGGTAATAATTACTACCTTTCGATGATTTTATAGAATTTAATATTGAATTAAAATTTTATTAAATAAATTGCAATTGTTTCAATTATTCAGTTTAAACCAGGCAAAAACAGGAGGGACTTCTGTTGGACCATTGGATGCATACGGGGCGGGGGTAAATATGGGATACTAGTGCTGCTTCTTGCGGTAGTTTTTGTAACTATTGTGCGCGTTACACTCTAGAAAACCTCTGTTACTGGTTACGGGGTGGGGGGAAACTAGTGCTGCTTTTTGCGGTGGTTTTTGTAACTATTGTACACGTTGTTTACATCCAAGGATGGTCGAGTATCTAATCTTAGTTTACATCCTGGAAAAACAACCTTATTTACACATTTTATTAGCGTACTCGCCGCTAAAGTTAGCAGTTGTTATTTTTTTTAATCCAAATTATTAATTAAACCGCTCGTTTTTAATTGATGTATAATTTTAAAGGGGCGAAACACTTCGCGTAAATCGAGACTGCTTAACTGAATTTTAAATGTGGCGCCAATTAGTTCGCATACAAAAATGGCGGAAAGAACGTGATTTGTGTGGCGCCAATTAGTTCGCATACAAAAATGGCGGAAAGAACTCTCGTCGAGCTTTTGAGGATACGAATAGTTTTGTATTAAATCTGCCTTAATATACTCAAATTAATTTTTACAGTATTTTATAAAAATGACGCCTTTTTTCTGGTCGTTCAAAATGCCAAGCATTTCAAGCGTTTTTGAATAGATGGCGCTAATTATATTAATTTGTTGAATATGACGAATTGGGCACTAGAATTTCGTAATCTGCATACAAAAAAAATTTGAGAATTGCAAAAATCACAAAAGGATCGTTGGGTTTTTCATTATAGCGTTTCCTTATTATAATTTCTAAGAATCAAACGAAAAATAAAATGTTATGATTTAATTTTATTGTTAACGATGACAAAATACATTCATTTATCATTTTTTTTTATTATTAAAAAGTAGTTTTCTTAACAAACTATACAATAATTACAATATTAAACTAATAAACCTAAGAGGCTCTAATTTATTAATTTAATACAGTTTGAGAAATATTTAGAAATAAAAATATATATGCAACAATCATAAAGCATTATTATTATCAAAAATACTCTTAAATTTGTTAAATTTAGCTCTGCATTTATCTTTGAAAACCAGGAACAGTTCACTAGGCAGCGCATCCTTTCCCTTCTGGAACAACAGCATGATCTCGTCAATCGACGATTTCTTGTAGTACAAATGGAAATCGATGTAATTCAACCAAATATCGATATCCTCTCCGAACTGCGCCACGGCTAGTTTGTGCACTTTTTCCCAGGCCGCAATATCGTAGATGACGCAACTAGATTCCAACTGCGACATGGTTATGTGTATGTCTTTACAATAAGGCTTAACAATGGCGAGGGAATGGTAAATCGAGCGGCAAGTATTAATATCGTTTTTCAAAAATAACCTCTCTAAATATTTAGGTATTAACAAGTGGGAAATATTCGAATGCTGCTTGATTGCTTTCTTGTAAAACTCGTCGATTTCGGCTTCGGTCGAGTTCAGGATGTGGTACCGCAAAACTAAAAGCCAAAGCCCACTGGAATTTTCTTTAAGCGCCTCGACGCCCTCCTCGAAAGTAGAGAGGATGTTATTCCGGCGATCTGCAAAGATTTCGTATCGCAACCGCAATTTCCACAAGTCGACGGAAGTCGGGCATTTCGTCGTGGCTAGTTGAAGGATGTTCCTCGCTTGGTTATCGGTTACGAGATCTAACCAGGAAATGTAGCCTTCTTCGCATAAACATCCGTCATCGGAGGCTTTGTTAAAGGCAGATATTAGAATTTCTCGCTTATCTATTTGCGAGTTTTTGTAATCCTCATTCGTCGCTTCCACTAAGCATTTTATGTACAAACTCCAGAGGGCTTTCTTTTTGTGCCTCGGCACCCGCTCTAAACCGTCCTTGTAACGTTTAATGCATAACAGAAGTCGAGTCTGAGCGTTCACTTTTATATCAGCTCCGTCGTCTAAGCCACTGTAGTGGAAACCTATAAAATGAATTAAATAAAAATGATTTGAAAATAATTTAATATATATTTTTCATCTGAAGTACTTGTATTAGCAATTTAATAGACATCCTAGGTTTAGCTCCACTTACGTGAGAAGTGTAAGATTAAGTCATCCCAAATATTACATTTATCAAAGCGTACTTACCAGTAAAATTAATATTAAATGTAAAAAGCATTATTTTATGCGTGCATTATCCGAATTGGCGACAAATAACAATTGAGTTACCTCTTTTTTCCCAATGCGCCAGAAAATCCCAAACCAATTCGTCATCCGAGTGTTTATCAATAAGATATTTAATGATTTCATCTACTGTCGGTGCCATAAAGGTGAAGTTTTTCATCCATTCAATCATCGCAATATAAAACTGGCAGTCGTTTATATAAACAGTCATTTTCTCTAGGTACGTCTTGACAACGGCGTTGATCGTATCAATTTTCTGCTGTGGATTGCTATCCTTACTCATTTCCTCGGCGGCCAGCTTCACTTCCATGAAGACGCACTCGTTATACAAAACGGGACTCGATTTAAATATGGCGAGTCCTCTCTTACAAAACTTCACCGCCTGGCTTAAATTATTGGCGTCGTAAACAAACCACTTGGCCGCCGTCAACCACCCTTCTTCACTGTTGTGATACTGAAATAATTAATAATTAAAAACATTAATTTTCTTTTTGCAATAAGAATGAACATTAAACGCACCTTAACCATATTTTCGCAAACGCTCGCGGCCACGTTAACCGATCTAGTTTCACGGCAGAATTTATAAAAATTGAAGTACAAGGCCTTGTTTGCCGGATAAAGTTTCAGCAGCGTGTTGAACAAAGCTTTAGTCCTCTTTGTGATTCTCTGTTCGATGTTTTTAAATTTATCGCCCATTTTCATCCTGTCCCTCTTAAGTCTTACCAAACGGTAAATGCAAATGTTGTAATCTATGTAGTCGTTGTAGTTTTGTAAAGATCTCGTGTAAGCGTCTATTTTATTTTCGAATTCCGTCATCTTTTTTATGATTATCCTGAAACAACAATTGATGTATAAACTAAATACTTTAACTATCACGAATGTTGATATTTTAATTAAAGGTTATATTTACATACTTAACTTCTTCTTTAGAGAAAAGGCCAGTCCTCGACAACTCCTCAAACTCCAGGGTCATGGACTGCAAACGTTTCTGCACGTTCGCCATCGTCTCAAAAGGGATTTACCCAAACAAATCAAACGGAAAATAATTAAAAACACGTGCGAATGTTTGAGAAAAATGTGCAGGAAAATTCTGGCAACCTTTTGACAAATGCTTTAAATTAGGCAATTTCACACACTTTTTTTCGTAATTAATTTTTTAATTAATATAAATAAAAATGATAATTAGTAACTAATTTAACCAGGACAATACTAGAATTAGACAAAATCGATATTCACGAATTATTAAAACTTTATTGACAAATAGTTTTGTTTGTATATTGAATGCAACTTCACGTCGGTGTTTCGGCTCTCTATGGAATCGGTTACTCCATCAGAACGCCAACGCCAAAAAATAAAAGTTACTAAAATACTCTATCTAATTTAGCATCTATTAATCCCAGTAATACCAACCTGAAGTAAATAAATTAACTAAAATACCAACTTAAAGAAAAAACATTTACTAAATATAAATTCATTATCTATGATAAAATAAATTACCAACTTGAAGACACAAAAAATTGGCCTGCTTAAAAAAATTGTTCAGGCAAATTTCGTGACATAACATCTAACCTCAAAATTAACTAGTCGTATTTATTATGTCGATGCTGTTTTATAGTCCTAAATTAAAAAGATTTTTAGACAAGTGGCCCGGTAAGAAGTATTTAGGTATATACCGGTTCCTCCCCGTGTTCTTCTGCCTCGGTGCCGCTTTAGAGTTTTCCATGATTAACTGGAGAGTTGGCGAAGTGAATTTTTGTAAGTTATGAAACCTCGCTCACAATTTATGTTTAAGGGGTGTATGAACTCTTTGATGTCTCCTCGATAACTATATATTATTCTTAAAAAGAAACATAATTATTTGCAATTTTTTTTTTTCAGATAACACTTACAAAAAACGGCAAGCTAAGAATATCATTTTACAAGAACAAGAAGAATCGCATTAATTCGCGATGCCAGCTGGAGTGTCTTGGCCGAGGTATTTATCATTTTTCGCTGCCGCGATGATATCGATGATGGCCGGATCACAAGTTGTTCACACTTACTACCAGCCTCTGAAGGACTTGGATCGGTATATAGAGGAAGAAAGGAAAAAAATGTTAGAAGCCAAAAATAGATAGTAATAAAAAAATAAAGTATGTTTTTTTCGTTACTTACGATAAATATTATTTAAAAAAAAATAATGAATTTATAGTACAAATATTTTACACAGCACGTTTCTTGTTGTAGAATAAATATGAAGTTAATTCAATAAATCAAGCTGTTCGTTGTATTCCTTGTACAACCGCTGCCAGTGCAATTTGGTTTTCACTATTGACAGGACTTCGGTTAGTAAGCTTTTCTTTGAAATACCCTAAAAATTGATTGTATTATAATGTTAATAAAAATACATCAAATTTTAAATTGTTGCTTAATTATTTATTACATATAATACACCTTTCAGGTGTAAGGCTAGTGAAAAATGTAATAAATAATATATACTGGTGATGGCATTTCAAACACGATGTGTTCATTCTCAATGGAGAAACAGTTACAGGTAACTGTAAAATAAATTTAGTGAAGCAAAGTTTACTTTTCTTATTATATTCATTAATCTTCACGTAATTCACACCGGTATATATTATTTATTACATTTTTCACTAGCCTTACACCTGAAAGGGTAGAAAGGCATCGAGATTAAAGAAAGAAGACATATTTCACTGCAAATTAAGTGAGAAGTAAATTTAAATAATGTATTTACCAATATCGTGTCCGTTTTTGGTCTTTTACTCGATGGATGTTTTGGTCCCATTAAATCATCAAGTATTGTCCGTAATCTGCATTCGGGGCCTGTTATACAGTAAAATTCAATTAATATTTTGTTTCAACTTAATACAATTAATTTGTTATTTATTAGTAGAACATAATTATTAATAATTCTTTTAAAACTTTGCTTGAAATGAATTATATATTTTTATAAACTCTAAAATTATTTTTATATACTATTTAAGTTCACTTTTACCTCGTATTGGGGGTAAAAGAGGATAAGATTAAGAAAGAAAGGTTCACTTTTAAATGTAATTAACATCTTAAAAGTATCATTTTAAGAATTCATAAAAATTAAGAATCTTCTGATTAATGAAGGTGTTGTTACCTTTATCTAACAGATGGTTGATTATTGCTATCAACCAATGCCTGAACTCTAAACTGGATTGCAGAACTAGACTCGATTTTAACTGCGTTTCCAGGAAACTGAGTATCACACTCGAGGGCAAGCCGTCATTAACCGATCGTACCGGCATTTGCTTTTGTAAGGAGGCCAACGGCAAATTTCCCGTGATTTCTCTGGCAATTGACCCGCTGCATTTACTCAGCGGATCCTGAGGATTTGACAGGAGCGTCCTAAAGTAAAATTAATGCAAATTTCAATTTTCCAACACACATACAAAACCAATAATCATATTTTGTACACTAAACATAACATTTCCTAATAGACTAGACAAAAAATAATATTTAAAAATCGCTTACCATGTTTGTAAATTCAAACTGTATGAATACGCTTTTCCATCACTTAACGTTATTAAAGGTAAATTCGAATTTGTTAAAGAGCAGCCGCTGACAGAAGCTGAAATAATTATTTTGTTTTAAACAAATAAAACTTCGACAGTTGAGAACTGATCTTTTAAAATAATAAATAATTTATATATTATCAAAGCACCTCACACTGAGAAGTAGAGAGGAACATATAACGATGTTATATAAACACTTAATTAAATGTGAGTTTCGTGAAGATTTGAAAGAAATATGAAAACACTTTGTACACTTTTCTTCACTTATTATAAATAAGTTATATAAGACTAAATAAAATAAATATATTATCAAAAACCCTTGTACCCTTACGGGTGTTGGGCAAATAATAAATAATAATAATCTTTATTTAGCATCTTGCTATATGATAAGATAGAATATATATGTATTTATAAAAAAATAAAACATTTTATCTTACTAAAAATTATATCTATCTATCTCTTTACCTTTATTGGTCAATAAACTTCGAATAGAAATCCTATTTAGTACGGTTTTCTCTTGCTCTATGTCCCACATATACATCAGTCCAGTCTTCGTCAACACCAAACAAAATCCGCTCTCTGTGAGACATAAGGCAGACACTACATCCTCCACCAAGATAGGCGGTAAAGTTCGCGAACCCGATTTAATTTCGTAGACGTTAATACTCAGATCCTCGCAACAAGCCACTATCACTCGACTGTTGTACTGAATACACTTTATTGTCGATCCTGCAAAAAAGAAATAATTGAATAATAACAATAATCTTTATTAACAGTTAACTTTTGTATATAGATAAGTACCTCACACTGAGAAGTAGAGAGGAACATATGACGATGTTATATAAGACTAAATAAATAAAATATAGATAAGTTCGGTTGAACGAAAATAAATGAAAATATATGATATTTTGGTGTTGGGCAAATAATAAATAATATCTTTATTTAGCATCTTGCTATATGATAAGATAGAATAAATGAAAATATATGATATTTTGGTCCCAGGAACCTGAGGTTAAGCCATTTCCCAACATTAACAGGTGTCCTATTAATACATATTTCTTTCTTTCTTAATCTTATCCTCTTTTACCCATATTGGATATCGAGGTATTAATACATATTTAATGATTATTATTATTATTTAACTAAAAGTAGTGTTAGTATTAATAAAAAAAAAAATGGTAGTGTAAGCGCACACTACCATTTTTTTTTTATTAATAATGAATGATTTATATGAAACTGTTTTATTTACCAAGATATGTTTCCCACATTGGTTTTTTCGAACTGGGCGTTTTGAACACTTCGATCCTTGACAATTTCCCCTTAGCAGTTGTTAGCCCTCCGTTGGTAATCTAAACAAAAGAATAATATAAATAAAAAAAATCCATTTTCATCTTTCCACTTATATCACCTGAAGTTTCATAAGCTCGCTCTTCTTCACAACAGTCTGCCCCTGCGGCATTTTCAATGGATCTAGTACGTTTATTAGTTGCACAATCGGCTGATCGCCGGGCATCTCTGAACATGTCAGCTGTGTGATTTGAACACCTAGCGGCTGATGAGTTTGTACTTGCGGCTGGGCGGTTTGTCTTGAAAAAAAAAATCATCATGAAAAATGTGACAATTTTGTTGCTGGCCAAAAAAGGTTATCCATATGCTAGATGAACATTTTATTAAATTAAACAATAATTATATTTAGGAAGAGGAAGACCAATAGAAAACTGGGAGAACAGCGTAACAAAGGCAGTACAAGAAAGAGGAATAAACATAAGAGAAGCAGAAAAAATGGCTAAGGACAGAAACAACTGGAGGAGAGTCATTAAGAAATCTACAATGAAGAAAAACCCCGACACCAATTGGTAAAAGGGGACATCGATTATACATATACAGAGAGCTTTTTTTAACAGTATACATTTCTCCTATGTATACCTGCAAAATACGTGAGTCAAATGCATTAATGTATGTGTGTTTAGTTGCCTATACACGCAATTGAACACACATGTGTCAAATAAGCAACTAAACATACACACATTGCGTTTGACTCGCGTTTTTTTTTTGCAAATATACACTTCCCCTAATGTATACTGATAAAAAAACCTCTCTGTATATATATAATAATTATATTTTCCGATTGAGATTATTACTTACATGAGGGAAGTCTGTGATGCAGATAATTGATTAATAGGATGTGCACTGATATCCCATTTCTCCTTGACAACTACAATTTTACTTTTAGTTGGGGATGATGAACTGAACGATGAAGTTGGAGTCACTGCAGGCACTTCGATATTTACACTAAAACATAATTACATAATATTTATTTACGCTAATAAAGATCTTTTTTTAATATTTATCTATTTATCACCTCACACTGAGAAGTAGAGAGGAACATATAACGATGTTATATAAGACTAAATAAATAAATCTATTTATGAGGTTTTTGGAGTGGGAGGGCAGCTCATATTACGTCCATTGTGATACCTCGCATATTTATCTATACTGATATAAATTATCTTACTTTGCAGCTGTTGTCGGTGCCGGTTTCAGGAACATCGGTTTTATCCTCCTCTTTCCATCCGGCAATCTAGTTTCCACCTGCTTATTCGCCGGCACTAAAATGTTAGTAGGCTGTGGAGATTCTTGTTGTTTACTCGTGGCGACTATTTTAGGTATCTCCACCGTTATATCTTCCATCAATTGCTTCTTCTGATTCGACAAGTTCTTATCATTATATTCATCCAGAGCGGCTAGCATTTCGGGATTTTCAATTATTTGACTGCCCGCGAAACTATTGTTCAGTAAGTTTCTTTGCAGAGATTTTCCATAAGTGCGCTCATAAAGTGCATCCTATATAAAAAAAAATAATAAGATGAAGGTGTATTAAAAAAAAAATTAATAAATAAAACATTTTTTAGAGGAAATAATTTGTTAATTATATTTAAATTCTTTTTATTTAATTTGTTTGCATATCTTGGATTGCTTATTGTTGAATATATCGAGCGTATAACGAAAATCGACGACGAAGTTGGTGTTGGAAGTCTCGAGTCATGTCTGTACTAAGATCACACGCATGTTATTGAAACCTGCGTGTGATTTTAGTTCAGACATGACTTTAGATTCCCAATGCCAACTTCGTCGTCGACTTTTGTTATACGCTCGATAGTTTCGATAACCTTTACGTGTCATTACCAAAACACACGTTCTTTTTTTTTTCATTTTTGTTTTATTGTTGATTTAGTTTCGATAACCTTAGTGTGTCATTACTAAAGAAAAGTTTTTTTTTTTTTTTCTCGCACTAATAATAGTAATATATTCTGTGCACTAATAATATTATTCAGGATGATTTTCCCCACAATATTTGTTTTAATAATAACAAAACCTTAGCGAGAAAAAAAAACTTTTCTTTAGTAATGACACACTAAAGTTATCGAATCTTCTGAGAGACGGGCAGCCTGGCTTTTCCCGAAGCCGATCTCACCCCTACATAAAACTTCGTATTATCGAAACAACACTTAGTAAAAAAAAGAGCGTAGCACCACGCATTACTTAAGTAATTTAATAAAATCGTGTGCACCTTTTCAAATTCCGAGAGAGGTGTGCCGATTTCGTTGGGATCAAAGATCACACAGGCGACGGTTCCGTCCCAAGAGCAGGCGAGCAAGTGCAGCCCGTTGCTGCTCCACGATAAATCCAGGACGCTATTGTCGAACAGGTCTTTCAACACCACCAGCGGACGCTTCAGCGAGGTCAGCCAAACACTCACCGATCTGTCACGGGACCCGAGCGCCGAACAACAGTACTGTTGTGGTTTCGGGCTGCCTGGCGTGTTCTTTTTCAAAATGTTCGAATTGAATTTCTGAAAATAATAAAATTATTAATTAAAATATTACTAATTTATGAAACCCCTACACCACCATTATGGTAGATAGGGATTTTAGATTATATATATATACTAATTTATGAAATGACAGATTTTCCAACCAATTTTTTTACTTTCTTTTGTAAATTGATTTTTAAAATGGCCGATTTATAATTATTTCTTTAGCAAAAAAATGTATGTATAATTTCAGTTGTTTAATAGACTTTTGATAACATTTTTCTCGCAGTAGAACTACATCAATACTTTTTTTTTTTGACTTAATATTTTTAATAAGTACTACAATACGTACATTCAAATTATAATGATGCTAAATAAAAAGAAAATAATACCATGACAGCAAAAAATGAGTTTGAAAATTGAAGTTATTGTTTAAGTAAATTATTTGACATTTCCTAAATCCCCAGCCAACTAGAAGAAACGATTTTTTGTATTTTCCACAAAAATACCTCTACCTAGGGCTTAGAGATATGTGAAACTCTTTAAGGTTTATTAATTCGATTTTTGATATTCTATACATTATAAACAAATGAAAGTTGAAATCGATAGATGTTATAAAGCTGTAAAAGAATTAAAAACGAAATCAACATTCTATTAACGCTAAAAATACTTAAAGGATAATAATAAAAGGAATATCTGTTTAAATATATTAACTAAAAATGATTTGAAAATAATTAATAAATTATTTTCACATTTAGCTCTTTTCTATTTATGGAATATTTGTTTTTTCTTCTTCCATGGAATGGTAAAAATCGTGTAATACGATAGAAAGTAATGAATAAAAACCCAAGTGGTATTTGTTTTTTTCTCATTAAGCTCCCCGAATAAACAATTGAATGCTAAATATAAAAATATTTTAACATTATAATTCTTACCACACAAGTAATTGCTTTCCTATGTCCGACGAAATCTTTATCCTGTTTCCATCCGTCCCGTTCGATGATCAGAGCTGTTGGGCCCCCACCGTTCATAGCGTGAGCGGACACTAAATACTGCCCGTCTGGCGACCAAGACAGCCGCAGCACGTGCGTTGTAGCGGAACATTCGGCAAAAGCGTCCGTCACGACTTCCTGTTGTTGCCAGTCGGCCGTTCGCCACACTCTCAAAGACTTGTCATCCGACTGGCTCGCTATGTATTTTCCCACTGGATCCCATGTAACTCCCTTTGAAAAAAATATTTTTTATTTAGCCTTATATAACATCGTTATATGTTCCTCTCTACTTCTCAGTGTGAGGTGATGAAAAAAATATAAGGTGTTAATAATTCGGATATAAACTTTTTTTATACCGCTTGGATTTTAATTAAGTTAAAATCCAAGTGGTATAAAAAAGTTATCTTCATTTCTTTATACTTGATACTGAAAATGTAACGTCAAAAAAAATTTAAGAAAAGTATTAAATTCATTCATATTCATTATTTTAACTGTTAATAATATAATAAAACAATAGATGGCGTTTGCGCTGTCTTTCCAATTATTATAATTGATTAATACCCCTCCACCACCATTATGGTAGATGAGGATTTTAGATTATATATATATATATATATATATATATATATATATGTATATATAATTAATTAATTATATATATATATATAATTGATTAATTCTTTCTTTAATCGTGATGCCTTTCTAGTCTTTCAGGTGTAAGGCATAATTCATTATATAAATGATAATTAATTAATCAACCAGATGTAGCCCCCTTCTGACCATGGGATTGGACAAGTTAAAAGAATGTTGGATATAGCTGAATCCAACTAAACAAGGAGAAAAAAAACAAACGATAATTATTCAGTTATACCTTAACCATGGCAGTGTGTCCTTTCAAAACGGCAACTTTCTCTGGAAATTTGTGCGTGTTCCAGATAATTACAGAGTTATCAACACTGGCGGAAGCCAACCAGGCGTCATGCGGGGCCCAAGCCAAGTCCAGCACGTCACCGAAGTGCGCATTTAAAATGTGTATGCACTTCCAGGTCTCCACGTTCATTTTACCCCCACCACCGAAAATCGTAGACGATCCTTCACCGGTCAGTTTCCAAATCATCACTAATTTGTCATCGCTGCCCGAAGCCAAAAGGTGCCCCTGTGTACTCCACCTCACCACATTTACACACGCTAAAATCAGTCGATTCAAATTGATTTAAGAAAAAAAAGGTCCGAATAATGAAAAGAATAATTTAACTAGATAAATAATTTCTTAATTTTTTTTTTTACACATATAGTTCAATTCACGATCAACATTAAGCTTTTTTTTTTAATTACTTAATTCTACTTTACCTAAATGGTTATCCATTTGACACAACTGCTTCGGTACGTTCGGATCGTCTTCATCAGCAGCGGACAAAACCGGAGCCAAATTCCATATAACGATCCTGCCCCCTTGTCCGCCCTGGCCACCGGTGGCGAAACGAACCCCTTTCGGGTGGATATCAACAGAGAATATAGGCTTATCATCTATGTAAACCGAAACGAAAAAGAATATTTCAACAATTATTCATAAAACAACAAACAGGTTAGAAAACACAACCGGATTTCAAAACGTACCTTCGTGCCTGACCCAGCATGGCTTTAACAGAATCATATTTTATTCGAGGGATGAATTGGGGTGGTTATAACATATCTCTCGGTTATTAATTGTTTAATTCAATTATTAATTTATAAAATTGGGAAGCGCTACTTTTTATGTTTATTTGGGGTAGATACGCAGTGTCGCCAAATTTGTGAGATGGTTTAAGAAAAAATCCCTAAAAAATGTTTGTTTTAACGTTGAATTACAAAAATCTAGATTTTATGTATAAGAGTAAAGGCATCTTACAAACTTATCTTTAATATTACATGAAAATATAAAAGTAATTGTATTTAAAAATAATTTAAAATTATTCGTTATCTATGAAAACGATACCAACTTAATAATGTTTGCAAGTTTGGAGAAATACTTAATAAATGGGGTAGATTTGCAGAGTCGCCAAATTTGTGACGTGGTTCTAAAAATCCCTAAAATTTGTTTGTTTTAACGTTGAATTACAACAATCAAGACTTTTTGTAGAAAATTAAAGGCATCCTTCAAACTTATATAAAAGTAATTAAAGTAAAAATTAGTACAACATCTATGAAAACGATACCAACTTTAGTAACGTTGATTAATGAGGCACTTAATTTTTGAAAATCCATGGTTACTTGAATTAATAAAATATTTATGATTTTCAACACTTTTTAATTTATTTTCACTACAATTGTTTCGCTACGCCGTGTATCTATGTAATAAAAGTTATATCATAGATTATATATTTCTATGATATAACTTTTTGAAAAGATTAGACTATTTTACAGATAGTTTTAATTAATGTTTGTTAACTATTTAATTTGTCGTTTAAAATGTACACTAACTATAATAGAACCTAAGATTTACAGTCCTTTCTTGGGTGATTGTGAAGCGGCCCAATGTCATGGTTAATTGATATTTTAAATACAATAAAGTAAACAGATTCAGTCCTTACTTCACCTTTCAATATATTTTATTGTATTAAAATAACTTTACATAACTCAAATTAATACCTACTTTTAGTAAATACTTCGCACCACATTGTTAAATAATGCGATTGCATATAAATTTATAGTGACTGTGAAAATAATATATTCTCTACATATTCAATTATTAAAGTTAACTTTAGGTTCTGGTTTTGTTAGCGTAAACATTTAACGCGAAATTAAATATATAACAAACAATAAATCTATGTTTACGTTTAGTGCAATTATCTTTTCTTAAGTTGGCAGCGATTCCGGAAATGTGAGGCCGGCAACGTCGCGCCCGTTCTTTTTCGTCCGACATCTTGACAGCGTGCAGTGTTTGGAGCACACGTGCCGAAAAACCCAACGTATTTGAAATAAAATGGACAAACCAGTCGTATTGGCCCGCGTAATCCGCGTATTGGGACGTACCGGATCCCAGGGACAATGTACCCAAGTCAAGGTGGAGTTCATCGGCGAGCAAAACCGTCAGATCATCCGCAACGTGAAGGGCCCCGTCCGCGAGGGAGACATCCTCACCCTGCTGGAATCCGAACGTGAAGCCAGGAGGCTGCGATAAAATATTGTAAGTATCTGTAATGTTGTAATATAAAGAATTTATGGAAATTTAGGTAAATTATAAATAAACATGTTTTGTTTTTACGTGGATTTTTTAGGTTACTTCCATAAACCACTACATGTTTACCGTTTATTCATTTATTTCTAGGCCTACTGTTTATTATTTTTAATTAGGTTTGAATTAAAATTAAACAATTTTGTTGTGACATTAATTCAATATATAATAATAAACTTTGTTACCCAACAGACAAAATAGCCCAATTAACAAAAAATCAATATGAAACATTATGGTACAATGTAATACATTTATAGTTAATTAATGGTAACATGGTCATTAACCATAAAATTAAATATTAAACAATCATTAATCAAATAACAATTTTTAGAATCGCAATACTTTCCCTTGAATAATTGTTCGGGGAATGTTAAAGAGTTAAAATTATATTTTATTTGATTATTCATCGATTGTGCTGACCTTTTAAGTTTCTTGCAAATTCCGCCAAGTTTAGAATGATTTAAAATCAAAGTCTATAATCTGTCAAACATTTTCTCTTTATTTACACAAATGAATAGAATACCATTGAGAAATACAAAAATTGTCATTAATAAAAAATGTTGCAAATTTTTACATTTTTTGAGGAAAGATGAAAATCCTAAATTTCTGTATCTTTAAATTATATAAACGCAATATTTTGATAAGGAATAAATAAATTCAAATATAGTTTAAGCAAGCATACATTTTTATTTAATGTGATGATTATAATGTTAATAACAAATATTGATAGGCAACCCAACATACACTTTAGTTGTTCACTAAATAGTAATTTTGGTATCTTTTGTAGTTATTCTGTACCTTATTAACATTTCTAATCGTTGTGTTTATTTTTGTTTCAGATTTGCAATCTAAGCTGTTATTTAAGTCAACATCCACCTTACTTTAAAGTTTTACATTGTAAACCACCTACAATGAAATATGTAATATAACATTTTTCAAAGTTATTTCTTTTACTTAAAAAAAATATTCCTTTCCTTTTCCCCCAAGGAACTTAGTTATTGGGAGATTGAAATAATCAATTAAAAACATTTTTTTTCAAACCTTTATAAAGTTTTAGAGGTTATGTTCGTTTGCAAACTATCAAATAAAAATGGCAGGATTTTTAAATATTTGAAATAATCAATTAAAAACATTTTTTTGTGTTTTTAGATAAAATGAGAAAAAATATGTTGTGCAAATTCTGCTTCAAAATTGTGATTATTTGGGATTTGCATCAGTTGCAGAAAAAAATGGAATGGTAGTTTGGTTGCATGTGAAGGTAACATATAATCATAGATGTAGTAAGTATTTATATACAAAATCTATGGATATAATACATCTTATTTTCCGATGTTTTTTAAATTATTAACTCAATGTACTTGAAGCATTTTTGTTCAAAGTTTGTGAAATAATGAAATTATCAAAATATAAGCAATAAAAAAACATAGTAAATACATAAATAATCGGGGCTTATTCCCCATCAAAAATGTTACGTTTAACGTGTAGGTTATTAATTAAATTTACGTTCTATGAATAAATTTCTATTACAAATTGTGATGATAAAAATAACGTACAGGTTAAACATAACATTTGGCTTACAGAATAGCCGCGAATATTTACTCACTGCTGTTAAATATATATACAAACATCTTTATTCCCAAAGAATACATACATATTTAATTCAATATACAATACATGAAACAATTTAAAACAAATATATATTCTTAAGGTGCTGTTAAATATTTTCTTTAGATAGAAAATAAGAGGGCCGATCCATACATTTGGCGGTGAACGCGCGCAGCGCCATGCAGTGCTCGAGGGGAAAACTATTTCCCAAGTTTCAAACCTTTATAAAGTTTTAGAGGTTAGGTTCGTTTGCAAACTATCAAATAAATATGGCGGGATTTTTAAATATTTTTGCAATTATTATTTGTAATTCACTATTTTACTACAAATTACTAATATAAAATATATTCAAATTATTATAAATTTACATTGTTTTACAGAAAAAAAAAGATTTTCAATAGATGATGCAAATAAGAAATTGCAATTAATAAAATTATCTGAAAAAAATAAAAATAACATTTTTTTTATTTGATGAAGCGTGATTGACTATTTAATTAACATTGCGTTTTTTTTTACTTACTTCACTCATTTAACGTGACCAGGAAATCATGGTTATATATATACATATATATATATATAATCTAAAATCCCCATTTACCATAATGTAGGGGTGGCGAAATCATGGTTATTATCAATAACAAATTACTTGCAAATATAATGGAAGTTCCATGTTCCTGAAAGTTGATTATGGCGGAGTAAATGTAGATTGTATTTCTGTGAGTTATGCGAATATATAAATTACATGGAATTTCTACGTTGCTTCTTTCAGCAAGTTGTTCTAATTTACGGTAATCGGCGCGTAAATACCGACTTTAAAAAATGATCTACTTTCTTATCATTTGTTGTTTGAAGAGTCTACTTTTCAATTTTGTTGTATTTAGTTATTGCGGCCACAGTGCATTTACGGGTGATATGCCTTTAATTGCATTGAGATATGGAAAGTGGAGCATGATTAAAGAGGTGTGTAAATGGAAATGATGCATTTGAATATTGACAAAATAAATCTAGATGTACAAAAATGCGTCGATAATAAAAAAATATATATTTTAAACTCATTAAAAAAAACGGTAATTCCACTGTGTACTTGAATATTAACAAAATATCTAGAATCTTAAATATTCTAGATATTTTATGATTTATAATATAACACATTTTTCTTAAAATGACTTCCCAAACACGATATCGATGTTTTGTACACCTATTTTTTTTTTGTAAATAACACTTTGTTATGACTTCACTTTTTATTATTCATCTGCCTGATGAAGTTGCCGTGTAGCGAAAGGATTTTTACAGTGTCAACCAATAGTGAAATCATAACAAAGTGTGTTATTCACCAAAATGTTAATATGGAATTTCACCAAGTAACAGCCTCAATTATTAAATCACCCTGTATGCACAAAAATCCGGCAATAATAATAAAAATATATTCGACACTCATTTTATTTCTTTCAATTTTTAAAAGCGGTAATTCCACAGTACAACGTGTTTCCCACGTTTATCAAAACAAAACTGGCATTGAAATATTTCTGCTCCTCCTGGATAACAAAACAAATACCCACAATTATCGCATACCTGAAAAAAATTAAATACACAGCGCCCACACAGAAACCGATTATACACTGGAAGTATAAGCGTGAAGTGTGACCTTTGAATAATATATATTGATTCGATGATTAATGTTTTAAATATTGTTATGTAATCCCATCTTCGCGGTTTCTATATAAACCGAAATCGTGAGCATTGCTCGAACACTTCAAGACCGACAATATGGTAAGTCACTTGCTTGCTACGTTTCTGTAAGGTTGAATATAATTGCAGGTGGTTTAAAGAATGTATTTTATTACTAAAAAAAACTTGATTGTAAATATAATTTCTTCAATTAGGTAAAAATTAACACCCAATACGGGTAAAAGAGGATAAGATTAAGAAAGAAAGAAAAATTAAAATCACAATAATTTATTGTGAAACAAAGCACGTGTTTAATTTTTATTTAATTGTTTAAATATGTTTCACCAAATGTTTACTGAGAAATTATTTCAAGAGATACAATTTTCTTATTTATAAAATATAAATTATATTTATATAAAAAATAATTCCTTACATCTTCGGGTAGAAAGGATTATAGATATATAAAAAGAAAATTCTATTCTATTGAATTAGTTAACATGAATATAATATTAAAAATCAACCAATAAAACACAGATTAGATTGAATAACTTTAAATATCCATAGAAATTTTAATAAAACAAAATTTAAATTCTCTTGAAAATGGGCTAATAACCCAAAACTAGTCGAGAATTTAAAGTTATTCAATCTAATCTGTGTTTTATTGGTTGATTTTTAATAATTTATTCATATTTATTTCATACAATATGAACTACCAATGTCTAAATATTAAAACCATTAATTCTCAGTTAACATTTGATGAAACATATTTAAACAAATAGGTAAAAATTATGAAGAAACACTTGTACACTTTTCTTTCCCAAAAAAAGTGAAGAAAAATGTGCAATTTTTTCTTTATATTTAAAACAATCTTCACGCAATTTATAATCAAGTAATATAATTTCTTACTATTTTTAATCTTTCAAATCACTTGATGGCAAGAAGTTTTGTTGATTTTATAGATTGCTAAAATTTTGGTTGTGTGCTTGTTATTGACTGCAATTTCCGCGGCGCCGACTCCGCAAGAAAACAGCAATGTCAAGCTGGATATTCAAGCCGGACGTCCAGGCGATGTCGTTGTGGATGGAAAACTGATTCCTCTGCAGAATCAAGTTCCCGGAGGACCTAGACCTCCACCAAGAGTAAGTATTTTTATACTACATGTTGTAATTTGAAGCGCCATGTTTTAAAGACACTGGTCTGACGAGGTCCGAAAGACCGAAATGATTGTGATGGACCAGTGTCTCCGAAATATGACAAAAGATGGCGCTTCCAATCTAGCATATTGGAAGCGCCATCTTTGTGCTGTGAATGCTGATTGAACATTTTATTAAATTAAATAGGCAGAAAGACCGATGGTCAATAGCCATTTTCTGAGGCTTAACTAGATGTTTATGATTGTTATGTTGTAAATATATATATATATATATATATAATCGATGTCCCCTTTTACCAATTGGTGTCGGGGTATGTTGTAAATATTGTAATGTAATTTAATGTATTTCTCAGAAATAAAAGATTTTCTATATATATATTAAATTAAATACTTCATACTGTTCAATAATAACAAAAAATAATCTATAATAATTTTTGTAATATTTCTTGTTTGTTTTGTTTTAGACATAAAGCAGAGAAAACATCATAAAATTATAATTGATGCAAACTGAAAATTAAATAAAGTCAGAAAATAGTTGTTTGATGCAAATTAACAATAAATGTAATTCCAGTTGAAAATTATTTATTTTCAATTATAATTATTTAATAATGTAATTATGAAATATTTCTTTTGTGTGATTAACCAATAAAAAAAAATCTCTTCTCAATATTACACCTTTTTTTTCTGACACATGCCTGCAAATATTCAATAAAACAACTACTACCCTGGGCCCGTATTCCTAAAACTGATTGCAAACTTGTTGTAAGCAGCTGTCAAATTCATCTGTAAATCCATATCTAACAGACATATTTTGACTAAAATATATGATCAATTTCAGAGCCTTCATAAATACTTAACATTTGGCAAAAAAGAATGTTTAACTTAAGATTTTTTTTTATTTATTTTTGATAATATATTTAAAATTTGTAAAGAAAAATCGCTTGTAAAAAATATTATTTGTTTTATTTTTTTAAGTATTAAATAAAAAAAATAGGTATTTTTTTAAAATATTAAATTTAAGAAAATAAAACGACTGATAGACTAATGACATAAGACAAGGACTGCTGGCTGAAAGACCTACGGTCGATGGCCCTTCAACCATTAATTAACCATAAATGTATTACATTGTACCATATATTGAATTTATATCACAATATGTCTTTTTTTAAAACAAAACATAATTTACATAACATGTTTACTGCCAGCAATTGATGAATATGGATGAAGAGCAATCGAAGAAAAATGATCAAAATTGGCAAATGTAAAGGAATATTCCACCATATCAATGGAAATCCTCACACCTTTGTTAATTAAAGCAAAATTGCATCTTTTCACAGTTATGTGTGAAAACAACAGGATAGACAAATAAGTAAAACAAACCATATACATATGTATATTTTTTTAAAGCACATACTTTAATAAACTTTCTTTATGTTATACACATTTGAAGTAAATATTATTTACAAAGTCCTGTCAGCGAGACCAACTATAAAATACAAATTGTAATAAATAACAAAAAAAAAAACGAAAAAATTAATTCTACCTAAGATTTGCACCGAATAAGGATTATCCAAACTAACGTAAATTGTAGAAGGGGAGGGGGGGCGAGAGGGTGCAAAGTGTACAATGTTAATCGTTTTTTTCTCCTTTTTTTTTCTTTTTTTTAGAGAGCTAAAATTAGCCTAAAAACTTGTCGTTAATTTACGATTTTTTTTCTCTTTTTTAATTAATTCTCATCACTACAAAACAACTGCGCGCGCATGCAAACAAAGGCTGTTTAACAGCCCACCTGCGAAAATATTACTTTTTTTTAAATTTTTCATCTTTTTCTTGTTTTTTTTTTGATATGGTATTGAATTAGAAATTAATTTCACACACAACATGGAATTTTTTTTATATCAAAATTATTGTTTTATTCGTTTCTTTCTTTTTTTTTAGTTCAGTTCAGACGGGAATTACAAAAACAAATTAAACCGACAGGGTGGATTATTTCGATTTTGTATATACACGAATAAAAAAAATCATTAATTTCATTAAATACAACTTAATTTCTCTCATGTCGATTCATCTTGTTCAATAACAATTATTAAAGCTTAATTTCATAAAATAATCCGCCCTGTTTATCACTACGAGCGTGTTTTTGTTACTTACTCGAAACACAAAAAAGAAAAAGGTACACACAGAAAGCCTACGAATCCCTTTCACATTATGTTTTACATCGCTAGAAAAATATTGTTTTTTTTTGTGTTTGTTTCAAGAACGGGACATCTTATCTTATACTTTTTTTTTCTTTATATACTTATGTATATTATATACAGTATTAGTGTACATCACAATTGAACAAAATAGCATTGCCCTATCAATGGGCTACGAAAAAAAAAAGGAGCTACAAATTTAAAATGAGGATCAATTTTTTTTTTTTTGAAGGATTGCGCAATTATTTTTGGTTAAGTTACACTCTTAACAATTTAATTGTAAAGTGCGTGATATTTACAGGGTGTTTTAATTAAAATCATGTTCTAAATTTTTTTTCACGCGCAAGTGTTTAATTTAAAAAAATTCAAATCATTATTTTTTTGGAATCTCCATTTTATAATTATTTTTTTGTTTTAGATAAATATTATCTCGACACCCAATACGGGTAAAAGAGGATAAGATTAAGAAAGAAAGAAAGAAAGATTAATATTATTAATTATATTGTAGATTTGTAAAAACGTAAATTCGTTAAATAAATAAATAATGTACATTTCATTTACAAAATATTAATAAATTAATCCAAAATCTAAATTATTTCACGAAGTGATCAATGAAATGGCCATCTCTAATTATCTATCAGCATTCATTGGTTGAACATTTTATTAAATGACAAATGAGAACCAATTTGAAATTCCTCAATAAAGCTTTTATATATTATTAATAGTACATTATGATTCTCTTTTTATTCATTTAAAACACCCTCTACAATATCAAGAACTTTTAATACATCTTCAAACCCAAACAGGATAACTTTTTTCCCAATCAATTCAACCTGTGTAAAATTTTCGTGCACAACAAAGATAGAAAAAAAAACAGTGCATTTTAAATCGTTCCATTTCAATTTTAGAAAAAATCATGTTGTGAAATCCGTGATACAATCAATCAAATACTGAATTATGCGCGTCGCCTATTTTAGTTTTATTTATTTTTTTATAATTTTTTTTCTTTTTCAATTATTATTATCGATAATGTTTACTTCAAGAATCACCCCGATAAGAACGAAGCGGAGGAAAAAAGGGAAAACTTCATGTTTCGCTTCCCTTTTCTCCTCCCGTTATTTTATTATTATTTTTTTTATCACTATAACAATTAAAACAAATCAGAACGTATTCACACACGAATTGCATTTGTAATGACGTTGCCCCGACTATATATATAAAAAAATAGATAAATATCACAGCAAGAAATCTTTATACTACAAGTTTATTATTTTCTTTTTATTTATTCTTTTATTAAGTATTGTTATTTAAAAAAAATGTTTTTCACTAATGGAATGAGAATATAATTACAACAGAAATTACTCTCAATATATTTGTTTGTTTTTTAAACTTATTGTAAAGAGGGAAAAATACTTAAAGCTCCAAAATAATAATAATTATTGTCCAACAACTAAGAAATTAAAATATTCTAATAATTCTATCTCTGATTTTCCGGTAAGAGAAAGCATGCTTAACTTTTACATGTAACAACCAAATTATTTCTTTCCAAAATTGTTTTTTTTTTAAGAGGATTTTATAATTTTGAAGCTTAAAAGTAATGTCACGAGTATAGAAATAGAAGTCATTAATTTTTAGCAGGATTAATTTTAAGATTTTTTTAACAACCTGTATTTCTATAATCTGGTTTATCTTTAAACAAAAAGAAGTGGGGGGGGGAGGTAAGAATTAAGCTCGAAGGGGTTAATATTACGGAAAAAAATAATAATACTAAAAATTAGTGTTTCACTTAAAAGTAAATATGAAATTGTTATTATAAAAATGATTAAAACAATTTAGATTTTCTAAACAAAGAGAGAAACAAAACGAAAATCGCGCGCGAAAGAACAAAACAATAAGCAACGTCATTACAAATGCAAGGACAGAAAAAATAATCCCCGCTTATTCATCTTCATACACCGCTTGCAGTTTATTTTTTTTTTTTAAATAAAAGAAATGCACCACACACACGATAGCTCTTTTTTTTAAACTTATTTTTGGAAAACGTTCGGGTTTTCTCTCTATATAGGAAAATATAAGTAAGCGGATTTTGTTTGTGTTTCGGCGCTTTTCCAAAAATAAGGTGGTTTTCTGGGGGGTGATGCTCTCTAATTCTCACCAGTGATTTTCGTCCGCGCGATATATTATTATTTTTTGTTTTATAAATTTTATATTTTCTTCTTTTTCTCATTACGGTGCGGACTATTTCTTCGTAGGCGTCCCTCTCTGCGTGAGGCCCTCGAACCTCTTGAAAGTGTAATTTATAAATACCCAGTCTTTGTATGTCACTTCGCCGTCTTGAGGTAAAGGCGCTGCAGCTGAATGAAACAAAAAAAAAAAAAACATACGTATTAGAAATGTATATATATAATTTTTTTATTTTATTTAGTCTTATATAACATCGTTATATGTTCCTCTCTACTTCTCAGTGTGAGGTGATATGTATATATATATATATATATATATTGTTAATTTAATTTAATTAATTATATATATCACCTCACCCCTACACCACCATTATGGTAGATGGGGATTTTAAATTATATATATATATATATATATATATAATTAATTAAATTAAATTAATATTCCTTTTTAATTATATTTACATCTATGAATCGTAGAAATTTCAATTATCAACATTGTAATCGTCCAGCCCATCATGAATGTCTGTATAAATTGAATATAAGTGGACTTGAAGCACTGAATGGAGATTTGATATCACGGGTCTCTGTGTGGTGTAGTTGGTAACACATACGACTAGAAATCGGGGGACATGGGTTCAAATCCCATCAGAGATGTTTCTTTTCCACTTTATATTTAATTAATTTAAATTATACCTCAATGTTGTACATTGTAATTTCTACAGTTCATAGATATGTTATAAACTTTCTTCTTGCACCCTTTCAGGTGTCGAAGATCATAGATATATATATATATATATATATTATCAAAAAGTACAAAGGTTTTTGATAATATATATATATCTATGATCTTCGACACCTGAAACACCTTACGAGTGTTGGGCGTAATAAGTCTATTACATTTTTTATAGATATATATAACTCTCTAATATATGATGAATTAATTTCTCACTTAACCCGTGGTGAAATCAAAATGTATTAATTGTTTGTATAAGGTTATACTAGAAATGTTTTTTGTGTAACAAAGCAATGTAATAAAATTGTAATTGAAAATTATTAAAAACTTACGGATTTCTAATTTAACATCGGGGAAGTCGTCGAAGTTCGAAGTGTCGTCTATCGATCTGACCTCGACGGGGATAGCTGCTGGACGTTCCCTTATGTGCTCCCAGTCGACCCCTCGGAAGAACGGTATCAGCTTAAGCTCCTCGATGCCCTTCTGGTTGCCCAGTCTCCTTTCCGCTTCACAACAAAACCTATAAAAATTATAAATTGCATCTATAAGTAGTTTCTTTTGTTTTTGCAAAGAAGATGTCTTGATATTGAGTTGTTCGGAAAATAATTTCGTTTTTTTACCAACAGAGGGATTTAATTGTATTTTTTCATAACCAACTTCACACTTAAGCCGCATAGTATTTTATGTATACTATGTAATAACTTAAAATATTCTGAGAGAAAAAAAAAATACTTAAGATTATTTATTAACATTTACATATTTGCATATTCTGTATGGAATAGCCATAAATTATTTTATTTAATATATTTATATAATTATATTTCTCTTCAAAATGGCATGGAGAGTCAAGAAAAAATAAAACAGCATAACAATACTGAAAAGAAAACATACGGACTACGTGAAAATATATATAAAATCAATACCTTATAATGGTATCTTTGGCGTCCTCCGAGATGGGAACCTCGGCCGGAAAGATAAGGGTCTCCCGCCAATTCATGACCTTCCTGTAAGTATCCTGCGGGTTTTCGGAGCAGAAAGGCGGGTATCCTATGAGCATCTCGTACATGATGACGCCCAGCGACCACCAATCGCACGCCGCCCCGTATCCGGTCTGCAGGAAAACTTCCGGGGCGATGTAATCCGGTGTGCCGACCGTGCTGTACGCCAGCGCTCGCCTGTTTTTCTTCCAACTCTCCGCCCGCCTTTTACTGTCCATCGGATTCGACGTTATAACTAAACACACGGAAAAAGAAAAACAATCATTCCCAACTTCTCCGAGGATTCCATTGCGAAACTTACTGAAGTCCGAAGGTTTAGCCTGACTTAGATCCCTATAAAAATCCGTGCGGTGCGATTTTTTCAACCCGGTGCACAAACCGAAATCGGATAACTTCAAATGCCCCTTGGCGTCCAGCAAAAGATTATCCGGTTTGATATCCCTATGAATGAAGCCCAGCTTGTGGATCGAATCAATCGCCAGCGCCGTCTCCGCTATGTAAAACTGCGTGCACTCCTCCGAAAGCGTATCCTTCTTCATAAGCAACGTCATCATATCTCCCCCTGGCAGGAACTCCATTATAAGGTACAGATTGATGGGATCTTGAAAACTATAGTACATCTTCACCACCCATTGGTGGTCGGCCTCGACGAGGATGTCGCGTTCGGCCCGCACGTGGGCCACCTGCTCCTTCTCCAGCATGTCCGCCTTTCGGAGGATCTTCATAGCGTAGACGTGGCCCGTGTCCTTCTTCTGCACCAGCCTCACCTCGCCGAACGCCCCCCGGCCTATCACCTTCAGGGGCTCGAAGTCCTCGACGCCCAGCCGCGATCGCTTCAGCCGCAGGAATTCCGTTTCTTTCTGGGCGTGCTGCAGCCGCTTTTCGTGCCGCTGCTCCTCCGACAGGCTTTCATCTTTCAGAGATTCTTCTAATTTCGCTAATCTAGAAATAATAATAACATTATTAACAACTGATATATATAAAATTATCTAAATAAAAGCTTTGCAACAACATTATGTAATTCAATTCAATATCTGGAGGGGTACATGCCCGAAAAGTAGTTGTTTTAATGTATATTTGTTTTAAAGCACTTACACAATATAAGTAAAAAAAAGTCGCAGTAGCTAAAGAGAAAATAAATTCTTTTTATTTAATTAAATTTATCCCTTTTCAAAAAACGCGCACTTTTACATAGTTTCAAGGTTTACATGTTTTGCTACGCAGAGATAAATGCGAGTAGGCAAAACAATCTTGCTCATATCTGCAACCCGATATCTTTACTGTTGTTTGCAGATTACGCTCCAATATCGCATTTAACTCAAGAAATCAATGAGGGTGAGACGCAAAACAAAAAGTTTTAAATCCCCCGAGAGCGAAAGCAAAATATTACCAAAGAAATACAACCGTCAAGGTTATGTAATAGGATTAGATAAACCGCAGTTGTATTAGAGGTCGTAATAAACACTGCGTGTGTTATAATCTGTTTTTATTTCAGAATTTTTCACCCCTACACCACCATTATGGTAGATGGGGATTTTAGATTATATATATAAATAGAAAACAGTATTCATTCACTTGGTCACAGTTATTTAAATATATTAAATAAAAATTATTTGAAAATAATTAATAAATTATTTCCACATTTAGCTCTGTGACTTTTGACTTACGTTAGGTAAGTACGTTAAACAAATGCACATTAAAACAACTACTTCCCGGGCAAATACTCACCCCGGACATTGAATTACATAATGTACACCTGCTGTTGCACATCAATAAAATATTGCATAATGCAACAAATTTTGATCCGAGAAAAATTTCATGCAAGAACAACAAAAGGAACATTACATAATATAAGGCCATCTGCAGACACGTGTTTCGGGATCTATCCCTCGTCAGTACAGCTATGCCTTACATAATTTAAAGATGTTAAAATAAATCAATTAAATTAATTTAAATATATATATATATATATATATTTCAGAATTTTTGTGAACGCTGATGATGGTGGGCTCACGGGGATGTTTCCCAAAAAGTGCAGAAGAGTAACAATAACACGTTTAATTTCAACTTATACACAATGTTTAAACATGGTAGTCGAGGAGCTAGTGATAAAATTGAAATCATTTAGACAACTTATTCACATGAAACTATGATCTATTGAATGCATGAGTAAATTATCGGATCCCACTCGTGTATTATGGGTCATAAATCACTCAGACAATTTACTCCAATCGCCTCCGGCTCATTCCATCATAATATACTCGCAGATAACAAATTATCTTATTAATCGATATTATTTTTTATAGAAAATTTAGTTTTCATCGAAAATCGTATATTTTTTAAGGAAAAATCTCAAATTTCACGGAAAATTCGAAAAACTCCGAATAACTTCAAATTATACCAAAATGTTCAGAATGAATGGAAGAATGAGCTGTGTTAATTTTACATCCAGCAAAGAAACAGTTTTTAAATTGCAGACACTTAAAGTGAACACTTACAAATTTTTGAAAAAATATGTTGTGATTTTATGATTTTTTTGTAGCAACCACAAAAGATATACAAAATTGAGTTTTTGTGTGGTTTATAGCTACAACATTTCTCTATCTAATGCTTCAAATCTCAACTTTCTGTCACATCTGGGAATTGAGAAATCTTCAACGAATCGAAAACCTACGCGACAGTGTCGATCACACCGTCTTCACTTTAACCGCTATCATAAGGCTCCCATGTAAGTAATTTTTAAAATGGCGTAAATTGATTTTTTTTTGTTGGAAAGTTATTATTCCTCCCATTTCCTTTATTACTCGAGTGACTTTGGAATTTTTTTCGTAATTTTTCGAGCAAATTTAATTTTCTTCGAAAATCGTATATTTTTGAGAAATCTAAAATTTCACGGAAAATTCGAAAACCTCCGAATAACTTCAAATTATACCAAAATGTTGAGAATGGATGGAAGAATGAGCTGTGTTAATTTTACATCCAGGAAATAAACAGTTTTTAAATTGCAGACACTTAAAGTGAACACTTGAAAATTTTCGAAAAAATATGTTGCGATTTTATGATTTTTTTGTGGCAATCACAAAAGATACACAAAATTGAGTTTTTGTGTGGTTTATAGCTACAACATTTCTCTATCTAATGCTTCAAATCCCAACTTTCTGTCACATCTGGGAATTGAGAAATCTTCAACGAACCGAAAACATACACGACAGTGTCGATCAGACCGTCTTCACATTAACCGCTCCCATAAGGCTTCCATGTAAATAATTTCGATCGATCAATAAAATAGAAAAAAAAAACGGTCGATAGCCAATTGGCAGAAGAATTTAGTTTTATGTTAGTTATTTATTGTATTCATTTATTATTATTACTTTGTTTGTTAGAAAAAAAAATCATAATTTTTTTGAAAACTTATTATTCTCTTTGCTAGTTGAGTAACTATGGGAAATTTTTCAATCAAATTTATTTTTTTGAACAAACGATAATAAATTCTTTTTTATTGCAGGTTTAGAAGAAAAACAAATATTTTTCATCGTAAATCACATTAGTATGGAAAAAATTCACGAGAAATTCAAAAAAATTCCGAATAACCTCAAATTATACCAAAATATTCAGAATGAATGGGAGAAAGAATTGTGTTAATTTTACATACAGGGAATAAACAGTTTTTGAATACCAGACGCTCGAAGTATTATTATTCCTCGCATTTCCTTTTTTAGTCGAAATTTTTATCATAGTAAAATCGTATATTTTTGAAAGTTTAAAAAAATCTCAAATTTCACGAAAAATACGAAGACCTCCGAATAACTTCAAATTATACCAAAATGTTCAGAATGAATGGGAGAATGAGTTGTGTTGATTCTACACACTACTTCCGGTGTGTAAAATTAACATAATTTAATTAAATTATTAGAGACTTATATTATTTATTCAAGGGACTTTTACATTATATTAAGTACAGTATTGTATAGTATAAGGTATATAATTTGAGGTTGTCCTTTCGTATACTATCGACCCGAGGTCTTTTTGCCTTAAATTATTATTATTATTATCTAGAATATAATAAATATAACAATCTTACCTTTGCTTCCTCTCCACGTGCTGTGTAATTAAGTTAGTGTAATAGTTCTCTAGGGTGACTTTCGCTTTGGTCGCCTTGTCCAGGGTGTGGACGCTGAAACGGATTGTGTTCTCCGTGGCAGTCATGTCCAGGACCCCTGAAACAACGTGAGAGAGAGAGAAAAATTATTTAGGCATTCAGAAATTCCGTTTTTTTAACACGGCTTAGTAATCTTAGTATAATACACACTGTTGATATCGTCATTTGATACGCAGAAATGCGGTTGTGAGCAACGGGCAGCATCGGCCCGTGTCCGAAATTTCGAGATTACGCCAAGCTCATTGTCCGCGATTTCACACCGTCGTGAATCCGAATGTTTACGTTCACCGTAATAATCAACAATATTTACACCTGTGAATTTTGTGAGCTGCGCTTGGATACGGGGATACACACACAATACGGGTAACGGAATCAAACGATGGGATTGTTATTATTTTTTTTTTTTTTGACGGGGTCAAATGTGTGTATTCATAAGTTTAGTGATTAAGTCAGTATATAAATTGTGAGTAATAGTTTAAATCAACAACACCGACAAGCGTTGTAGGATTTCACTTCAAACAAGGCATCCAGGAAATAAACAGTTTTTAAATTGCAGACACTCAAAGTGAAAATTTTGGAAAAATTATGTTACGAAAATTACATGTGATTTTTACTAATTTCTTCTACTCAGTAATTAATATTAGTACAGACAAACATATATTTTGTCTGTGATATTAGTTTTTATCTATATACAGGGTGAGTCATCGAAAAATAATCTTATTATTATTACTATAACATATTTTACGAATTAAAACAATATAAATTCTGAAAATTATTGAAATCTCAGAAATGAATATAATATTCATGTTATAAATATTCAAATTCTTAGAGTGGTACAATATTTAAACAAAAAATTAATTAAATTAAATTAATTAAATTTAATTAAATTTGATACATTTGGGAGATCGTTCATTACATTTAGGCGTCAATTTAAGAAATTACATTGATTTTGTACTTTTTTTGTACTTGTAAAATTATTATTATTAAAAAATGATTAAAAATAATAATTTAAAAAATGAAGATTTTGAAAATAATTCACTTGGTATTGCTTTACTTATTAATTTGTTTATATTACATGACCAGTTTCGACGTTTATGCCTCATCAAGAGTGTATACAAAAGGATGAAAGACAGATTTATTTTCAAAACCTTAATTTTTTTTTAAATCATTATTGATTACCAAGTGATTAATGAGAAAAAAAATAAAGATATATGATTAAAAATATTCGATTTTTCCGTACGGTGATCATAATGAAAGCTGCGTAATAAAATTCAATCATAAATTTGATTTTTAAATAAAAGGAAAAATGATTTATTGGTCACAATAAAAAGAGCTCGAAAATAATTAATAATTTTTTTCCTCTGTTTTTTTTTGATTATTTTATTGTTATGATTCAACTGTAGCAGAAAATCAAAATTTTCAAGCAAAATCTTCATAAATATATTTAAAAAATATATATATTCACATTTAATGAATGTAAAAATCATTAAATGTGAATTTCGTTTTCCTTGTTTGCTTAAACAGTACAAGTTCGCCTCCCTTTAGTGGACGAAACAATGATTCTGGTCCATCTACTTTGTAAATCCAAATCGTTGACGATGCCACTTGAAATTAGGCAAAAGGTGGCGCTTGCGTCGTCTTTAATTTATTATGAAAAATATATATTTTATTTAATCAGCTGACAAATGTCTAGCGCGACTCTCGAGCTCCTTAGCCGCGGGTATTCCACGAGCAATCTCTTTCCAAAATAATAATAAAAAAAAATAGATTACATAATGTCATATATGCAATGTTTAGAATGATTTCATCGTATTTAAATTACCTGCTGTTACTTACTAGAAGCAATAACTTTAGAATTCTCGCCGCTAGTTTTCAACGCGCCATTAAATTTAATCACTTTTAAAAACACGCATTTTTTTTTAGTTTTCAATTAACTTTACGGGTAAAGCGCGGTAAAAAAAAAATCGGCGAGGAAATTAGAAAAGTCGCATTATTACGGACCAGTTTTTCCACTCGACTGGGAAGTAAATAAATAATTGATCACCGCGGTTCAAGTACATGAACTTTCGCGAGATCCGCCGACGACGACGACGACGACGACGACGACGACGACGTCATCCGGTATTATCGTCGTGAATCATTGTTGCTGCCTATTGGATAAGCACAGGAGTGTCCTCATGTATTTATTTATTTATTCACCTAATTGTTCGATACGATTCCCGTCCTGTGCGAATAATGTCGTGTGTGTGAAATGCATTTTGACAATAGAATTAAGTCAATTTTGTGAATACGAATCAAGTAAATTTTATTAAATAAAACATTTTTTCACTTTGTTTGTATAACTTGTTATTTTATCAAACTAACAAACTTAGTTAATTAAAGACGACGCAAGCGCCACCTTTTGCCTAATTTCAAGTGGCATCGTCAACGATTTGGGCCTACAAGGTAGACGACAGAGAATCATTGTTTCGTCCACTAAAGGAAGGCTTCGAAACTATAGTCAGTGAAAGTGAAAAAGTGTTTTATTTAATAAACTCAAAATGTATAACCAAGTGAAAGCCTTAACTATCAACAAATCAAGTAAATTTTGTATATAAAATATGTTGATCACTCTGTATAATAATATACACACAAAAATAAAAGTTCATACAAGATTAATGAAAAAAAAAAATCCTTGCTTATTTGAAATGCATATAATAATAATAATAAACTTTATTACCCAACAGACAAAGAGTCCAATTACAGAGTAATTAACAAAATAACAAAATATCATTATAAACATTAACAATAACAAAAATAAAATATAATGGAAAACAATATAATATAATTAAATCTAACTAAATCTAACATATAAGCATAAAGAATGGAGAATATGAACAAAAATAATTAATTCTATGCAAACTGCAGAATATTCGCATATACAATAATTTCAATTTCATTTTGTATGTATTTCAAATAAGCAATGATTTTTTTTCATTAATAGTGTGTGAACTTTAATAATTTCAATTTTATGCATTTCAAATACGCAATTTCCATTAATCATGTGTGAAATTTATATCTTTAAGGTGATTTTTTTGTGTTGATCTGTATAATCTTTATTAACAGATATTATACAATAAATAATGAAATATATAGGATTTGAAATTTTTTATAATAATAATAATAATTTATTTATTTACGGAAAATTCACAAAAATTGTAACATTTTTTTACTATAAACCAAAATGAGCCAACCTTTAAATTTACAATATTTTGAAATCATGTCAAATAAAATTTTTTTAATGACGTCGAAAATTAAGATAAATTTTTCACCACGTGATCTAAACCAAAATGAGCCAACCTTTAAATTTATAATTTCTTGAAATGATGTCAAAGGTAATTTTTTAATGACGTCGAAAATTATGGTAAAATTTTCACCACGTGAACTAAACCAAAATGAGTCGACCTTTAAATTTATAATATCTTGAAATCATGTCAAAGGTAATTTTTTAATGACGTCGAAAATTTAGGTAAAATTTTCACAACGTGAACTAAACCAAAATGAGTTAACCTTTAAATTTATAATATCTTGAAATTATGTCAAAATAATTGTTTTAATGATGTTGAAAATTATGGTGAATTTTTCAACAGGTGAACTAAACCAAAATGAGCCAACCTTTAAATTTACAATATTTTGAAATCATTTCAAATAAAAATTTTTAATGACGCCGAAAATTAAGGTAAATTTTTCACCACGTAAACTAAAATTCACCATTTTACAAAAACTGTAACATTTTTTTACTATAAATTGTAAATAGGCTATTACATATAAATAAACAATAAGTAAAAATACAAATTAACAAATAAATTAATCAATTATTATCCCAAGTGGTTTTACGAGTTGTTGGGTTAACAGAATAAATATAAATAATTCAAACAAAAATGTATAAATACATAAATTAATTTAATTGTTTTTTTTTACATATATTTTATTATTCGACTAGTTTCGGCGTAATACCATTATCAAGAATGAGGTACAAAAGTTCAATATCTATACAATTGTCAGTGTTTTAGGTAATTTATTTATTGTATTGATTTAATTAAAATGCGGCGACTGTGATGCAATATACATAGGACAAACTGGTAGATAATTTGTAACGAGATTAAAAAAACATACATATAATGTGTGACTAAAATATATATATAGAAAATCTTTATTTCTGAGAAATACGTTAAATTACATTACAATATTTAAATTATAATCATAAATCTCTAGTTAAGCCTCAGAAAATGGCTATCGACCATCGGTCTTTCTGCCTGGCTAAAATATATTTCTAACTTTTATAAATACGCGTCATACATAAGATAAAGAAAAAAAAACAATAAATTCTATTTTCCCTTTATTTCTCTCTCTTCTTTTTTTTTTCTTTTTCTTTTTTTTTTTTTTCTTTTTTTTTTTCTTTTTCTTTTTTTTCTTAACACGAGCGCGAATGTAATCGTTTCCATATTCATATCATGATTTTTCCGTCTGTACGTTTTACGAGTGTGCACATGCATAATTATAATCCTGAATCAATACACATTTCCATATAACAATTTACGAAATTTGCATTCAAAGTCGACTTCTCCTTCCATCCACCTCCCCCTCCCCTGCAGCGCGGGTTAATTAAAACGTCAGCTACCTGAAAAGAGCTTCCCTTCTTCTCGTCTGCCGATTCTAAAAGGACACAAAAGACATTCTCACACTGTTCGCCCATCAAAGAACCGAAACACGTTTGACACTTTTTACCTCGGCTGCCCGACACTTTGTGCGCACAGTGCAGATTAATTGAAAACTTCGCAGAATTCCTAGTGAATGCAAAAATATGCAATTCAAAAAAAAAAAAAAATAATAAATACTCCAGACTGAAGTTTACAAATATATCGATTTATTTTATGAAAATAATTTTATGCAAATAATTACTCTACAAAAAAAAATGTGAAAATTAAAAAAAACTGTTATTTTATTTACAAATTGTGAATTATGGAATTTCATCACCTAAAAGCCTCAGCCATTCATTATATATATTTTATATATATATATATAATATATATATAACATCTTTATTGAGGCTTTGATACAATTAGCTATAATACAATATTTGATTTAATACAAACTAAATGGCTATCGACCATTAGTCTTTTAGCCGTATATTTTATAATTTGTCATGTTACGTTTTTTTTAATGTAATTTAGTTCCCCTGATAAGTAATTTTCTCTTAATTTTTGTCGTCATTTCAAGATATTATGAAATTTAAAGGTTAGCTCATTTCAATCTAATACGCAAATCAGACTAAAATGAGCCAAGAAGAATTTTCTTTGGCGTAATTTTAAGATATTAGAAAATTTAAGGATGAGAACCTTTAATTTCCTGATATCTTTTTTCTTGACGTCGAAAATTAAGGTAAAATTTTTACCACGTGAACTAAATCAAAATGAGCCAAGCTTTAAATTAATAATATCTTGAAATGATGTCAAAAGAATTTTTTTAATGACGTCGAAAATTAAGGTAAATTTTTCACCACGTGAACTAAACCAAAATGAGCCAACCTTTAAATTTATAATATCTTGAAATGATGCTTACAATATTTTGAAATCATGCCAAATATTTTTTTTAATGACGTCGAAAATTAAGATAATTTTTTCACCACGTGAACTAAACCAAAATGAGTCAACCTTTAAATTTATAATATCTTGAAATGATGTCAAAATATTTTTTTTAATGACGTCAAAAATTATGGTGAATTTTTCAGCACGTGAACTAAACCAAAATGAGCCAACCTTTAAATTTATAATATCTTGAAATTATGTCAAAATATTTTTTTAATGATGTCGCAAATTATGGTAAATTTTTCACCACGTGAACTAAACCGAAATGAGCCAACCTTTAAATTTATAATTTCTGGAAATAATGTCAAAAGAATTTTTTTAATGACGTCGAAAATTATGGTAAATTTTTCACCACGTGAACTAAACCAAAATGAGTCGACCTTTAAATTTATAATATCTTGAAATGATGTCAAAGGTAATTTTTTAATGACGCCAACCTTTAAATTTATAATATCTTGAAATGATGTCAAAAGAATGTTTTTAATGACGTCGAAAATTAAGATAAATTTTTCACCAGGTGAACTAAACCAAAATGAGCCAACCTTTAAATTTATAATTTCTTGAAATGATGTCAAAGGTAATTTTTCAATGACGTCGAAAATTAAGGTAAAATTTTCACAACGAGAACTAAACCAAAATGAGTCGACCTTTAAATTTATAATATCTTGAAATTATGTCAAAAGAATTTTTTTAATGACGTCGAAAATTATGGTAAATTTTTCACCACGTGAACTAAACCAAAATGAGCCAACCTTTAAATTTATAATATTTTGAAATTATGCTAAAAGAATTTTTTTAATAACGTTGAAAATTAAGGTAAAATTTTTACCACGTGAATTAAACCAAAATGAGCCAAACTTTAAATTTACAATATTTTGAAATCATGTCAAATAATTTTTTTTAATGGCGTCGAAAATTAAGGTAAATTTTTCACCAGGTGAACTAAACCGAAATGAGCCAACCTTTAAATTTATAATTTCTTGAAATGATGTCAAAGGTAATTTTTTAATGACGTCGAAAATTAAGGTAAAATAAACCAAAATGAGTCATCCTTTAAATTTATAATATCTAGTTATGATCTTAAGGTCCAAAATAAAGTTAATTACAAGGTTGACTAAATTGAAATTAGGCAACCTTAAAATTACGAAAATCTTGATATGACGTCAAAGGAACAATTTCCTCATATAACATAAAAAAGGCAAAAATTAATTACACCGAGTTGAAATTAACCAACCTTAAAATTCGTAATTCATTGATTCATTTGAATAAAGTGAAGTAAAAAATTAAACCGTATTTTGATTTTGTATTAATGCGGATACGAAATTAATGTTGCGAAATTGTTTGTACAAACGTGTGTTGTGTAAATTTGGTGAAATCCAAAGGGGTGTAATTGCCTCGAGGAATTCAAACGAGCATATTTCATATGTGCGCATAATAATTGTTGTTGCACTAAATGTGCATCCGTCTTTTTCGTTTTGCAAAAGCAACAGCGTTCGCGTGAATTGGGTCAGACCGCGGATGCCTTTGTTCTCAAGTAAAAGTTTTACCAAACACACAACATTGGTGTAATACACGGATCATCCGCGGGTTTTTATTAATTGATTATGCATAATTTAAATAAAAAGAATTTTCAAATAATTATTTATTAATCGATTATTTTTTTCTCTAGCTGGTGCTAGTTTTTGACATACGTATATGTGTATATGTATTTATATACACGGTGACATTTGTCTTATCTTTGATTTGTGACAATATTCTTTGTAGTGTTTACATGTATATGTACCATTATTTTTTTGAATAAAGTGTGTGTTATTATTAAGTACTTCATAAAATAAATGTACAATAAATGTTCTTTAACCGTTACCATTGCTGTTTTTGTTCTATTAAATTAATACTTATTTTTTTATTATTTTTAATCTTATATAGGCTAAGCAGTATGTATATTTATTTAACTCTCTCACTTATGTATGTATCTAATATTCTTGTAATGTAAAAATTATAAAATGGAGTATTCCGTAAATAAAGAATTATTATTATTATTATTACATTAGAACAACTACTTCTCGGGTCTATACCCCTCCAGACAAAGCGAATAAATGACTTTCTATATATATATAATTTATTTCTAAATATTTCATCATGAGTTAATTATTAAAAATTGTTAGCATTATTTCGTTGTTTTTTTTATATAAAAAAACACAAATGTAGAATAACCTGTATTCTACAATATGTATGTTGTGATTATCTTGAGGGAGAGCATACTTTCTTTAAAATTAATATGTTTACATTTACAGAAGGCGAACGTACAAATAGCATGTCATTTTACAAAACGGCGGTCGCGTGTCTGCGATAACGTTTCTTTTTATCTATGATTAATCCACTTTACGATTCTACCTAATTGTCCCATTTAATCGTGACCTTAAATCCTGCCGGAATACAGTTGCAGTAAATAACAATTGTTATCAAAGGTGGACTTTTTACCCAGACAAAAAAAAATCCAGAAAAAAAATTTCAAACACGATCGATTAAAAAAAAAAAATAGGTGTAGTGAGGTAAAAGTGACCCAGAAACTGTAAAGTTTATTTTAAACTACAGAGTGATCTACAATGATTGCAGATCATTGCAACGCATGTTGGTATTTTTTTTTAATTCAAACAATTTCTACATTATCTCATCTCAATTTAAACTTAAATTATAAAGGTGTTTCATTTACAAATCGACTATGTCCATCTTTCCTCATTAAATTAATGCTTATTCCTCATAGCCATCAGGCAGGGGGTTGGTGTGAGGGTTGTGGAAGAGGTTGTGGTACCATTGATTATAGGAAAAGAAAATCCCCTAGATCCGCCATTGGCGTAGCAATTTTTTTTTTCTAAAATAAATTTAATATTTAATCATAATTGCATATTTAATTTTTACAATTATTAAATATACAATGTAAATTCAAGTAAGTAAGGTTTAGGGTATATGAAAATAATAGACGTAGAGTTAGCATTCCTTATTTTATAACAAATATTGAAAATTATGATTTTGTTAATTTTGCAAACTCTATGTTTGCAAAATTACATTATTTTTAATTTTAAAACTATTCCATGTTTTACATTTCAATTTTCAATTTACTTTATTAACGGAATCTCCATTTCAAAATTACAATTATAATTACATTAAATAAATGGAAGACGACGCAAGTGGCATCTTTTGCCTATTAATAAATATTGTTTGAACATTTTATTAAATTTACATTTAATATTTACTAATATAAAAATGAAGACCATTCGTATTATTAACAGACGCAATTAACATTTATGCAAATGCGTTGATTTATTATCGAAAGCCGCATTAAAAATAGTTTCGCTAATCAAGGTTGATTTGTGTGGCAACAGAGGTTTGGCCGTGAAAATAATGGGTAAATATGGGCAAGGAATTGAAATTGTTGCAAAAAAATTCGAATTTTGATATTGTTTTGATTGCATAATAAATTTGCATGGCATTATTTTTTTTATGGAAGGCTAGCGCGCGGTAATTTTATTCCCAATCTAAGATTCAGATACATAAATTAACTTAATTCGCGATTGGGTAATTCTGTAAGAGTTTAAATGTCATTTTGCCAAGAACACGGAAAACGTTACATTTATAATTAAACAAATACACAATAGGAGAATGTATAAATACGTGAAGCGATTAAATAATTTAATAATAATAATATATTTATAATAATATATTTTTTATTATTTTTTATTTTTATTTAATCATGATTAATAAATTTTGATTTATTATTAATAAATTACGAAACAAATTATAGTATGAGTCATAACGACAAGCTAATGTTGCCGAAACTCCTGCAATTATTGTGAAATCCGGTTTGTGCAACATTAATTAAATCAGATAATGAAAGTAAATCGCTAATTGATTTAAAATACAATTAAATATTTTACTTTGCAAAAAAAAGAATTCTCAGCAAGTTTTATTTCAAACGGTTTTTCCTAACTCAAAATTCAAGTGTTATTTAAAGAAAATAAAAGAACATTTTTTTTTTCGCTCGTTTTGACAGCCGCGAAGAAATGTTTCAAACAAAAGCTGTCGAGAATTTCATTTCGAGCGATTTTTTTTTAAGTTTTTCTAATTTGCAAAATAAGCGAGTTAGGCTGAAAGACCTGCGGTCGATAGTCAATTTGCGAATTGTACATTATTAATTATATATTATACAATCAATATGTGAATATTTTTCTACATGTTCATAAGTAAAGATATTT